>CM066148.1:3760000-5010000 GCA_033617975.1 Populus alba x Populus glandulosa | reverse complement strand
TGGTAAGAAATCTGGAAGCATGGCTTTGAATTTATCAAATTTACTTCCGCACTGGCAATAAAATCTATCTGATGTTTCAGGATGCTGTATGTTCGAAATTGCAGCCCATCAACCAGCATTTAGAGCTCCTGTAAGTACAAGCCTGATCTTCTGTTACGAATGTAGCATAAATATAATTTGGTTACCAGCATAGCACCTGCAATTTACTTTAGTATGAACTTCAAAGTACGATATAAAAAATAGTAACTTGAACAGGATATGGCTGGACTTATCAACAAAATAAACAGATCCTGCATTTCTCCTCTTCCAATTGTGTATTCCTCCTCGCTGTAAGTGCTCTCTTTCCCAACTTTGTCTTAAATTCCATTTATCTACTCTTAACACCCATAATAATAGTCATGGTGTGTTTTTCTTCTCCTGAATACCCATGCATGTATCATTGTAACTTTAGTGGTCTGAATGTATAAGATGATTCTCTTGGTCAATATATAAGAGATGAGTTTCATGCCACAGGAAACAGATTATTAAGAGCATGCTGAGGAAGAACCCAGAGCACAGACCAACAGTAAGTTTGACCATCCAAGTTTTTATTCTGTTAATTTTAACACCACAATCCATTCTTATATCTTCACACTTTGACATAATAGGCTGCAGAATTATTGAGGCATCCACATTTGCAACCACATCTTCTCCGTTGCCGCAATGCATCTTCAGTTTTTCTTCCAATATTTCCCATAAACAACTCAAAGGAGAAAACCAGAAGAAAATCATTGCCTGCCAAACTCAGTGTTGGCAAAGACAACAGAGACAAGGACGTTGGTGCATCAAAGCAGCCAGAATATGAATATCCATTTGAAAGAAATGTTGAAGCACAACGAAGCAATTTACCTCAGAATGACAAGCCAACATCAATGTCTAGCACAGAATATAGCCTGGAAAACAAGACGGTTGATCCTACAAGCTGTTCAGTGGAAGTATCTGATGGTCCTAAAGACAGCTCCACCGATTCTGAAACAAGTGTTTGCAATGGAGAGAAGCAAGTAGATTGTAGCAGTCCACCTCAAAAGGATGGCACTGAAATTGAGTCTACCTCAGAGAGCATCCCAAATTCTCAGCATGAAGCAGATTGTAGCAGTCCACCTCAAAAGGATGGCACTGAAATTGAGTCTACCTCAGAGAGCATCCCTAATTCTCAGCATGAAGAAGAAGAACCCAGTGCTCTGTGTTTTCAAGATTTGCAAGAGGTTGATGTCAAAATTGTGACCTCAAAGGATCAAGCAACATTTTGCAGCGGACAATTTCCTGAAGAAGTTCAAACAGAGGGGAAGGGTGATACAGTAGATGAAACCAGGAAACTGGAAATGCCTAGTCTGAGTTGTGCCAATCATGATGCCACCTCTGATGATAAAAGCCCACCATCAACTGTAAATGAACCTTACGCAGAGGCCTTACAGAAACCAGAAAGTCCTGATGTATACACAGAAAGTACTCATATAGAGTACTTGTCATCTGAAAGTAATGATGTACTTCCATGTAAAGATGAAATACAAGCAAAACCAGAAAACAGCAATCGCTCCATGGACACAGAGAAAGATGATATTCATGCGATGACTAATGCACAATTGCTGAGTAAACTTGCTGCACTAACAGGCGATGAAGCCAAGAGCGAGTGGGAGAATCCAAGTCAACAAAGAGCTGATGCTCTAGAGTCTTTGCTAGAGCTATGTGCACGGCTACTTAAACAGGAAAAGATCGATGAGCTTGCTGGTGTGCTAAAGCCATTCGGAGAAGAAATGGTCTCATCCAGAGAAACAGCAATCTGGTTGACAAAAAGCCTCATGTCTCAACAAAAACTTAATGAAGGGACCTGATATTTGAGGTGATTACAACTAATTTATTCATTGTTGTGAGAAAATGTATCTAGTTAATTGTGTTTGACATATAATGTGTTTTTCCAGAGTGTTGTTTGATTGGAGAGTACTACTTGAAACATATTTACGGATTGTTTTTTTATTGCTGGCTTTGATGGAAATAAACTCCTGAGAAAAGAAAAAAACATCTTTACAATTTGTAGAACTATGTTGTCAAGTGGGTCAGAAGGCACCAAATGATCAAAAGGCTAAAACTAAATTTATGCAGATGCTCTGAAGCAAGTTTCCACGGTATGTAGTATCTGCTAAAGAACGCATCGTTTTGTAAGCAATCAAATAGATTAGTGTTCTGCTCGTCCATGTATGAGGATGGACCTTTGAATTGAAAGAATTCAATGATCCTTTGAACTAAACATTTTCCCTTAAATTGTATGCTTTATTGCAGAATGGGGCGGGCCTGTTATTTTTGTTCCTTTTCTTTTCTTTCTTTTTAAAAAAGAAGAAAAATGCAATGCATCAATCACAACTAATACACAGAAATGGAGCAGGAAAAAGATCTGTAACAAATTGATCAAATTATATATAAACAGAGAATAATCTTAACCACCTTTGTTACATAAATCAACCATTTTTCCCACTCCCTCCTTCAAGGATACTTGTTTATTCACTCCCTTTCCTGTATATTATCATCTTTCTCCTGTTTGAAGAGCTTACTGCAAATAATAGGCAAAGAATGACACAAGGGAAGCCCCAATCAAGGATCCAACAACAGGCAAGGTTGCGGATGCTCCACTGGTAGGGGAGGGAGCAGGAGCTGAGATCTCATCAGCTGCCAAGGCTGCACTCATGGAGGCAGCGACGACGAGGAGGACAGCGCAGGAGATCTTCTTCAATTCCATGATGCAAAATGCAAGAGTGATGCTAGTTGCCTCGACCTGCCTTGGAGATGAAGAAAGGGTTTTGATTCGTTTTGCTTTATGCAGGTCTGAGTGGTTTCAAATGGTGGTGAAAGCGTATTTATAAGGAGCACCGAGGCTATTTTAAGGAAGAAAATGGTTAATGTTAGTTTTGCAATGATTGGTCTTGCATGTTGCCAGGATTCACAAGGTAGCTGGCACGGCGGTCTGATGTTTACTTGTAATAGCTTTGCGGTGAAGAAAATTTTGGCTGCAAATTGGCCTGTTTTTTTTACCACAAATTATTAAACAATTCACACACCACATCCTAGTAAGTTGGTTAAGTTGTTTTAACAGATAAATAATTGGAGGTTTGGATTATATGCCGGAATTTTAAATCATGTTTTATTAGATCATGACTCATTAATTTAAGGCATGTTTTAGACTGAGTTTAATTTTGAAGCACTTGGAAAGGTGACCTCCTCGGTGTTTTTTCAAGAAAAAAAAAATATTATTTTAGGTTTTTAATTATTATTTTTTTGTCTAAAACAAAAACATAATATTGAATAAAAAATATAAAAGATAATAGATTTGAATTAATCATTCAATATGCCAAATTTGTAACTTAAATTTTAAATTGAGACAGAAAAACGCAGTCGTGTAATTTGAGATAGAGTTGCCATCAATATAATAATTGAGGATAATATTTTATCATGTATTTTTATTTAGAAAGTGGACAGTCATTTAGGTCTTCCCAAAAAGGAAATATGGATTAACAAAGTGAGATGATAAGCTATGATTTGATCTCCTAACCCAGTCCGAGGACCCGGACTCCATTCAACCACCAAGAATCCAATAGCTTTTGCTGATGCTGAAATTATAGTAATGTTTATTCTTTAAAATATATTTTATTTAAAAATATATTAAAATAAAAAAAATATATATATATATATATTTAAAATTTATTAGAATTTACACCCTTTAAACTTTAACCATTTTTTTATCTTGATCTTCTACTACGATGAAAGTTTACCTGTAATTTGGTTTTCACATGATTAACACAATCAAAGCCGACATGCCACCTTTCTTCTTCTTTTTTGACATGTCAACTCCCTCACCTAGATTTACCGACGGTGCCTTTTCATCATTGCACCGTCTGCACTCCAAGATCCTCAAGGAAATAGAGAGTTAATCTTAATTTTCTGTATAATAGTAGAAAGACATTCATGAGGTCGAACTTCTATTAACCTATGTATCTTAAGATTCAAGAATTTACTACACTAACCTGGTCGATGCACACAGACTATGAGGAAAATTGACTCCGTTAAATTCAAACCCGAGATATAACTACTGTTTATTATCTAAGCCACCTCATGAATTTCTTGTAAAATACCATTCTTAGACTAAAAGCTAATTTGTTTTTGTATTTGAAAAATATTTTTAAAAAATCTAGATTTTTTTTATTTTTTATTTTAAATTATTTTTTTAGATGTATTTTCATATCGTTTTAATGTGCTGATATTAAATTTAACTTTTAAAAAATAAAAAAATATTTTAATATATTTTCAAATAAAAAATATATTTTTTAAAATCATTACTATACTTTAAAAAACCCCAGTAGATGAATTTCCTTCTCCATGTCTCAGTATGAGACGGGCCAAGAAAATGGTTGGTGATTGACCCACGGTCCAAATCAAAACCCCACCAATTCTTATTACGCCACGGCTATTTAGCTGGCGAAAGAGAGTTTCCACCTCTTTAGACTCGGGAGAAACGAGAAAAGAAAGAAGTGAAACCTGGCACATAGGAGGCGGCGCCATGTGGTGTGGCCAATGCCCTCCTGCCACGGTCGCTTAGCTAGCAATTTTATTTCTTTTTTGGTAGAATCTGCAGAAGAAGGCAACATTTTTAGGGACCAAAAGGCAACCCTGCACCTTAACGGTCCCCACAAGCCGTAACTACAAAGGCATACTCCTACTTGTGAGATCACAAACTATGCACCAAATATTGTAAGAACATATGACATCAACTATATAAGTACCCTCGTACACTCCATAGTTTCATCATCCATGCTCCTTGTAGATTTTTGCCTCTAGATTTCGGAGATAAGCGATTATGGCACAGTTCGGTGGTTCATTTGTTCACATTGTGATGGCCATGGTGGTTGTGGCATTGTTGCATAGTTGTGGAATGATGGCACAGAGCATTGCTCCTACACCAGCAATGGACGCTGGAGCTGGGTTTGAGTTGCCAGTTTCCATGGCTATCATCTCTTCTTCAATGTTATTATCTCTCCTTGCTCTTATGTTGCAGTAATTCTTACAGTTTTTGGGGGTGCTGAGATCATTCCTTTCTTGGGATATATATAGAGAGAGGTTGTATGCGAGGTGGAGATGATATATTCGTGGTTGCTGGGTTTGATTTTATTTTTGTATTCATTTGACTTGGTTCTTGTTATTTTAGTAATGTGATTATAGTATACGTACTGTAATTGGTGGTGTTAGCCATCGTAAATAAAGAGATACCTGTTTTCTTTTTTTTGTTGATAAACTTGAAGTATGATTTGAGTTCAGAATGCATTTCCTATTTGTTTTTGTTGTTATTCTTAATTTGTAGATGGAAATCTTGGGTTCACACAGCCGGATTGATAAATATATCCTTGGAATGCATTATTATTTCAGATTTTAATTCAAGAAAACATTACATGGAACACTCTTTTTTTTTAATGATGTAATTAAATTCAGCAGGACGATGAAGTACGCAAGAACTGAGTTGCTATGAATCATGGATGGCCACACTTCCAAAATCCCACCAAAATACTAAAATTTATGGTTTTTTTTTTTAAAAAAAGAAAATTATCCAATAAACTATACCCATTTTCAAATAAATAAATTGCTAAGGCTATTACCCGAAAAGCTTCATGGGCTTCGATCCACTTGACCATAATAATTAGTCTCAGCCTCTCAGCCTCTCATTCTCGATAATGGATGTGTCGTCATGCATTTCCTTTGGCCCACGGTTTTTTTTTTTTAAAAATTATTGCTGTTTGAAAATTCAAACGAGACAAAATAATACAGGTAATTTTTTTATATAAAATAGTATAATTTGATAAATATTACGGTTGAGAATAATAATATTTTAAAGAAATTGTTGAAATAGGCTAGCAGGAATTCTAAAGAAAAAAGAAGAGAAAAAAAGAAAAAAAAAAGAAATTCTAGAAATAAATCAAAGCTACAATGATGATATTCTCAATATAATAAAAAAAATCTTGATTAGTTCAATAAAAAAAATTTCATCAATTAGTGAGTTACATATATCTTTAAAAAGTAATAAATCACACACCATTTTTTTTTATATGTCTTTTTCTCATCTTTCATTTTTATTGTTGAAATTTTTATTAACCTGTTTTAATTATTTTAAAATGTCCCTATCTTCTACCGTGATATTTGACAAACTATCTTGTTTCGCTGAAATATTTTCTACGTGTGTTAGTTTACTAATTTGTTTTCAAAATAGGCATCACTTTCACACGCATACAAACAACAGCTGTTACTTGGTGTGCGTTGCCAACCAAATTCTAATTTTTTAGTGGTGTTTTTTTTAGAGTGTTTTGGTAAGCACATTAAAAAGAATTATTTTGTAAAATAAAATAAGAATAAAAATATTTAGAAAACTAACACAATTAACAATATTGCAATTAGTATTTGAAACACATGAATCACAAATATCATTTATGATTTTTATTTTTGTATATTTTATTTGCGACACGCGAGTCAAAAATGGTATTTGCAACTCTTGTAACAAAGACATTCTATGATAGATTATTCTACATCAACTCCAAACAAAAAAAAAAGCAATTTGCATAACCACAAATAACAAGTTTTTAGCATCAAACACAATAAACATAAAACATTTATACAGACAATTAACACAACATAATATTTTATTAAAAATTAAACTAATTATACATTTATTTATAATTTTTATAACATGTAACTTTATCTAGTAATTTTTTCAGCTAATAAAAAGGCCTAAAGCATTCGTGAATATACTTGAAGCACCTATATAACAATATTTATTAATCATCCCAGCTCGTCAAAAACTCAAAGATAAGCCTGTAATATTCAGGCAGGTATATGGAGGATAATAACATCTCAATTCATGGACGGGTCTGAATCGCTCGTGCATAGGCTTAAAATGCTCATAGAGCAATATCGTCAACACTTTTATAAGAAAAATTTCTTATTTTTTACTAATATTATTTCAAGACGTTCAACCTTCTCAAGCTATTGGATTTTACCGGTACATAAATTAAGCATAGTACTGTTCACAATATGTCTAATCTCATTTATCATTGACACCTTCACGTATAAAAAAATCTAGAACGGACAATGTTGGACACTAGAAAAAGAAGAAAAAATATAAGAGAACGTGAAGGAAAATAGCGGATAAATTGTGCCGACCATCACAAAATAGGACAAGACAGCCCAGCCCACATTACTTGGAAACTTCATTGGGCTTTGAATCCATCGTACCTTAAGCCATGGGTTTGAACTTTGAAGTCACCCCTGAGTGAAGAGCCTCCCGACCGACATGGATCTACCAAACAAAAAAAGACTTCCCATCTGCTACAACGTGGAGACAACAATGCGGCGCCGCCCCCACCGTCCCATACTTGGTAAGAGTAGGATTGTTCATGACTGTGATTGGTTTTTAAAATATATTTTATTTATAAATATATTAAAATAATATTATTTTATTTTATTTTTTATTTTAGTATATTAAAATCATATAAAAGAATAAATTTAAAATAAAAAATATTTTTAAAACGTAAAAGTAAACCAGCTCTGAAGCCACTTATCAAAGCCCCATGTGCAGTCTGTATACCTTTCATACACATAAACACAGCTGTTTTTCTGAAGGATTAAATTATTCTGATTTCTCAATCCTTTCTTTTCTGTCGACGAAAGGGTTTCTTAAGCCTTTTTTTTAGATGTGTAATCATGGATTTATTCTAGTATTGAATATTGCTTTTTACATTTCTCCCGGTAATTCATTTCATTGATGTTGTTAAATATTCCGACGCTACCGAATAAGAAAGATAATAAAATTTGTTATAAATTGATAAGAGCACTATATTTATAATGATAATTTTAAATACTTAATTTTATTGATTAACATCTCACTTATTAAAAGATTATTATAATTTTTTTTATAAAAAAAAATCTTAAAAAATCCTATTAATACCAAATTTTCAAGTACTCAAATCATGGTTATTATCATTGATTAAGTGCTTTTTATTATATCAAAATAATATTTTTTTTATATTTTAAAAATTATTTTTGATATCAGCTCATCAAAATAATCTAAAATTATTAAAAAAATTAAATTTAAAGCAAAAAAAATAATTTGTTTTAAAAACACTTATATTTTTAAAATATAAAAACAATCATATACTAAATAGAGTAATTGGTGCAAGCTACTTGGGAATAAATGAGGCAGGAGGAGTTGTTTGGAACAAGTGTATGTATAGACATGAAAACACGAGTAGTGTTAATAATATCGAATGCATAAATTTTATCAAATAATGCTTTGTCCGAAACTGGAATCACTTTACTATCTTATTTTATGCAATCCTTTTAAAGGAGGACGCGTTTTTCTTTCTCACATGATTTAGGAGTGAGTAAAAAAATTAAAAAATTAATTAAATTGAAAAAACCTAAAAAAAAATAACTAAAAATAATAAATTGTGAAAAGAAACAAATTAAATTAATTAAAATTTTGAAAAATTTGACCAGTTCGATTTCGGTTTTGGTTTTATAAGCCTGAAACTGAAAGACCGAACCAAAACCAAAAAAATTCAAGTCAAACCGGAAAAAACGAAGCCAAACCGAAAAAACCAAGTCAAACCGGTTTTTATTCTAAAAACCGAATCAAACTAAAACTAGTCGGTTTGAACTGGTTTCAGTTTTTTTTTTAAATGGTTTAATTATTTAAAAAAAACAAAACCAAACAAAAAATAATCACCCTTATAATTCATGTACATTAACATTTTCTAAACTCTTGCTGCCATAACTAATGGACGTAGATCTTGCTGCCATAACTAATGGACGTAGATCTTGCCATCTACCATAATTTAGCTCTAACAATTCAGCAATGGTGTCAACAAAGTGTTTCTTAAAGAACCTCGTTGGTGAAGCTTAACTGATCTTTATCGGATTTCATTTTAATTTTATCTATTCAGTTTTATATATTCTAACTTCAAGGGAGCTAAATCCATTAGTAATAATTAGCTAGCCTTGGCTCAACTTCACTGCAGTGCCGGACGAAAATGAATTTAAGTATTAAAATAAAATTAAAAAATAACTTAAAAAACTGGCTAAATGTATAACAATGCTAATTAGAATTAAGTTACCATAAGTTAATAAATGTTTAATTATTATTAATATATATCACCACCACCGCCACCACCACTAATTTAATTATTATCATCATCATCATCATCATCATTATTATCATTACTATTAATATTATTATTATTATTATTATTATCAATAATATTATTCTTTTCATTACTATTTTTTTATTTCATTACCATCATCATCATTACTATTTTCATAATTAACATTATTATTATTATTGTTGTTGTTGAAAAAATCAAAACCATGAACTTGATTTGAAGAACAAAATTGAAAACTATATAAACTTTGATAAAAAAAACCAAGAAAAACTATAAAAAATGAAAAGAAGAGGAACCAAACAAATATCACTATTATTATCATTGAAAAAGTCAAAATCATAAACTTGATTTGAAGGATAAAATTAAAAGACATAAAAACTTTGTCAAAAAAAAATTAAAAATTAAAAGCATAAGGACCAAATAAAAAAATCATTATATATACAAATTAGAAACTAATGGTTAAATTGAAAACGCATAAAACTTTAACAAAAAAAAAATGATAAAAATATAAAAATAAAACTAAAAAGACTGAATCTGAAATATCAATAGCACTAAGGACCATAATGTATTTATTGGGGTAGGAGAGAGAAGTGAATGGAAAAAAAAAGGATCATTGGCGATAAACTGAGAATATTTAGACTACACGTGCCACCTAGAATGAAAGAGAAGATAATGAGAAATCGGACTATATGGTGGAATCCCATTATTTACTGTCGAGATATATATGTTGCACATGTTGTCTAAAAGACATGGTGTCTCCCACTATCTGACGCGTACACAACACACGTTAACAACTTTTTTTTAATTAAAAATATTATTTTAATAGTTAATTATAACACTACTCCCATGCAAACCAACAATTGACAAAAATATTAAAACCAAAAGACTTTAATACCCCTGATCCTAGTGCATTAAATTTATTGGATTCAAAGGCACATTTGTAATTCAACTATATATAAAAAGCTAAAATACATTTATATCTTTACCCGAAACAATTGATTTTTTTTTCTCCTGGGAGTATTTTTGTTATTTATTGTTTATAAAAATACTCTATAGATAAAAACACCCTTACACAAATCAATAATAACAAATGAATTGTGTAAAAATATCAAAATACTCCTTAATCAAAAACATATTTTTGTTTGGTTAAGGCCATAGAAGTCACTCACTATTGTGTTGAAAAGTGAAGTGAGTCTATAGCTATGGTGATTCTCCCGTTTATTTTAGTATATTTATTATATGTAATTTATTAAAGAAGAAAAAAAGTATTTTTCGGAGTACGGAAGAAAATCTAAGATACTCTTTGTCAATTTTATGCCCAAGAGTAAAAACCTTTTCATCAAGAACAATGCTCAACTATAGAATTATTAACAATATACTTAGAATTCTAAAGATATATTTTGGTTTTAAAAAAAAAAAATCATATTAAAAGTAATTGATTTATCCTTCACGCAAAGGGCAGCATACGACTAGTTTACTTATTAAAATATCAATGTTTTTTTTTAAAGATTTTAACATGCACATCGGATAATAGAAAATCTAAATATACTCTTTGTTAATTTCAATTCTAATAGAAAAACCAACATTGGAATTTAAAAAAAATATATCATTTTTTTTAATAAGACTACGGTTATCGAGAATCAAAGAGTTAGGTATAGGTTTGCAAACATGAAGCACTAATTATAATGAAATGAAAAATATAAGGGACTAAACAATCATTAATCTTACTTTTAATTAGGTGAAAGGTTGCCAACCCAAATTCTAAAATTTTATAGTCGTTGTGAAATATTTGAAGTAGAAGGCACCCCTTTTAGGACCCACTCCCCGCACAAAATCCACTATAAAATCACCCTCTTTCTTACAAGCCCAAAGACACAACTCAACTCTTGTCTAAAACCAAAACCAAAGCTACAAAGAAAAATATAAAGTCATTTCTCTAATCTCCTGTATTATTAGAAATGGCTGCTCAGGTTATTATTTCCAAGGCATTCTTGCTTTTTCTTGTGATTGCTGCATTCGCCGTTGTTTCTGCCCAAGATAATGAATCGATGGCTCCTGCACCTGCAACAGGAATGGAAGCTGGAGCTGGGTTCTCTTTACCAGTTTCTGGTGCCATTGTTGGGTTCTCTCTTGTCGTTTCTCTTCTTGGTTTCTTGAAACATTGATTCATTTGTTGTTTTACTTGATTTTTTTCAAGTTATGAGGAGGTTTGGTTGATTAATTACATTTGCTGTGAGGGTGAGATTGAGAGGTGCTGGAAAATTGTCGAATATTGGATTCATTCCTTGTTACTATTTATTTGCTACATACAATTATAATGAATTAAATTAATTATTTATTTTGATTTGTTATCGTTTGTTTATTAATTACTGTTACTAAAACCAGTCCATAAAATGTGACTCGAAGTAAGTTAATATATGAACACTAAATTTTTTTTAACAAACGTATAAGCAAATATTATTGCTTTTACTCGACCTTTCATATATAGTTCTATATTTGACAATTTCAAAGGAAAAATTAAGAGGATCAATTTCACGTTAGAATTCTCCACGATTTACCTGACACCTTCCCACGTTATTGAAGTCTGAGCACAAACTTCTCCCTCGAGGTTTACTAGACTAATCACCCTAAAAACAACCATAATAATCTCTCTTGCTCTCCTCTGCATTTGTGTATGCTCGCCTTGTACAGGGAGATTTCATTTTCTCTTTTATTTCTATTAAACAGTACTTTTATTGAAAAATGCAACCAACTACATTTTTTTTCTTTACATGGATGTCCAAATAAACTTGCAGCTTGCTAATTTCTAGATAATATATGTTATGAGCATGCTCAACTTGTATTTTTTGTAACATCTTGCTAGATTTTTTTGTTCCATACTCTTTCCCACATATATATTTTCCCAAACAATCTCAAATTCAGACAATATTGTAATATTCTACTAAAATATATGGGTTTAGAAGTTAAGATAAACCACTCTCATTTGTAGTACGGGTTTCAGGAAAAGTCAAATGAATGAACTTGTTATATTTTCGGAGACCAAATTAGGGTTCTAGAAATAGGTTTGTGAGGAGGTAGTATTATTATACATTAAAGATAAATAATTTTTTGTTGAATATAATGAATAAATTAATAAGTGGTAGGTCTAACATAAGGGCCAGGATATATAATATTCAAAAGAAATTTCAAAAACGTTTTTAGTAGATTTGAGACTTGAAAAAAAAACTTAAATTAACGTAAAACATTTGCTCGAATTTAGGTGTCATAACCACATCCTCATGCTTTGAAAGTTTGGACTTTGGAGGGCTCGAATATTCAAATCTGGACACACTTGCTTACTTTAAAGGTTTCTTCCTTAAATGAGTTACTTCTAAATTAACGATTTATAAAGTATAATGATGTCGAATATAATTTAATTTTTAGTCTACAAAATAAATAAATAAAAAATTTAGATTTTTTTTCTCCAAGATTTTTGAGATATTTTTCACTCAATTAGGTGTTGAATAACCGAGCAATGAGCATTCTATATAGAAATATACTTATTTATAAGATTGAGAGTTTAAATCGTACTTATTATAACATTTAATTAATTGCATATTTATATCTTTACAAGTGATTGTAGTTATTATTGAAAAGATTTTAAACTTCGTTTTTAACACAGCAATATATAATAAATACTTCGTACAAAAAAAAATGGCACGCAAATATTATAGTTATCGTTGAAAAGATAAAAAAAGGCGTGAAATAAAGAGAACTAATTCGCAGGCATCATTACAATTTTAAAATCTTACGTCTTGGTTTTCTATATAGCTTGGTTTTTAAATTATACAATGCAGAAGTTGTTTAGATGTTTCTAGATTAACTCGTAGTTATAAAATCAATCTGAACGATTTATGAAAAATATAATTTAAATTAAAAATATTTTTTTTAACATTAAAATATCAACATATACATTTTTAATTGACTATGGTTTTATAACAAATCAAAATAAATTTTAAAAATAATTTTAAAAATAAACAAATATTAAAAAATAAAACTGTGGGAAGGAAAAAAAAAATCTTCACTGCTTATGTATGTGAACAGTAAAGGAAATGATCCCACATCACAATTTGTATTGTTTAGAGTATAATACGAAACAATGTTTTGTGATAATATAGGAATATAAACTCACTTAACGTGAGAATCAAATCCATGAAAATACTGATAATTATTGAACGAACTAAAATATCAGGAATTTTTATTTATTTTTAAAAAATCAAACCCACCAACGAAAAATGCTAACCCACAATTATTTGAACCAGAGTCACCGCCGAACTTGCCGACATACATTTTCTCACAGATCGCCCAACTGCAGCAACGTCTTGGGCGACACTGCGGCGCCACCACCACCGAAACACCTAGACCCATGTCATCGTCTGATAACGTTTTTGGTCGCAGTTGTGAGTGTCAGGTGAACGTTGCAAACCAATTATTATTCTAGAAAATTTAAAGTTTCTAGTCGTTATAAAGTACTATAAAAATCAAGGCAAAAGATACCTTTTAGGACCCACTAGCCACACAAACCTCCTATAAATACAGAGTTTAACCTAGGTCAGAAAGCACAAACACATACTCTTTGTCTAAACCCAAGCTCCAGCCCTAAGCTTTACAAAGAAATCACATCAATCTCTTTTTTTTTGTTCTCTCCAATCTCTTTGTATTATTAGCAATGGCTGCCACTCAGGCTATTATCTCCCGGGCGTTCTTGCTCCTCCTAGTGATTGTTACATTCGCCGTTGTTTCTGCTCAAGAAAGCGAGATGGCTCCTGCACCAGCACCGATGAATGCTGGAGCTGGGTTGCCGGTCTCTGGTGCCATTGTTGGATTCTCCCTTGTCGTCTCCCTTCTTGGTTTCTTGAAACATTAATTATTATTTTTATTCTTTCTCCATTGACGAGGTGTTTCGGCTGATATATTAATTTGTTGTGGGAGAGTGATGAGAGGTGAATGATATATTGTATCATATATATCGATCCATTCTTTGTTGTCTATTATTACGTCAGCAATGACATATTGATTGTTTTCGTCTATTTATCAAATTGCTCCACTCTATTAACACTCTATTTACAGTTGCGTTTGGAAACTGTTTTAAACACAAGATTTGGAAATTTGAACGTTAATTTGGCATGATGGGCCTGTTGTAAATGGGGAATTCATATAAGATCACAAACTTGGGCTTCAATTTGTGGCTAAAAAGACTTTTCCTTTTGAAAAGGGGGACTCAAACAGTGAAGGCATCCAAAATTCATATTAATAATACTAATAATACTAGTACTAATAATAATAAAAAAGGGACCTCCTTCACAGTGAAGGAGTTGAGCCAACATCCCGACTTGTTTATTTTGGTGTATAATATGAAATAATGTTTTGTAAAAACAAATATTACTTAGCATTCGGTAAGCAAGTCACATCTAAATCGGTACATTCAATTTTGTCTTTTCATAATTTGTATCAAAAGGTGTTTTGTGTTACTTTTTTATTGTCGCATTTATGTTCGTTTACTTTTTCATATGCGAGTAAATAAGGTTTCTCGGATTCTTTATAACTTTATTTATTTTTATTTTATTTTTTATAGTAAATAGAGATCATTAATATTTATAATTAATCATTAATAAATTAAGGGAGTAAAGATAATATTTAATTGCTACAAATATGAATTATTGAAAAGAATAAGATATGTATTTAGATATTTCCCTTCAACTAAAAAAAATTGTATTATTTATACTTCTTAACCTCGTTGTTTTGTTTATTAATAGAGGAGTGAAGAGTTATTTCCTCTTGAAAACCTTGAAAATAAGAAGTATCTTTTACATAACATTTAATGTTAATGAAAATAACCATTACATCAATAATAGCATGTTGATATAAATATATCTTACACAATATTAATGTTGATGAAAATAACCATTATATCAACAATAATATGTTGATCTGAATATCTCTTACACAATATCAATGTTCATGAAAATAACTATTACATCAACAATAATATGTTGATCTGGATATCTCTTACACAATATTAATGCTGATGGAAATAACTCTTATATCAACATTAATGTTAATTGGAACATGACATGCTGATGAAAGATTTTAATATAAAGAGATGTGCAGAGAAATGACTATCCTAAATTCTTTGAATCATAAAAATAACTTTGTGACTCGATATAGGACCTATAAATATTATCAATTCTATATGTATTTGGTCTTGGAATGATTCCAAATCAAAGGATGTTGGGTTCAATATCGTACCAGATCCACATGCACTTGAGATCAGCGTGTAACTGAATTTAAGGGTGTTGACTCTAGTATTTTACTAGACCTATAAGGACTTGGACTCTCAATGCATAACTAAGTCCAAGGAGTTGAGTTTGACATCTTGCCATATACATATGCACTTGAACTTTGCACGTGGCTAAACCAAAAAATATTAATTTTAATATTTTACTATAACCATGTTATTTGGATCTAACTTTCTATCAAACTCAGGTATATTGTGTTAATATCTTGCATTTGACCCTTTCAATCATGGATTTCTTGAAGCAATTGAATCATAAATAAAATGCCTTGATTCATTATAACTAAAACTTCAAGAATTTTAAGTGTTTTTTAAATCAAACCAACTAATAAAAAGTGCCAACCCATAATTACTTGAAAAAAATTCATTAAAATTTTGTTTCTATCATCTTGAATGATAGGCTCGAATGGTTTTATAAAGTGTGTTTAGTATTGTAATAAATATTTTTTAATTAAAAATATATTAAAATATATTTTTTATTTTTAATATAAGTACAAAAAAATCATTAAATAATAAAAAGAATATTAATTTAAAAATCTTAAAAATTAAATATATTTTTATAATTTGCTGGTTCAAAGAACAAAAACAAACATTCAAGAACTTGCCGACATACATTTTCTCACAGATCGCACATCTGCTGCAACGTGTTGCGCAACAATGCTGCGTCCCCACCACCGAAACACCTAGACGACTTATCAAACCCACGTGTCATACTCTTTTAACTTTTGTGGTCACAGCCTGTATAACTTTCACGCGTTAAAAAGACAGCTAGCTAGCTGTTGTTACAGTTAGGTGAACGTTGCCAGCCGTTTATTATTCTACAAAATTTAAAGTTTCTAGTCGTTGATAAAGTACTAAAAAAATTAAGGCAAATGATAGCTTTTAGGACCCACCGGCCACACAAACCTCCTATAAATACAGAGTTTAACCTAGTTCATAAATCACAAACACATTCTCTCCTTCTTAAGCCAGACTGCAGCCCTAAGCTTTACAAAGAAAACACATCAATCTCTCTTTTTTTGTTCTCTCCAATCTCTTTGTATTACTAGCAATGGCTGCCACTCAGGCTACTATCTCCCGGGCGTTCGTGCTCCTCCTAGTGATTGTTACATTCGCCGCCGTTGTTTCTGCTCAAGAAAGCGAGATGGCTCCTGCACCAGCACCGATGAATGCTGGAGCTGGGTTGCCGGTCTCTGGTGCCATTGTTGGATTCTCCCTTGTCGTCTCCCTTCTTGGTTTCTTGAAACATTAATTATTATTTTTATTCTTTCTCCATTGATGAGGTGTTTCGGCTGATATATTAATTTGTTGTGGGAGAGTGATGAGAGGTGAATGATCTATTGTATCATATATATATCGATCCATTCTTTGTTGTCTATTTATTACGTCAGCAATGAGATATTGATTGTTTTCGTTTGTTTATCAAATTGCTCCACTCTATTAACACTCTATTTAGTATTTACAGTTGAATTTGGAAACTGTTTGAGACACAATATTTGGAATTTGAACAAATGTTATGATGGGCCTTTTGTAAATGGGAATTCATAGAAGATCAGTAGATCACAAACTTGGGCTACAAGATTTTTCTTTTTGAGAAAAGGAATATTTAATAATCTCACAAATATTTAATAATATTTTCTCTTACAAAAAAATGAAAAGATACGAGCAGTTATTCTTTAAGTTTTTCCAGCTCAATTTACACAATTCCATAACGAGTCATTTTGGGATCATCCTTGATTTCAAGTGATTTCAAAATCTCTTAATTTTCACAATATTTGTGTCCGTGGAATCGTATAAATCAGTCCCACGAGATTACTCTAGTTTTAGATACACTTCTCATGTCTTCATGTTCATGATTTAGGTTTGAACATGTCGAGCTGTGTTAGAGAGGATAACTTATTAGACATCTGCAGTTCACAGCATAAAAAAGGACAGATGAATTCGCAACAATCTTTTGTGAGACCATTTAAGGCATCAAAAAATTATTAAAAGTCTTACGAATCGATATTGTAGAGCTTGAAACAGTAATACCCTATCACTGGATTGCCCTCTGCGAAGTTGAAGAACAGGGAAAAAGAGGATGGAATTCTTGAGGTCATCTTGAGGTTAGTTGCTTAATTAATTTGCATAATTCTGAGCCCATATATAAAAATATTTTTGTAAATAATGTGACTTAAATGAACATCTTTAAAAATACAAGGACTGAAAAAACTTAAAAGTGGTTTATCTACAATAATATAATATAATCGATATTGTAGAGCTTGAAACAGTAATACCCTATCACTGGATTGCCCTCTGCGAAGTTGAAGAACAGGGAAAAAGAGGATGGAATTCTTGAGGTCATCTTGAGGTTAGTTGCTTAATTAATTTGCATAATTCTGAGCCCATATATAAAAATATTTTTGTAAATAATGTGACTTAAATGAACATCTTTAAAAATACAAGGACTGAAAAAACTTAAAAGTGGTTTATCTACAATAATATAATATAATCGATATTGTAGAGCTTGAAACAGTAATACCCTATCACTGGATTGCCCTCTGCGAAGTTGAAGAACAGGGAAAAAGAGGATGGAATTCTTGAGGTCATCTTGAGGTTAGTTGCTTAATTAATTTGCATAATTCTGAGCCCATATATAAAAATATTTTTGTAAATAATGTGACTTAAATGAACATCTTTAAAAATACAAGGACTGAAAAAACTTAAAAGTGGTTTATCTACAATAATATAATTGTATGTTTGTACTGTCTAATATTCCATCACATTTTTTCCCATGATAGTGTTAATATATCCTGAATATATTAAGTACCATTTGTTTTTGTTTCTATGTTCGTATTTAGATGAGTTTTAAAACTATGTTTAGCTTGAAAAAATCATTAAATTTATGTATTTTGAATAATTTATATTGATTTTTATATATTGGTATTAAAAATATAAAAAATATTTTAATTTATTTTAAAATAAAAAATATTTTTTTAAAATATACCATACGTTATACAATATCAAAATCAAATACACACATAAAAGATCTCCATTGTTTTAATAACAAACCAGGAATCAACGTTCAGCCACCAAAGGTCAAGATTTCATATAACTCATCCTTGAACTTGTAAATTTATAAAGCCAATTACTATAGATTTTGGCTCCCCCACTTTATAAATTCTAGATTCGTCCCTGCTTGTATCGCCATTGAAAGCAGAAATAAAACCTGATTGTTTACCCATCTCCCCTTATATTTATCACCGCCCTAAATTAGAGAGGTTTATCAAAAAATGGAATTTAGTATTTATTTTCATCAGATTTTCAAGCCTCGGTGTTTTTTCAAACAAGCACTGTGAAAAAGTTTTGAAGAAATAACATCCGTGAAAAAAGTTTTTTTTTTAAATAACATAATTAGTGAAAAAGCTGTAATTGAAACACGTGATATTTAAAAAAATCGCAGCTAGAAAACGCAATATTTAAACAAACGGCATATGATTTTTTTTTAAAAAACCACAGTTCTCACTTGCCTTTTTTCACCACAATATACACAGGTGGTTTTAGGTGTTTAAGATTGAGTTTTAATCTATTTTTTATGAAAAAATATTTTTTTTTATTTTAAATTAAATTTTTAATATTTTTAAATTATTTTAATGTGTTAATATTAAAAATAATTTTTTTAAAATAAAAAAATATTATTTTAATATATTTTTAAAAATAAATAATTTTAAAAAATATCTTCACCTAGCTGGCCATGCACACTGGCCACCGCCAGCCCACCCACATGGTGAGTTGGGTAAGACCACCTGTGCCCATATAGAAACCGGCCAACCGATTTAACAGTGGAAGGCCAACTAATGTTTTCTTTTGTGTCAATCTCCCATTTGACGCCGTCCATTGTTTTGACCACACCAAGTGACTCGACACAAAATCTGAGTTGTCCTACATTTTCACAGCAAGATGGCCAGACCCATGCCAGGCTGTTAAGGACCCACACGGACCCTATCAAATACAACCATGTATACACACACACACACACCTTCCCCTTAACATCATCTCGACAATAACAAAAATAAATAAAATAAATAAAAATTATTGAGCCTACAGAGTTATTTCAATTTGTTGTGTTTATTTTTTTGTACAATTCCTTTGTCATTTTCAGTCATGGCCAAGGTTAACGTATCGAAGGCAGTGCTGTTCACGTTCGTTGTTGCAATCCTCTCGGTGGCCGCTTCTGTGTCAGCTCAACTGGCACCGGCTCCGGCACCATCTATGGACACTGGAACAGGGTTCTCGATGCCTGCTCCTGGTGTTATTGTTGGATTTTCTCTCATGGTCTCTCTTCTTGCATTCTTGAAGCCTTAGATTATAATGATGTTGGTTTTTTTTTTTTTTTTTGAATTTCTTATAATTGGATTGGATGGTTGTGGTGATTGGGAGAGGATTGGGGATTCACTGTAATGATTCTTTTGCCGTTAAATTTTATCTACACATACTATACTATGAAACTAGATGCACGCAATGTTGTGAGTTATTTTTTTTTTTTATATATATAAAATATCAAGAAAAAATTAAGATTTAAAAATATTAGTTTTTTTTTATAAAATTATATCCAAGAATCTTGAATTTGACTGTAATATTTGACTCAAAAGTAATATTTATAATATAAATATTAACATAAAATTTGTATGATCCAGTAGGTCTAGCTGTAATACCAGATTCAATAGCCTTGGATGCGGGTCTGACTGCAAGGTTGTGTCATAAAAATACGATAATTAAATAAATTTATTAAAAAGAAAAAAAACCAATAGAAAGAAAAAACTAATGAAGAAAAAAAAAAAAAATATGTATTAACTGGGTTAACCTTTTAAACCAGGTTAACTCGTCAAACCTTGGATTCATGTCGTGAAAGTTTGATAACTAAGGCTCCGTTTGTTTGCAGGAAAATGAATTCCTTTTGGAAAGTGAATTTTGAGGAAAGTGAATTCCTGAAAAGTGAATTTCGGGAAAGTATTTTCCGATGTTTGGTAGTATTATGGAAAACACTTTCCAGTGTTTGGTTGTATTATGAACAATGAACTGGAAAATAATTTATTAATAAATTAATTTTTTTTTCAAATTTATCTAATATATATAAAATGTTTAATATAAAATATTTAATCACTTACAATAAAAAAAATGAAATCTAAAATGTATAATGATGAATTTTTTTTTTATTATATCCTATATTCATTCATAGCTTATTTTATAAAATATAACTATATATATCATATCATATTATAGAGAAATAAGCTTGTGAAATATTTTTTACTATTCCATGAAACCATTTATAATTCCATTACGTATGAAATACATCCAACAAAAACTATAGTTTTAATAATATTTTTAGCATGTAATAAAATTGGATAAAATATTAAGGTATAAAATTCACTCTAAACTAGTTTTTTTTTTTTAATATTAAAAAAATAGCACACTTTAAAAAAAAAAGAAAAAGGAAAGTGTTCACTATTTTTGAGTGAACAATGTACGCAATACACTGTTCATGTTAATTGCACTGTTCATTAAACAGTGCAATTAACATGAACAGTTAAAAAATCATGAGAACGCAGGATTGGACCCACGTCAGGAAAGTGTTTTCCAAGAATAAAAAACGGAAAACACTTTCCTGAGCTTAAACTTACATTTTCCTTTGACTGGAATTTAATTTCCTTTGATTCACTTTCCATGTATTTGCCAAACATGAGAAAGTGAGGAAAATGGTTTCTAGGAAAGAGAATTCCTGGAAACAAACGGGCCCTAAATAGAAAAAAAAAATGACAGGTTACCCTAGAATTAACTAGGCTAACCCGTCAAACCAGTTCACATGTCAAACTCGGGATCCGTGTCATTAAAATTTGATAACTAAATAGAAAAAAATTGAACATTAACAACCTAAATTAAATGAAAAAAATTAATTAAAAAGAAAAAAAAACAAAAACAAACAAAAGACATAAGCCTATTACTAATGAGGAAAAAGAAAAAAAAATCTGAATCAACTGAGTTAACCCGTCAAATCAGGTTAACCCATCAAACCTGGGATTCGTGTCATGAAAGTTTGATAACTAAATAGAAAAACAAATCGACGGGTTAAACGAAAAAAAATTTACAAACTAAACTATACGAAAAAAATTGAATAAAAAGGAAAAAAGCAAAAAAAAAATAATTCCGGGTTAACTCGTCAAACCAGGTTAACCCGTCAAATCCAAGATCCGTGTCATGAAAGTCTGATAACTAAATAATTTTTTTCCCCCTAAAATTAAACAAAATAAAATTCATTAAAAGAAAAAAAACACAAAGAAAATACAAAAAAAAACCCCATAAAGACATAAAAAACAAAAAAAACAAAATAGGAAAAAACAAACTTCAAAACCAAAAAAAAAACAGTTAAGACAGTGCACAGTGAAACACTGATGCATAAAAAACATGAGAAAAACTACAGTACTTTCCCCATATATTGTTTTAGTATTCTATAATAAATGATTCTCTCAATATTCTTTTTGTGAGAAATGATCTTTTAATCTCACTAATACATTTATTCTTCAATATATAAGGGCATGATAATTTTAAAAAAGTGTTACTCTTTACTACTCTACTCCATTGTGTTTACGGTAAAAAATATTTTTTACTTTTAAAATTCATTTTTAATATTACTATATTAATCCAAAAATATTAAAAAATTAAAATTTTAATAAATAGTATTTTAGCTATAATGTCAAACATGATCTTGATATTGTGGTCTCTAATAATCTTGTTCTTAGAGCTTTAATATGTTTGACAGTGTGATTGCGGTTATTTTTTAAATTGTTTTTCACTTGAAAATGCATTAAAATATATTTTTTTATTTTTTAAAAATTATTTTTGACATCAGCACATCAAAATGATCTGAAAACACTAAAAAAATATTAATTTGAAATAAAGAAAAAATAAAATTTAAATTCAAATTTTTTCAAAAATACTTTTGAAACGCAATTTAAATATTTTTATTTTTAAAATTTATTTTTATATTACCGTATTAATCCAAGTATATTTTTTTTTTAATTAATTTTTTAATAAATAGTATTGTAGCTATAATGTCAAACATGCTCTTGCTATCGTGGCCCCTAATAATCTCAATCTGAGCTTTCAAGCGTGTTTGAAGTGTGATTTATTTTTTTTTAAGTGTTTTTTATTTAAAAATATATTAAAATAATAATGTTTTAAAAAATTTTATTTTAACATTAATATATTAAAAAAATCTGAAAAAAAAAAACAAATATGTTCGAATCATCTGGACCTCTTCTTTCTTCCTCCGACTTGTGCCTGCATTATCCTTGGACAGCAATACAGTATGGGACTCTAAACTAGGAATGGATTTTGATACATGCGCTGGGCCCATAAAATAAAAATAAAAATAGTGTTCTAAACTTTATAAAAAACAAGATAAATCATCTGTTTCGGATTACAGTTCAAATCAAGACTGATTAAAATTTATTTATTTTATTTAAAATTAATTATTTTATATTCTCAGATCATTTTGATATACTAATATAAAAATTAAAAATAAAAATAAAAATAAAAATATTATTTTGATGTATTTCTAAAAAACAATACTTTAAAAATAATTAATAATTTCTAAATTATTCTTATGTTACATGATTTGTATTATCATGTTCTTGTACTATTATTTTGATTTATCATTTTCATCTATTATATTTTTATATATCCTTAGGAATCATATTTAGATTAGGATACATCACGTGGTTAAAAGATTTTCAAAATTAAATCACAAAATAATTACAAGATTTTCTCCTAATTAAAACCAAACTAATACAATTTTTTAAAATTAACATAAAAAAATTGAATATTTATCAAAAACATTAACTAATACAACCTTTTCAAATTAACCACAAATTTGTTGAGACAAAATTAATAAAAAAAACAAAATTATACCATAATACCAAACCAGAACTAAATTTGTTGAGACAACACCGGAATTAGACAAACACCTCACATTATTTACTTGTTGGGTGCGCGCGCTGAGGGAAGATTATTATAGAGTTTTCTTTAACATTATTAAAATTAGTCAGTTTAAAAACAAATATTTCTTTTCTTGATTTTCTGAATGCACTTAACAATATGTAGAGCACGTTCTTGAAATTATTTGTGAAAGAGCATACAAACTAACCCAAAAATATCTAAAACTACTGATTTATTAAATCATCCTATGAATTAATTATATATGTGGTAAGTTAGATTCTTCTTTATGACATAATCAATCCTATCTTAAAAATATATTTGAATTTTGTCCTGTTTCTAAAAAAACTTATCAGTCATATTTCAGATTTCACAATCAATTTTGAATTTAATGATTTAGATAGGAAAACGAAAATAATAATATAATAATCTGTCATTTTTATCACTACTTAATCTTATCTAACTAATTTGAATTCAATAATTACATTCTGAAGGATAAACAAGACCGAAGGAAACACAAAGGACCCCCGACAAAGAAAAGAAGAAATTGACTACTAATAAACTATTAAATTACTAATAAATCACATGAATTATATATGGTAAGTTAGGTACATATCTTCTCTGTACTTAAACAATATTTCCTAAAAATATAACCTGCTAATTAATTATATTAATTATACACGGAAAGATGGGCTCTTGTTTTCCTCTATACAGAAAACATTTATGATTTACCAGTTTCAACGTGCCGACGTGTCCGTTTCAAATGTCAACGTGAGTAGAATCAAATATTCAATTATGATAAGTATGATAATACATGTAAGTGTATTTGTGATTGTTTTTATAAATATTTTTTTTATTTTAAAAATATATTAAAATAATATTTTTTATTTTTAAAAAGTTATTTTTAATATAAAATTTCAAAACAATTTAAAAATATAAAAAAAACTAATTTAAAATAAAAAAAGAGAAAATTTTCATTTTTTTAAATATGTTTTTGAAATACAAAAACAAAGATGATAAGTATCAAAATCAAATATTATATAATACACACGTCTTGGGCATCCAGCTCTTTTATCCTTCTTAAAGAATCTCATGTTTCTTGTAAATCTCTCTTTCTGTCACCTTCGGTTCCATTTGTTTCTCATAAAATAATTTGCTTCATCAAGATATTTTTCATATCTTTCCAAAAAAACAAAAAACAAGTTATTTTATAATATTTAGATAAGATAATAAGAATAGGAGTGGTTTGGTTTATTTTTGCGTTTTAAAAATATTTTAAAAAAATTTATATTTATATTTTAAATTAATTTTTTTTATATATTTTTAAATTATTTTGATATGCTGATATCAAAAATAATTTTTTTTAAAAAAAAAAAATATTATTTTAATATATTTTTAAATAAAAACATTTTAAAAAATAATTATTACTATATTTCCAAACAATTAAAGCCTTCGATTTGGAGATTCTAGAAGGAAAGATAGAGCCTTATAAGAATGAGGCTTATAAGAATGAGGCTCGTGAAAAGAATTAAAATGTAAAAGATAATGTTTGAGATACTTGATTTCTTTATTAAATTACTGTTCAATTTGAATTTTTATTATTGTTAAATCTTATAATTATAATTATCCCATTAAATGTGGTAAGATATGACTATATGTATTTCATAATTTTATTTTATTTTTATAATAGATGTCACTTCATTTAATAAGGAAAATTTTTTAGTACTCCTATATATCACTACTATCTATATGTAGATTAGGTCGAGTTGTCATTATTTGTACTTCACCAATTTGATCACGCTATCCTCTATATGAAAGCACGTTTAATTGACCATTCTATCATCAATTTAAGTGTATCCTTCTCTCTCTCTCAATGAAAATGAAAGGTTCATGATACTACGTGAATGATTGTCATTATAAATAAATAAAATTCTGAATGAATAGATACTAAATTAATATTTAAAGAAATCTGTACAAAAATATATTAAAACCATGAGAAATACGAGAACAAGTTTTTTTAATATTTAATATCAAATATTAAATATTTCAGAAACATTGGAAGAAAACAATACTAAAACTATAAGAAGTATGAAATGATTTTTTTTTAATAAAAGAGCTAGGTTCACTAGCCTACCTCTGTTTTTTTTTGTTTTCCTTGTTCAAGGATGGATGATATATTGTCTGTTCTTTATTTTATATATATAAAATAAAACAAACATGTCATTTACTTCGCCAGATTCTGACCACCTCAAAAATGATTGCGAAATTAGATTGAGATTTTTTTGGATCAAAAAAGTTATTTTTAATTTATATTCATCTATAAACACTTAATAAACATTCTTAGAATCTCAATCAACTAATTTCTAAAATCAAAACACCTCTAAATTGGTTTAAAGATACAAAATCAAAAAGAAAAAAAACTCTCAACCCAATTTTCTTTTTCCATCAACTTGGAAGCTAAAAAAAATACCTTATTGACACTTCTCTTGTTAATAAGAACATATCGACACCAAATTTAGCTTTTTTTATTCATGGAATCTGGCCAATCGCTTGTTTTATCTCTTTCTCATTATTTTTCAGCAACTTTCTCTCTCCTCACTCAAACTCGAGAATTGAAATGTGAACAAATAAAATTTTGGACAAAGCATAAAAGTTTCAAACTAAAAGGACCAAAAATGACATTCAAAAAACTTTGCAAACCAAATTTTCTAAATACGAGCCTCATGAAAAATTAAAATACGTTTTATGTTTTCCTCACTATAATTTTCGGTCCCCACTTTTTTAATTTTTTCCAAGAAATAAAATCAAATATTCTTTTGTAAAATCGGAAGTTTTTTTACATTGTGCTAACCTCATAAAAAAATCAAAATAAATTAGTAGGTTTAATTCCCAGTTAACATAACATGGAAGGACATAATTGAAAAAAAAGAGAGTTAAATGACTGCAACAAAATTAACTTTAAAAACCAAAACAAATAAATATAAAACATTATCGCAATCACCAGTGTTCTATAAATTATTATTTGATATTTCCCCATTTCTTTTAGATTTTCTCTTAATAAAAAGAAAACATAAATAAATTTGCAACACCTTTCAAATAATTGCACCGGATCCCTCCAAATATATACAGAGCAAAAGATGTATTTTTTGTGGTATATAGACATGTATTAAACCTATTTATACATGTATTTTTATGCACAATTATCATGAACAATTTCCGGGTACTCCACCCATTTGCTAGAACCAATGTAATTCATGTTCGTATATATGTAACACGATTTTTCACGACACAAATTTAAATGATTTAAATACACAGTATTAATATAAAATCAAAGAACAACATTGAAGTAAAGAATCTTAAAAAAAAAAAAAGAACAAAGAAAGAATGAAAGATTGAAAGAAAATTATAAATCTTGCAATAAAAAAACAATAAATAGCGTGAGTAAATCATTGTAGACAATACCAGTATAAACCGGACTTATTATACTGTGGACTTCCACAATACAATTTCTTTTTCATCCCAAAAGTTTTTATTTTTTCATCTTTCTAGAACCAAATTGAAGGCCAATTCATGTTAATTTGTTAGGAAAGTGTAAAATTGAAAGTTAGGGGATCAAAAAAGAAAGAAAGAAGAAGATAGTTGTCTTGGTTAACTCGTTTTTTATTTTTTTGTCATTTGTTGAATTAAATATTTTTATTATCAAATTTTTCATTTATTTTAAAAAAAACACGTTTAAAGAGCTTGAAAATTCAATTTGTTTTTGCTAAAAACATTATTCAATAATCGAAGACAAAAAACAAAACTATGGCCACTATTGTAGGGTCAAAACCTTGGAGGAACATGGAAAAAAGGTGGGCGAGCAAATACATCATTTGCACGAGAGAAACTTCAAGAAATGACAGATGAACGAACCAAGAAGAACTAACATTTTAACTTGCTGTTGGATCATGAAATGACTACGTCTTTTGAAGAATTTCATGACCAATAAGGCATCGGAGAGGGGAAGATCGTACGGTTATAAACTTGAGATCAGGAGAAGGAATTAGTAGTGATTGTTCAGTTTGAATTTAATTATTTAGATAGAAAAAATGAAATAATAAAAAATTAAGTAGTCATTTTTATCATCTACTTAATTATATGCATTTAACTTGAATTCAATAATTACGTTTCAAATGATAAAACATGACTGAAGGAGACACAAAATTAAGGATCCCCAGCAAAGAAAAGAAGAAATATTTGACTACTAATAAAACTATTAAATTACTAATAAATTACATGAATTATATATATGTATATATATGGTAAGTTAGGTTCATATAATTTCTGCACATTGTACAGAAACAATTCTTCGTAAAATTAAATATGACCTGCTAATTAATTATATACAGAAAGTTGGGCTCTTATTTTCCTCTATACAGAAAACATTTATGATTTGCCTTTTCTCACTACTCTGTTTTTTTTCCCTCTCAATTTGTGTAAGAAAACAAAAATTGAGTTGTCAATTTCGACATTTTTAGGGAGGCCTGCTCACGTATTCCGTGAGATCATTACCAAACACGCATTTGACAATCGTCATCTATTTGTCCATGCAAATCGTCATGTGAAATCGTCACCACTTGCGTAAGTTTTCTGTGCCAATTATTGGGTATAAAACCATTCTCCCACACCTTCAAGTACTCACAAAATCCCAAACTCTATCTATTTCAGCAACAAAAATCAATCCAACTTGCATACTTCTTTTTCCCTACAATTCCAGCAATTAAGATGGGAGTCATGGGAGTACAGCCTCACATCCTCCTTGTCACCTTCCCGGCTCAAGGTCACATAAATCCAGCCCTTCAATTTGCCAAACGTTTAGTAGCCATTGGTGCACACGTCACCTTTTCTACAAGCATGGGTGCCGAACGTCGGATGTCCAAAACCGGAACTTATCCTAAAGGCTTGTCTTTTGCTGCCTTCGATGATGGTTCCGAACATGGGTTCAGACCCAGTGATGATATCGACCACTACTTCACCGAGCTCAGGCTGGTTGGCTCAAAATCTCTGGCTGAACTTATTGCGGCAAGTTCCAAGAATGGCCGGCCATTTACGTGTGTGGTTTACTCCAATCTCGTACCATGGGTGGCAAAGGTGGCACGTGAACTAAACCTCCCTTCAACGCTTCTGTGGAACCAATCTCCTGCTCTTTTAGACATCTTCTACTACTACTTCAACGGCTATGGTGATACTATTAGGGAGAATATCAATGATCCAACGTTTTCGCTGAAATTACCTGGTTTGCCTCCTCTTGGCAGCCGCGACTTACCCTCATTTTTAAATCCTAGAAATACACATGCTTTCGCAATCCCGGTAAATAGAGAGCATATAGAAGTCCTTGATGAAGAAACCAACCCAAAAGTTCTTGTCAACACATTTGATGCATTAGAGTGTGAGGCTTTGAATTCAATAGGCAAGTTTAAGTTGGTTGGTGTTGGCCCTCTGATTCCATCAGCCTTTTTGGATGGAGAAGATCCGACAGACACTTCTTTTGGTGGTGATCTTTTTCAAGGCTCAAAGGACCACATAGAATGGCTTAACTCGAAGCCTGAATCTTCTGTGATTTATATAGCGTTTGGAAGCATATCCGCTCTGTCAAAGCCACAAAAGGAGGAAATGGCTCGTGCCTTGCTACAAACTGGCCGTCCATTTTTGTGGGTCATAAGAGCAGATAAAGGAGAGGAGAAAGAGGAAGATAAGCTCAGCTGCAAGGAAGAGCTTGAAAAGCGAGGAAAGATAGTGCCGTGGTGCTCTCAAGTGGAGGTTTTGTCACATCCATCAATAGGCTGTTTCGTGACACATTGCGGGTGGAACTCAACTTTTGAGAGCTTGGCTTCCGGGGTGCCAATGGTGGCTTTTCCACAGTGGACTGACCAATTGACGAATGCTAAGATGGTTGAAGATGTATGGAAGACGGGGGTGAGAGTCACGAGTTCCAACAAAGAAGGGGTAGTTGAAGGCGAGGAGATAGAGAGATGCTTGGAGGTGGTCATGGGAGGTGGAGAACGAGGAAAAGAGATGAGAAAGAATGCCAAGAAATGGAAGGAATTGGCAAGACAAAGTACTAAAGAAGGTGGCTCTTCTTACAATAATCTGAAGGCTTTTGTCGACGAGATTGCAGGAGCAGCTACGTCGTTAGAAATATGAGATTTTGTTTTCATGAATAATCTAATCTACAAACCAAGGAGGGATTAAACCCTTTGAAGTTATTTCCTTTATCATGTAAGCAAAATCTTAACCTTTAAATTTCTTCATGTAAAACAAGTTCTTATTTTTTATTATTAATAATAAAATCTGTCTGTACTTTGACTAGAAAATGAGGCATACGTGTTCATTTTGTAATTAGTCAAGTCCCTAGCTTGCCTGCTTGATGCTACCTTCCCAATGCCGTTCCCCAGATCTACTGGAAATTTCATTTCTTCTTTTCCCTCACGTATTATTCTAAAAGGCTTGTATGATCTGTTTTAAATAAGATTAATTACCCAAATTTAGTAAATGAGTTTAAAAATGCTAAAGTTTGAAAAATAAAAAACATTTAAAAGCATAAAGGCGACGAAAAAAATCTCCAAATCCACCAAGGCGAAAGAGAAATTTGAAACGAACTCATCCTACCAATGTCAACATGCTGGCGGAAGTAGAATGAACTAAATGCATGTATGATTGTGATTAAAAATAAATAAAATCCTAAATGAATAGAAACTAAATTAATATTTTAAGATTTCTATACGAAAATATATTAAAACCATGAGAAATACGAGAAACAAGTTTTTTAATATTTAAACCCAAGTATTTCTGAACTATTATAAGGAAGTAATGTTAAAACCATAAGAGATATGAGAGGTTTTTATTTATTTATTTTTTTTTTAATAAAATACTACATTTTAGTTTGTTGAATTAAAATTTAGCATTTTGAAAACAAATTAAATGGAATTAAAGTGTTTTTCCAGGCTTTTAATTGAACGTAGATATTATTGAAGGTTTTAACTCAAGCAAACCCTATTCTTTTCATCATGCCACACAACCCCCCAGAATCCCTTTCCTAGCTAGTTGAGATCACCAACGTTTGATCACAAAAGAAAACAAAAATCAATTGAGGGATTTTACTATTAATTGTCTGAAATTTCCCATCTTTTTTAATACAAAACCAAACCAAAAACGATCATAAAGATTTTTATTACAAGGCATTGATCTTTTTAATTCAGTGACGCATGGACTGGGTTTTGGTGAGAATTGGTGAGAGAGAAGGCAACGACTTGTCAAGCGCAGCACCACATAATGGGACCAGGGACGTTATAGATTAATAATAAGAAGAAAAATTAAAAGACGTGAGAGGCCGACAAATAAACTTGGGTATTTATTTTCATCTTTTTTTTTTTTTTTTTTTTTATTAACCTGGGGTGTTCGGGCCGGCTTGCGCGCACCACGACTAATCCCCAGGGCCTAACTGAGCACCCTGCAAGCCCAGAAGGCAGGTAAGTCACCGCGGAGATGGCAGGAAGGTATACAAAGGGGTTCCAACCCGTGCGGTATAGAGAGGGAACAAACGTCTCCTTCACTAGCAGAACCTCCAAGTACAGAGCTTGGGAGTCGAACCCAGGCAACTGAGGAGACTTCTGTCTCCCCAGCCGCCGGGCTGGGACCTCCCGCTCTTTTTTCATCTTTGCATGGCGTCATTGTTGCCGTAACCGTTGAAATTTAATTTAAGGCTTGCGGAAGCAGCGTCAAGGCTGCCATTGTTGAAATTTAATTTATTCTAACTTGAAAAAAAAAAAAAAAAACTCCACTATTAATGCCAAGTAATAACATCCTCAAACAGGATATCTGTGCATCACAAAAACTCAAACTCAAAAACAAAAATAGTTATAAACTAGATGCTCTGCCGGCGCTACGCCGCGGGTTTGAAAGTCAAAATGGCCAACTGAAGAAATAAAAAAAAGGGCAGTCAAAGCAACTTTTGTTTGAAAAATGGAAGGTGTTAGGGAGGAATAACAACCGGATTGGTTTGACTAATTGCAAACGATCTTTATCTTAGCTCAGATTCACCAGAAACTTTTATCCAATCATTTCTATACGTATTACACAAAGCTAAAACATAAAACATTTTTTTCTTTGCATTGACATTGGCAAGTAACAATTTCAAAGCTCGTAAAACATCTTTGTTCATGCATGGACCAAATCAGTGAATGGTGTCTTAACCTTCACGATGGAAAAAGACAGCCACGAGGAAAAACAGCAGCACACAAATGTATGACAGCTCGTGAGACCAAGTAGACAGAGAAAAAGTGCAAAGCAGAGAGCAACTAAAAAATACAAAACAAAAGACAAAAAGGTAGGAAATGGTTCTAATTAGCAAAACTGACGGGGAAAAGCTAACCTTGCAATCCCATGTAATCACCCGCCGTCCAGGGAAAATTAGACAGATGCTCACGATCCAAAAGAAAGCCTCGCCATCAATAATACCACGTGGCTATTCAATGAAGAGATAAGAAATAAAAAATAAACATGAAAAAAAAATTCAACCAAAAACAACGGCAGCCAGCGTATTCAGTTAGTAAACAACGAGCTAAATGGAGAGGAACATTCAATTCAAACCTGAAACACCAAACATAATAACCACCCCAGCCAAATTAGAAATTAAAACAACTTAAAAAACCAGTCAAAAAAAAAAAGGAGTAAATGAGTGGCTAATCAGCTATTATTAGTTGATACTTTTATTGGTTGATCGAGTAGAAGGATCGAGGCGGCTTGCTAACTTGTCTCATGTTAAAAATTTACACTATAAGGGGTTTCGATATGTTCCAGTAACCATGTAAAGCCAATTTGATATAATAGATCCATAAGTTTAAGTTGCACCAAGTGACCGATAAGAGGTAAAGCTTGTATAAATACACGGAAGTTCTTGCTAAATCTCACCACCAAAGCCTTGAACAGAACTAGAACGAACAGTACTGAAACTTATCTACCTAGCTTTTCTGCTCGCTAAAGAAGGCTAAAACATGGCCATATTGATGGTTTTCTGTTCTGTTGCTTCATGGTTTCCATTTGGTTCTTTTGCACGTTCCTTCTCAAATCCCTAAAGAATCACACAAGTTTCTGGAACCAAAATTCGACGTCCACCAAGCCCTCCAGCTTTACCTATCATCGGCCACCTCCATTTACTAGGCTCAGATTTGGGGACTTCCTTGCATAGGCTAGCTCAACGCTATGAGAGTTCACCTTATCAAGAATGCTAACATGAATGCTTTGAAGAAATCCATGAGAGTCCACCCTGTCAAGAAGTATATGGTGATGTTCTTTTATTGCGAGCTAATTATATGCTAATACTCGTGTCATATTCTTCACTTTGTAGTCTTTCCCCTTGCCTTTCAAGATTTAATTTTGACGTTATAGATTTGTCAACCAGGATGATATATATTCTAACAAGAAAAAAATATTCTGGGAGGGATTTCTTGAATAGTTACTTTTCAAAGAATAGTGGCTGTGACTTGTGATGTTAAATTAGAGTTTTACATTTCTGTCCTAACCAGTAGCCTGACAGTTCATTAAACACTCTAAAACTGACAATTACATTAGGCTGGTAGCTTAATCAAGTTCAGATCAGGGAGAAGCAGGCCACTGTAATGTAATCCCTGCAGCTGTCTTTATGCGTATATATCCTGTCTAAGTGGAGAACGTGCTAACCCATTATTCAATACAGAGTGATGCTCTTGCCCGGTGCCAAGCCAAGGCTGGCAGAATTCTAGTATTTTATTCTTCACACCAATGGCGGCTATTATTGAATGGCATTCCCTCGTTGGTGGGTGCATATGCGGTCTAGAGGTTACAGTTTGGCACTCCGGTGACAGACCAACAGACATGCAACGTGTCAGGATCCTATACGGCGACCCATCCACATTAGTGGACCAATCAGATTTTAGCTGTAACAGTTCAGAGGAGGGTCCAGAATCCCCACAAATACTCCATTATATATATGTTGGCACATTCTGCACAAGCTTGTGTACAATTTAACTGATATCTTTTTTCTCTATTTTGCTTACAATTAGCATCTGCAATCTTCCATAGACTGCATTCTTCTTATTCTTCAGAAATGGCAAAAGTCAGGATCTCCAAGGCCATTATGGTTATCTGTGTGGTGGCTCTCTTCATGGTAGCTACTAACGTATCAGCACAGGTGGAAGCCCCAGCCCCAGCACCATCAATGGACACTGGAGCAGGATTCTCTCTTCCAGTTTCTAGTGCTGTTATCGCGTTCTCTCTCATCATATCATTTATTTCTCTTTTAAAGCTTTGAGTTTTCTATTGAAGATGAAGGATGGTGATGGATCTTGTTGTTAATTTGGGTGATTTCTTGGTTTCCTGAGTGGTTTAGGATTGCGGTGGACTGATTCTTTACCGTTGTTATTCACTGTTAAATGATGGCAACAATTTTTTTTTTTTTACTGTGTGTAATTTATTCTTCACTAAATCAAGATTATGCTTTACAACTAGTTCGAACTTTCTCATTCCCTCTTTTCCGTTTCACTCTGAAATTATACTACTTTGAGAAACATTGTATGATTTATCCACCATTATATAACCAGCTGAAGTTGTGGGATTTCCACATGCATTTCACAAATTATTCTATCATTTCCTGATAAAATTGGAACAGCGCAGATCATGCTATCATAAACTCGTAATATATATTGGAAGAAAATGCAATGATGTTGAGCGAGTAAGCGTCAGGAGGAATTTAGGAACTTGAAAAGAAAAGTGCTCTCTGTCACCAACTAGGGAGATGGTATAATGATAATTTGGGATCGACTCAATGCAAATTTGTAATAAAGAGCAACACGAAGTTCTGTGCAAATTTTTCTGACTTCGAAATAAGCCTTGGTTTTACTTTCGCTAGAATAAACAGTACATGTATAAGCAGGTCATTAACCTGATGTCCATGAATTCTTCCTAGCTGTCTATACATTTAAATTTTCATGTACGAAGTCAAATAGCAGCAGAATCCTAACTTTCAAGATGCAGTCCCTCCGGACTCTTGAATGTCCAGTTCATGCTCTGCCACCAGGATACAAGAATCTGCTTCAAGAGATGAAGTTGAGCTCTCGTTCTTCAATAATGAATCCCTGGGTGAGTTGAGCATGTCTGTGGTACACTGCACATCAGGCATTATCCCAACTTGATCTATGTCATGAAGTGCAGGCGATAGATACTTTGCAACCGTGACAAATAGAGCCGATCCATCATGCAACTCTGTGACACTCTGCAGGAAGAAAATTTAAGAAAAATAGTAAGCTCATGCGATTGAGGACATCGGTTTAGACTTGATTAAGATGGTGGACAAGGTTGCAATAGCTGCATAAGATGATACTGGAAAGATTAAAATTAGCACTACAAAAGTTTTTCTTCCATATTTTGTTTATGTTCTCGTTTTTAGCTTGAAAGAATTTCCATACCTGATAAAATGATTCAAATCCATAATATCATGCCACTACCAAGAGGTCCATGACTCAATAACATCAACAAACGATACCTGAATTTTTCCTTTGCCAAAGGTTTTGTGTCCCACAAGGATAGCTCGGCCATTGTCATGCAGTGCTCCAGCTAGGATCTCACTTGCGCTTGCACTTCCCTCATTGACCTGTTCCCAAGTAGTAAAAAGTTTCAGAAGCCATAGGTTTGAAGGCATAATATGTACAAACCAAATGCATTAGAAACTTATCAATTGGTTCTTACAAGCACAACAAGTGGATCATGTGTTATGGCATGTCCATCGACCATGTTAATGGGCAGCATATTTCCATCTCTATCAATTGTGTTCACAAGAGTCTCATCTCCGTCCAGCCAAATTTGTGCAACATCAAGTCCAGCTTTTACCAGCCCCCCCTGTAAAATGAATAGAAGGTTAAACAAACAGTCCCATGAGTAATCTAAAGGAGGAGGCCATGAAATTAACTTTTCTAGCTTCACAAATATGAAAACTAGAAACTTACTGGATTGTTTCGTAGATCCAGTATGTATGAATGCACACCCTGAGTTTCCATGTCCAGTATTGTATTTGCCATATCAATTGCAGCACTCTGTCAAAACAGACAGAAAGAAGGAAGACGTCTAATAACTACAGTGAGAAAACTAACATCCATTGTGCAAGATATAATCATAAGAAAGGAAATTCTAGTTTGTCTTAGAGGTGTTCTGGAATGACTACCTGAGAAAAGGCTGACAACTTCACATAACCAGTCTTTGTTAGATGGCCATCCGGGGTTTTATGGGGGATGATAGTGCTAGATATCGGGGACAGCGTAATGTACTCACGAGGTAGATTGACCTTCAAGAAGATGGAACATGTTTCACATATCAACCCGTTGGAGAAATTATAATGAACTTACAATAAACAAAGCTAGTTTTGTGCCATGCTTTTGCGTTAGATGATATGGAGAATGCCTTATTTGATGAACAAATACCAAGCCATGCTAATCTATGCAGGACAATGAAAGACTTGATACCTCTCTGATACCGGCATCCCTACTTGACTCCACGGCCTGGAAAAAAGAATGCTAAACTATTAGTTATCTAAAGCAATTGGCAGTTTTCAAGAGCATCAGCTTTTGGAAAATGACACTAAAACAGGAAAATCCATTATTACCCGTGGAGACTAGGAATATCATGCATTAGGAAATAGTCAAATCAAACATTTCATTTTTTGCTGGTTCAGAAAACACTAAATAACATGTATCCATACATTAGGATAGACTGAGCCTGTAACTAGTGTTTGCCACAGCCTAACTATCTGAGCTCCATAAATTAGGATACAGTGAGACTTAACTGTCAGGACTATAATTTAAGGGACTATCAAGGAGCAAAGATTTTCTAAAGCAAGCATAAATCAAAGTTCCTTGCTATGCATCTGGACAGATACAGCAGTTCGGATAGAACATCAATATAACAAGCAAATTCTCATGATTCTAAATAAATGCAGATGCCCTTTCAGTAACGGTACATCTATTGAATCATGTAAATATAGTGAAACCCAATGCTGACAGTCAAGGAAAGAGCATAGATGATTACACTGTGGACTTTTACTTTGACAGATGTTCCAGCAGTCCCTCTAAGCTTCTGTGCTGCAGCTTCACTAGTAACACCATCAAGCCTCTCCCCTAAAATTGTGTGAAAGAAATTCAATGGTTAAGATGGTTTAATTTGAATAGGAAAACTAGAAAGTGAAAATAGGATAACAGACATTCATAATCGACAAAAAAAATTTCTTTGACGACTCTCCCTCGAGTGAACTTGGAGCGTAAGGCTCCATCATAATTGCAGTGAAATATCTAATTGTGCAATGTAGTCTCATCCAATTGAATTACAAAAAAAAAAAAAAAAAAAAACCATAAAGAAAAAAATATGATATATTAACCAGTAAAATACCATTAATCTCAATCAATTCATCTCCTTCATGTATACCAGCACGAGCAGCTGGGCTACCCTTTACACAAGACAAAACAACCTGCAATGTCAACAAGGAAAACATTAGTTTAGTCGAGGGAAAGACTGCCACAGCATAAAGGGCCAGCACCTTAAATATCCTGAAATTAAGTAACCAGCAATCAATATTTCACAAGTCACAAGCCATTACAATGGCGAAAAGTCTCTCACACATCACTAACCAAATGGCCTGTCCTTGGTTCAATGTTTATGAAGATCCCAACTCCTTGCAAATTTCCATCACTGCCAATTCTAAAACTTTGGTACTCCTGTAAATCCAAAACCAAGCAATTTTAAGCTGAACTGCAATTAAACAAAATAGGCGATGATTCTCAAACCTAATGCACAACAGTGACAAATGACAACTAATACAGCAAAGAAAAAAAATTGCAACTTTATAAGACCTTTGGACTGATAATCCGAGTAAAAGGATCCCCGAGAGTAGAAAGCATCCCGCTAATTTTTGTATATGCCACATCCGCTGAATTTAGAGGAAACATTTCCACCATTGTTTGTTGCAACTTTAGGTCCCAATCTATATCAATAATAACCAATAAAACTCATTAGAAACTTTCATTTCCTTCTCTGCCTTAGTTTCTACTCTATCAAGCAAAAGCAAAATGATATTCCATAAGTTAGATTAACAAGATCAGAGTACAAATGTTCAAAAATACCTTGATGATTAAATGTTGGGTCTACAAAAGTTTCTCTAATCAAACCCCATGCCTCCACAAGTGTTCTTTGCACTGTATTCACCTAACAAAGAAACCATCCTCACTCAGCAGTTAACCTTGCTAACACCTCCAGTACTAACTAGGGCATCAAAACCATACGTGCATTTGATGGGTCACATATGCTTAGCCCATGATCAGATATCAAAGTCACCACTAACAGTAGCACTTCTGCTCAACAAATTAATATAAAGAAGAAGAAAAGGCACCTCGGGAGCGCGGGAAACAGGAAAAGCGACCGTTAGAGACTCTGCAAAAGCTGGAGCATCATAACAAACCGAAGCCAAAGCTGTAGCGGCGGCAGCAAAGCCAATCACACCTTTTCCGACAGATTTGATAAAATCTTGACCGTTGGAATGCAATTTGGACTCTGTTTTTTTCACCGTTGGAGACGATGAACAAACACAAGGCACGGACACGCTCCATTTCTTGGTTATAGTGCGTGATTTTAAGCTCGAGAATCGATGTGAAGGGAGCAAAAAGGATGTGGGTTTTGGAGATTTTGTTGAGATTGGTGAGAGTTCAAGATTTGGAAACAGAGATTCCATGATTTCTCTTTTTTAAGGAAAAATGTTTTTTTTTTTAAAAAAAAAATGTTGTCGCTGTTTTTAATGAAGGGAAGGCTAATTAATTACTATATTTTCTTAAGAAAAAAAAATGTTAATAAAATGTTGTATTTTTCGTGAATATGGTTAACCGTTATTTGTTGATGGGGATTCTACATGGGTCCACACGAATCTAATGACTTGTGGTAATGGGATCTGTTGCGTTGCGTGTCTGAGAATCTCAATGGGCAAGTACACATGTAAAAGCAGGACTCCGAACTCTTTGAGTGAGTTGCCACAGAAGACAGAAACTTGAGAGAGCAAGCAAGGAATTTCAGACAAAAAAACAAAACATGGGAGGAGTAAATTCTCGAAGATTCAAAGCAAATAATAGAAATGATTGCTTGTGGGATTGGGTAATGGGTTTTGCTTCCCTTTAGTTTAAAGCATAGATCATAAAAAAATAAAAAAAATAACTTATGAATTTTTAATTTGAATATCTTATGCTTGTTCGGAGTTTCACCGCTCAATGAATAGGGCACGAGGATAACGCCTCACGAAAGCATCTGTCGCATAATTTTCTTGGCATGCATCAAAGCTGTAAGCATATTCTCCCTACCCTTTGGTTTTCTTTGAAAATTTGATGTTTTCTTCTCCGTAACGTGTTGGGGGTGATATTTCTTACCATATAGCTCTCTTTCATGCTACATTTAGGACTTAAATTGGTGACAGAAATATTTTTGTATATACATAATTACTCTTTATCACATGTCTTAACGGTAACCGAGGACCAAAATGAAATGTTTCCTCTCCTTGACTTGGAGCAAAAACTTTTAACACAGACCGGTCTGCACCTCGAAGCACAGCTCCAAATTATTCGGCGTATTTATGAATTTATAAACGGGAACTCGAATTCCCCAAGTAAATAAAAATTTAACTGCTAACATGCATGAATTCTGTGAAATACATTTTTCTCACGACAGATCCATTATCAAAACTGCATGTTTGGAATTCAAATTTGTCTTGGAAAGAAAGAAAAAAAAAATTCATGTCATTGAAAAAAAAAGAGCATCTCTTAAGCCCTCTTATCTAAACAAAAGTATGATTTGCTTACACCTATATTACAAGGAAAAAGATAACTTTTAAAAAAAGGAATTTCCAAGAAAAAGAAAAAATAAGGCGCGTGATAGAACAGAAACGTTCATCACAATAATTAACCAGCAAGCACCTCAGAGCCCCCCTTCAGTATGATTTAACAGGCGAAAAAAAATTAAAAATTACAGGGGATCAAATTTCCAGTTTCTGCATCAAATCAAAAGATCCAGTACCCATTTTCACTGGCAATCCAAGACAAACCCTAGCAGATGGAGCTTCCAAATTATCGACCTCCCCGTGCAATGCTGCTTCAACTATGAATTTGGACGCTGTCTCAAAAGACATTTTACTTAAGGGTGATATCGACTCTGATATGCCCCCAATACGGCTCATCGGGCGGTACTCACCGGTATGGGTCATATAATCAGCAATAAGAGACAAATGCCGTGTATTGACAGATATTCCATAAGAATTGAACACGTGCTTTATCTCCCTAATGATTGTCTCTCTTGCGGCCTCTACTCCATAAGCTTTCAACATACCATGAATGCTATTTGAATACATATACCTAACATCAAGGTGATCTTGCATTTTCCAAAATGTATTGAAGTCCACTCCAATTGTATGAAGCGCTGGGATTTTTTGTTTTTCTCCAGGTTCAATATCAATTCTTCTCTTGGGGTCTTTCCCATAGTAAATCACTTGATTTTCTTTGCAATCAGTCACTTGACACCGTTGAACCTTCCCGGGATTCTGGATACAGACCTTCTTGGCTGTCTTCTGAGCAATCTATACAAAATTAAATGAAAAACTTTAATTTCATCTTTGGACAAAGTGATTAACAAAATATAAAAAATGCTTGGATGTTGAAGAAACAAAGCAATAAATGCACACAAGAATGTACCAGCATGATTCCCCCCTCCCCCCCGGAGGATATGTTCTAATCCAGCTAGTTGTTGAAATAAGATGATAGAAATGATGCTAAAACTACCTTTCTTATTTAGGCATTTATGTTAAGAAATTTTGAAGGCCAATCTAACTTGTATTCAAAGCATGCTAGAAGATCATCCAACTTATATTTCCAAGTGTTCTATCTGCTTTACAGATGATGTTATTCCCGCAAAAGTACAGAGATCAAAGCAAATGATAAATTGTAGCCCTGAGAAAAAAGCAAGCCATAAACGTGTAATTTGTGACCCAAGTTGCAAGGAATATTGAACATAGCTTCCTATTTATCTCAACTAATGCTAAGAACAAAAAAATTGCACAAGCATGTATACAAGTGCCTGCATATTTTTAAAGTTTCTTGGCGGAGGGGAGGAAATTGCACTTTGAAGAAGAAAACATAAAAGTAAATTTCAGCACCAACCAGACAGTAAACAGAATGAGATACCAAAAACTAATGTTTTCAAGGTCAATTTCCATAAATAGGCAACAAAGACAAGAAAATAAAAAAAAACAGAAAATTGCAACCTATCACAGAGAACATACTTGGCTAGTAGATTGAGTGCCCACAAACAAATAGTCATATAAATAGTTTCTACAATGGAAGCTCTAAACTCTATACGATAACATACCTCGGCCAGTAAAATATGAGGTTCTTTGTCAAATTTAAGATGGATTTCAAAGTGCAATCCCTTGGCTTCCACAAAGATTGATCTATCAAAGTCCTTTTTAACTAATTTCGATCTAACTTTCTTTCCCTTGGCCTTTTGTTTCTTCTTTTCTGTTGACTTTAGCTTAGAATGCATTTCGACTTCTGATGAACTTTCTGAGGTTTTCTTCCTTGACTTTGGCTTAGAGTAATTTCCATGATGTGTTGGCTTTTCAAAATATTCACTGTCATAGTCAACCATATCGGTGTTACTGATCTCACTTTCTTTATCAGCCGATTCAGTATCACTTTCTTTATCAGCCGATTCAGTATCACTTTCAGATCCAGATGGAGCCTGGCTTCCTGATAAATCCCCTTCATCTTCATTCAGTAACCCCTCAGAGCCATCATCATAATCCATCTCATCTGTAACTTGCTGTTTTCTTTTCTGCACATCTAAACCTAGATCATCAGCCTCTTCCCCTTCTTCGCCATCACTATCATCATCGTTTTCACCCTCACGTGATATGTTGCCAGAAACATCTTCTTCTGCTTCAATTGGCGTCCCTGAATGTGATTGCTTCAAAAAATTCTTAATGCCGCTAATTTTAGAAAGCAAAACCAGATGATTTTGTATAGCATCCTCCAACTCTCTCACAAACAACACCTCAAGGGTTTCTTCCCAATTTTCTACTGATATATCAGTATGTTGTGGGTAGTGCGCTGGTGTATAAAGCTTCATTTTAAGCTTATAAATTCTGCAAAGGTCGTCATTCTGAACAGCAAATGGCATGACAGATACTTCCATGCTCTCTACTATATCAGCTACAGTGACCTTCTTCAACTTATCAGAAAGGCGCTCAGCATCCTCTCTGCAGATAACAATATATCAAGAACTCAATCAACAAATTCTCTCATCTGTACAGGGGTGTGGCCTAGATGTCTATTCTTAAAAGAAGGAAATGACAGAAAAACCTGTACAGATAAGTTCTAAGATAAAAATGAATTTGAAAATACAATAGAATACAGCTCTTGGCAATCTAAATGTTGATTTTATAATAAGATAATGCCTGGCTGTCTAGAGACAAGTTCAATGATCAAATACTAAACAGAAAACATTGGCTGTCATAAAAGTTTGTGCAGCAATTTAAAGAACTTCAGAGACAGAAACTTTACATGTTTGGATAATGGATCAAAATGCAAACTTCTGTAGAATTTACGTGCTGATGATGAAACCATAATCTCCATCGGCCTCTTCTTTTTTGTTTTTATTAATTCCTTACATAATTAATCTTCTGATTTATTCATCATATGTAATTAAACAAGCTGCAGTATGCCACTAAACAAAGCAAACTACAAGCTAATGCCAGCTCTTTTCCGATACCCCTCATAACTACTCTTAATAAATAAAGACAATAATTGGTAAAAGAAAACCTTCAAGCAGAAGATGGTTGATGCATGTCTCCACCAATGTTACCAAGAACACGGATCACAAGTAACAGCAGTTAAATGGTAACAATAAATAACAATTTCCATAGCCAGTTGAAACAAATTACCACTTGCAATACTAACAATTTGAAATAATTCTCAATATGTAATAATCTTGAGGAGTTATATATTTAAAAAGATATGAATTTTTAAGTTAGATCAATTTCAATTTAGTGGTCGTTACATTTGTGTTAGTGTATTTGAAGTTAGTTTGGTTTAGACATGATCTGGGACCGTCCACTAAAACAAATGGCACATGCCAAGCACTCAAGACTTGAATACATATTATTTTAGTTGGTAGCATGGTAACGCTTGCAAGGGGAATAGACAACAGTATCTAGGTCTTATCTGGGGCAAATGATGAAGCATCTTCTTGATCTATTTCTGGAGTTTTAGGACCTGGTGGATGCTGTCCTTATTTCCCCTTTTCCTCCCCTCCTTTCCCGTTTCATTTCCTCTACCTCTATTGCAGCTTTCTCCTTCCCCTCTCCCCTTTACTTTCTGTATAGTTTCAGGTTCTTTCCCTAATTCTTTACTGCTGTCTTATTCCTCTCCTCTGTTTCCTTTCCGTATCAATAAATTGAAGCACAAAAAAGTTGTCTCGGGCTCTCAGCTAGTTGCTTAGCTTTTCTTTCCAATCAGCTACAGTCTACATCAGTCTTGATGCCTCAGTTTAAAGACAAAACTATATCACTCTTACACGCATTGACTTTCTCAACTTGCTTTCATCCTATCCTTAGTTCACTTTAAAAATAGACAGATTGGTTTTGTTTAACTACGTTTAGACTAGCTTGCTGTTTAGACAGTTTTCAGCTTGTGTATCTGGGTTGGAATGAAATATTTAATCTGACAAATGCTAGAGTACAGATATAGCTTCATTATTGACGCTGTGTACTTTACCATCTTATGATCTCTAAATTAATATGATAGTCCTGAAGCTGCACCATAATCTCACATCACAAAACTTCCACTGTTAGATTAAACACCCCATATAAAGTTGCTAGCATTGGGGATTTATGGTTAGCTTCGGTTTTACATAATGTCACTGCAGTCCTAAATTGATTGTCAAAACCAATATTTCTGTGAAATGACATACGAGATGCTTTGATGACATTAAGTGGAAGCAACAGACAAGTATATGTTACTCTTATAAGAGACTGGCCAAATTTGTTGACAGTAAAATAAACAGAAATAACAGATGTCAGTAAAGATTTAACAACTTACTTAGTTCTCCCTTCCTGCAAGGGGCAGGTCATGATCGGAGTCTTGATATCAGCTGAAGCAGTCATCAAAATCTCTTGGAGACGTGGAATTCCAAGTGTTACATTCATTTCACCACGCCCGGCTAGATGGAAAGTGTTCAGCCTGAAAATTAGGAGCAATATTAAATAGCCTGGGGAAAATGAAGAGCACATATTGATAAATGATGTTTTGCTTAAACAAACAAAAGAAAATTATAAACTCTACCCTACAAAAATAAATATTAACTCTGCCTAGTAATGCCAGATTTGGAGCCCTATCAATGGGTGCATTGTATTTACAAAGCAAAAGGAGAAAAATGAACCATTTCATCTCAACCATACACATGTTAAATACATATTATGAAGTGGTTGTTTTGAAAAAAGGGGATTAATTGTTGGTGGAGAAATTCTTACATGGGTAATGATTAAGGTTATAGTTGGTTTCCCAAAATGATTGGTGAATTTGCTTATTCTAAAGGGCACAAAAGACAGAGATACAGAGACTAGGGATGTGTGAAGGTCAAATAACCGACCTACGACCTAACTTTCAACCAAACTGAATAGAATCTGCACAAAATGAGAATCCACCATTGAACCAGTTGCTGTGATAATCACTGGCATTGAGTTATTTTATCAGTTTCATCTGTCACAACAGGCTATCAGGTTGATGCAGGAGCTTATGAAGTCCCTTTGCTTTCCCTTTTAGTTTCAGTGTTCTTATGTGCTATATGAATCATTTTGATATTTGCATTTTCTTCTTGTCATGATATTGGCATGAGACTTCCAATCAGTTACTTCTTTTCCAACAAGTATTAGGAGGGCTTTAGACCATTATAAATAGATTATCAAGGGATATTTTACTAGATAATCTTGTTTTGTGTTGCTTTCTCTACTCAAATGAACAGCCCATGGTCTCTATCTCCATCAGCCATCTCTATCACCAAAAACAAACCCATATAACCACCAACTCCTACATACATTTGAAATTTAAATCTAACAGAGAAGCAGACAACCAAAGAAACAAAATGATCTTATTTCTGTGTGATTTTCGTAGGCAAGGGTGTTTATGTAATTTCCAGATTTGCTGGAAAATATGGAAAAATGTCTGCACATAGGTTTAATTTTCTGTTTAGGATATTACTATTCATAAAGTAATTAGATTTTTTTCCTATTCTAAATAGGACTTTGTATTTTCTATTATAGGATTTTAAAACCTAGAATTTTGACGTAGTCTTTCTAGTTCTTCAATGCAATATTATCCAAGAATTTTCCAGCAATTTGTTTTTGAAACACTCATCAATTATCCATAATCAACTTCTCACACACACCTAACCAACCTCACAGCAATTACCCATCAAATATTCAGCTTCATATCCCCTAAACCACTGTTCATGGCCCACAAATATTCAAACCCAGTACAGCCCCTATGCTGTCCTGGGTCAGAAAGCTTAACCAGAACTGTCAGCTTTCCTTTTTCTTAACAATTTAGATTCACTTTAGCAGAAAACCTGGGTGGGATAAAAATAGATATTGAGAGCTGAGTAGACAATGGAGATTTTATATGCAACCCTTGTGGTGGATGATCAGCCATTAAACCTCGAACAAAGCTTAAATTATTATAAAAAATAAAGATGAATTTTTAGTAGGTTTGCTCTTTGATTGATTCAAGTAAAAGATCTTCAACATCGAAATATATTAATGCTATTAGCTGCAACTCTACAAGGAGAAAAATCTCACATAAAACGTCGTCTCTACAACTATGGATATCTGAAAACCAACATGGCCCTATATCAGGAACAGAAGCAACCCATTTAACAACTGTAACCATGCTCATGCACTCATAATATGAACAAGCATACAAAGCATCTTTTCTTGGATAAAGAAAAAACAGAAGCATTTATTATAGAAGAATAGACATAAAAAAAGAAGGAACCTTACGTCATCTGTGTTGATGGTTCTCCTACAGACTGAGCAGCAAGGACACCAACTGGTTCTCCTGGTTGTGCAAGACTCAGGAAAAACTTTTGCTTCAGTAACTTATAGAAATCATGTTCCGCTAAATTAGAGCTCCGATCCCTTGTGGGATAATGTAAAGAACTCTGCTCCTTTGCGATATTACGTAGGAATGTTTCTGCTTTTTCTTTAAGAGCTTTAGGCAATTCCGAAATATAAGCATTAAATGTGCCAAGCTCATCACTTTTTTCTAACATTATTTCTCGATTCTGAACATAGAAAATTAATAAGAAAAATCAAATTTGGAATCTGGAAATCATTTCACAGTTCAGAGACAAGAAAATAGCAGGAATATTCAGATTCTGCATACATAAAAACCTCACCGCTGCCAAGGCTTCAAATTTAGCAATAAAGCCCGTTTGATGAACATCCACACCATCTTCTCCGTAGTAAAATTGAACAATTGAGCCATCAGCATCACGAACTGTATGATCATAGCCGATTCTGAGGCACTCAAGATTTTTAATCAGGCATCTTTGGAGGTATCCACTGCGAGATGTTTTGACAGCTGTATCAACCAACCTATAAAAAACCAAGTCCTATAATCAATACACAGTCAATCAAATGATTAACCATGAAATGTCAATTCAACCAATATCTAGAGACCGCATCTTGTATTTTTAACATTGATAAAAAACAGAAGCAACATCACTGAAGTATTATACAACAGGTAGCCCAAGCATAGGTATTAATTCTGATGTCAAAGCAAAACATTTTGAAATGTCATGAACCATGAGAAGAATCCTATCGCAGGCTGCAACATTATAAAAAAAACTAAGAGTACTAGGTAGAAGCAAGACTCATGGCACCATGGTTGTAATGATGTTTTTGCCCTCCCACAGTGCAAGCCAAAGAAATGCAACTTTGGGGGCAAAATGATCTTCGCACGGGATTATATTGGCATTAATAAATAGAATGGGGGTGAATCGGTCTCTTCACTTTTTTTTTGCACAGTAAAATTACTAATTTACCCTTACAATAAAAAAACAACCTGGTTTACAAGGGCTTCTTGGTCTTTTTGCTTTTTTCAAAACAATTAAAAAACTAAATTACTTTTAAAAGCAAAAAATATAAAACTTCCTATCAAGTTTTTTCGTTATACTCAATTTGAATGAGAGACAAATCAATCCTTTAACAAATAAAAATATCATAAAAAAGCAACGCATGCCACTCGTGCCCTTTAAACAATGTGTGGTGACATCCAGTGATGTGGTGAGATTTGCGTCAGTTCAATGGCAGTTAATTTTTTTCTCCCCCCCCTCCTTTTTCCCTCTCATTACCTCATGATTTGCGCTAGACCTTCCAAAATTCAATTTTGCCCTCCAGTTTGTATTTAATTCAATTCTAGTCATCATTATTTTAATTGCTATTTGTTTTGTTTTCTAATTTTTTATGCTTGAGAATTTTGTTTCATTATTTTTTTTGTTTGTTTTCTACGGTAATCTTGATCTTATAACTCAGGTTACTGATTTTTAAGTGCAATCTTTTTTTCAAGTCTTTTTTAAAAAATTAATTTTTTTTTCAATTTCATCATTCAACATTGGGTTATTTGCCTTTAAGTTTAGTGATTTTTTATGCTTTTTTATTGGGTTATTTTGATCTCATATTTAGGGCAGTAGATTAGTCGAGTTAACCTAAGTTGACTTGGATTTTTTCTCGAAAGATTTTTTTTCCAACCTTCATCCTTCGGCATTAAATCATAGCACCCATGAGCTTTGTGATTTTTCCACTTTACTTTCTGTGGGGTTACGTGAGTGCAGGTAGTCAAGTTAACCGGGGTTAACTCAAGTTTTTTTAGCGTTTTTTTATTGATTTAACTTTGATATTTTTTTATCTCAATCTCATTTTTTCAAGTTATTACAAGTTGACTCTGGTTATAATTGTTTGGATATTTTTTTTTACGTTAGAAAAAAATTCACCAACCTGCAGCATAACATAGCCACCTATCTAATATTACTTAACAGAGATTCAAAAAAGGAGTCAAAAGTGGTTGAGATTGAATTTCCATTTACCCTTCACGACCAGCCATACAATGGAAATAATATTCTTGAGGACGCAGACCGGTGAGAAAACGATCAATAATATAGCCTCCAGCACGGGCTGCCCAATCCCATGGATGAAAGCAGGGCAAGGTCTTTCCAGAAACCATTCGAGGAACTCTTTTACCTTCCAACTCCTGTTGGCCCAGAAAAGAAGATATCTGTTGGAAATTGACCTGCCCAAGGAATATTGCAATTAGCAAATAGGATTTCAACATCAATAAATAATGTAAAACAATACGGAGTTGAAGTCATAACGTGTTACATAGACACTGAGATCCAACCCAATATAGCATAACTGAATTGGGCACCATAATCATCAGGACTGATGTAATTCAAAAAACAAAAAAGGTAATTCTTATAGTTCACAAAGGCAGGCTATTTCAAAAGGTAGTATCTGTTGAATAAACATGCACAATAAGTTGATTAATGCAAAAGAAAATGAAACCAAAACTAACTGCAAAGCAACATACTTTTCAGAATCTGATTCAATCTCAAAAGGAAGAAAGAACTTTGATTTTATAAAATCATAATCTAGATTTTCTCCTCTTCAAATAGCACATGGTTCAAGATTCCTTAATTCTCAATTCAACTATTCTCTAATCCAATGAGGTTGTAAGACCCCATAAAGGCTTAAGTAACGTCCTCACCAATTGGGAAGAGGAGATGTCTAACCCTGTTGTTAACATCATAATTAAAGCTATATTCTGTATCAATGGTCACTCAGCACAGCTTTCTCTAAGCAGTTATCATTCAGCCAGTATTTGCAAGCTGCTTTTCTTCCATCACCTTCCCTACTCCAGCACTCCTTTTCCATTTCTTTTTATTTCCTCCCTTGCTATGTTTGCTTCCCCATGAACCTTTATACTATCATTTTTAGTAGCAGGAATTATTATGGAAGTAACTCCAAGAACTCCGGGACTACATCAAAGATTACTGTTTTAAGTTGGATGTCAATAAGTCAATAGATTGCAACTGGCAATTTTGGGCAAAATATATAATTTGAGAACTCCAGAGAGCATTCATTAGATTGTGGTTGTGGATGTGCTTGTGCTTTAGGGTAAAAGCCCAAAACCAGATGCTTTGGCCGTTCTATAATAGTGGATAAAACAAAAATCAGGTCACAAGGCTGTGGAAAATTAGGTTAGCTGTTTGGTCGAGACAACAATCATAGCTTTCAAAATAAAATTTCAATATCAGGGGTTGCATTATAATTTACAAAACTCAAGATTCAAGTCAAAGTTGTAGTGAATATTTAATTGCTGAATTTTAATCTATCAACACACTTCTTAAACAAGTTCAAATTATTGTATTCAAGCCTATCCTATGTTCTATAAGGAATTCAACTTATTATAACCTTGTATCAAAACCATGAGAGATAACCACAGATCTAAAAGTCATCAATTACTACAGCTATTGCATATGAGAAGGATTATTCAAGCATCGCCGTAATGCAAAAAAACTTACCTTGCTACCTTTAGCCCCAGATGTAGTCATAAGCGATATGCAATTCTTTCCAGAGGGTTTTAGCAACCCTTCAGACAACAGCTCATTGATGACTCCTGAGCTTGTTTTGGAATTTAGTTCATTTGTCATCTGCCTATCCAGATATGTCAAGGCAGACTCACCATCACTGCGTATAGTTTTCTCGATATTTGATTGTAATTCCAATGGATCTGCAAACCAAACAAACAAAAACATAAAAACACAATCCTTGGAAAAGGGGCATAACAAGACATTATTGCAGAAATGTTAAAAAGCAAGGGCATGGAGAAATTAAGGTGCTACTAGATCCATTAAATTTAATTAAACCAGTTATCTGGATTACAAAAAATAGCCTGGCTACAATATTCTTTGAAGCCAAAGAGTCTGGCGATGACACCAAATATGATGTCAATGAAACGTCAAACTACTGTCAGTGCAAGTCTAGGAGTAGTAAGACAATTAAGCTCAACATAAACAAACTCCATAACCTAAGCAGGCAAATCTTCAAGTTAGAAAACAAATGAACTCGTGCACCTGTATTGTTATTAATCAACCAGGTCCAGAACCAATCAAGCAATCTCTCACTCTCTCATAAGTCTTTTCCAACAATTCATTTAAATTTGAGGAGGAAAGTTGAAAAATACAGGCAAACCATTGAAATCATTCTTTGCAAATTCAAAAATACATGCTCTCGCTTTCATATATCCTTTCCAGCAATTCATCTAATTTTGCAGAGGAAAGTAGAAAAATATTGCCATATCCAGTTGAACCATCCTTGGCAAATTCAAAAATAAACATTATCACTCAGTTCATGAAAAGCTATTCACCTCAATCACGAAGGATGACATTAACCTATGAACTTGATGGAAATTTTTCTGTGCTAAAGAGCAGTCATCTAAGAAAATACCAAAAGAAAAGGCATACCTATCTTAATGTTCTCATCCTTGATTCCGATAAATTTACGATGAATTTGTTCCCCACACTTTTCACAGTTTTCAAGTTGCTTCTTCCTTTCATCGTCTTTAATTTTCGTTATCAAAAGATCATCAACTCCACATGTGAATCCATGCATCTGAACCATTAAATAAACCACTAAAAATATGATAATGCATGATAACAAACTTGATACAAAATTAGCACTTAAAGCAAATATTTTATATGTAAGCTCCCTGACCTGCAAATAAGCAGTGAATAAACGACTGAAAACAGAGAGCAGGGTGCCAGCTGCTTTTGCACCAAACAATTCTTGAACTGTGTGCACCAAACCATACTCACCAAACTGGGCCTTGTCAATCACCCCTTGGACCAATACATTCCTAAAGATAATCATTTTATCATCTTCAAATTGCTTTTCTTTTGGATTGACTTTGCCAGACTCTTTTTCCTTCATTGGTTTGCTTACACCACCTTTTTCTCCATTGCTAGATTTGCCATTCTTAATTTTATTCTTAAAAAAATCATACGAAAGCTTCCCACCTTTCTCAACTGTGAATGGTGGATGGCCCCTTGTAATGTGATTTAACACAGCAGTAATCAACTGAAAAGGGCAAGGCAGATTTAATTAAGTTAAACATATAGTTCCCATTAATTATATGCGGAGCACTTCACATCCTTGCACTGGTTTTTGTTGTTGGTTACTGCATCACAGGCAGTGATATTGCTTTGCACTGAAATTGTGCACAACTAAATGACCACATCAAACTGCTAAGCAACCAAAAAATTTGACAGAAGCATAACCCATGCTGAAAAGTCAAAGAAGTCTTTGACCATCATTTTCATGCTTCAGGATCCCAAATAAAAATGTCACGTATTTCTTTCACATTTAAAACTATTTAAAGAGTACAAAAAACTATTAGTAAATCCAGCTGGTATTATCATAAAATGCTAACCTGTTTTCCTGACCACAGATAAATGGGTTTCCTTATTGCAGGATCAAGGGTTTCAATCTCATCTTCATAACTTAAGAAGATAACTTTCCGGCCAGCTTTGCCACTGAAAGATGTTGGACGAGCATTTGACACACCAGAACTATAAAGCAGTTGATAAACTTCATCCTCAGTCAAAAAAGTGTCCTTCTTTGTTAAAAGCACAGCACTAATAATATGATCCTGGTACATTCAAGAAAGAAATATGATAGTTCAGTGACATGTACACCAAGTGTATCGAGCAAGACAAGGAGAATAAAGGCCATGGTTAAGGGTAATCATCATATGAAACCTGAATCAAGGATCTAAGTGGTTCGCCATTGGAAGGCCTGACATATTGATTATTTGCATTAACAATGTTGTAACCTTCAGCTCGAGAAACTTCATCTTGTGGGAAATGAACATTCATTTCATCACCATCAAAATCAGCATTGTATGTACTGTATTCAGAACAATAATTGAAATTAGGATTGCAAGGAAAATCTCCTAATTTTACCTAAAAAATGGTACAGGCACACATGCAAGTACATTTATGCATATGTTCATGCACTGCACATTGGGTATGAGCATGCATATATTATATGTATAATATCAACCTGCAATTTGCATAGTGCATGCGTAGTGTCTTCTCCCCCTTCAATACGCGAACTACATGTGCCATTATACTTGGTTTGTGAAGTGTAGGCTGCAATGAAAAATTCAAATCAGATAAAAGCAATAACAAAGAAGCAGATGTGAAACATTATGTAGAACAAGTTTTAGTGTTTTCTTGAAAGCAACAGAAAGCAGTAAGCACACTTCACAGCCTGGATAAATTAATACTCTTCTTGTGATAGAAACCAATTCGCATAATCAAGCAGGGTTAAGAATATTTTTAGGGAAAAAAAGCATTCAAAGCTATAAAAAGACACTTCTTGAAAGAATGCTCAGCCCAAACATTTCCCCCTTCAGCTATTCAATTCAGCTATAAAAGGACACTCCGTAAGTCTTCCACCTAGGCATCTCACCCTTTACTGATGGAAACTTGGCTGCCATTATCTTCCTTCATTACCTCTTCTAAAAGCCAAATCTTAAAAGATAAAGCTCAAATATGCTTGTTGTGTGCCACACCCTGTTAAAGATCAAGACTGCAACTTGTATGCCTACCATTGACATAATGAAACAGGGTCCTAGGCATGCAATTGAATCCAATGCTGCAAACAATATTGCAAGCCATGCTAGTAGAAGATGATCAAAATCTATAAAGTATAGTTACCAATACCAGCATGTACGAGCATAAATAAGAGCTATCACCAGAAACAGAATCTTCATGTCAAATTAGATCTAACAGACTAAAGAGCACTTTTTTTAACTCATAATTATGGGAACTTAAAGAATTATGACATTTAGTGAGATGCAAAGAAATTTAAACAAGTTGGAGAAAAATGGTAAAAGGATGATTGAACAAGGAGTCATCCAGGCATCACTTCCATGTGAGAATATCTCCAGAGTTATCCATTCTCACAAACAACTTTCTTCTTCAAAATTTAGAATCTTTATTCACCCAGAAGCACAGATTTTTGAAACAGTCAGCAAGTGAAAACATAACACTGAATATAAGCCGAGTATTAATTAACAAAACAACAGATAATGCTTCAACTCAAACAAATCCTGTCATTCTAAATATTAAGAATCACAAAGACAAATCTTCCATGTGTCATCATATATATGCATACTGAATGAGAGAAATCAAGTTGGATGGTTATTCACCTGTCGATTGACAAGCACAATATCTCCATCTTGCAAATGGCGATATACAATTTTCCCTTCATATTCATAATCAACACTCCTCCCAGATAATTTCCTTGCAACAGAAACACGCATTTTTCGATTCGGTGGAAGCTTAGTAGTAGACAGCTTATCCACATAGTGTGTAGCTCCAGGGTGACTTTCAGCTCCATTGATTACAGCATTTCTCAATTTGGCAACATTCCAAGGTGTCACTCTCTGCAAGTGCATAACATCAATAAATGCAGGGAAAAGAAAGGAACAAAGCAACCAAAGATGATAAGTGATTAAAAGAACAATTAAAATCTCCACCAAAAGAGTTTGTGTGCCTCTGGGAAGCTTAAATAGAACAGAAATCAAACAAATCCTATCTGTTACATAATGGAGTAAATTTTTTGTTGGTATTGCGGTGCAAGGCACTTTTCAAAAGTGTTTTTAGCTTGAAAATGCATTAAAATGATTTTTTTCAGTTTTGTTTTTATTTTTGACACCAGCATATCAAAATCATCAGAAAACAGTAAAAAAGCATCAATTTGATTCTTTTTCAAGCCAAACGCCCCCATTTTGAAACGCACTCAAATGCAATTTCAAACACAAAAACAAACAATGCTTAAGACAAGGAATGAATATTCACACAAACTGATGGAATAGATATCATCAGTGACACATTAATCAGCATGTGTTTAAGTATATGACTTTAAATCGTGGACAATTCTAGATGGAATCAAAACCATTTGATACAAATAAAATATAAAATAAACAACTAGTTCACAATTAAAGAGACACAGTCAACCATGTCTTGGCATGGCTCACCTTAAATTAAAATGACAAAACAAAACAAATAGGTCAAATTTATACATAAAAAGACCTAACCTCAGGATATGTTAACTTCACTGCAAAGCACGGAGGAACTCCAATTTCGTTAACATCTAAATAAGGATCTGGGGAAATAACAGACCGGCATGCATAATTAACCCTCTTTCCCATCATTTTCTGCCGAAACATGCCCTCCTTTTTCTCAAGTATCTGGCATATCCCAGAAATCACATCCTTCTGACCTGGACCCACAATTAATAAAAGGAATCCACTGCTTAGTTGGAGTTGATAGCTTTATAAGTAACATTTGAAACAGTGGGCATAAAACAATTTGATGTGGGCATAGACAATACAAACATAACAGGAACAGCAAGTAACACTGTTGCACAATGTTCTCCTTACCCTTCCTGCCTACTACTATCCCAGGATTATGTAGGAGCTTTAAACATGGTAAGGTAAATTTCAGTGCATGATTTTTAAGAAAGATAAGAGCATGGATATCAACTAGTATAATATACAACCATGCAACCATAATTTTTAACCAAATCCCAAAAAAAACATGCCACCAGCATTATTTTCCATCATGGATTTCAACATAATTATCCTCGTCACTATCCATAAATTCATAGAAGAGGGGGGGAGGCATGTCTTATCATATAAGAGATTAAAGTATGAGCAAGGGAGGGAGCACCTGTTAGCATAAAGACATAAAAGTGCAAGACTACATAGTTTTATTGGCATGCAACATTCTCATGGTATTTTTTGTAAAGAAAAAGGCAGCATGCTTGTTTGACAGCCTTGAACCCACAAAACAAGAAAGTTGATGCATTGCTAAGTTCCCTCGAGGCTCATGAGGAGCAAGAATAATCCTAGAATTGACATAGTACAAGTTAAGAAAACCCAAAAAAAGCTCATGCCCTAAAATATGCACTTACATGGCATTTGGTTCATGGAATCAGAAGGGAAAGTGAGCAAGGAAAGTGGGATTCCACGCATTGTTGTGTTTGGTATGCCTTAGGAATCCAAGTTCCTAAGTCCACTTTCCCGTCTTTGGGGGGAAGTGATTTCTTAGCTTAACCTAAGGAATCTCAATTTCTCAAGTGCTAGAAAGTGAAATTTAATATTACAACCGATATATCCTCCTTGCTAACAACACAAGTTAAAAATACCCTAAAATTAATTTACACACTAGTTAAACAAATATTCAGTTCTTTAACCTAAATTATTAATACTAGAAACTAATTCAAAAGTTTCATTAATTTTTTTATAATGAATCAAATTTATTTTATGGTATTAAATTACTAATTTTAAGTATTACATTATTATATTAGTTTGTCCGATAATATTTTCTGAGATCCCTTTTACTAGTACACATTTTTTTATTTTTAAAAAACATTTATTCATACAACTAATTAGACATTAATAATAATTTATTGTATGACAATAATAAAGCATAAGAGACAAGAATTTACTTCAAATATCTTTAAAATTTTCAAAGAAACAACAAACAAATAATGATGCTTACCTAGGAATCCTATATTGTAAAAAAAAAAAAAAAAACAAATTCTAAACTCCCAAAGAGTTCCAGAGGGGAAAGTACTAATCCATGAATCAAACTCCACCTAATAAAAATCCAGTCTAATATGGCAGTCATTCGTGACTTGATCCTGGATTGGAAGAAGAAGTTCCTCCACCATGTAACAAGCAACTAAATTCAACTTGATCACAGCCTAACAAAACCACAAAAAACAACTAAATTTAATTTGCTAAAAAAGCATTACAGTCACCAAGCATATTGGTTTTTGTTATGATCAACAGCCTATAGAAATTTCTCATTCTTCGACTTCATGAACTTTTGGGAGACAACATTGTCTAAGTTTTTCATCCACTTTTTTTTTTTTCTATCGGAACAATTAAAATCTACTTTCTGCTTTTTTTCCCTCCCATTTCAATCTCTCATCTAAAAATGTGAGCATCAAAATATCTTTTTTCCTTCATTCCCTCATTTTCTTTCCTTTAATCCATCATCACCAAACAAAAGTTTAAAGGGGATAACCCCTGCTTCCCTATGAATTCTGGAAAATTCTTTTGCTAATTACTTTTGGTTTTAGAGATCAGTTGAGAGGTTGAGGCAAAGCTCTAAAGCCTACTACAAACTGAATCTCAAATAAAGGGAGATGAAGACAGCAACAAAGAAAAGGACATGAAATTACCCTTGGCAGTATTGGAATCAAACAAGACATTTATAGATTGCTGAAGTTCCAACCACCGCCTAGCTATTAATGGGAAATCGTTGTTTCTATGCGCATCTGCCAAAGATCCATTCAATTCCAGCACCTTGCTCAGCAAAACAGATAGAGGATGTTCCATCACCTGCAAGAAATGCCAGCACAAGTGGTTACCTAAAGAGGAGGGAAAAATTGAAACCTAACAAATACAGGTTAGTGAGAAAGATAAGATCATGCATCTACAAGTTTATCAGACCCTCCCTCCAAGTAATGCTTAGGAACAAAAACTGAAGTGGAACAGTCCTAAACAGAATCCAGAAAGTGCATCATATCTTACCAACCTCCCATACCATATATTTAAACAGTCCTCCAACACACACAAAGAATAAATAAATAAATAATCTATCAGGTACTTACAGAGTCGCCTCCCTTGGTCGGAGGCCTGAATTTGATTGGAGGCACTAAAACAGTGTTCAGAAAGAACATAGAATGTCCTGCCTTTTTCTTTCCAACTCCTTGCTGCTGAATGTCACTCATCAATGAGCAGAGTCGAGCTTCATTTTTCCACAAAAGCTTTAAAATACCCATCGCCTGAAATAAAATCAAAGCTTCAAAATGCTTTCCAATTTAAAAGGTTTCATCACACAATATAACCAAAATGACAAATTAACAACCACCAAAGACAAACAACAAAACAAGTTTGACAGTGCAAGAAGCATACTTCTGATGGTAATAACTGCGAGGACAAAGCATCTTTCTGGCTAGTGAACTGATGTTGCAATTTCTGGTGTTCTTTCAAATTCCTGTTTGTGGCAGACTCTTTGTTACGAGGAGATTTGGTTGCATCTTCTGCATCTATCAACTCTTCAAATGCACCCCCAAATGGCCCTTCAATTGTCTGCTGCTTAATCAGATTTGATCTGATAGCTGCATTTGATAAACCTGCCTGCAACCATCAATCAGCTGGGAAAAGTGATTACCGGCAGGGGAAATAAGCTTTTGGTACAAAGTAGAAAATCATAATTGGACCAAGTGCTCCAATGAAAAAAAAAAAAGAAAACTAGGATCCCCGAAGATGGAAAGAGATCAGGGAATGTTGACACATGTGAAATGTATAGCATTCATCAACATAACAAGGGAAACCGAAGAGGAACAACAAACAAGCACAATGACAAGAAAAACAAAATAAACAATTCCATCATGCCTCATTACAAAGATAACACAAAATAAAAAGGTAAAAAATTGGAATGCTAATCACCAAATCTATGTTTGAAGTTCCGTTTGCATACTCAGGGAATGGAGATAGGAATGACAACAGCAACAGCAACAATAAAAAAACGACATCAAGTGAATTAGAATAAATCAAATTTTAGCAGATACAAATGCAAATGTTACAGCATTGCAGCTAAAAACCAAAACCTTTTAAGATACTGAAAAGAAGACATATAACTTGTTTAAAGTTCCTTAATACCATTATTCAAGTACAGCTGATTTTCTTGTAGCCTTAGGAGTTAACGAGGTTTGACAATATGGTTAGGAAACATCTATTAATAACAATCTGAGGCAAAAGTTAGAGAGAAAAAAAGTGTCATAAAGCAAGAGCATTGCAATAGGAAAAGAAGTTCTGTAAAAACATGTCCACCATCACATAACCAGGAGACAAATCTAGAACCAGCATCCACTGTATAAATTGTTAGAATAAAAAGGTTTCTATTAAGGAAAGTGATAGAAGTAACACAAACATCAAAAAAAAAACATCATCAAGGGAAAATAAGTTTACAAACAAAAAAGACCCATGGAAAAGAGTGTCCATGCAATCAGATTTTATAGCTAGAAAAACCTCTAAAGAATTACACTCACGACAAGTTAACCAATCATTTGTGTTTTAAGAAATGTTAAATATTTGCTAAGTTTAAGAAAATCCAACCACACCATTCCCAGGCATCTGCTGAAGTTGATAAACTTTATTCTGAAGGCCAGATATGAACATTAAAAATCTCTTATTTTGCTAATAGACTGTTTATTCTTCAACTCCTATTGCATCACTGCAAATTTCAAAAAACAAATCATAGGGAAAAAATTCCTCATATAGTGTATATAAATTTCAACATAAACCTGAAACAATACACACCATACAATATCAACAACTCTCATAACCAAAAAGCCCAGGTGCCTAGGAACCATCTTTGAGCAGAAAAGAAATTGTTCTCCAAATTTTGAGGATGAACACCAACAAATTTATCTCAACTAAGTGTATGGTGTAGAGTGCGTATCACATCAGAAGCGATTATTTCTTTCTATAAATATATTTTTTCACAAAAATCCAATTCAATCTTATTCTTTGTACATTTGATACATGCATATCATTTCTGCAATTTTGCATAAGCACAAAGAAACAAGCTGAAGCATTTGTACAAGAACACACAAAAACAAGTTAAATCATTTGTATTAGGACTTAACATGCATCTAAGAAAGCAGAAATGTATGTGATAAGATCTAAGATTTCCCAAAAAGAAATGAGAAATTCAAGCAGAGAATGTGAAAATATACCCAATGAAACCAACCAAAAGTAGGCTTCCGAATATTTGGATTTGATGTTGAACAGTTCTTGCACTTCTTTGATTCCAACTTCAGAAAATTATTTAAGATAGACATTGCTTCAGATAACTGAAGGGAGGTCCATTCGCTCTGCTTTGACTGCTCATTGTTTGGATGCCGTGCTCCTGAATGAATTGTAGAACAAGATTCACTGCTGCCATCACTGTCTTCTGGCAATGAGGCTTCAGTTGGCGAGAAAGAATCCAACCTTTTAGCCCCAACAACATCACCTTTTATGATGAGTTCCAATTGAGAAACAAATTTCTCAACCTTTGTAGAAATAAAAAATTCAAAAAAAAACCCTCAGATACAGAAGACTGGTTAAACAAGAGGGAAGAAGAAGAAGAAGAAGCATGAGGAAGCATTAGGGATCAAAACCATGCAATTTATCAAAGCATCAACATTGACTGAAGGACACAAATATACCTGGTTGCTATCTGCTCTAAAATGAAAGCAGAAGAAACAGGTTCTTTGCAGAAGTTTATGAAGAAAATTAAAGAGCAGAGGATTGTAAACTGGACTAATCAGATCTATATGGCCACAATGACCTGTGCAATTAGTTGAACGTTGACCGCATGTTTTGCAACTGCAATAAAATGATTGACAAACTGTATCAATAATGTGACAAAGATATGAAAAAGATACTGCAAATGCCAAGTTTATATCAGCTATCATCAGAAAATTTAAATAACTTGGTGTGATCACTTTTTCTGTCTATTATTTACTGCGATCCAAAACAGATGCTACCCCAAATTAATATGAAAATTCAAAAGTCTCGTGCACAAAACGAAAGAATAAAGAAGAAAAGGTCACCTTCCGAGTACTAGAGAGCAGAAGATCATTGTGAAATTTATTTATTTTTTTTAGATAAAACAGATTGTTGTAAGATAAGTTTATAAGAATGATGTGGTGAGGAAACAAAATATTGTCCAGTTGTTTTATATAGATTGCATGGATTGTTTGCCATTGGAGGCAAGTCATGGTTAGTCCAAATAGGATCAGATCTATTGATGTTTTCCTTTATGGCTTTAAAGAAAATGGAGACCACAGAATCTAGCGGCATTAAGCTGTTTCAGTTATTTTTTGAATAGAGAAGAATGCTAAAATCTTTAAGAACAGAATGCTTAAACACTGTTTCAAGGACCTTGTATCTTGAACCTTTATTGGGTAATGCTGAAAAGGCTTTTATGGTGAATGGTTGTTGCCCTAGCTAGTTATAAGAGGAATTGGAGTGCTCCTTTACATAGAATTCACAAAACCTTACTATCATTTCTGGTGGTTGAATTAACACACCTACCATGCTACTCCTTAAGGTTAATATCAAGTTCATCTCCTTGCCAGATCACTTCACTTCCCACTACTTTCATATTCACGTTCAAAACACTACCTAGGATGATGGTCTTGATATCTTTTTCTTAGCATGGCCTTGTTGGCAGAACTATTCTTGCTGACCAATGAAAACATAGGTCAATTGAAGAATGGTCTCAGCACTCTTTTTTTTCTGCTTTTCCCTCTCTTTCCTTCTACTTTTCTTTTTTATTATTCAAGGATTTCCTATTTCCAAATTGTGCTAATGAAATCATACTGTAAATGCTTCTCTAATCCCAAGAAAAACTTAAAAAGAACCAATAGAAAAGTCCACCAGAACCCATTTTATAGCATTTTTTAAGAAAAATAAGAGTTTGATCCACTAAATACAAGCCCTCTAGGAAGTTCCACGTTGAATACAACACCTCTTCAAAACCTTAATAAAAACAAGTCATGAAGTGACAGGTAAGGGTAGGGTTATCATTTACTGATCACTAATCGTGGAACTCCAAACGGAGAATTCTTCACTATGAAATCATTTTATAGCATAGAGAAAAATTATTGAGCTTTATATTGAGAAATTAATCAACAAGCGAGCAATGGTAGTAAGTGCTGGTGCATAACAAAGAAAGCAACCCCATGTTCAAGCACATACAAAAAAGTTGACATCTCAATACATGCACAGGCAACATAACCCTTAATGTCAACAAAATTGAGCATTCAATGCAATATCAATGAACAAATGGGTTTCTGATACTTACGGCTCATCCCCTAGAGGCCCCATTGCTGGGTCATATAATCCACCAGGCACAGGTTTGTCCAAAGTATCAAGCAATCTGGCGCTGGTAATCTTTACAAAACTATGCTTATGGACCTCTTCATCCGTTAAGAAGCTAAACGCTACCGAATCAACTGACACAGTTGCACCCTGCAAAATCCAAAAAAAAAATCAATAAAACCTTCAAGGAAAAAAACTACGATTTAAATAATTTCATATTTTAAATTACTTTGCCAAAACCTTCAAAAAAAACCCAGATAAAAAATTTCAAATTACTTTCAGCAACACTAGCAATTATTTTCCAGTCTTGATTTCACCTTTTCAAAATGGATAAGTGTACAATAACTATAAATAAACTCCACTTAATTAACCTTATTAATAAAAAAAATCATTAGCTTACAGAAATTAATTCCTTTCAAATTTAAATTAGTAAAACAAAAGGGACAAGAACGCAAGAAGCTGACAAGAAAAAAAGACAAATAAGGAAACCTCTAGGGCAGCCATGGAGGTATTCTTGCAGCGTCCGAAACAGAGGGGGAGGTGATAGAGTGACGGAGAGGCGAGAAAAGACGGCGCCGATGAAGTTTTGTTAAGGGAAGGGCTTAGAGAGGGTTTAAGAGAGGCGTGGGCTGTGCTGCCCTGCTTTTCTTTTTAAGTTTCGCAAACATTGGAGGCATTGGTAGTAAAGACGTAGAGTATTTATTTGTCGGAGGCGACTGTTGATACTCTGTTTTTATGCTGGCCCAATTAGTGTGGTATTGGACTTTTTGATGGGCTTTTATCTCCAATTAGGGCTTCGGGCAGTTTTTGTAATGGGTTAGAATTTAGGGGTGTATATATATTCTACATTTCACGAAAAAACTGTGGCAAGAAATATTCTAAATTTCGAGAGAATTATTGGTTTATGAATTATTCTCATTCTTCGATAGTGAAAACACTAAATATAAATGGATTTTTTTGTTAAATTAGCTTACTTTTTCTTTTTCTGATTTATTTTTGGTGTGAAATTTGGGATTTTGTTTTTGTTTTTGTATCAAGATTAAATTATTAAAATATATATGTTTTGATAGAATTAATCAAGTTCATAAGTACCAGTAAATTAAAAATTATTTTTTCTAAATATATTAAAATCATTTGTTTCAAAAAAAATAAGGGATAACACACTCCAATTTCCAAAATCTTAGTTAATTTTTATTTTATTTTCGTTATTATTACATATACTTAACAAAATGATTTTTCACATGCGATAAAGATCTCTTTATTTATATATATATATATATATATATATATATATAAAAGAGAGAGAGAGGGAAGCTTTCAACAATCAATCACTAAACTCCTAGTATTTATATTACTTGGATCCAAATAGTGTATATATTTATAGGGTAAGATAAAACTTAGATTTAGTTTCTTTTTTTATTAAAAAAAAAGCTTCATTAAACTTAAAATTAGAGGCTAACTCTAACAAATAAAATGGAACATGGTAGCAACATGTCTTAATAAAACATGAGCTGCTTTATTAGCATTCCTAAAAATATAATTGAGAATGAAATTTAATTCCCTTTGTAACAAATTTTTACAATCCTCAAACACAACATAAGTTTAGAAATTTTAGTGAATAGCTTAAACATTCCATCAACAACAATATTTGCATCTAATTTTATACTCACGTCATGCATACCTCTATAGATCAAGCACTCTAAGACACCCTTAAACCTCAATGGTTCAACCGTTGTTTGAGAGAAAGAACCTAAAACCTTATAACAACCATATAACTCCACAAGTTCTTTGTTATTTTGCATGATAAAGTCAACTCCTTATTGCACTTTTTCAAGTTCAAATACTTACATCCACATTGCACTTCACAAAGCCTACTGCAGGTTTAACCCATATGTGATTAGGATGATGAAATGAGCATAACCTTTTTGAGGCCTGTCGAGCAGTCTTTCATTGTTGCCAATTTTTATCTCATGTTTCACTAGCTAACTCACACTATACACATACTTATTCCAAATCTACACATTCCTTTGACTCTAGATCGACCATATAGACACAACCAACTTTGACAACTACTCCTCATCTAATAGTTGAACTAAACTAAAAAAATAGTGATCAAATTCATGATTAAACATCAACAACAAAGTCACAATCAAGAAAAAATTGCTTCTTTTTTTTGCCTGCTATAATACAGAAAATACAACAATTATGAACCTCAACTCCTTTCTGTGACAGCCTAGATCTATTAGGCAAACAATCATGACATATTCTCCAAATAAAATACTTAATCCTAGGTGGTATCCTAAGATTCCAAAGTTTCATTCATGCCTCTGGCACTGCTTCCCCCAAATTAGGAACCTCAACCTCAATGGCCACCTTATAGGTCGACTTCACATTAAAAATCATTTTCTTATTGGAGTGTCAAATAATCTTATCATCAACATTTCTATTGGATAGAGAAATAACATGTATAGTGAGTTTATCCTTTGGCTGAAATAGTAAGTTAATCATTTGCAGATCCTAATCAAAACCAATATCCGAAATAAGATCATAAACACATAAAAATTTTAGCCCTTTTATTATTCATGTCTCAATGAATCTATTTGCATCATACATTAACCATACATCAAAATAAACTTTAACATTATTGCCCCTACCAACCCGTCATCTACTACCTTTCCTAATCACTTCTTGCAAGTTATGGATGCTTCGCCAAACAAAACTAGGTATATGCCTTAAACTAGCATTCATAAAGTCCATTTTAGGGAAGCATATTGATTTAAGAATCTTCATCAATAACGAATGAAGTTCGACAATTAATTTCCATGCTGACTTACCAAAAAGAGCTAAGTTAAAGCAATGTAAATTCTTAAAACCAAGACCGTCATCTTCTTTCCTTTTATACAATCTGTCCCATCTCTATCAAATTATCCCACGACTATTTCTTTGATCACTACCCCACCAATAGTTATTCATTAGTTTTTGCAACTCATCATATAAAGAAAACATGCAACAAGAAAACACTTATAGTATATATTAGGGGTGTTCACGGTCCGGTTCGGTCCGATTTTAACCCAAAAATTCAACCAAACCGAAAATTAATAGTCCTTGTTAATATAACCCGAACCGAACCGAGAACCAGTTCAAACCGAACTGGTTTTGTTCGGTTCGGGTCGGTTTTTAGCATCCAACAACCAGAAAAACCGAAGCATTTTTGTTGTTGTTGTTGTATACCTTAATCCGGGCTTTGTGCCAATAAAGGAACGAGATGGTGTACTACATCTTTGATAGATTGCCATTTAAGATGAATCTAAGGCTTTCATAAAGCAAAAAAATCTCAAAAATATTTACAAGAAGACAATGAAACAATCTTAGTGCCTCATCTATGTCCCAAGAAAAGTTTGTAGCGGCCAAAATCATCACTATTTTCTGATGGCCATCTTCACAAGTGGGGGAATCCATCCGATTTACATATAGCCTCGAAGAACACAGCTTCACATCCATCACGTGTTAACAGATTACAGCTTCCATCCTATGTGCCTCTCAGCAAATGAAAACCCAATGATAAATGGAAGCAAATAGAGAAAATTTACTGAACCTACTCTGCGTTGGATCCTTGTTTTCTCCTTGACCTACTACACAACTTGGAAGGCGGGGAGGAAGAAAACTCGAAAGGTAGAGTGGGAAAAGGAAGGGGGAAAGAGAGGGGGGGAAGGGGAAAAAGGAGAGAGGCGGCTATTAGGGTTATGAGAAAAGGAAAGGGGAAAGAGATGGGGGAAGGGGGAAAATGAGAGGGGCGGCTATTAGGGTTATGGGAAAAGGAAAGGGGAAAGAGAGGGGGGGAAGGGGGAAAAAAAAGGGGGGCTGCTGTGAGGGTTAGGATTTTCTTTTTATACCCTTTTTTTTAGATATAATTAAACCAATTCGGTTTGGTCCGGTTCAATCGGTTTAAGCTTTTTTTATTTTTTAATCGGTTTATTCGGTTTTTTTTTATCGGTTCGGTTTTTTTGGTTAATTTTTTCTCGGTTTAATCGGTTGGTCGGTTTTTTGAACACCCCTAGTATATATTGGTAAAGCTTAAGCTACTAAGTTAGTCAACATAGTTTTTCAGCCTAGACAATAATCTACCTCTCCTGACACGCTGTCCAGAAATTAGCTCATATTGGTGCAACAATTATTTCACAACATAAATCTACTTAAGTTGCGGCCTTAAAGAGGAAAACGTTGTCATATGTAATGATTAAATGCGAAACCAATGGAGCACCTCTAGCAACCTTGCAACCGTGAATTAATTGTTGTTATTTAACCCTATGAAATACTGTTGAAAGCCCCTTACTATATAAAATAAACAAATAAGGCGAGAGAGAATCCCTTGATGTGGTTGTATAGGAACAACTTCACTACAATTAAAACACAAAATATCTCACTGTAAAGACACATAACATTATTAAATCCACCCAATCAACCACAAATCCTAATTTTAACATAATAGTAGGCAAGAAATTCCAATGAATCCAATCATATACCTTGCTAATGTATGTTTGTAAAGCTACCCAACCCTGATTCCCTTAATTGTGGCTTTTCATGGAATGAATGGTCTTAAATGTAATCATTACATTATCTGTAAAAACTGTTTGTGGCAAGAATACTGCTTAATTCAAATAGATAATTAAAGTTAGAATCTCTTTCATCCTACTAGCTAGGACTTTTGATATTAATTTATATAATACATTACAAATAGCAATAGGTCTAAAGTTTCTTCATACTTTATAGATTATCACCCTTAGGAATTAGGACCATGAAAGTGTTAGATAGAGTTATAGGGATTTCTTTTTTAATTAACCAACTTCAATAAGCATTACATATATCAGAACCAATTAAAGATCAAAAATTCTGAAAAAAACTTTGGGTTTAATCCATCTGGACCTAGGGATTTATCTAGAGACATCTGAAATATTGTTATTTTGAACTCATCGTCTTGAAAATGGACAAGTAAGGAATCATCCATACCCGAGGTAACACACGGTATTACATAATTTAGAAGATAAGGATCTCATTCGAGATTTTCTGCTAATAGCTTTGTGAAGTAACTGTGGATCAGATTATGCATTCCTTTATCATCCTTCATAATAGTTCATTCTTACTAATCTAGTTACTTTGTTCATTTATTTTCTACTTGATGTAACCGAGTGAAAATACTTGGTGTTCAGATCACAATTTGCCAGCCAAAAAGACTTAGCTTGTTGCCTCCAATAATCATCTTTTTGAGCCAATAGTTTAGAGATTCATACTCTAACACAGACTGATTATCCTATGGCAATCAAAGTGCATCAAGTTTATTATAACAAGCTAAAATTTCTTTTTTGAAACTCCTACCCTGATTATTTTTCCATTCTAAAACCTGACTCATACAAAATCAGAACCTGTCTGTGAGATCCTGGTCATATGTAATGTCCCAAGAATCATTCAAAAGTTGTTTCAAATCTAGTTCCCTAAACCAAGTATTCTCAAATTGAAACCTGTTGTGATTTAAAAAAAAAACTATTGTTTCCTTACCACTAGTAAGATTAGATCATAGTCAAATGAGGAGCATATAAAATTATAAAGTTCAGCGTTGTCAAAGTAAGAAAGCCAATTATCCATGCATATAGCTCTATCTAGCCTCTCATGAACCCACATCTTTGTTCCACACCTCTTCTCCCAAGTGTAAAGATACCCAATTAAGGGTAGATCCCTCGATTTACAATCCATAATTGCTTTTCTAAAACCCAGTATAAAGCATTTAGATGAGGATAACTCCCTGTTTTATCCTCAACCCATAACAAGTCATTATAATCCCCAATACAAACCCGAGAAAGAGTTGATCGACAACTCAATGCTCGTAGCAAATTCCAAGACTCCTTCCTTTTATGTCTTTCAGGGAAAGCCATAAAAACATGTAAATCTCCATTTGAATTTATCCACTTCTACCACAGACAAATCCACATGATTATTAGAATAACCTAATAAAGAAACTAACTCTAAATTCTTCCAAAACATAACTAAACCTCTCCCGCTACCCACTCTATCCACCACAAAACACCAATCATATTTAATATCAACACCTAAACTATCAATTATATTAGCATTTACTAAATTTTTTGAAAGAAAAATAATATTTGATTTTTTTTATAACACTAGCTCTTTAAAAGCTTGAACTGCACGAGGATTGCATAGCCCTATGCAATTCCAGCTTAAGTAACTTATAATTCATGGCAAGCCCACTCAACAAGCTTTGCCAATATCATAAAAAGCCTAGCCAAAGACCCATGAGTTTTCAAAATCATACACACAACCCCACCTTCTTTCAAACTCATAAACCTCTTTTTTCTTTCATCCACTAGTTGTAAGCCCATGTCCTTCAACCCACCCATCCATTACAATAGCCTTCCAAAACCTAAATTTTTTTGTCCACCCAATAATTGTACAATCAATGACGCATCAACTTCATGTGCGTTAATAAAATTAAATGCCATGAAATTATAAGGATTTGTAACTACCTATTGAATGTGCTAGATAAGATTAGTCACATGCAATGCTTGAGATGTTACTCCTCCTTCTTCATAGTTACCACCCTCTTCACACAACCACTATTTGTCGTCATCACTTATCACTTTTTTGATGGAGCTTGAAACCAAGGCCCCCATTCTTTCACCAAATCCCCCTCATACATATAAAAACTTTTTACACAAAACCTATCTTAATGTCCAAGAATTCCTCGGATAAAACAAAAGGTTGGAAGCTTTTCATATTTAAATTTGATAATTAACCATGAATTGTCCCCTCTATGGATCTTCTTCCATCATTTTAGACGTAGCCTAGTATCCATAAAGACCCTTAAATGCATAAAAGTCCTCTAAACAACAACATTGTTATTAACATCATAATCAAAAAAAGTTCCAATGAAATTACCCAATTCTTTTCCAATCCCAGCAGACATACAACCCACTAGAAAATCATGCACTTGAATCCAAAACTCAACATGGTGAATTGAAATTTGACCTAGAACCTCCCCTTCTCTTTATTGGTGTAATAATAAAAGATGATTGTTGAAAGTCCATGGAGATCCTTCTAACACCCTTTTTATATCCACTAGGTGAAAAAAAAATTAAAACAAATATTTATTGAAGCTAAGATCATTGATACAAGTTTCTCTTCGAAAATGCCACAAGTTGACAATCTTATTGTGCTTAAAATTAATTCCTTTATCTGTGAGAAAGCTCTCAACGAGGAACAAATAAAAAGAGACCTAAGATGTCTCATTGCCTTTAACCTCAAAGACGAGCTCATCCTCGTCATTCATAAATGTCAAATTCTTCATTCATGAATCCACCATACTATCACTTAAATCACAAGATTTTAAAAATAAAAACACTTTTAAAACATAAAAATAAATAAGTTAATAACTTGAGAATGCATCTGAATCTCAAATTTCTTGAAACCAGCATTCCAGGTCAATTAAAGACCAACAAGTATTCCACTTGTCAAGCTAATAATACCAGTTTTCACAAAATGACGCACTAACTTTTTAGTGGCAAAGCCACATGTTAATGAAGGGGGCAATTACCCCCTTTTAATTTTTTTATCTAACAAAAAAGTCCATGAATAAAATTTTTTACCATCTAACAAATGTCATTTGACCTCTTCTAATTGTTATCTTTTGCAATTTTATTAAGAATTTAAGGCAATTCAATCCCAAACCAACATTAAAAAAAAAAACTAAAATAGAAATGCTCCTGGGTCATTTTAGTCCCATAAAAGGCAACAAAATCAATTATTTATAAATTTTAAATTATTATATTAATTTTAAGACCAATGTATTAGGAATAATTCATTTTCAAAATTTATATTTTAAAATTTAATTTTTTCAATTTATAATTACTATTTAGATTTTATTTTTTTCTATCTATTATGATCAATTGCAATTAGATCATAACTAACTAATTTCTCAATAGAAAATTATTGAAAAGAACTAAATATATGTATCTTAAGTTGTTGTATTCTACATGATTATAAAGAAGTTGATTAAGAACTTAAATATTATAATTTAAAGGAGATTTACTAATATGATCTATAAAATGTCCCCACAATTCAATCACTACAAAATATCTCTTGCGTGAATAAAAGTTTTTTAACCTATTGCCCTCGCTCAAAAGAAATCCTACCTTCCGCACTGCAGCTATATGATGTGGCTAGTGTTTTGTGTAACAGTCATATAGCATCATAGCTCTCTGCATTACCTAAAAACAAAGAAATAATATTAGAACATAAAAAAATATAAAAAAAGCACTAAAAAATTTCATATTCTCTTAAATATATTTTTAAAATACACTCTAATACAATTTCAAAAACAAAAATAAACTGCACCGAAAAAACATAAATTATTGCTGGATTTTTTCAGTGATTAGTGGAAACAAATCAGGGGAGTGTTCAGAAGGCTTGCATTATTGTTAACTGGGCACCTATAAGCATGTACGATTAGAGAAATTCTCCAACAGAACACACCACCGACCATCAAATCGGCTGCCCCACCCTGGGCACGACGGTGTTTATCTAAATCTCAAATCAAAAAACATTCACGTGTCCTTCACAAGGGACACCATAACTTTTGGTCTAGGTTTAAAAAAGACATTGCCTGAAGAGTTGAAAACTTAGCTATAATTTCAATCAATCACGTGGGTTCGGGTCTTTTTCAGTTTATTCATGTCGCTTCCAGATTGCTTGTCCGAAAGGGAAAAAATTACCCCTCCCCCGAGTTAATTCCTGTCATGGAGGCCAGCATCAACATTAAATCACATAATTTTACATTTCAATGTATATTCAAAATCATGTAACGATTTTAATATCGATGTTACAGAAATTCAAAATTTTCAATTATTATGCTTATCATTATATATTCTTTTGTTTAGTTAGCATGAGCTCAATGAGCGCTTATATTCATAATTTTTTTTAATCAATAATACAAGGATAAAAAAAAAAACTTGCTTAAACTCTTTCTGAAAAATAAAAATTATTTGTTATAAGATAGAACATTAAGAATTTTTATTCTATAAGGATGTTTTTACAGACAAGAATGATAGGTTATAGTTTGAAGTTTGATCTATCATGTGGTGCTTGTGCATAAATATCATAGTTTTTAAAGTAAGTTTACAACAATACAATTTGTATAAAGAAAATTTCATGACTTGTCTAAAATATGATGTAGTAAGAAACCAAACTTTTAAATTAAAAAAAGGTCATACTTTGAATTGTTTGATATCTTTGTTTTGGTTCATAAAAATTCTATAATTTCTTATTAATTCACTTATTGAGATTAATAGTGTGTAACAAACAACATCTGAAATTTATTAAAATATAAAGATATCCAAAAGAAAACATGATAATATCTAAAAGTAATGTATTATTTATCAAAGAAAAATACATCAAATAAGTTAAAACACTACAAATGATCATACATTTAGAGGGAGCATTAGAACTAATGTTAGCCAACAAAGATGCATAGTTGTTAAGACATGGATATTTTCAATGTTTTTTCCTTGATGCATAGCCTTACCAATCACTTTTAAAAAAATTTCTTGGATCTGACATGGTAGGATTTTATCATGCAGGAACAAGTATACCACATCTATAATGATAAAATTACTTATTGTTTGTATGAATCATGTATTGAAAAAAAATTACTTATAATTTTACACTATATTTATATAATTCAAGTTTACATTGTGTTTTCTAAGTCATATCTGATAATCATAATCCTGGCCAACATTTCTTTAACATAAAAAAAACATCACCTTTATCACATGTGTTTGAAAAAGGAGACATGAAATGTTATTTGTGTTACTTAATTGTAAAATAACATGTAATTTCTATTTTAAGATAAAATAAAATAGCTTTGTCATAGAATATATGTTGATTTTATATATCTCAGTTTATTTAAAGAGATATTTTTTACTTTTGTTTGAAATATTAACTAAACATGATCAAAGAATTGTGGTTGTATTGATCAAATAGCTATCAATAATGCGGTGGCCATAAGCCTTTTCAAAAGATTAGAAAAGTTTGTGTGTTTGGAGTTAATTTTAATTTAATTTGCTTATGGTTGCAGTGGAGTTTTTTTTTTTTTTTTTTAAAGAAAAAAAGTTTCGATTTTATTATCAATGTCCTTATTAATGTTTCAATGACGCATCAATTGTTGGAAATATTATCCAAACTAATGAAATAAAGAATTTTCGAACTCTAAATGTTTTATATTTAGTTATATAGAAATTTGTTAGAATGGCGTGATGAAATAAAATCTTATATTTTAATTAATTAAAAATTAAAATTATTAAAATCATAGATATAATTTTTATATAAAATTAATAGAATATATATCAAAATAAAAATTAAATACAGAGAGAAATCAAAATTGTAGAGCTCATTAAAAAATAACTCACACACATATCATTTCAAAAAGTAATGAATACTAACTCACTATTTATATATAAAAAAATAATTCTACGGTAAATTAAAATAATCACATTGGATTTTTAACTACATTTTTTTTCTCATAAAAGCTAAAATAGAGCTCATTAAAAAAAAAAAAAAAAACACGAGGAGATGAACAACAAGAGTATGTATATGTGAAACTCGTCAAATAATACAAGTTTAGTTGTTTTTTCCTCCAAAATATGACTCGTTATGTAGTACAAGTGTGAATATAGCCTGTAAATCATATTTTAATTCTAGAATACTTTTATTACAGTATTTTCTTTTTCTTTTTTACCACTCAAGCATCGCATCACGTTCATCATGTCAACAGTGGTATCAAATATATGACTAGCTTTTTACTTAATGATTATACCCTTATAATGATATAAAAAAATTAAATGTTTTCTTTCCTTGTACTACATTAGGCTTTGTAGTCCAAGGCTTTAATCTTTTATGTTTATTTATTTTTGAATTTTCAAACTATTTTATTTTTTCTTTGTATTCAATTTAAATCTCATTAAAAAATAATATAATAAATTTTAATTCTGTGTCTTATATTTTAAAATATAAATAATGCATGTAATATTATTATTTAAGGTTTTTAATTAATTAGAAGTAGAAATTTTGATCTTATCAAATTATTGTAACAGGGTTACACGTGATTAAATTTTAAAAATTTAGAGACCAAATTTAGGATTTTCTACCTTGTTTATGTGGGGATTATTTTTCATAATTTTTCTAATTTTAACTTAAATATTTTAAACTCTGATCAAGTTTTTAAATGAGTTAATCAGTATCGATATTTTGCCTAAACCCATGCAAGGATATATTATCCCATATCAACTCAATTAAATTACTCACAAAAACAATTTTTCATGCCTCATCTCCCGGAGAAAATCATACAAAAAACTTTATAATACATATATATGAAACGAGAAAATATTTTTCAATTTTGTTTGCATGGAATAGCGCAATGGCCCAGGGGCAAAGCACCCGATTATTGTCATTGTAATTTGAAAAAGTCTACCAAATATTTAGTTAAAGTCAAGCAAGAAATCAAGCATACCAGCTTGGATATTTATGATCTTGACGCATAATTAATTAAAATTCCGAAGAAAAAAAGGGGACTATGAGATTTGACGAGAGAATTGACCCTTTAGACTTTGATGGATACTTGAATCTTAGTCGCTAATTGTTTTACGGATGGGATATTCTTGAATGGTTGACTTAACAGACTCACTTTAATTTCCCAGGACAAACCCTAATATGTGAAGTTTGGGTATAACACTAGCTAGGTCCCTTGTGTTTGATATTTTATTTGCATTTTTTTATCATTTTAGTTAACTTAAACCTTAGTCATTGCACTAGAGAATTAACTTTCAATAATATCTGTTAACTGAGTTATTTTTTAAAATTATTATTATTTAATTTTTAAATTTAATTATGACTAATTTGGTCAAATTAACCCTTTAAATCACTTGAAATTAACTAAGTTAATATTCAAAATGATTTAAAGTAAAACCTGATTTAGATTAAATTTTAAGTTAACATATTAAATCGAGGAGTTGGTTCAATATGCAAGTTTGAAAACAAAATCAAGGAAAAAGAGGTTGTAATGCCTAAACCTAAATAACCAGCACATCACTAAGTTCTAAAAATGGCAATTCATGGGTTTCATGGATCAATTAACCAATTCCATACAGTTGGAAAAGTATCATTATATGTTGGTGTCATATCATTGAACTTTACTGGCAGCAGATTTTTTCTGAATAAGAGAACATGAGGATTGTTACGTGTCTCAATTCCGATTCTCAAGTTTTTGCCTCTCTCTCTCTCTCTTTTGTGAGAATGTCCTGTTTTTTACTTTTAAATAATTAAGGATTTTGATTTTTAAATAAACCTCTATTTTAATTCCAAGTGCATGATCCCTCAAAAGACCACATCATCGCATTATACTAGAGGAGGAAGCCGACATTGCAGCATGTGAAATCAAATGTATTAATTGATTATAACAAGGTTTTTAAGAGCTGTAATTACATTAAAAATGCAAAAACGTAACATGTGCAGGTATGCTTGGACAAGAATATAGTAACAACAATAATAAAAAAATGTCTTTTCCCATACCTTTGCATTTAGGTTTCCATTTTGGAAAAATAAAAACGAAATTAAAAGGCACAAAAACTTGAGAATCGAGATGGACTGCAGTACGCTACCAAAAATTTATCAGCTAAAATATACAGACGGAGCAAGTTGCAGTGAGCTATGAATTTCTGTGATATATAAGTGAAACTAGGTTTTGAATTGATCCTCGAGATCTAGGTCATGTGGGTGAGAAGAAGTTTAATAAGTTTGCTTTCAACATATTTATAAGCTACATCTAGCTAAAATATTTCCTTTAATCTTTCATCTTTCACTGCCAAAAACCATATGCTAGGTTGCAATATTGAGCTAAACATGAATCTCTATGATATAGAAGTGAAACTAGTTTGAATTTTAAATTATTCTGAATTAATTTATCTGACAACATTTTTATAAGCTACAACTAGCTAGCTAAAATATTTCCTTTAATCGTTCATCTTTCACTGCGAAAACCAAATGCTAGCTTGCAATTAGCTAAAACATGAATCTCTATGATATATAAGCGAGTACTAGTTAATTTCGATTTTAAATTAATTTAAATTAATTAATTTATTTAACCCATGATCTAAGTCATAGATAAAACCAAGTTTAATGAGTTTAAATTCAACATGTTTATATATAAGCTACAACTAGCTAGCTAAAATATAATTCCTTTAATCTTTCACCACGAAAACGTACCAGATGCTAGCTAGCTGCAGTAATAATCCTGTCATGCATTCTATATAATAAGCTAAAGAAAATCCTAATAATTTATATATTTCAGGTGAAATATATAAAATAGTAGGATATTCGTGACCAGCTTAAATACTCCTTACATTAAGTTTCTTCGTTTAATTCGTTGGAGCACAGTAACATGGCGACACATCGCCGGAGAATGTAGAACCTTGCCCTTAGCTCCTTCACAACTCTACAGCACCTCTCACCCAAGGATCTGCACGAGTCTCGCACGCACAGCTGGTCACAAAAGCTTGGGATATTCTCTGGTTTCATGACCATCAATTTTCTTGCTATCTCTCTCTGCTGCTTCTTTTTGTATTGAAAGAATTACTGTGTTACGTACCAAAATGGAGAGGGAGGGAGAGCTAGCTAGAAGCCAGTGTGAAGGAAGAAGGGTTTTTTAGGCTTTATATATATATATACCAGTTCCATTTTGATCCAACCTCGTAGTAGTTCTCCTGTGTATAGATGATTGATGAATAGGGCTGATGGCTGATTGATTGCTGAGGAAATATTTTTCTGTCATATGTTTTAATTGGTTGAAATTCCGTAAATAGATATTTTCAAGCCTTTAAAGGACAATGTTAGCACCCTTCTGATCAGTATAATTGGTAAAACCATCCACACATCCATATTCAAAGAGTTAATTAACTCAATTTTTCTATAAAGTTAGTTCGGGTATATATTAATTAAACATATTCAAAGAGTTAATTACCCTTTGTTTTTACTTTCTATTTTTTTTTGTTAATTTTTCATTAATTTATGCTGGATTGTTTTTATTTTTATAACTTAGAGTTAATTATAACAAACGGTGCCTTAATGTTCTTTCTTGAGTATAAAGAGTTGAAATATATATATATATATATATATATATTCATTTTCGTATCTCCACTTTATCAAGCAACTTGAAATTATAAAAGCAGCATTGATAAATAATATTATTTGCATGTATATGATGCATTATAGTAACAGCAACGAAAAAACCAGTGGTAAAAACTGAGACAAGTACAGTATTTCTCAATGCCTTCTTGTGGGTGCAACGCGGCTACTAAAAAAGTGTGAAAAGCCGTCATTCTGAAGTCTAGTCAAGACTTGCCCAACCCAGATAAAAAAAAAAGAAAAGGGTTGAGGTCCATAAGAAAAATGCATTCATAGTCTATAAAACCGTTAAAAAAAATCACCCACGTTTGAATTTGTGTTAGATAACGAATATTGGGTCTCACTTCAAAAGGGGGTAAAACTTTTATCCATCCCTCCCCTCAAAAAAAAAAAAAAAAAAAAAGGTGTAGCATGGAATATCATACTTAACAGTCAGGTATATTTAAAAGGATTATTTCAAAACAATACTATTTTAGAAATATATATTTAAAATAATACTATTTTTTAAAAAAATTAAAAAATTATTAACCCTAATTAATTAATGACCTAAATTTTAAAAAACATTAATTCTAGTTAATCAATTACCTGAGCCTTGTACAAGATTATAAGTTAATCCTAGGTTCATAAATATTAGTACCAATAAATATATATTAATTGAGCGTTTGTTTGTACCAATTTTTTTAAAATTAAATAAAATTTGTTAGAGCTTTAACTTGTTAAACTTATTATTAAAATTATTATTTTTTAATGAGAGAATGATTAAAAAAATTTAAAATATTATTAACCATAGTACTTAATCAATGACATAAAATTTAAAAAATCATTAATCCTAATTTATCAATGACATGATCCTTATACAAGATTATAAGCTAATCATAGGTTCATAACACCAGTAATCATGATTTTAAGTTATGATTTGATCTTGGTCTCAAATGCAATTGCAATGAAATGAGCCGTTGTATGTTAAGTAAAGCTTGTTGTCATATCACTTGAAAATATATAGTAAATATTAGTACCAATAAATATATTTTTTTACTGGTTTGTGTGCACCAATTTTTTTAAAAATAAATAAGATTTGCTATAGCTTTATAACTTAACTTGTTAAACTCATAATTAAAATTATATTTTTTTATAATTTTGGTTTCAATAATTTTATTTTTTAAAATTATTAATTTTATTTAATTATATAATAACAGAAATAAATATTCATAAAATTGAAATCAAAAGAAAAGAAAAAAAGAAACAGAAAAAAAAGGGTACCAAAATGGGAAAATAAAAAAAAGGGTAACAGTATGTATAATATACTTTCTTAAGAGAAATTAATGACATAAAAAACATGCCTAATATACTAATATTAGTATCTATACAAGTAAACTAATTTAAAACAATTGATTGTAAATAAATAGCATATATTAAGAATACATAATAAAAAAATTTAAAAATATTTTTTTAAAGTGTTAAGGCGGTCAAACCCACAACCACCACAAGATAATTACTGTTACTATTATGTAAGAGATGTTATGGGGTACATGCCTGCAAAATGCTTTCTCTTCTTACAAAATGGATTAATAATATAATGAAAGGCTTAGGATTAATAACATAATGAAACAGGGAAGGGAAGTGAGACTTTCGTTGGCACGTGGTGTTTGAGAATGTAATTGTAGAAAATGTATTAAAATAATATAATTTAATAATATATAAAAAATTAATTCAAAATAAAAAAAATAATTTTATTATTTTTTTAAAATATTTTTGAAATTTAAAAACAAACGAGCCTACATATCTTAATAAGTAACCTCTCCTCTCGTTGCTCAGGCAAGGAAAAGGATTCCAAGGCTAATAGTTTTTGGAGCTGCGATCTGGTTTCCGGGGAGAAATCAAAGATTGTTTTGAAGATGATTCCACTCCAAACTCCAGCCTTTCAAGTGCCATTCGAAGCTTTATCGCTGACATTCAATTTACCAGTGAGTTGGATTTAACACATTGCCTTTAGCGGCTGTAAATATCCTCCAACTCAGTGAGTCAAACTCAGTGAGTCAAATTGAATGTGGATTGTTACAGTAAAGGTAATCCAGGTATTGCTGGGGCAGGAGAGATTTGGGATAATTTTGGTACATGAATTAAAAGCTCCGCCATCAACACTGGATATTATTCTTCTGATTCAGCTGAGTTGTGGACAGTAGTCTCGCGTATTGAGCTTTCTTGGTCTTTGGGTATTCGTAAACTGATTTTCGAGTCGAACTCGGCCATTGTAGTTGAGCTTTTAACGAAATAGCATGTGAAAATTAATGCAATCTATGCTAAAGATTTCAAGAGATTATGAGATTCAAGTACAGCATTAGCTTGTTTGAAAATGTAATTATAATTATTTTTTAAAATGTTTTTTATTTTAAAATATATTAAAATAATATATTATTTTATGTTTTAAAAATTAATTTTAAAATTAGCACATCAAAATAATCTAAAAACACTAAAAAAATTTAATTTAAAGTAAAAAAATTAAAAATATTTTTAAAAATACTTTTAAAATACAAAAATAAACAAAATTAAAAAAATCACTCAATAATTAGCTACTTTCTCGTGAGCTTGTATTTAATCTTGTAAAATAATTTTATGGGATTCACTTTATAATCTTGTTTAATATAATTTTTTTTGGGCCTTTAAGCCCGATTTTAAAAAAAAAAAACATAATGAAATGCTAAAAATCCATTACATTTAAAAGCCATGCTCATAACACACCTATATAAAAATTAAAAAATAAGATATTTTCGTAGATGAAGATAATCAAATCTAGATGCGCTATCTTTTTAAGAAGTCAATGACGTAATGCTAATATGAAATCTAACTAAATAATAGCTAAAGATTGTTTTTTAAAAAAAAATTATTTAAAAATATATTAAAATAATATTTTTTAATATTAATGGATTAAAATAATAAAAAATATAAAAAATTAATTGAAAACTAAAAAATTTTAAAAACATAGTTAAATGAAGATACCAAAATTACATAACTCTATCGTTCTCTTAAATCTGCAACCGACCGGAGCAGGTCGCAGTCCTATTTTCTTTTCTGTTTTTTATTTTTTTGTGAGATTATACGGTGCATTGCTAAACCTTAGATCTGAAATCACGATTAAAAAAAAAAAAAAACTCTTATGCTGCTATAGTGTTAATGAGCTATAAATCCATCAGTCTTTTGAAGGTTTTTTAATCATATTTGTTCGATTCTTGTTACAACAAATTGAATCCAGCCGCTGGGTCACTAAATTTATCATGTCACAAAGCTTTGAAGTATCTAATCTCCCATCTGACAAATTGTTCATCAAAACCATATCTTAAAGAGAAAGGGTTTCTACACATATAATGAAAAATTAATCTTCTGGTATGCCGACAAAAAAATTCTTCAAGAAACTAACTTCGTTAAACGAATCGAGGTCCGGAATTGGTCCTGGAATCATAATTCCTGTCATCCATGGAGCCAACGAAGACTCCGACAACGATGAACATGGACCAGATTCCTCGTTTGATTTTGGATAAATGCTCTTCTTTTTTGCAATCCTTCGCGGCATGTTACTCTCCTTTTCCACAACCCACATCGGCTGTGTTTCCACTGAATCGTCAGAACCCCCACGAGGCCATGTTTTCACCGCAATATTTGTTTTGGTTACGGTCCTTGATTTCCTTGGTATATGTTGCGGGAAAGAGCCAGCCGTAGAGCGGAGGTTATTGACCGGAGGCTGGAGATTAGGTTTCTTGTATGAACTCTTAGGCGGCCTGCCTCTACCGCGCTGGCTTATCATGATCTGCACTAGGGTTTTTTCCTTTTCGATTCAAACAATCCCTCTCTTTTTCTCTCTATTTGAGGTTCTAGAGAAGAATTTATATTGGATAATGATTATCTAACTGATGGGGGTGGTTGCGCTGTGTTGTGTTTTATAGCTGATTCATCATTCATTCACAATCCTAGTCGTACAAGGAAACTTAAAAACCCCGATATTACTTTCCTTATACCACAAGGTATTCTACTTTAAAGCCACCGCCTACTCAACAATACAATGGGGGTTAGATGAATAGGATCGATCCTGGCCGTCGAGTTGCTAGGCAACGGTAATATCTGCTGTCAATTTTTTTTCCACAGAATCCATCGTCATAAATGACTGATATTTCATAAATCGAGTAACCATGGTATATCTGGAGAACTTCTACCCCCAACAACATGTCTGCCGTGAAAGGAAATTAAAATTCCTCTAGTTAGCAAATCAAATCTCATCAATTCTACAGCACGAATTGTCCTCCTAGTGAACAAGGCATGATAAGGCATTATATAAAGAGTAATTGAATCAGGCAAGAGGATTGGAGGTTACATAATATTTGAAAGATTATTTTACAGCACCGAACAGGGTTATCTGCATTCCATACCCAAAGAGGTAAGAAAATTTTTGAAATTTTGAATCAAACCCTTCAATCATTGAAGGTCACAGATTGAATGCATGAGTTTAAGAAGCCAGAAGTCACTGAAGAGCGTGTTTGAGTTTGAGTTCGAGTCCGGACCATCTGAAAGGTGCGCCAGAATGCAGGCAAGGGAAAACCTGTAAGTGGGTAAAAAGACTATCCTAATTTAAGCAGTGATGCATACAGGTCATGACCATTCTGGATACATTCTAGATAAAATAACCTATTTGACTGGCAAATAATGAATTGATATGAATACAAACTTTGCTAGTTTGCTGATATGAAACTATGACTAGTTTAGGGTGAAAACTCACAAGGTGAAAAGCTGGGGGGACACACATACTACACGTATTATCACAAAACTGATTGCAAATGACTTGTCAGTGCACGTGAGAATTGATAAACACTGGACTCAGTGCTACTTGTCATCTCCTGTCTCAGAAGGTTTTCCTTCGCACTTGGGCTTTGCTGCGGCAACTTTGGCAGTTGTTGAACGATCTGACTGAGAAAATCGAATCAAGATGTACATTAGGAGAGTGACGACTGCCAAACTAGACACTGCAAATGCTATACCCTTCCTTGAGGACAAGAGTGAAGACCGTTGAAGGAATTTCAGGGCCCCGGAAATAAGAAGGCATGCCCAGGAGGTAACAACCTGGTCACAGCAGTCAGTCAGATAATACTCCATATAAGAACTACAACCACTGAATGCCTGAACGAAAAACAGGCTACACTTGACTGGTTAATATAAAATATCTCACCACAAGAGACTTCTTTGGTCGACCAAGATCCTGCAATTCTTGATCACTGAAGGTGTCCTCAGCTATATGCTTGTCCAGTAATGCATCCTGGTATTCCAAATGGCAGCAAGCAACAATAATGCAATTAGATGTTGCTATATAAATGGTTGAACAACAGTCTCAAGAGCAAATAACAGTAAAGTCTACATCATGTTCCTTACATTTCAATGTTTCATATAAGATACAAGTGCAATTACAGAAAAGAGCAGCACTGAACAACACAAGTTGAGTAGCTATACCCACCTTAGCCACAAAAATATCTTTACACCATTGTGCAACACCGTCTTCTGTTTCAGGCAATTCCTTCATCAAATGCCGCTTTACGTGTACGTGTACCTACAAGAGAGTAACGTCGAATTGTTTCCATCATATGAATTACGAGAGTAACGTCGAATTGTTTCCATCATATGAATTCGAATATATTTGCATGTGGTCTAACCCTTCAAAAATTCTTAAAAATTCAGAGTCCCAACTTATAAGATGCTTTCAACATTGTTGAAATATTTTCAGAATGACATGCCAGTTCAAACCAATGATCATAAAATGCAAGTGAAATAAGATGGATCCATCTTCACTACCACTTCACACAAATATTTTTTAATTCAAATAATACATCTACAGATGAAATGATTTGAATAATCATAATAATTGCAACAAAAACATTTGCAAACCTTCAACAAAAAGTGAACTGATTCATGCAGTTACTCTGAAGGCTTACCACAGAAGATTTCCCCTTGAAGAGGTTGAGCATCGTAGGTGGAGGAGAACCTTTTGGGATAGCCAACGTTACATCATAAATGGCTGGTACAAATGAGCGCATGTTACTTACTGCTGAAACAAATCCCTGAAAAACAACACAAATATTCATTACATTCCAACAACTGCATGAAGTCAACGGTGCCTAATTGATCCCTGAAAGTATGCACACTGCTCTACTTTATCCACTTCATCAAAAACTATTTTGAATAAAATAAAGCCAAAGCATGAGGTGTCTTATTCAGCAATGTGAGATGTTTTCAGTTATTCACTTCCTTATGAAATAATTAATTAATTTGTTGGGGTTGGGGTCAAAGGGAGCCCACAAATGAAAGGCAAAGTAATGAAAGAACTGAATTCAGAAACCATGCAACGAGAATTTGACCTTTGTACGAGGAATCAAAACATTTCTAGGGATTGGCAGCCCTTGAGAACCTGCATACTCCTGAGCTGCTAAAAGCTTTGGCAGAGTGAAGCGAGTTCCTTCCACAAAAAGAGCCAGCCAAAATGGACGAGGAAAGTCCTTTAGCCGCTGAAGACCAGACTGCATATAAGAGTAGCAAAAAATTCAAAATGGTATCAGCAAGGGCACATGCACACACAGATATTCAAAGGATGTGCAAGTCTCAGGAAATGAATATGGTGATGCATCAAGTGTCTGTACTTATTATTGTACAAGTATGTCTAGAATATATTTATTCATACCTTTAATGTGTTTTCATCCTTGGCCCAACTTCTTTCCAGAAAGAGGTATTCAGAAAACCACATTGACCAACCTATCACCTGAATAGGATGAGCATAGCAATTGTCCTCTATTGATAAGTATTAAAAATGCAAGTAACAAGGCAAGTGCAAATCTATTTCGTGAGTGAGCATTAGCAAGAGAGAGATGATTTAAGCAAAAAACCTAAGATGCAAATATGTCACACCAAAGTAACATAAAAAAAGAATCCTTAGTATCAAGTATGGACGTGCTAAATCACATTGTTTAATTATTATTGATCAAACCATGTGAGAATCTAAAGATCAGTTGCTCAAAAGGAAAAATCTTGGTGATGACAACAATGCTTCTTATGTAACTGATTATATATAACCATAACATGTGGGCTCCTTTTAAGACAAGGAACACTGAGTAAATGTAGTATGAAATCACTCTGAAGTTCCAGAAAGATTAAGCTCTACCAGAACCACATTTAATAATACAAGGCCACCTTTTTGCAAGTGAGAATGTCAATCAAAAGTTTAGGACCATGCATGAGAACTGAACTTAATTTTTTTTAAGCATTAAATTCAAACACAATATCAAGATGTGCAAGGATATACATACCGGAAGAAATTTTGATGATTTCTTCATGACAGCTAATGCGCTTCCCAGACATCCTGATCGCTGTCATAAGCAACCTCAAGAATCAGTTAGCATTGGAGAACTTAAGAGAAATAAACACAGACAATAGAGAACAAGTTAACATAATTTTATGGCATGAGCTTATTTGATGTAATTCTGCATTGTAGATTATGATATCCCTTCATGAGTAATTTATAGAATTGAACCGTTAAAATATATCAGTATGAGACACGTGCGATATTATGTGAACTTAAAGAGTGTGCTAGTTTGTATATCTATCACAAGTGTAAAAAAAGCTGCCATCAACAACACACCTGAGCCAAAACCCATCCAACAAGCCAATCAATATCACTTCTGTGGTTGCATATAACAAGAGCATGTTCTTTACCTGAAAACTTAACATGATGAGCAAAAAATGAGCAACTAAGAAGATTTCTGAAGTAGAAAAAATATCTATCCTCCAAAACATAAGAAGAACAATAGCCACCCAGCTTCTTGGTCAAAACAAGATTAGACATACCCATTAAACGGACGGTTTCCTTATCTGTGAACACTTTGATCTACAGAAACAAGGATGCAGATAAACAAAATTAACTAGATAGAGAACAAAAACTAAAGCATAAATCCAGAGACATCAGTTCCATTTCTAAGACAATGCATTGCCGAAAATTTGGCAATTTAGGTAACAGACATCCCATGAACACTTTCAAAAATGTTCTAAACATGATTCGGAATGACACTTTCTAAAAACATTAAAATACTGCAATCGCCAAGGATCCACTTTAGCATCCATTCTTACTACAACGTATAATAATCTTTTTAATCAGCATTTTAAGCATCCCAAAATCAAATACATATCTAATTTAAAACACTAGAAATGTTACTCAATTGATATTCCACGCAAGCAAACTATAGCAGGGGGGTTAAAAACCTGGACTCCAGCCCACCAATCGAAGATCCAAACAAGTTCGAGCCATAACAATTCCGCTAATTGTCTATTGATTTTTCTGTACGTGCTCTTTGATAAAGGCCGAATAAAAACAAAGCAAATTGCCTGCAAAATATAAAAATAATCGCTGAGTCCTTTAAAAGAATCAATCCACTCTGTTTCTAACCAAGAGAGAGAGAGAGAGAGATTCGAGACCTAGATTTGAGATCGAAACGGAAAACAGAAATGAAATCTGAAGTTAAGAAAAAAAATTGCTAGTTAATATACCTGAATAATATTAACAATTAAACCTGAGCAAAAAAAGAGAACGCCTAGCGGCAAAATAACAAGCGCGGCTCCAATCGCCATAGCCAGACACCTTCACCAATTTGAAAATATAGAGGAGAGATTTGAGGGTGGAAAAGGAGAGGAGATTGTAGGTTTGGATTAAAATGTCAATATGAATTTTAGAAGAGGAGTGTCAGGATCATTCACTGAGAGTGCGTGGACAGGGCGAGAGGAAGAGCTTTAATAGCGATTATTTCTCATTTCAAGGGAATCTTGTCAAACACTCTCTCTCTAGAGTTCTATGGGTTTTTCCGTCTTCGAGAGAGAAAAAGATCCTGTGAGAAATTAATGCCGTTTTTAATTTACGACTCTCATGATTATTTTATTTATTTTTTATTTTATTCATCTTTCTGTGAGTGGTAGTAGCTAGGGTTGCAGTAGTTATACATGAATGGAGTTTGAATTATATTAATATTTTAAATATTTATCCATTCTACAGGGAGTTTTTATATTCATTCAAGTATTTATCGTTCGAATATTATTTTTTATTTAATATAAATGAGAGAATAATATAATATTTAAGATGTGTTTATATATCTCAAGTAAAATTATAAAGGATATATATACATGTATTACATCAATATTAATATATATGTATATATACGTATGTATGTATGTATGTATGTATGTATGTATATAATATATTTTAAAATATAAATATTCTCTCTCTCTCTCTCTCTCTCTCTATATATATATATATATATATATATAATACTCAAGAGTTAGGTTTTGTTTATGTTTCACGTTTTAACAATATTTAAAATTTATTTTATTTATTATTTATTATTTAATAAAATAATTCAAGAAAAAATATTCATTTAAATTATTATATATAAAATTAGGATTAAATTATCAACCCTGAACATTGGTTGAAGTGGTTTCCTCAGGTATAGTATTCAGTTTGCATTATTTAAATTGTTGTTTTCTTCTTAAAAAAAGAAATTATGGATATTACCACATGAATTAATTTTTTTTCTTACTTTAACCTGGATTGCCGGATTGAATCAGGAACATATGAATCCTGTTAACCATGGCAGAAAACAAAAACGGTTATTTTAATCTATTATAATACAATTATTAAGTCCTGGACTAGTTCTTGATCTTACTATTTAAGAAAATTTACTTTTTTTTGGTACAATAAAAAGAAAAAAAAAACTATGATCCTTTAAGCTAAACAGAACCTAGAGAATCATGTAACAATAAAAAACAAACTCTTGAAAAAGGGTTCTTCCATATACATAAATCGAGTCACTTTTAACTGCAAGCTTAACCATATAATCAGCACATGAATTAGCTTCATGTGAAGTATGAAGCAGATGAACTTTTTAATTTCATGTTAGGAGTTCTTTGATGTCAAAAATAACAACTCTGAATAAATGATACTTGTTAAAATTATCATGAATTAATCGAATAACATATGTAGAATTAGAATTGTATATGATCTTTTTTTGAAACCTCTACCTCAGGCCACTAATAAACCATAGTTTCCTAGGCCACAAAATAAGCAAGGCAAAAGTGGCTCTCCTTGATCCAATCCCCTTATTGGTGAAAACACTGGCAATTTCAAACCATTCCAAAAGAGAGAAATTAAAAAAAGACTAAACACAAAACATTATCAACTTAATATTACCTGTCGGGAGTCCAAAGTTTTCTAGGGTGGATTTTAGAAAATCCTAATTAATCCTATCATATGCCTTTTCAAGATCAATTTTAGCTGTTAAGATCCCATGTCTACTTTTAGTCTTGTGCATATGATGTAAGACTTCTCGAGCGATTAAAACATTATCAATAATATTGTTATCTGTTATGAAGCTGCTCTGAAGTGGGCCAATAAGATCATCAATATAGGATTGTAGTCAACCAGGACCTTGGTAATAAGCTTATAAATAATATTACATAAGCTTATAGGTCAAAACTGCTTGAAGTTGGAAGGATTCTTCTATTTCAAAATCAAAACCATAAGCATTTTCTGAAAGATTTGATAAATGTTGTCTTAGATTATTCATAAGATGATGATTATATATTAATTGCATGTATTTATGTGTTGAGCAACTTAACTCACCTTCTGGATTATGGTAGTGTTCGTTTATGTAGTCATACAATGTTTTTGAATTTTTTTGTTTTAAATTAATTTTTTATATTTAAAATTTTTTTGATGTGCTGATATCAAAAAATAAATTTTAAAACATAAAAAAATATTATTTTAATATATTTTTAAAAGAAAAATACCTTGGTAATAAGCTTATAAATAATATTACATAAGCTTATAGGTCAAAACTGCTTGAAGTTGGAAGGATTCTTCTATTTCAAAATCAAAACCATAAGCATTTTCTGAAAGATTTGATAAATGTTGTCTTAGATTATTCATAAGATGATGATTATATATTAATTGCATGTATTTATGTGTTGAGCAACTTAACTCACCTTCTGGATTATGGTAGTGTTCGTTTATGTAGTCATGCAATGTTTTTGAATTTTTTTGTTTTAAATTAATTTTTTATATTTAAAATTTTTTTGATGTGCTAATATCAAAAAATAAATTTTAAAACATAAAAAAATATTATTTTAATATATTTAAAAAAAAATACTTTGAAAAGTGACTTACTACCACAATATCAAACATTGCCTAAACTAAAAGGCAATTGATATATAGACCATGTTTTGAGGGTGGGGTGGCTTATATTTCTTGATATGTTTTAAAAATACATTTACTTGGAAGAAATATTAAATTGATATTGTTTTTCATATTTTTCAATAATGTTGATTTGTTAATGGTGTAAAAAAAGTCTGAAAAAATTATTTTAACACATTTTTAAAAAATCACTTTGTACCACAACATCAATCACGCAGGTAGTTCACTTTAATGGTAGGAATTCTTTTTGTTATCATTTCTTTCTTCTTCTTCTTTTTTCTTTGATTCTCTTAGCTAGTTGGGAGATTTATATATGAAGTTATGATTATCAAATAATTTCACACAATATCAGGTGATTTTACCAAACTAAACTAGTTCAAATCCTCTTTACTTTGATTCCACATTAATATTTTTATGTATATGTAAAGAATATACGGTGTTGGGTGTGCATGGAATATATAAAATTTGACTGGATAAAAATCTAATTTTAGTTTATCTTCCTTACCCTATTTCTTAATTCCTCTCATTTTGTTTCTTTTTATTTATCTGCTTTTTATAAACACCATCTATTATTAATTGTGGATGGGTTAAATGTTTTTTAAGGATCCATCCTCTCATTCATCATGTGTCGGTTGGGGTCCGGAAATTATTTGAAGGCTACATCTCAAATATTTTACGTGTAGGTCTTTATTTTGGAGGATAGATTTGATGGTTGTAGATTAGTAGTTTTAAGTCCTATTTGTTTTTATATTTTAAAACTATTTTTTTAAAAAAATAAAATTTTTTATTTTTTTACTTTAAATTAATATTTTTTTGGTGTTTTTAAATTATTTTGATGCGTTGAAGTTAAAAATAATTTTTTAAAAAATAAAAAATATATATTTTAATATATTTTTGAGTAAAAAATATTTTAAAAAAAATCATAACCACACATAAAAGGTTATGCTCGATGGTTCTAGCCATTCAAGAGATTGGGTTTTTATTTTGGAAGATTTTTAAAGTTTTTGTTGGAACCCAATGATGTTATGTGCAATTTGGGAAATGATACGGTTGATTTAGTGCTATGTCCTTCAAGAGAAACATAATCCGGGTCTGGATTCAAGGATGCATATTTTCTCCACGTTTGAAAACATATTTTTGTTTTAGTTTTGGTTCTAACAACGTGTTTTAAGATATTTTAATTCATTTTATTAAATGAGATTTTAAATGATACCAAAGAGATGGATATTTATTTCTTCTCTTAAAAGATATGTATTAAAATGAGTGTTTGGTATTATGGTAGCTTATGTAATTTTAATTTAAAAAATGGGTTTTTTTAAAAAAACTTTTTTAGTTTTGTTTTTTTTTAATATATTTTTTTGTTAAAACTGCCATCAAAAATATTTTTGTATGTAAAATAAATAAAAAATAAATCTTCATAAATTAAAATTATGTTGTTTTAGCTTTTATTGATAAACAAAACAATTTTAAAGTTATATCTGCTCATTTATTTGAGAATTACAGGTTGCTCAAAAAGTTGATTTTGATAAAATGAGAAATAATTTTATTTTTTAAAATTTAACCAACTCAAAATAAATCCAAAATATCCTTTTAAAATAAACCTAAAACACCCATTGGACTAGGATCACCAAGCCCGAGTCCAATATATAACGGGTGTTCAATAAAAATAGGCTCATGCGTGGTAATCCAAACTCATACTGAGCACAGGTACATGGATTTAAGCAACATGCTCGAGTCTATGTTGGGATGGGCACACACCTAGGCATGGTGTGACATGCCCGACTGGTGCTAGGCGTGTGCCCAACACCTAGCAGGGGTGGTGGGCATGCACCCCAACACCCTTGGATCCAGGTGCGCACTATAAGCCCAATATGTTTGGGTTCAAGCAATGTGTCTGGATTTATTTTTTATTTTTAATAGGTACATGCACCTTATCGGAGACCATCACTCGCCAGTTTACAATCTCTTCATTCTTAATATTTTTATTATACATGTTTTCAGAATTTATTTTTTTAAAATATCATTATATTTTTTTTTTCTAAAAATTTACTAACTTTATCATCGAAGAATCTTCACTTCTATTTATAAAAAAAATAATATTTTGCTAATACCAGCTACATTGGGTTATTAGATACTTTTTACTACCAACTACCTGAACTTTTTATATCAAGTCATCTTACATCTTAGCTAAAAAAATGAATTAAATTATTTAAATTAAGAAATTAATTAATTATTTAAAATATTAAATAAATATCTTGGATTTTTATAATTGTAGGAAAGAAACATTGATTCTACAAATGAATTCTAAAAATTTAAAACTCAAATATTTTTAATAGCATGCAAAATGAAGTCCTGCATAAAACAACAAGTCAGCATCATCAACAATCCAGCTACTGGCTAATATTTAGCAAGGAGTGGTGGCAGTGAAGCCTGTGGTCACTAGCCATGTTTGCAACTCGACAAAAATCAACCGAACAAGTGCCTCCAAAACACATTTAATTTAATTAGGGAAAGATAAAAAATGTGGTTGTAGTTTAAAGTATTTTTTTATTTGAAAATATATTAAAATAATATTTTTTTATTTTTAAAAAATTATTTTTAAGATTAACACATTAAAACAATTCAAAAATATAAAAATAATTAATTTTTAACAAAAACAAATAAATTTTTTAAAAATATAAGTTGTTCGTGTTTTTAAATGGAATCTGATGCGAGGACTCTTGGGTCCGATATTCTGTTTTTCTTAACTTTTAAACATTGGCGTGAAGGAATTGGCAAAAACATTTACGTGGAGGAATTGGCAAAAACATTTACGTGGAGGAATTGGCAAAAACATTGACGTGGAGGAATGAGCAAATTTGCCAAATGATCACGCCAATGTTTAAAAGTTAATGGTGATGGAGATCCTGCTCAGTAGCCTACAATACACGTAAGTCACCAAGGAAAACATATTTCTTCCTTTCTTTCTTCTGATTTCATGTTTTTTTTATTGAAAAAAAATGTCTTTTTTTAACATAATTTTTTAACTCATGTTTCAATTAATACCCCTTCCTGTGATTTTTTATTTTGCTTATTTAGTATTTTTTAAACAACAATTATTTTTTACTTATTTATTTATATATATATATATAATTTTAAAAAAATTATTCTTGTTCATCTATAATTTTATATATATATAGATGGTCTTTACCTTTAAAATTAAAAATATTTATTTTTGGATAATATTTCTAATATTTGTTCAATTAGTTTAATGTGTGTCTATTATTATCATTTTATTGAATAAAAGTTTGATTTTAATAAATAAATTCATTAAATACAACTAGATAGATGATCTTTGTTGATAATTATTTATTTATTTACACATATAATTTTTAATTTATTTAATTATATATGTATATAAATTTTTTTATTTACACTTACAATTTTTCATGTAGACAAAGCTTACATATTTATTTATTTTGTTAAAAAAAACTAATTTACAACATACCACATGTCAAATAACTAGTGAATACTATATTTGTTATAAAGATACATGGGAAGTTGTAGAAAGAGGCTATGAAGAGGGTGGGGGGGGGGGGAATGAAACAACTTTAAATAAATTGCAAAAGAAAACTTTGTAAAAAGCTCATAAGAAAAATCAACAAGCTCCCACATACACGTGCTTACATAAAAACATGTTTTAGCACCTCATTTTATTTATAAAAAAAATCTATATTTGATCTTTATCTTTGTAAAAAGCTCATAAGAAAAATCAACAAGCTCCCACATACACGTGCTTACATAAAAACATGTTTTAGCACCTCATTTTATTTATAAAAAAAATCTATATTTGATCTTTATCTTTGTATAAGAAAAATCAACAAGCTCCCACATACACGTGCTTACATAAAAACATGTTTTAGCACCTCATTTTATTTATAAAAAAAAAAATCTATATTTGATCTTTATCATTTCCATATCATATTGGTATTTAATCCCCTCGATTTATAAATAAAACTCGAGATGGAGACATCAAGATGTCAATCGAGTTATTAATGAACAAAAACTAATTTGGGACGAAAAATCACCGTCGCAACAGACTTTCTAGCATGGTAGATTCGCACAGTGTAATTTTTTTTTCCATTAATTTCTTTTTTCATTTGATCTTTGTGCATTTATTCCATTAATAATTGTCTGTGATGGTTTGTTTTCTAAAAGCTCAATATCAGTTTCATAGGAAAAAAAAAAAGATCTTCCCATCATTTTCCCTGGGCTTGATTTCATGAAAGAATATTCAGGTTTTTTGTTTTTCAAGATATCAAAACTCAAGGGATTGAACTTGATCACTAGAAAACATTCATTAAGGGGAGGAAAAAGAAGAGAAAGAAAAGCGGGGAAAAACAGCTATAAATGTCCATGAGTTCCACGCAACTAGTTCTTTATATATATATATATATATATATATTCATGATCAATGGAATTTGCACATCAATGATTTATACTTTTTTTTTTATTTGATCAGTTCAACCTTATATATTATTGATTTACACATGACTTGTTTATAAAAAAACTCATGAGTCTGCTTATTATACTTCAAATTTATACCCGCAGTGAAGCATGAACAACAAGCCTAGTGACCTCTATCTCCTATAATAAATTAGCTGAGAAAAAGGAATTCATCAATACTTTAGTTTGTGGTTTTAAAAAAAATCAAAACATTAGGAGAAGTTTGGTATCATTTTTTTTTCCTTTTCTTTTGTTCTTATAGAAACATAAAAAATGAACAATTGGTTGTCAAAATTTCTGTAAATCAAATAAAGTGGTTTTAAAAAATTGTAACAGTAGTTGTTGGTTTTGCTTATTATAAAAAAAAAAATCAAAACTAAAAAAGCTTTGCATTTTTATTTCAAAAAATAAAAATAAAAAGTTATGTAGTTGATACCAAACAATCCCTTCTATTTCTGATCTCAATTTTTGAGTTGTATAATGATATCTCTGTAATTCACCTACAGAGTTTGATTGATGCCTTAAAATAAAATGATTCATAAAATGGGATTAGAGGATTTTTTTAAAAAATATATTTTTTTTAAACCAGGTCCCAAAAGAAAGAAAACACACCAAGGAGGCGAAAAGGTCATCCCTTCTAACGGTCGAAAAAAAGTCTTAAAAACTCCTACTCGTTGCCGCTCCTGACGTTACATAATCCCCGTAACTCATCCAGGCAATTAGCCATTCATTTACCTTCATCAAGATCCAAATCTCGAAGAAGGAAAAACCCCATTGAATTCCTTTGCTTTATCAGTTTCGTAATCATAATCCATATAGATCACACAATCTTTAGTTTCTTACTCTTTTTTGCTTCTTTGGCAGGTTCTTTCAAAAGAATGGAGCCAGGAATCATTGATTGGGACAGCATTGATTCTGTATTCATCGAAGATGACACTTATGAGAACATGAATGCACCAAAATGGGTCGATTTATCTGCCTTTCCTGAACAACCTTTCAATGATGAAGCTTGGTTCTGCAAACCTGGTACGACCCTTTTGAATTCCCTGTGTTTGGTATCCAAGAAAGTAATAATAAAATATTGCTAATGAAAGAAAACCAAGTAAAATCTCATCTCCATTTGTGCTGGGTTCTTACACTAGGGATTTGTTTGTTGATTTACAGGTTGCAAGCATCCAAAGACTATTGAAGATTATCTCAAGTCAAAACGTGGTTCGAAGGTCTTTAATCTATCTGATCAAATTTATAGATAGGTTATTTGATTTGATTCCATATATCAATTTATGAAAACTTGGTATACCTTTTTTTCCCCTCAGGTGAAATTTCTGAAGTCTGTTACTATATCTGAAATGCTTCCTTTCAGGGACAGGAATCGCAGGTCTGAAGTTAATCTAAAATCATTTAAAGAAATGGAAGCAACATTACTGACTTCTAAAATTCAGTTTTTAACTGATATTTTTTCTTTTTTCCAGAGACGCAAAGCTGAAAAAAACAGAAATCCCCAATCCACATACCCTCATAACAAAAGGGTACAAATCTGTTCACGGTTTTACAGAAGATTGTGAAAACAAGAATCCGAACTTATCTAATAGAAAACCCGATACCGATAACCTGTCAAAGAAAGCAAACATCAGACTAGGAGAAGCTAGGGACGATTTACACGCAAATTCAACAAAAGCAAAGCTAAGGACTACATTTTCAGCCCGGAATTTGTTAGCAGGAAAGGAAGTATTAAGTCAGATAACAGAATACTGCTCTAAATTAAAGAGCCTGGCAAAGAAGGGAACGAATAATGGGTCAACGAAAAAGGCCTCTGTCAGGGTTTTGGGTAAGAAGGAGAGAGAAAAGGAGAGGATGCCATTGCTTGCGGTCAAGGGAGGGAGGCAATCTGAAGTAATGGAACAGAGGGAACAGAGTAAACGACAGACAGGGTGGGAGAAAAATGATCGGTTTTGATCAAGATTTTGTAAAAATTATCTTGCTGCCACTTGATATTGCATACCCAAAGCTAGATAGAAACTTGAATAAGATACATGGGGTGCCATTGATCAACTCAATATATGTGATATGATCATAAACATAGAATAGAAACTTAAAATTATTTCGCTGTGATGGTTTCTCTATATATATTTTTATCCCAAGCTCTGTTTCTCATGAATTCAAATAGCATTTGATACAATAATCTAATGAATCACTTGAACAATAAGAGATAACATCGCACGTCGCTTGTCATGCATTTTGTAAGGTTAGTGTGTATACTTTTTCTGTGTGGTGAAGGATTACATATACCTTGGAATTCATCCGTCCGTTTGTTGAATAATGACATGGTGATTGCACTGCAGGTTTTGATGGCAGCAGCTTGGAATTTATCCTTACCTTTGTTGGTTGCTGATATTGTTGGGATATGGGTGTTTCGAAGTTGTTACTGGGCCTGGACAAAGCCCAACTAACTGTCATTTTTTTTTTATCAACTCACAGCTTTCTTTTGTTTCTGCTTGGAAAATGTTTTTGAGAATATTTGATTTTTTTTTAGATTTATATTGATGTCAAAAATAAATTATAAAAATAAAAAAATATTATTTTAATTTATTTTCAAATAAAAATTATTTAAAAAAACTTTCATTAGATAAAAAAAAAAAAAAAACCTCCCAAGTCCCCATTTATTACGATGAAAAGAGAAAAATATTAATCCTTCCATAAACCTCTGCTCCACATGGAAGGGAAATTATCATAGGTAAAACCTGGGTTTATGAGATTACAAGGCAGGAGGTATTGAGTTTAAGTTTTGCTACGAAATATCGAGGTGATATATTTATGTTCAATTAATTTTATATAAAGATATACTTTATTTTTTTATTTCGATATGCTCACACTGTCACACATAATGCCTTTAATTTTATATCCAAAAAAACAAGAGAGAAAATACATGCACACAGCTCACGGGAAAGAGTTTTTTTTTTTTGTTAAAAAGAGATCATGCGTGTTTGTCCTTGCTATTATAATATGTATTTGATATTTTTTTATAAAAAAATATTAAATTGATATATATATATATATATATTTAAATGGTTTAAAAATATTAATATAAAAATTATTTTAATATATTTTTAATTAAAAAAATACTAGTGAAAAAAGTTAACATAGACACATACAAATGAGTGTTTAAAAATGCACATACAAATGAGTGTTTAAAAATGCAGTAATAATTATTTTTTAAAATATTTTTTATTTGAAAATATATTAAAATAATTTTTTTATTTTTAAAAAATTATTTTTAATATTAGTATATCAAAACAATTTAAAAAAAAACAAATTTAAATAAAAAATTTTAATTTTTTTTTACCTCACCGTTATTTGGAATGTATGAACAATTAATATTCCAATTGAAACACGGCAGGAGAGCTCAGTTCATTAACACCAGGCATCTCCAAAGTCAATAAACTTAGCGTGTTAAACCAGCAATGTCCACTGAACAAGTCAACAGAAACCAGAGCTCTTTCATGTATGAACAATTAATATTCCAATTGAAACAGTCATGACAACGAAGCCTTTAGACTTTCCAATAAAAAACATAGATCAGCAGCCATTGCCGCAGTCCAACACCCTGCATGTTGCAAGACAGCGGGATAACATTATTGTATTCCACGTTCGGACCAGATTCACCTGCCATGGGAGCAATTTTTTCCATTATACTAAATTTTAATTATTATTTTTTGGCGTATATTTTATTCTTGTTTAAAGAAGGCATCTTTTTTATTTATTTATAAAAATAAAAAAAATAAACTATTCACAATCCAACCGTATGTAGTTTCAAACATATTTTTTTGGAATGGCAATGTTTAAGATACTTGAATTAATAAGAAGAGTGATTATGGTTGATTTTTATAGTGTTTTTTATTTAAAAATATATTGAAATTAGTATTAGGGTATTAAAATTATCTAAAGTACTAAACAAATATTAATTTAAAATAAAAATAAAATAAAAATTTAATTTTTTAAAAATACAAATAAACAAAACTTAAAAATTCAAAAGTGATAGCATCCATGTACAATATTTCTGGCATGACTAGACTACTGATGTCATTTCAGAAAAATACAAAAACTCAACAAGAATAGACTACAAGACAAGCTATGAGCAATCCAATCATATAATTGATGCAAGAATTATCTACAAATCAATCATGTTTACGAACGATTTCGACATCAATCAATCCTTAATGAAATGACCCACGAGAAAAATAGCTTTTACATTGATCGTGTGATTGGATAGCACATAATTCGGAATTAATAATAACTATACGATGATGGAAAATTTATCCTCAGTAAAAAAATTTTAATTTTTATTCTAATAAAGATTATTTTATAATCAAATTATCCTTAATTAAATTTACTAAAGATTGAATTTTATACATTAGTTTGATTTGCTTTTTATAAAATTATCTTAATTTTATAATTTAATTTGCAATTTTTATGGGTTAATCTTCTTGACTTAAGTGATTTTTGAATTGTTTTTTATAATTAAATTTTTATTTTTTTTTATTCGTTGATATTGGGTTAATAAAAAATTAAACTTCATTATTTGTTTTCATTTACTTTTTATAAAATTATTTCAGTCTCGTGGTTCGAGTCACAAATTTAACAAGTTAACTCAAACTATATGTAGTATTTTCTTACGTCCTTTTTAATTTTCTTTTTTAGTTTTGTTCTTCAATCATTTTCAATTTCACCCTTCAACGGTTGATTGATTAGGAATTGAACTTTATAATGTGTTTTAATTTGCTATATATTTGGTTATCCTCATCTTATGATTCAAGTGTAACAAGTTAACCTGAGTTGACTTAGGTTATTTTTGTTCTTTTTTAAATTGATTTTTTTCTTTAATTTCATCATTTAATATTGAGTTGGTTGAAAATTAAGCTTTATTTGTTTTTACTTACTCTTTATAAGGTTATTGCGATCTTATGACTCAAATTATAAATTTTACATTTTAATCCGGATTGACCCATATCGATTCAATATATCATGATCCTAGTATTTTAAAAACAAGATATCGTTTTGAATTCCTATTCTAGAAAAGCTCTGTTTATTTTTAGTTGTTTATGTTGTCTTTGAATTTTCAAGTTGATTGGGTTATATCAGGTTAATATTTATGCGATATTTTTTTTATTCTTCTTGAAAATATAATCTTCTTATGTATTATTCTTTTAATCCTCTCATGTTAATAATACATTGACCATTAAAAAAATATGGCAATGTGCCTGAATATAGTTAGAAAATATTTCAAAAAATATCTCACAACAAATACATTAAGTTGGTTGTCTAGGAAGTTGATTGTTTCCATTTAGGTCATGTTTGTTTCCCGGAAACTAGTTTTCGAGAAATCATTTTTCAAACTTTCATGTGTTTGTTTGTCATTAAGAAAGTTGGTCAACAAAAAACATTTTCCAGTTAATGAAAAACACTTTCTAGTCAAAGAAAAATTTGGTTTGGTTTTCAAGAAGTGTTTTCCCTTTAGCTGTGTTTGTTTTCCGGAAAGTAGTTTATAGGAAATCACTTTCCAAACTTTCTTGTGTTTGTTTGCCATTAGGAAAGTTGGTCAATAGAAAACACTTTCCAGTAAAAGAAAAAATTAGCTTGATTTTCAGGGAAGTGTTTTCCTGAAAAATTTGGAGGGAAAACACTTTCCGGAAGTTGTGAAAAATTTAGAAATGTCATTATTTGCTGATTATATCAAATTTGATCCTCAAACTTTTGATCGCTGTATATATTTTGTTTTGAATATTTATTTTCAATTTCATCTCTTAAAATTTTATTTTTATATTAACTTTGGTCCTTATTTTTATAATTGCTATTTGTTTTTTTATCATTTTTTTATTGAAATTTTTTTTCTATCAAATTTGGTCCTCGTTCTTTTGATTGTTACTTATTTTATTTGAAATAATTTATGAAATGTTGATTATTATTATTTTAATTTCTTCATCTTTCATTTTTTTAATTTTTTAGATTTGATCTCTATTATTTTGATTATTATTTATTTTATTTGAGATAATTTATGAATTTTGTTTTTCAATTTCATTCTCATTCAACTTTTTAATTTGTTAGATTTGTTTCTCATTATTTTAATAAACTTGAGAAAAATAAAATGTTAATAAGTTATTTTCTAGCTTATTTTCCATGACATAACTAAAAACTGAAAAGTGTTTTCCAATTTATTTTTCATTACACTACCAAACATCGAAAAGTACTTTATTTGAATTTACTTTCCAAAAAAAACTACTTTCCAGCAAACAAACGGGGCTTTAATTTCTTAATATAATTGATTTTTTGGATTTGAAGATATGTGGTGATAACATGACATTTTAGTTCAATGATGAAAGAGCAATTAATAATATTTTATTATTTCTTTTCTACACACTTTAAGAAAATAAATAATTAAAAAGAAAAATAATAGATAAAAATATTATTTTCATATACACCATGAAATTCTCTCCATAAACATAAAATCTCTTGAATTGATTGTCATACACCTAACTCTTCACTTCCCATATAAGTAAAAAAATAATCACATAATTTTCCTTTGATTCTCGCTAAGCATGTGCAATTAATACTTGCTAAAATATCTATAAAATTCGCCACATTTCATTCTAGCGATGGAAATTCTATGAATTATTTTAATTATATATACAATGACTAAAATAGATATTTTAATCGAATTAAATGCTTCTATATATATATTATACAATGACTAAAATAGTTATTTTAATGAAAAATTGATTGGTACATAGCGTACGTTGAAAACCAAAAAATAAACACACAAAAATTACCGTTGGTTAAAATATAATTAGCCCATAATATAAGACTATAAGTACTCACTAGACAGTTTAAGAAATTAAAAACTCGTAACAATTGTATAAAATTCGGTTTGTTTTTGTGGTGATATTGTTTTTTTTGTTTTGAGAAAAAATATTATTTTTAATATTTTTGAATTATTTTAATATTTTAATATTAAAAATAAATTTATAAAAAATATTTTAAAATAAAAAACATAAAAAATACACTTTAAGATACAGCAACTGCAACAGTAACAACTGCCTCCCGTGTACATTAGTTTTTGTTCAAAACTCCAACGAGAGACTTGGCGGCTTTTGCATTGACTCCTCTCTCTCCCCCTCCCCCCCTCTCGCTCTGCTAATCATGTAAATTTTCTTTAATTAATTAACGATTACAATGCCGATCACAACCAAATTATCTATCAAATTCTCTAATTACTTGGAATCTTGCTCAACATTCTGGTAAACTTTCTTCTCAAATCTCTTAATATACTCCCGCTCAAGTACTTGGAATCTTGCTCAACATTCTGGTAAACTCTCTTCTCAAATCTCTTAATTTACTCCCATTTGTGATCCAGTTCCTCTCATTTTCGTATTTCTCGTTTTTTTCAGGTCATTTTCCCCAAAAAACTGCAATCTCCGATCCAATTAAAGGTCAGTTTTAGCTCAATTTTAGAATGTCCGTTTTGTTCAACATTTGCAACCGGTAATTTTTCTTTTCTTTTTTAACAAAGTTGTTTAGTTTTTGCTAGAGATTGTCTAGTGTGAGTTTGTGCTAGCGTTTTATGGGTTTAGTGTTCAGATTCAGTGTCGTTTTTGTTCACTATGCTGCTGTTTTTTGTTGTTGGATTTTTTTTTTATTAATTTGTTTATTCAGTTTTAATTCATGCGCTTGAATCGCCGAGTTTGGTATGTAGTGAATTGTTAATGGTAATGAATTTAATTTAAAATTTTGAGCTGTAAATTTTATGCTTTTCCTGGAACTTGTGGTTTTTTCCCCGTCTCTTGGTGACTGTAATTGTGAAATTTTGTATTGCTGATTTTAAATTGATTGATTTGCAGGTGTAGTTTTGTGTTTGTTGCTGGAGAGGTGTCAGGGATAATGATTTCAATTTCGAAATGGAAATGTTCATGGTCTTTGATGGCTACAATTGCATCTATAGTGGCATTAGTTTCGGTAGTTCATCTATTCTTGTTTCCCGTGGTGCCTTCTTTTGATCCCTTCAGTGTTCGGAAAGTTCAGGATTCTTGTGGCCCAAATAATGAATCAGTGGATGGAAGGACTGCTCATGACCCGGGTAATTTACAGCCAGTTTTAGATTTAGAGCACAAGTTTCCAGCTGACTTGCATCGGGCAGTGGTTTATCGTAATGCACCATGGAAGGCTGAGATTGGACGATGGCTTTCTGGCTGTGATGCAGTTACTAAGGAAGTCAGTGTTGTTGAGGTAATAATAGTTGTGACTAATGACTGTTAATTTGAATCTGTTTGTGAGATTGTTAACTTCCATTCATTATTTGTACTTGTGGGAAATGCTTATTCTTGCTGTACACACAGAGAAAGGACTTGGTGAATTCTATCGGCTTATGAGGCTTTCGTTGAAATGCTCTTTCTCATCTTTTAGACAAGCTTATGTTGATATCCAATTAAAATTTCAGTCTGATAGTTAACATGGTCAACTGCTTTGATCACAGACAATAAGTGGCAGGAGCTGCAAAAATGACTGTAGTGGTCAAGGAGTTTGTAACTATGAACTTGGTCAATGTCGGTGTTTTCATGGATTTAGTGGTGAGCCTTTTTTTCCCTTTCTGTTTTTGCAATTCTTATACTTCCATCCTTTTCCCAATTCACGTCACATTTAGTAAATGATGCCAGTAACTAGAATAGGTTGTCATGCCCCTTTCATTATACCTGTTATAAGAACCATTAGGTTGTTCTTTCAATGAACTGACAATGTACATGGAAGTTGAAGCTGTGGGATTGAAAAAGTCAGATGGCTACTTGGAAGTTGATTTTGAAAATACAGATGATTAGATTTGGCATTTCCATTTCACATTGTTATTGGTAGATGGACGGTTCTTTTGCCCCATCCTGATTCCAAGTAGAGATACAGGAAAACTCTGTTAATTACAAATTGTGACAGATCGTTGCTGTGTTCTTTTTTGATAGCAAGGCCAAGCCTCTGTTTTTATGTGACTTAAACTACAAAAAGTTAAGAATTTAACTATGGATAACAAAACAAACAATAAAGAATATTCCAAATGATATTGTTTCTGGTGCTGATGTTTCAGGGGAAGGATGCTCTGAGAGACTACACTTGGAATGTAACTACCCTAAATCACCAGAGCTACCATATGGGCGATGGGTTGTCTCCATTTGCTCTGCTCATTGTGACCCAACGAGAGCAATGTGCTTTTGTGGAGAAGGTACAAAATATCCAAATCGTCCTGCAGCAGAGACTTGTGGGTTTCAACTGAGGTGAGTGCAGTTAGAATCTAAGGAAGAATATTTTGTACATATCATTTGTTCCAATTTCCAAATCCTCTTAGTCATGACTCAACATTTCTTACCAGCTTACCTTCTGAACCTGGTGCCCCGAGACAAGTTGATTGGGCAAAACCTGATGTGGACATACACACGACAAACAAAAGCAAACTAGGATGGTGTAATGTGGACCCAGCTGAAGGGTATGCCAACAAGGTGAAATTCAAAGAGGAATGTGACTGCAAATATGATTGTTTGTCAGGGCGGTTCTGTGAAGTGCCTGTGCTATGCTCTTGTATTAACCAATGCTCTGGACATGGGCATTGCCGTGGTGGTTTTTGTCAGGTAATGTTTGTTCTTTCTTTAATTATGATTCCAGAATCACAGGTATTTGATTTGTACTGGGAAAGAAATAAATGAAAACCATGTTTACAGGCAAAATTTGTGAACAAAATAACATTTGGAGTGTTTACAAGGGCTTCCTTTCATGCATGGAGGGGTTTTTGCCTCCTTTCCTTTTTCCTTTTTACCCCTGCGAAGAATATGAAATTGTGTCATGTAGAACTGCACAAAACCGATGAATCATTTGAACATTCCTGTCCTGTATAGCTGATAGTAAATCAATTTTTGGTAATATGAGAAACTAATTCAGTGATTTGTTTTGGGAAAAATAAACAAATACTAAAAAATTTGCAGTATTACACATTCTATTTTTCTTGGTATTTGTTCTTGGTGATTTTTGGGATCCGTTGCTCAAGTGGATGAGAGGTTAGCATGCAATAAAAAAACCTACTGAATTGATAGAACATTATTTTGTTTCTAATTCCCCTAAAATCTTCTCTTTTGATGAATTTTCATTAACCTGAAAGTTATATTTTTTGAACTAGTTTAAATGTCCTTGTCTTTCTTGCAACCTACTATCTAATTGTGTCAAGATTGTATTTCTAGTGTGCCAATGGTTGGTATGGAACAGACTGCAGCATCCCATCTGTTACATCATCTGTAAGAGAGTGGCCTCAGTGGCTTCGACCTGCTCAGCTTGATGTTCCTGACAATGCACATCTCACTGGGAAACTTGTTGATCTCAATGCAGTGGTCAAGAAGAAAAGGCCCCTTATATATGTTTATGATTTACCCCCAAAGTTCAACAGTTTACTTCTTGAGGTAAGAATAGCATTTCTTTTGTTTCTTGAAACTAGGAGCAAACTTCTTATGTTTGTCAATTAATTGGTTCTGTAGGGGCGGCATTTTAAGTTCGAATGTGTAAACAGGCTGTATAATGATAACAATGCAACAATTTGGACGGATCAGTTGTATGGTGCCCAGGTATTATTTGAACTGAGATTGAAATTTAGCTTATACCAGGAATTGTATCTAATGCTGTAGCTATGCACTTACAGATGGCACTCTATGAAAGTATTTTAGCTAGCCCACATCGAACATTAAATGGTGAAGAAGCTGACTTTTTCTTTGTACCTGTTCTTGATTCTTGCATCATTACACGTGCTGACGATGCACCTCACCTGAGTATGGAGGTATACTTTCTAGATCTGGGATATGGATATGTTATGGATGCATGCGATTCTATCTTTTATGCTTATGTTTTCATAAAAAAGGGAAATGAAAGGATATTCTTTTATTTCCCTGTAGACATTCTGTTCTTATGCTAATCTTAAAAATAAAATGGAATTATGGTCGTATGTGCATGCAATAGTGTTGCAAACTATTAATCTTTACTTCCAAGCCATCAGATGCTGATTCATTTTGTCTGTTATCTTGCACTCAAACTTGTTTTGTCATTGAAAGTAAATGATCATTAGATTGTAGCACATGTTCTCTCTTTTTGGTAGCTCCATATAACCAGCCATTTTTCTGTTAGAATCTTCAATTGGTACCACCATAGAGATATTATGAGCTAACTTTGGACAAAAATCAATCTATATTGCCTTTTTTTTTCCTGCACTTCATTGTTTGTTAATGGACGTGGTTGTATATCATAATATTCCGGTGCTTCTTGTGTTCCTATATGGATTACACAGGTTTCACATAAACTCTTCAGTAGAATTTCCATTATTTTTTTTTCTCAAATTGTAACTCTGGCATACTCCACCCTTTGTTCTCAGTTCTACTTTATTCTTATCCTACAAATACTTTTGCTTTCCCTTTTTACTCTCATAACACATGGGTCCTCTCTACATATGCTTATTCATCCAATTCCTCATGAACCTAATTCGCCACTCTTACTTCTGATTTTGTGGACTCATTATCTAGTGCCTCAGTGTTAGCTTCAGATGCCTTTTTACTGCTCAAAGTCCTTGGAGCAGGATATGTTCTTGTGACTGTTTTATTAAGTTCCTTTCTACTTCACATGTGACTTGAGCGTTTCATTCTCTCACCTGTTCTTAAAACTTCAAATTTCCTTTTATGTTGGATATTTAGAAGTTAGAATAAAATACTCCTATATGTTTTATCCAGAAACAAGTCTCGATGTGGAAGTTTGACTACAAAACATGGTTAGGTAATAAGTCTCAAGCCAACTTTACATCACTCATTCAGTCAGTTCAGCAATTATTAAGAACTAAGCTGAATACATAGATGTGAATTTTTTTATTGTGGTCAGTAATCCTCCTCCTCCTGGTATGTTTGTCAAGAAATCCTTGAGATCTTCAACTCTGAGATCTTGTTGTCCCTAACTACACTTTCTGGTACCCATCCAGCCCAGTCCATTAACCAAGCCCAGGGCTTCTTGTTCAAGCTATCAATAGCAGCTTATTTTCCTATGTATGAAAACGTCATATATGTGTACCATGTGCAATTTTAAGTGAGTGTGTTGCTTGTCATATGCGGAGCCCTCACGGTTATGTGCTTTCTAATTTCAGCAACATTTGGGTTTGAGGAGCTCTCTCACTCTAGAATTTTATAGGAAGGCATACGATCACATTGTTGAGCATTATCCATTCTGGAACCGCTCATCAGGAAGAGACCATATATGGGTAATGATTTACAGTTTAATTTTTTCCACTTTTCAAGTGAACAAAGTTATTTTTCATTGCCTTTTCCCGATACAACAGAATACTTCGGGGTTTATGCTAATGATTCCACCTTGATATCTGAAGGCAGTCTTTTTCATGGGATGAAGGTGCTTGCTATGCCCCAAAGGAGATATGGAATAGCATGATGGTGGTTCACTGGGGCAATACAAATTCAAAGCATAACCATTCCACAACAGCCTATTGGGCTGACAACTGGGATAAAATTTCTTCTGATAGAAGAGGCAAGCATCCTTGCTTTGATCCTGATAAAGATCTTGTGCTTCCTGCCTGGAAGCGACCTGATGTCATTGCTCTGAGCACCAAACTGTGGGCCAGGTACATTTCTCATTGAATTTTCTGGCTGAACTGTGAGATAAATTCCAAATTCATGCAAGTAAAGGTGAAAATATTATGTATTTGTCTCAGGCCTCTTGAAAAGCGGAAGACATTATTCTATTTCAATGGAAATCTTGGACCAGCATACCCGAATGGAAGACCAGAAGCTTTGTAAGTAAAACTGTAAAACTCAATAGCTGTTTGCAATTTATTGAAAAAGGCGAATTGTTTTCAAATAGAAATGCATAGGTCACACAGAGGCACATGGTTTGGCTACCTTTACTAGTTGTATCCTGTCTCATTCTCAATAAAATGATCAGCTGTCTCCTTCATACTAAATAAATAATTAGTTGTCTTTGTCTGGTTCTTCTTCCAGTTTACACTCCTTCCTTTTATTACGCTACAAAATTTTCAGCAGATCTTATAGTTTGCCGGTTGTAATTGTGCAGGTATAGCATGGGTATCAGACAGAAACTTGCAGAGGAGTTTGGATCAACCCCTAACAAGGATGGTAATCTTGGGAAACAACATGCTGAAAATGTGATTGTGAGCCCATTGCGCTCTGAAAGATACCATGAGGATTTAGCCAGTTCTGTTTTCTGCGGAGTAATGCCCGGAGATGGTTGGAGTGGTCGTATGGAAGATAGCATTTTGCAAGGGTGCATTCCAGTTGTCATTCAGGTAGGTAGTTCTGCATATCCTGAAAATATAGAGAATATGTTTGATTTAGCATACAAGCAGCAAGCTACTTGGCTGTTCATGGCTCAGGTAAGCACCTTGAAGCTTCTAGTCGTATGTCAAAATTGCAGATGGGGCCATTTTATGCTCAGCCCCAATAGAACAGTAGCTTTTTCAAATTTGTTATTTTTTTTTATTTTCTTTCAAAGCTGTGGCTAGGATCTCGAGCTGGCTTACAGTATCAGTAGGTGATATAGTGTGAAACCTTCCTAATAGCATTTCTAGGAAGTTTTTAATTTATTTGTTTCAGACACTGACGATCAATGGTAGCAACTTATTTCTAGTTTGTTCCATCTTGTTTCCCTGTTCCTAGGATGGGATATACTTGCCATATGAAAATGTGCTCAACTATGAAAGCTTTGCTGTCAGAATTCTGGAAGACGAGATTCCAAATTTGATAAAGATCCTTCAGGTATTGTTTTGGTTTTAGGAATCTCTTTGTAAAATGGTTACTCTGAAACCTTAAAAGCTGATAATCATTAGTGCTCACTTCCTCTAGGGATTCAATGAGACAGAAATAGAAAACAAGTTGACCAGCGTCCAGAAAATCTGGCAGAGATTCTTGTATCGTGATTCTATGTTGCTTGAAGCTGAGAGACAAAAAACTGCTTTTGGCTATGTGGAGGATTGGGCAGTTGAATTCTTACGATTGACAGAAGATGATGTCTTTGCCACCTTTGTACAGGTATATGCTTTTGTTTGTGCTGAATATAGAGCTATTTAAAATTATTTGGCTGCACAGCAGGATCCGACCCTCCCATTAAACTCTTATTCTCAGTTAACTTAAATCTCTGATGCTGCAATCCTCTCCTTGCATTTTCCGATATGAGACTCCAATTTAACCATAAGCCTTAATGTTTGAGTCCATATCAATCTTCAAGAAATAAGAAAATGATCTTAGCTGAAAGACAAGTAAAGAATTTCATATACGAATCTCTTTCCAGGATAATAGTATATTTCCTCGGTTGTGGTTTTCGCAAAAGGAATTTGATAGAATGCTCACATCACATTTTCACTAGGGAAAGCAAGTAGTTCGATAAGAAGTTTCATCTGATAGGGCAGGCCAGGAAAAAAAATCAATTCATCAACTTTGTGTAAGTGAGAAGCTGAAACTTGATATAAGCTAGGGAGAGAGTTGTGCAATCGAAAAAACTGAAGAATACAGTTAATCTTGGAAAAAAATTATGATAGAATCTGTTGCAACTGTACATTGAAATCAAGTCATGTATGATTATTGTCTCTATAAGCTTCCGCAAGGGATTATTTGGTATGATAGATATTAAGCCAGTTAAAAACACTAATTCTACATTCTGCCTTTAATTTTCCCATCTTTTGGTTCCTTCATAAATGGAGCATTTGCGAATGGTAGCAAAAAATAAGATATCAGGAAACCTTTCCTATATGCAGAAAGGTTCTCAGTTTTGAAGGATTTTTGCTAGAAAGACTGATCCTGTGGTAAGAGATAGTGCCCCTTGACTTGATATGAATCATACTTCAGATATTGAGATCATGTCCTGCAGTTTGTATTCCACGTTGGAGTTCAAATTTGCATTTGAACCTTCAAAACACAGCATTAAGTTTTAGTTCATTTGTACATGCATTTCTGCACGTTCGCTAATGGTACTGACATGCTATCACTGGCCTGACAAGGTTCTACACTATAAGTTGCACAATGACCCTTGGAGGCGGCAGCTTGGTTCTCAGAAGAAAGATTTTGGCTTACCACAAGAATGTTTAATGAGAACATCCTGAATAGCTATACACATATAGCTGCTGGCAGATCCCTGACGTGCAGTGATGACGGCTTCTGAACCTTGCTGAAAATCAAGGCAAACAGTGTTATCCTATCCTGATAGCCAAATATTCTGATCCACATGCTGCTGTCTGGCTAGATTGCTAACACATACTGGTAGACAGAGAATACATTTTTTTACAAAAAAGAAAATTAAATGCAATAACAATATTGATCATATACATGCCAGATGACTGTTTGCTCATGTTCCTATCAAACCTGTGTCACAGAGGAAAGTGCTGGAAAGGCCAAAGGAAAAGAAAAGTGTTTGCTTTGATTCTTGTTTACAGTGTTATCTTATTTGTGAAGATGGGAAACAAAACTCTTAGTGCCCCAGAAACATGGTAGAGCAGTTAGCTAGATTTCCATTGTTATTAATGATTTCTGCGTTGTCTATGACTATATCTTATGATTACAAGATCATTGGTACACGCTGTAAAGTGTGTTTGGTATTGTGGTGGTTGTTTTAGTTTTGGTTTAAAAAAACTTGTTTTATAAAAAGTATTTTTAGTTGAGATTGGTTTGGAAAAATATATGCTTGGTTAAAACTGTGATTGAAATTGAAATTAAACAAAAAGTAGTTTGATGTGTTTGGTTGAAAGAATGCTTTTCAAATTGAGGTTATATATATATATATATTGATTGATGGTTTTTAATTTAAATATTATAGATTTAACTATTATTATTACATCATGAAATAAATAATATTGATATTTTTTTTATTATTATTCCATTAAACTATGCGTAATTTCATCACGTAGGAAATCTATCCAATAAAGATTATATTTTTCATGGTTTCTTAAGCGTTCAACAACATCAGATAAAAATATCATCAAGAACAAAATTGGGATAGCAATCAAATTCTGTAAATGCTATGCCGTCAAATGATTTCCTTCTAATTTTTTGAATAAAATACAATTAAAAATAAAAATAAAAAATGAATTTTTTTAACAGGATTAGACCCGACAAAAAAAAATTGGGATTGCGATTAAATTCTGCCAATGCTATATCATTAAGCGATTTTTTTCTAATTTTTCAAATAAAAAAATTAAAAAAAAATTAAAATTAAAATTAAAATTTTTAATCAAATCAGATCAAATTCAATACATTTCATTTTAAATCAGATTCAATCCGACTAGTGGAGTTCACTCTTCATTGTTTGGGAGTGTGGTAGCGGTTGCTTTTCAAATAGCTTTTCGTGTCGAAAAACATGTTAATAATATTTTTTTATTTTTTAAAAATCATTTTTGATATCAGCATATCAAAACGATCTAAAAAATACAAACCGCACTCAATCTTAACAAAAATTAATAAAATAAAATCTTTTAAAAAACGGGTTGAACTGTAGTGACAAACGGTCTCTGCGGTTTGCTTTAACAAATAGCCACTTGGTATTAAATGCTTGCCAGGACAAATCTATCTACCATAGAAATCTTTTCCTTCTAGTGGGAATCATCGTAAAGTCTTTGCTCCCAGAATCGCAGTGGATGGATGTCCCATGTATTCCTATTGCTCGGAACTAAATTAAGCACCTACAAAATGTTGACTCTTTTTAGGAACAAATCGATCCTCGATTGGAATTATTACCGTTCAGAGAACTTTTCTCAGCTCCTCTGTAGCATATACTCGACTCAAGATCCAGCTAAAATGCTGAAAGTATTAAGTTTTATCGTCGATAACAGACTTTCTGACTCAAAACTAAACGTGTTTTAATCCTTTACCATATTTTTGGCAGGTGCCTTTTCTGTATTGCAAAAATAAATTCCAAAATTACTGTGGTACCTAGAAAAGAGTTTTATGCTCAAAATTATAAATTATAGAAAAAAACTAAAAGAGCTCATGAAAATACTGTATATCTACTCTGCTTTTACTCTGAATTATAATAGTGTTTTGTACAGGATAATAGTTTTAATCAATGATATTTTTTCATTTCCAAAGAGTTTGTTTGTTTAGTCATTTTATATGGAACCCACGTGTTTTTTGCGTTTAAAACGCTGAAAATAAAAGCATAAAAAACCTGCTTTTCATGCATACAATGCAATTTACTGCACTGTTCACGTGAACAGTGCAATTCACTTTCACTGTTCTTTTTTTTTTGTGTGTTAATTATATTAATTTTTTTAAAAAAAAAAACTAGTTTAGAGAATTAAATTCATTCGAGATGTAAAAAATATTTTTTTCTCGAAAAACTAGTATAGAGTGAATTAAATTTACTTGCACAATAATATTAATTTTATATCTGATAATATTTTATCTAATTTTATTACACGCTCAAAAAATTATGAAAACTATAGTTCTTATCGGATGAATTTTGTACGTAATGGAATTATAAATAGTTTAATGGAATAATAAAAAATATTTTATATAAAATATTATTTTTTTCATGATGTAATAGGAATAATTAATTTTACAATATTTAAATTTTAAACCATTAATATTAATATATATTTTTTAAAATTATTTTATAATCTCAATTTCAAAAGCATTTTTAACCAAACATATTAAATTATTTTTTCTTCAACCTTAATTTTAACCACAATTTTAACCAAACATCTATTTTTTCAAATCAACCTCAACTAAAAATACTTTTTATAAAATAATTTTTTTCAAATTATAACTATAATAACTAAAATTGATTGATTAGTTAGGATACAGTCCACAGTGAAGTGCAGGCCATTCATCTGGATCAACTATATGCAAGTACAAGCATTTTAAAAATGCTTTTCAAACAAAATGATATTTTTGTATTTTTTTTACGTCAAAAAAATTATTAATTTAAAAATAAAAGCTTTCCCAGAGAAAAAAAGGGAGCCCGGGCCCCGAAAACCACAAATTTTGACAGACACCCTCCCGCTTGGGCGCAGCCACGAGTGCAGTGCGGGCTACCAGAGTAGACCTGGGCCTTGATTGCACCAAGGCGCAGTCTGAGAAGATATTGGGGCCCACCCATTGTAATTTATATGACTCTCGTCCCGCCTCCAGTTATCTCTTCCCGATGTGGGATATCAACTCTTTGGGTCCTTACGAAACTATTATCCTGTACCCTGTACTAACAAGGTGCCGAAGTGTTTTATCCTGTACCCGAAGTGTTTGTTCAAGTTAACATTAACATAAATTTTTACAGGCTTCAACAATCTACTTTGCACCAGCCAGGATATATTCTCAATTTCTCATTACTTTCTTTCCTGACATTGTTTCCAAGTGTTGAATAAGATTCACAGACAACAATTAAACTTAATTTTATGATCAAAAATTCAAAACAACTTAGTTAACTAACCGGCTGATCATCTATAAAACCGAAAAAAATATACACTTCACTCACAGATTCATAGATTGCAGAATTACATAATCTGCAACACCGCAAGCAAGATCAAACCGAAAACAATTCACACTTCACAGATTCACACTTTACATTCACACTTCACACTTCACAGCATGCCCATTGCCCAGATCAAACCGAAAAAAAATCCCCGGACATAAACATGGATTCACAATTTCACAACATACCCAAATCACAACATACCCACCATTAGACAGAAAATAACAAAGCTTGGGATGGGATTGAGAATCAATGCTTACCTTCGTCTCGCTAAGAATAGAGAGGGGACGATTGGCGAAGTCTGGGACTTTGGACTCTGGAGTCAAGGAGAGTGTGTGTTTGTGAGAGAAGGAGTCAGGGACGATGAAGTCGCAGGTGGGGAGTCTGGGGACCGTGGGGTGACCTTGAGACAGGGACGAACCGACGATTGACGAAGTCACCTGAGTCAAGAGGGTGGTCGCCTAGTCGGGAGTTGGGTGGGAATTGGAAAAGAAAATATATTAGTCAATTAGTGCCCTAAATTTGTTTCATTGCTAATTTCCATTCAGTTACCCGTGACTGTGATGTGAGCTCGTCAACCCGTGCGTGACATTTCCTTAAAATCGTGAACACGTAACGTGTTTTACGTTTTATGCGAGTTAAACCGTTTTTTTGCGAGTTTGACCCGGTTTTATGCGATTTTAATGGTTTTCGAGTTTTGCTTCCGTTTCTACACGTTTTGCTGGTTTTAACAACCATGCTTCCAACTCTAAGCATGAAATCTTTTGAGATAAGCACAAGTTTTATAAAGAACCAACCGCGTAAGATACATGGAGTCAGTTTTCAGTTCTGGATGTGGTGGTGGCTTTCGTTGTTATAACGTGGCAAGTGATGTCTCTAAGGTGATGGCTTGAATCGGCGCCATCCTTCAAAAGCTCAGGGTCTTTGACACTGTACAATGAGATTTGAAAGGTCATCATGTCATCTGACCTTGGCTTCGCCATCTCAATCTGTCAGATTCACCGGTGATCCTCCTTCCAGGTCTCATTAGCCAAGGGTCCCAAAGAGTGCCAATGATTCCACCATAAACAAATGTTTTTTTTCCTTTCCCCTACCTGTGCTCCATCTATGCAGTCCTAAATCAGACCCTAGTCTTAGAACTTTCTTCCCATTCCAACCACGGTCATTTGGAATTCTGAGCTCCCAGGCAACTCTACCCTCCACAACCCTTGAAGATCCATTGCCAACACAGACCGAGTTCCATTCCTTCAAAGAAAAATCTGAAGCCTAAACCACCCTCCGATCTTGGTGTGAGCAACGAGGTCCCAGGCTACCTTGGGTTCACTCTATTAAAATGCTCCCCACTTCTTCTTTTTTTATACCAAATTAAAGATGCGTTCTCGGAGCATGGTATTCCTGCAATCCCCTCTCCCACTTCTGCAGCAACTTGGCAAGTGCCTAGGAAACTGTGGCTAAAGATGTGCTTCTGAAACCAAATAGTAGTTTCTTAGGAAAGCAAGGATTTTGGTTAACACCAACGAATTGAATTGGCTGCCTGACGAATTCTCATACCTTTAATTGCAGTTGAAAGTAATTCATACCATCCAAAATTTAATGCGTCGGAGCACAAAGAAACCACATCTTGCTCTTAGAGAAAGATGAACTTTACATGTCAATCATATTCTCCCGTGGCATATAAATTGAAGTTGTATTCATTCAACTTTAAACGTCGTCAAATAATTACATATTATTAATTACAACTTATTTTAGAGAACTCAACGTTATAGCAAGAAAAGCCATTACAACATAGACGAGGGTTTTTAAAAATAAAACTTCTTTTTAGTGAAAAAATAAGTTTTTTTCACCCATTTAGCCTCAAGCAAATTCTAAATCAATACATCATTACGTTGATTCAGCCAAGTCTCTTGGGATTTAGAGATTTAAAAAGTTTGAATTATAGTGCAAGGTATTTTTTTAAATAGGTTTTTACATGGAAATATATTTAAATAATTTTTGTTTAATTTTTTATAGCAATACATCAAAATTATCAAAAAAATACTAACATATTAATTTAATATTTTTTCAATCCAAATATATATATATATAAAATATAAATTGTGTCAAAACACCCTTAACTGCTTGCTTTCCTCTTCAATTCCTTTAAAAACCAAAAAAATATTACATACGATTAATTTATTTATCTTTGGCACCTTACACGCGTATAAACAACAGGATAAAGTTTGTTGTTCGTATCCCACATCGGAAAGAAAGAAGAAAAGACAGGACGAAAAGCGTATAAAACAAAATGGAAGGGCAACTTTACAACATACTTACCTGGACGGGGTCTTTGGGCGATCAATAAGGCTCAGGCCTAGGCTGGTGGCTCGCATTGCACTCAGCGGGTGCACCAGTTTAACATCTCCCCAAGTGGGAGAGTGTACGTCAAAATTTGTGGTAGAGGGGGCCTGCGCTAGCCGCGGCCCCTGTCTAAACGAGTAATAACTATTGTCACCTATTTGCCTTGATGACTTGGTTAGGGTTAAAACTCCTGCTTCAGAGTCATAAATTAGGGGTGTAATTAGAGATTTTTCTACAATATTATAATGATAGGTAACTATTTATTGTTACATTTGTGAAAATCGTGTCCTTTCCAGATTATGTAATAAAAGGTTATAATTACTGATAGTACTCTCTCTTTGAGCTCCACTCTTTGGGAGCAAATCAAATAAACTTACTTTGTGTCAAGTTGTAAATAGACATAAATAGAAAAAAAAAAACATTACCAAGTATACTAAAAGAATTGGGTTTTTTTCTACGACTATTCATTATCTTTTTTATTTTTTTTAAGTAATGAGATTTTTAAAAGTTATTTGTTATCTTTTTTATTAATTGTTTCTATTTAAATATTGATATTTTTATAATTTTTTAGTGAGATTAGTTTGATTTGCAATTAGTTTTCTTTCTTATATTTTACATGAATTAACTGTATTTGTATGAAGTTTGAATAGAAATAAAAATCATTTGATAGCAGCTAAGATAAAATGAATGAAATTGTTTAGAGTAAAAATGACAGACAACATAAAATATTTTTATATGCATCTCTCTTTTATTTTTACTATAAAAATGAGCTTCTCATTTTAATATTTAATTAGTGTTAATAATTTTTTTATTAATTAATTTATATATTTTAAATTTATTTTATAAAGCATAAACATCATCTCTTCATTCCTCAATTAAAAAATACAATGCATTAAAACATATTCATAACATAATTTATTTTCTTTACATTTGAAATTGACTTGAAATCCCACCTATCACGTAAACATGACATATATGATGACAACTACTTGTTTTCTTGAGAATCAAGGGTAGTTGTGTTTTTCTATTCTTTAGACAATAAAAATGAGAGAATTTTGTCTTAGATTTTTGAGATTTGAATGTTATTTTTGTTTATAATAGTCATCATCAAATATAGAGAAAATCAACTATTATGAAAATTATTGCTAATATTCGCTATTAGCTTTCATTGCACAACATAAAACAACAAACATCTATTATAAAATAAAATACGAGACATTGATTAAACAAAAACAACATAATAATTGTATTAAGTACAAATAACACAGAATTTTATATAGAATATAACCATCATACCAAATTAATTTGAAATTTTATAATATTTCTCTTTAAATAATCGATCTTTTTCAAAAGTTTAAAATTCTTTAAACAAACCAGAATATCTGTAAATAAAGAAAAATGCAATAAAACCATAAGCAAACTAAAAAATAAAAAAAATATAGAGGAAAATTAAAAAAACTAGTTGCAAGTGCTCAATTAGAGGTATTCCAATGCTAGACTTAGTTATGGAAGTAGACACGTGGAATCTCCTAGCAAAATTCAAGCACTATCCAACATTAAAATTAAAAATTCTAAGTTTTTTTTATGAGGCTTATCCCTAACTTAGCCTTATCGATACATAATCATCTTTGCTAAGCTACCCACTAGGCAAGTCATGACATATATTCGCAATTGACTAATCAAAATCAACTACATATTATAATTAGAATAAATAAAAGAGAGAAAAATGATCCTCGACGGAGACACGACCAATCTACGCCGAATCGGATTCCTTTATACGTGAACGATATTCCATACCAAGCCATAAACTCTTGCTGGTCTCGTGATCAAATACTCAAATAGGCCCTTGCTTCATAATCAAACGCCGAATCGAATTCATTTTTGTGGATCCGATTCCATATCAAATTCAAAATTTTATTGTTGTTCCCGTAATCAAATCACACTGGAATCCATCAAAAGAAATATGATATTATTCCATTATTGGAGGCGCAGCCATGTAGAAGTAAAAGGGAGCAATTACTGATTTTTTTTTAATTTTTTTTATATTAAAATATTAATATAATAAGTTTATAGGGTTAATTTTTTTTATTAGCTACTAATTGATCCAAGTTTTTTTTTTTTTACTATTGTCCCTGTCTCTTTCTCTTTTACAAAATTTCTCTTCAAGTCCTAAGCTATTAATTAGTTAAACAACTAATTTTTTATGCTTTATATTTTAGGAAAGTTTCCTTTATCTTTTCTATCTGTTTTATTATCTAATTTTAACTTTATTTTTTTATAATTAGTTATTGAAAATATTAGGGTTTATAATAATTTATGGGTTTGTTTAATAATATGTGTATGAGTAATATTATATGGTAATGGATATGAATTGAAATAAGTTTTGATGAATTGATAAGTATTTTGCTATGAATTTCATATAGAAAATGACGGTGATGAATTTACTAGTGATTAAAAATAAAGTATAGGACAACTAAAAAAATTAGGGACATAATAGATAAATTAAAAAGAAAACATTTAATATTTATGTTTAATCCACTTATACAAAACAAGTCAACAAGAATAATATCAATTTGTAACCATCCTTTTAAGTTATAATTTTAGATATTATGTACCATATGTCAGCATATAATTGTTGTCAAGAACTTTCCTAGTTCTTAAAAGATTTAGAAATAGATAAATGAAAGTTTGTTGTATATATTAAGAAAGATATTTTTAATGAGAATAAAAATAAAGTTATTATGAAAGTAGTTTTAAAATAAAATCTCGAAGAGAATAATATAATGTAATTTTTTTTATTTTAAAATTATTCTTAAATTAGTTTTGGTTGACTTGAGTTGGCACATATATTTCAAATTAATTTTTTTACATAACACTTGTCTATATAGTATATAATAATAAAAATTTGTCAGTAATTTGTCTTTTTATTTTAAAAATTCTGGCTCTGCTATTTATTGTAATGACAACTAATCGTAACACTCGTATTTTTAAACACAATTGGTCTTTATGTTTCAATTGATTTTATTTTGGTTATTCAAATATTCGAGTCAAACATTTTTTTATAGATCTGTGGAATAGAGCTAAGTTAAAAAAAGGTCAAACAACTAGTTTGAAGAAAAAACTAAAAATTTTATATCTAATTATTGGATTGTATTTAAATTTAATCAGGAGGGTTTATATGTCCAATTTTATAAAGAAGTTGGTTAATTATAGCCATCTTCGGTCGAGAAGACATTTAAATTAAACTTAAAGATATTGTTTTAGCTATTTTTATTAGTTTCATCCTTTTTATTTCTAGTTTTCTAGTTTAGTTTTAAATTTTATGTTATCTTTCTTATATTTTCTTTTTATTTAGAATTCTGATTTTTCTATTGGTTATATATTGTTCTATTCAAAAAGTTATGAACTTCATATTAGAGAAAACTAATCAATAATAAAATACGAATTATGATTCTAGTTGTTGAGATACTTTTAAGCAAAATTCTATTGCTTTTTATATTTGCTTTCTTCTTTTCCGGTTGTCAATCAAGACAAATATCAATTCAACTGAAGAAACTTTTCTACTATCGTGATTAAAATCTTCTCTCCAATTCATAGCAGCATTTAGGTTTATTATTTTTTATTTGGTTTAGTTTTTATTAAAAAAAAATTATTTTTTTTTAAAAAAAACTAAAATCAAACTAAAACCAGTTCAAACCAACCGGTTTCAGTTCGGTTTGGTTTGATTTTTTAAGATAAAAACCGGTTCAAACTGGTTTGACTCATTTTTTTTATTTTTTGGTTTAGGTTCGGTTCGGTTTTTTTAGTTTCAAGTTTATAAAACCAAAACTGAATCGAACCGGTCGGTTTTTTTATTGGTTTTATCAATTTTTTTTCATGATTCTGTTTTTTTAATTATTATTATTTTTTAATTTTCTTGATTTAATCAGTTTTTTAATTTTTTTTCCTTATTTCTACTAGCATTTAAGCCGAAAAGTGTGGTAGAAAATGTATAGGGGTTACATATATAGCTCGTATGTTCTTACGCATTGTCAGTGTTGTAAAAGAGCTGGTGGCTAAGAGAAGGTGAGATGAAAAGATCAATACTTATGATTCTATTGGTGGAAAGAATGAAACAAAGCAAATTCTTAGGCTTAGTTTGAACAAGTTTACAAAATATTAACTTCATATTTTTCTGTTTTGTTTTTGATATTTATTTGATTTTAAATTGGATACTAAAATTTTTTTTAATGGATTTTTCTTCGATTTTTAAAAATAATCTTGATTATTTTGCTCTTTAATATTAAATTACTTGATAATTAAATTTTATAGTTTTAATCAATTTGTTTTTTTTTAGGGTAACTATGTTTTAGTAAAAAAGTCTTTCATTGTTATTTTGTTATTAATTTTTTTATTTTGTTATTAATTTTTTTATTTGTATTATTAAATTTATTGATTTCATTAAATCCAATAGAGTGAATGATACATGTATCAATTTTTATTTTTTGTTGTTTATTTTTGGGAAATCTTGCATCATCTTCTTATTTTTTTTATATTAAAAAAAATTGGCTAGCCTACAGTGTAATACAAGCCATCAATTGAAAAGAAAAAGACAAGAGAGTAATTGTTTCAAGAAAAGTCGAATATGCAATGACGAATCTCTTTAATCATTGGTAATAGCCAAGACAATTTCTTTAAAATATTTCCAAAAGTATTGTAGAATTTGCTCCTCGAGAAAGGGTACTTCTCACTCTATAAATTGCAACAACTTCTCTTTACCACTCATCTCTTCTGTTCTCCACAATTACACTCAGCTCAACTTCTTCTTGATGAGAATTATAAATTAAATAGTTTAGCATAAAGTTATTAATTAGTAGAATATATATGAGTCCATCGACAACCATGCCAGTAATCAATATAACTTCCATCAGAACATCATCAAATGGAGCCTGGCAAGGTGATAATCCCCTGGACCATGCCTCACCATTACTAATAGTTCAGACTACCTTAATCCTAGTGGTTAGCCGTCTTCTTGCCCTCCTTCTCAAACCCCTCCGCCAACCCAAAGTCATTGCTGAAATAGCATTGAGCTACTAAATTCTTTAGAATCATAAATCTGTGATTTTATGTTATTGATCATGCATTGATGATGTTCAAACTTATATTTTCAGGGTGGGATTCTGCTTGGACCATCAGCTATCGGACGAAACAAAGAGTACTTCAACTGGATTTTCCCGAAATGGAGCACACCGATACTCGAATCTGTAGCAAGTGTTGGTCTTCTTTTCTTTCTTTTCCTGGTAGGTCTAGAGCTTGATTTATCCTCAATTCGCAGGAGCGGTAAGCGTGCTTTTGGCATAGCAGTAGCAGGAATATCACTCCCATTTGTCTGTGGCGTAGCTGTAGCATTTGTCCTTAGAAAAACAATTGAAGGAGAAGACCAAGTTGGTTATACTCAGTTCTTGGTGTTCATAGGGGTTGCACTTTCAATCACAGCATTTCCTGTTTTATCCCGCATTCTTGCAGAGCTCAAGCTACTAACAACTCAAGTAGGGGAGACTGCAATGGCTGCTGCAGCATTTAACGATGTCACGGCTTGGATCTTGCTAGCCTTGGCAGTTGCTTTAGTTGGCAACGGGGAGCACAAAAGTCCGTTGATATCAATATGGGTTCTTATCTCAGGTGGTGCCTTTGTTGCCATCATGTTAACTGTGATCCGACCTGCTATGAAATGGATTGCCCGCAGATGCTCCTCGAAAACTAACATGGTAGATGAAGCTTATATATGCTTCACATTGACCGGAGTTCTGGTGTCGGGATTCATTACTGACCTTTTAGGAATTCATTCTATTTTTGGGGCGTTTGTTTTTGGGCTAACAATCCCTAAAGGAGGTGTGCTTGCAGAGAGATTGATAGAGAGGATTGAGGATTTTGTTTCGGGTTTGCTTCTCCCGCTTTACTTCGCTTCTAGTGGTTTGAAGACTGACGTGGCTACAATTCGTAATGGAAGGTCCTGGGGGCTTTTGGTGCTGGTTATAACTACAGCTTTTGCAGGGAAGATTATTGGCACCTTCGTGGTGGCAATGATGTTTATGATTCCGGCGAGGGAGTCTTTGACGCTTGGTGTGCTGATGAACACCAAAGGATTGGTGGAACTCATCGTCCTTGACATTGGCAAGGAGAAAAGGGTGAGTTACTTGACTAATTTCCACTTTCCAGTAGTTACAAGTATTCAAGTTTTCTCGGAAATTTATTTTAGCGCTTGGAAACTAGAACAAGTAAACCCATTAGATACAGAGATAATCTACTGTTGTGTTTTAATGTTTTGAGATAAAAAATAATAATATAAAAAAACAAAAACATATTTAGTTAAAAGAACAAACATTCTTCTTTGTCCTCACAATATTTGTTTTTTTTCTTTCAAAATAGCAAACAAACTTATCTAAGAAACTAGGAAAAGAGCAAATGAGTTAGGTTTTTTTTCCTCTAAGGAATAGCACTAATCATTTTCATTAGCAGGGAAGAAATGGAGGAGAATAGGTGGATCGTATTTTATCCTGACCAGCACTGAAAAATTGAAAGATTTGCCTCCTAACAAAATTAAATCCCTGTTTGTTTATGCGTTTTAAAAGTATTTTTAAAATTATTTAAATTTTTTTATTTTAAATTAATATTTTTTTAGTATTTTTAGATTATTTTGATGTACTGATGTTAAAAATAATTTTTTAAAAATAAATAAAATATTATTTTGATATATTCTAAATAAAAAATACTTTGAAAAACAATCGTAACCACACTTCTAAACACACAAGGTAAAAAAAGGCCTAATCTCCTAAAATGCGATAGAATTATGGTCACCACTTGCTCTCAGAAATTGAAAAAGAAAGGGAGTATTATTCTTTGTTTCCTATATTGGCAAAAACAAGAATTTTTTTTTAAATTCATGACTTTCTATGCTAACTAACTGGATAATTGGCCGCTGCTATATATTTGCGTAAATCTTTTTAATATAAAAAATATTTAGATATTATTAATGTATATTTTTTTAAATATTTTAATCATAAATTCAAAATTTATCGCATATTAGACGAAACTCTTTTTAAATTTTAGAATGACGATACGCTAAACAATGTTTTTTTAATATTAAAATGATAATATATTAAATTAATTTAGATCAACTTAGATTAATCACCAAAATCTATGGGTTGAGTTATAAGACCGTGATATATTTAACATATATTTAATTAAAGAAAAAAGGAATAAAAATGCAAATCCAGTAAATCTAGGTAAACATGCCATATATGTCACACTCAAGTTATAAGAATGAGACTACCATATAGAAAATAAATAGAAAAATACAAAGATTAGTTCTTCACCAACCCATGTCGAAGTACAAAATTGAAAATCAAATTAAATCCAAAAAAATTCTCGAGCTCAGATCTGCTATCTCAGGCAAGGAAAAAGACAAAGAAAACATAGGTAAAACTCCGCTTATTAAATTGAACCCATTGACACCAAAATTAATATTTTTCATGTCATAAATTGAACCCGCAGACATCTTTTTTTTTTCTATAATCAAAATCTGACAACTCTCGCTTTCCTTTCTTGAAGCAAAGATCTAAATATAAGAAAAATGGAGGAGGAGGACACAAATTTATTGTCAATTTTGAAACCACCACTTATTTTTTTTAATTTTTTTAATTTGATTCTTTTTTTTTTAACAAATTTACTTAATTTGACCTTTAGTTTGGTCTAATAAGAGCAGCATAAAAAAAAATACGGATAAAAAAATAGCATTGTTGCAATCCACGATTCCATATGTCTTGGTCCACGGTATATTTTGCATGGCGATTTAGCCATGGATTAGTGTTTTCTATAATATATAATCATTAAGAACATATATAAAACTAATTTGTGAAAATTTATGATCTCTTTATTTACATATATTACCATTCATTATGAAATTAAAAGGCAACAAGGTGCGGGAAATTGCGTAGAAATGTTTATCATCAAAAAGTAAACTTATTTTCATAATTGATAATAGATGTTATTGTTAGAGATGATAATGAGTATCAATATATTATATCAATGCTGGATTCATTATTTATCAATAAAAAAATAGATATTTATATTTTATTCATTTCAAGTTTCTATATAAAAACTGATTATCAGAATATTATTTATTATTCAATAAAAAAAATCGAAATAAATTGTCTTTCCTATTTAAAAACTAAGAATATGGTAACCCACGCGGGCGCGTTATTTCATCTCTAATACTGTCAATTTTCTTTTCTACAGGTCCTTAATGATGAGAGCTTCGCAATCCTTGTTCTCATGGCACTCTTTACCACCTTCATCACCACCCCAACCGTCATGGCTATCTACAAACCCGCCCGTGGTGGCTCCTCCACTAGCTCCCAGCGCAAGCTAGGTGACCTGACCACCACAAAAGACACAAAGGACGAGCTACGTATCCTTGCTTGTGCTCATGGATCAGGAAATGTACCCCCACTTGTTAGTCTCATTGAGTCAATACGGAGCACTAAAAAATCACAACTCAAACTCTATATCATGCATCTGGTGGAGCTCACTGAGCGATCATCATCAATCATCATGGTCCAAAGGGTCCGTAAAAATGGACTTCCATTTATTAATCAATCTCGGTCTAGTGAATGGAATGATCGAGTCACGGGGGCATTCCAGGCTAATAGCCAACTGGGCCGAATTTCTGTCCGCACCATGACATCAATCTCAAATTTGACTAACATGCATGAGGATATTTGCCAAGTGGGAGAGAATAAGAAGGTAACTTTGATCATTTTGCCATTTCATAAACAATTGAGGGGAGAGGGTGATCAGATCATGGACAATGTTGGCCATGGATGGAGAGGGGTGAATCAAAGGGTGCTAAAAAATGCACCTTGTTCAGTGGCAGTGCTTGTGGATCGTGGATTTGGAAATGGGTCTCAAATTTCAGAGGCTAATACCAATATAACCCAAAGGGTCTGCATCATGTTTTTTGGACGAGACTGCCATAGCTGAATTTAAGAGCAAGTGGGAGGGGACAGTAGAGTACACAGAGAATGTTGTAAGCAACATTGTTGAGGGAGTGTTAGCAATAGGAAGGAGTAGGGATTATGACCTTATTTTTGTTGGAAAAGGCAGGTTTCCATCAACTATGGTTGCAGAATTAGCATACCGCCAAGCTGAACATGCAGAGTTGGGACCTATTGGAGACATATTGGCCTCATCAGGGCACGGTGTGGTCTCTTCAGTGCTGGTGATTCAACAACATGATTTAGCTCATGCAAAGGAGGCTCCAGTGTCGAAGGCGGTGCATTCCGAGCTCGAGAAGTCAGCCGACGAGTCATGGAGTGTGGGAGAGATTACAAAGGAGGCTCCAGTGTCGAAGGTGGTGCATTCCGAGCTCGAGAAGTCAGCCGACGAGTCATGGAGTGTGGGAGAGATTACAAAGGAAGCTCCAGTGTCGAAGGTGGTGCATTCCGAGCTCGAGAAGTCAGCCGACGAGTCATGGAGTGGGGGAGAGATTACAAAGGATGCTGTGTGACCTTACGGTTAAATGAACATAATATGCTGTGCAGATGTAAGATTTCGCGAGCTGTAATTATTTAGATCTGTATCCTGTTGTTGGTTCCTGCAACTAGCTAGGTTTCCCTATATTATATCCAAAGGTTAAAAATAATTATTAAGGAGTCAATTATGATGATGGGATTTGGATTGCTCAATGGCTTTTAATTATTTTGATTTCAAAAAAGAAAAAAAAATTACTATCTTATCTACGTACTCTTTTTAAATTTGCATGCCTTCTAATTAAATTAAAATTTAATTAATATATAAATTGATTCGAAAATATTTATTATAAATGATTCAAAAAAGTAAAAATTATGACCAAGTCCTTAGCATGAAAAAATAAATAAAAATAAAGCAAAGCTACATATAATTTTTTATATATAAATTGATTAATAATTACTCTTTTTATTTTTCACCAATCATTTAACTCACTATGGTATTCAACAACGCCAATGCCCATTCTTGAGAACCTAAGAACAGACACCAGACAGTCATTTCCTGTAAATCTATAAGGTATTTTAGAATATGATAATGGTTGTTTTTTAAAAATATTTTTTGTTTTAAAATATATTTAAATAATATATATTTTAAATATTATTTTTGATATAGTAAATCAAAATAATTAAAAACTATATTTAAACAAAAAAATTAATTTTTTTAAAAACATTATTTAAAATACAATTCCAAACACAATTTACTGCTTTCAAGTTTCCAATAAATATAGATTTTTGGGGCACCTAAAAATTTCGCTAGATTTGGTTCAACCTTCTAGTATTATGAGTTTATTTTGTGTTTTAAGTTACGCCGCCTCACCCTTTTTTATTTGACCATAATCAGGTTTTTCCCATCCCAAAGATAATAGAAGAGGTAAAAGAAGACTTTTTTATTTTTAAAAAAATATTAAATTAATTTTTTAAATGAATTTTTAATAGTTTTAATATTCTTAAATAAAATAATCTTAAAAAATATTGTTTTTAATATAGTTTTAATTAAAAAAAACATATACATACACACCCTTTCATTAAAATTTGATAAGTTAATTTTTTTCATAAAAATATATTTAAAAATATAATTATAATTATTTTTTAAAATATTTTTTATTTAAAAAATAATTTTAAAAAAACTATTTTTAATACTAACACATAAAAATAATATAAAAACATAAAAAAATAATTTAAAAAAATATTTCTTTTTAAATCTTTTAAAAATACTTTTAAAATAAAAAACAAATACCAATTAATCCAACTTTAAAAATCCAGGAAGAGAGATGAAAACTGCATAGACAGACCCCAGTCATCTCTCTCTCTCTCTCTCTCTCATATTCTCAGCAAGCAAAAGCAACGAGGAAGGATGGAGACAGAGAAAACGAAAAAGAAAGCAGCAGCTCTCTCGCTTCAAGAATTCATCTCCATTACGTCTCCTTTGCTCGATTTAGAGAAGGTTTCTCTCTACCTTTATCTTCTTCTTCTTCTTCTTCTTCTCTCCAGTCTCCATTATTATCTACTGCTATCCTATAAAAATAAATTTATCGTTTTTAATTAAATCAAAAGTGAATACATTTAATTATTTATTTATATAGGAATCAGAGATATCAGCATCTATTGGTTCAGGCGCGTTAAGAAATTTAGATTCTGCTCAGAAGAAAGGTTCTACGATTCTCAATTTGAAGTGCGTTGATGCTCAGGTAAATTACTAAATACTTTGTTATTGTTTAATTTTAATTTTATTTAAATTTAAACTCAAAATCTTTGAATTATATAATAGACAGGTTTGATGGGGAAGACGCTACTGGAGTTCCAATCTAATAAAGGAGATGTTTTACCAGCTCATAAGGTGAGCATTTTATTTTTTAATAATAGTTGGCTGTAAATTTGATTTTTTATTGCTGCATTTTTGTTTATAATAATTTTTGTTGGTGTAGTTTGGCACACATGATGTGGTTGTCTTGAAACCGAACAAAGCTGATTTAGGATCCCCTGCTCTTGGTCAAGGTGTTGTTTATCGGTTAAAGGTAATAACCGGGGATTTGAAATAGAGGTTCGGGTGATTACAGTGTTTGTTTTGGCTATAAATTATTGTTTGGTTGATTGGTGGCAGATATTTTTGTTTTGGATATTGAACAGGACTCGTCTATTACTGTTGCTTTTGATGATGTACCGGATGAGGGTTTAAATAGTCCGCTACGATTGGAGAAAGTTGCAAATGAGGTACATTGTTTTATATTTTCTAAAGTTTTCTTGTTACAGGCTTTGCGTGACAAGTTAGTGTGGGATAAATGTTTGTGCGAGCTTATTGTTTCTTGGTTGCGGCATAGAGGATTTTATTTCATTCATTTGATTCTGTGAGTAGTTTAGTCCTGGATTATGTGAAGTGTAAACCATATAGTAGGTGAAATTTGTGTTGTATTTTATCTGTCCCCTGTAAGCTTTTTTCAGTCTTGTGGTTGTAAAAGCTCCCTTTTTGTATGCTTGTTTAAAAGAAGTCGAGTGATGTTTTTGTGGTGCTTTTGTGATTACCATGGTGAAAGCAAAAAGCTTCTAACCAAAGCATGCCAAAGAGTGCTTTTGAAAAAGCAGATATAATAAACAGGCTCTATACCTAATGGCTTGTAAATACAAGTTCTGCAGTCCGATAAATGAATGAGAGAAAATATAATCAGCTTGTGGTCTATGTAGGGATTAATTTTAGTTATCCTGAGGACTGCACTTTTTTGAATTATGATAGTTGGGTGAGATTGCTGTAGGTTTGAATTTCTTATGCAGGTGACATATCGGAGGATGAAGGATGCCTTGATTCAGTTGAGCAAAGGTGTGCATAGAGGCCCCGCTGCTGACTTAATTCCTGTTTTATTTGGAGAGAGACAACCGACAATGTCAAAAAAGGATGTTACATTCACCCCAATTAACTCCCACCTTGATCATTCTCAGGTGTGCAAGTGCATTCTTATAGTTCTCTCTACTGCCTATATGATGGCTCCTCAGTTCTTTATCTCATTCCTCATTTTAAGATAACTCAAGGTTGCCACTAATATTAAATCTGATGGGAATGAAACATGCTGGCATTAGTAACCATATGTACTCTCCCTGATAAGATCTAGGTTTTTATTATTCTGTGTCAACTTTACGTGAGGATCTCTGTGCATGCGTGTATGGCTTCGTGTGTGTGGATCAATCTTACTGTATAATCAAATGAGGAAGCAATGGTATTTTGAGTTTTTTTTTTTTTTTTTATGAGCAAACTCTCAAGCAGTTTACATCATTTCTGAAATATATTCTCTTATTAGAAAAGTTAAACCAGGTGCTTTTTGGTTTTGAATCTTGCATGTTACTGGTTGTATTTCATGCTATTCAACAAGCTAAAAAAAAATATTCTGCTTGTTTTCTTTTTCTGTCTTTTCTCTTCTTTTTTTTTTTTTTTTTTCGGGGGGTCAAGAAAGATGCCATTTCAAAGGCACTGTCATCAAAGAATGTATTTTTGCTACATGGACCTCCTGGAACTGGAAAAACCACAACTGTGGTGGAAATTATCTTGCAAGAAGTGAAAAGAGGATCAAAGATTCTTGCATGTGCTGCTTCAAACATTGCTGTCGACAACATTGTTGAGCGACTTGTTCCTCACAGGTATGTTGATTCCCTAATGTATGGGTAAGTAAATTAACATTTGGAATCTAACCTAGCATTAACACGATTATAAATATTTCTTTTGCAATCCTAGTAGTGGTCCTTACTCAAGTTAAACAATGCGATTATGAATTTAAGATCTAATTTGGACCCCCCCAACAAGTAAAGGTTGTTTGAGCAAATAGGAACTAAAATCTTTGAACTGCTGGTTTGTTTTTTTTTCCCTTTCTCAAAGTCAAGCTAGTTAGATTAATGCTGATCAGTTCTTCTGTGCTGATTGTTCATTAGTGTCATCATGGGTCAGTATTACAAAAATTTCTCATTCTCATTTTCCATTCCCTTATCAGAGTAAAGTTAGTGAGATTGGGGCATCCTGCACGCTTGCTACCTCAAGTTTTGGACAGTGCACTTGATGCACAGGTATACTAAGATATTTGATGTTTGGAAATAAATAAAAAATTAATAAATTGAATTTGAGGTTCTTATCTCCATGATCATCTACTTGAGGTACATGTGCTTTCATTCAGGTTGTTCACTTATTGAATTCATATTTGTACATTACAAAATGATGGGATTGTCTTGAGGATTCTTGTGGTAGCATATGGGGATAACTAGCTTTATTTGTGTTTTCTTTCTTCAAGGAACTGAACGTAATGTTTACACTTATTTCTTGCTTGATAAGTTGTCATTTATCAACATCTATGCAGTTAGCATTTTTTATTGCATACGAATATAATACCTTTTTGCCATTTATCAATACACAAACCTTCCTCCATGTTTTCTAGTTGTGGATATGATAATGAGGAAGGAAGTTCCTTTGTTTACCCCAATTTTCCTCCGAAGGATAGAGCACTCTTGATGTACAATGATTTTTTTCACATACTACTTCCTTACATTTGAGTTATCATGTTTTTCTTATGCATTTGGTTCTTTGCTGTTAGGTTCTACGGGGGGACAACAGCGCTCTTGCAAATGACATTCGGAAGGAAATGAAGGTAGAGATTCAGATCATAACTTGCTCCTCCAAATATATCTTTCTTTGCTATTTCAGGAAATAGACGGTTTGTTTCCTGTGTTTATACTTTATACAATTAATCCTTCCCCACAGGGCGCAAGTCATTATAATGTGCAGAAACAAATTTTGATTTTAAAGCAGAAAGGTAGTCTGCATTCATTTTGTTGTGATAGTTTTTTGAGGCCTTGCATGGTAGATGACAAGAGTCATGGCATCTTTGAAGCCAAGGTATTTAGACTAGAAAAGTGGATGAATAATTGAAGTACTCATTCATCAAGTTAAACGTAGAGGGTTTGCCTGGTGAAGAGTGAAATAGTTGAAGGCTATTTAAAGTGCTCTCATTAAGAGTTGAACTCAACCAATCCAACTAAGCCTAGTCACAAACTATTTGAAAAAACTGGTTTTTTCCTGTTCTGTTTAATAAGAAATACACAACTTTGTTTTTTCTTATGAAAATAATTTAGAATGTGGACACAATTTACTACTATTTCAATAGAGTATAATACTCTCACCCATGAGGCCGAATTATTTTAGCTCTAATGCTATGCACATAAAAGCTGTAGTTTAATGTATTTAATTAGATGTGAAGAAAATACTTATACTGCAAGGTTGTATTTGAGTTTAAACTTTTATAGCGTTGCATTAAAATATCATAGATGTTGAATGGGAATAGATGCGATTCTTACAAGTTCTTAATCCTTGGATGCAAATGGGAAGGCTACAGATGTCCTCAGCAACCTCATGTAGATGCTCCTAATTCATATATATATATATATATATATATATAAACAGTTGTAATAGGCAAGGAACTTTTTTCTTTTTTTTTGAAAAAAAAAACAAAAACAAATAAAAGAATCTACTCCTTTGCTGCAGTCTAAAGTAGTTGGCAGTAGCTATAACTTCCTGAAGGATTGTGTAATATGTACAAAACTAAAATATCAAGAATTACTGCCGGAAAGGAAAAGGGAAAAAAAACCCTTAAAAATAAGTATGTTAACCTCTCTCTCTTTTTTTCAAGTGTAAGCTTCTTTTTCTGCTTCCATAATTTAGTGAAGTGCCTCATATTCCCCAAATATATCTCCTTTGCATTTATTCAGGCATTAAATGGAAAATTGTTGAAAACCAAAGATAAAAATACAAGAAGAGACATACAGAAGGAACTCAGGGCTCTTTCAAAAGAAGAACGTAAAAGGCAGCAGTTAGCTGTGATAGATGTAATTAAAAATGCAGATGTGGTGTTGACGACTTTGACTGGTGCATTTTCTCACAAGTTGAATACTACTTCGTTTGATTTGGTGATTATTGATGAAGCTGCTCAGGCACTTGAGATAACTTGCTGGCTTGCTTTACTAAAGGTACAATATTACTACAGTTATCTGCACATCATAAGCTCAAAAACTTGTATTTGCACTTTTAGTGAAACCTGGGTATGCAGGAACTGAACATATGTAGGTATGCCACTCAGAACATGGTACAGTCACTAGAGAGGCCATGCCTCCTCCCCACACACATTCACCAAGTTTCCTATGGCTGCCCAAGACCCATTAGTTGAGTAGAGCCCTAGTATAGAAAATACCCTCCATACCCCCCCCCCCCCCAACACACACACACACGTCCCCCACAAAAGGGTGTGGAAATTGCCTTTAGACTTCCGTTATTCAGAGTCAAATAGGTCTTTAAGTCTTCAAGATCTTGGTGGGGCTGGTTACCTCCCACCATGGCAATTCGTTATTATCATGGTTTGTAAAGAATACAAGGTTTTCAAAGACACGATATAAAATGTGTTTGTGCGTAAGGGGTGCTTTATCCTTCAAGGTCTTTGGGGTGAAATCTTTAGAACAACAGTCAATGGACATGATCAAATTATATCCTAGTCCAATTAACATTTAGAGCTGGCTGGTATTAACATTACAACCACCACTAAATGACATGTGATCATTTCTTCAGGGTTCAAGGTGTATACTTGCAGGAGACCATCTTCAGCTTCCTCCAACCATCCAAAGTGTTGAAGCTGAGAAGAAAGGGTTGGGAAGAACCCTCTTTGAACGCCTCACGGATCTGTATGGAGATGAAGTCACTTCTATGCTCAATGTCCAGTACCGCATGCATGAACTAATTATGAACTGGTCATCTAAAGAGCTTTACAACAGTAAGGTGCTCAGATCATCATTAGGTTTTGGCTGCATGATAAAATTATTAGTAAATAAAACAAAATTGTTGTGATTGTATAACAGTGTTCATCATCTTTTTTTGGGTCTATGATGTTTATTCTAGATCAAAGCCCATCCGAGTGTTGCTGCACATATGCTTTTTGATCTCGAGGGTGTCAAGAGATCCTCTTCTACAGAACCGACCCTTCTTCTTGTAGACATAGCTGGGTATGTAGTATATTTTTGCAATATGTTAAATAGTCATTGTTTTCTTAGAGGTGGTCAGTGCACAAGAAATTGCCTGATCTTTAAAATGCTTTAAGAAAACAGAACTTACTCCTTTTAATTGAAATATTAGAAGATTTATTTATTTCCGAGTGAAAATAAATTTCAAATCAAATCAGAGCTGGAAACAGTTGAAGTATCAGGAGAAGTGAAGTAGATTGGATTTTGTTCCCAGATGATATCAGGAGGCCTTCTATGCTAGGAATCTTTTTTTCCCTTTTCCTCTTCCTCTTCCTTTTCCTTTAAATTAGATTATAATTGGTTCACACTTCACACTTCTCTGATCCAGGTGTGATATGGAGGAAAAGAAGGATGAAGAAGATAGCACAATGAATGAGGGAGAAGCTGAAGTTGCAGTGGCCCATGCAAAGAGACTTGTTCAGAGTGGAGTCCAGGCTTCTGACATTGGAATAATTACTCCTTATGCAGCACAGGTATAGAAGTGTATATCTTTTGAGCATTTCTTTTTGTTATGTGCTTCTAGATAAGTAGCTGCTAGGCAAGTGACAATCTGCTCTGTGCACATTCTCAATCCTTGGGATAGTTTGGCCTTATATATGCTGCCACTGGTACTGCAGGTTGTCTTGCTCAAGATATTGAAAAACAATGATGCTAAGCTAAAGGATTTGGAAATCTCAACAGTGGATGGTTTCCAGGGTCGAGAGAAGGAAGCGATCATTATTTCAATGGTTCGATCAAACTCAAAGAAAGAGGTATTTTAAGCCTCTTCAGTCCACCTTTTTGTTTCCTGTTAGATTTAGATTATGAAGATCAGTTATAAAGATTATATAGCATCGTTAGCTGTTGAAACTTGGAAACTTTTCCAAAACATTTCAGGTGGGGTTTTTGAGTGACCATAGGCGGATGAATGTGGCTGTGACACGGGCAAGAAGACAGTGTTGTCTTGTATGTGACACAGAGACAGTGAGTGGTGATGGGTTCTTAAAGCGATTAATTGAGCATTTTGAGGAGCACGGGGAGTATCTAAGTGCATCAGAGTACCTCAATGAATGATCAAAGATAGCTAGGGAAGAGGGTATTTTTAAACCGTTGGAGATTATCAATTGGCTTGCTAGAAGACGTTACTTAGAAGTATTTTGACTATTTGTGTTTGGATCAAAGTAATCTGATAGTTGATCAGAGCATATTTTGCTTCAATTTATCTAATTATCTGGAAAAGATTATACTTTGTATTTTTTACTATAATTTTGAAATAGATAAAAAATCTCTTGTCCAGATATTCTTTTGCATTGCAGGTAATAGGTTTTCTGATAAATTAAACTACACACAGGAAAAGTTTTATCATCATATGAAGTGATAGGCATGGAATTTTAATAAATGTAGGCAATTTTGATTGTGTAGTTGGGGTTTGAACTTTCTCATTAAATCAAGAGAAAAGGAAAGCCTGAAAGAATGGCTCCTCACAACAGTCATAATCAATGAGGAATTATCTAAAGCCTCGCAAGAGAATTTTTGTAAAGGACTGCATTCGCATATAATTTTATATGAGAACCATTTATATATTCTTTTTTTCTCTCTTGTCTTTGCGTCTTTTCATTTTGTCATTGCTCATTGTTTAGTTCTTTGCTTTAGCAGACCTTCACAGTTCAACTGTTGGCTAGCAAGTAGCAGCCTGATCCTTCCTTCCAGGTAAAATCCTGACTACTAAGCTCAATTGTTTTTTTCTCTTGACTCGCAAATTGGACATATTTTTAGGTTTGATCCTGCATGTGAGCACAGATAATGAGAGGGCTTGTTGATCAATTTATTATAATGAACTGTGAAGGTCTGCTAAAGCATAGAACTGCGAATGTGAAAAATCTACCTCAAGATTATTTTGTCCATCAATGATCTTGTAACATGCTTCCTTGTGAATTCCCCATGTTGTAAAGCTAGCAAAATTACAGAAGCACAAATAAACCTAGCGCAGCCAAAATCAGCCTAACAAAACATTTGATGAGAGTTCACATCAGCCATGGGTCAAAAAGAAACCTAGTGAAATGCTACTATCATTGCAACAGTGAACTTCCCTCTACCCAACCCTTGCTACTATAACTTATACAGCAAGCCTCCTCCTCCTCTCTCTCTCTCTCTCTTCTCTCTCTCTCTGTGGTAAGGTCAAATGCTTTCTAGTCTGATCTATGTTGCCAATGGAAATGACCAACTACTATCACAGAGCAATTCAACGGGCAGTAGATCTAGAGCAAACTACAGTATGGCCTAATTAAGTGAAAACAGACATCCTAGTTCCAATCAAGTAGGCAGCAAAGTTAGCTTTCATTTTTCCTATATCATTTTATCCGCCTAGAAGTTCCAAACGGAAGTTGGGAAAACCAGCTCTTTTTGGATGTCATAAACTGGGAAACTATTCAATTCCTCTCCTTGATGATCAGCAATTCCATGCATTTCAGTCAGTGAATCCCAATCGAAACTCTTGTCTGCCAGGGCTGTAAGTTCGTTTTGATCTTTTTGTGAAGATTCTGGCTCCGTGAAATGTTCATCGACATCATTGTTATCTGGCTGATTCTCTTCTTTCAGTATGCCCAGCTGCTGAAGGAACTCGTTTAAATCAATCTGTGGTTTCTCGTCATGATTTGTTAGCAGCATCTTCTCTGATGATATCTCCTCATCTTTCTCTGCTGCAGAAACATTTGCAACATGGTTTTCATCACCTACAGAGGAAGAAGAGCTAGAAGCAACAGAGGATTGATTGAGGGGCCTGTTATTCTTGAGTTCTTGGAGGCGCTGATGGATGACATGAACGCTAGGCTGTGCATGAATATTAAGCAACCCACAAGAAGGAAACGTTGAGATGAAGTTTTTGGAAGGAATCCATTTGAACTTCTGTGATTTGTTGGGAGGACTAGAGTTTGACTGAAGGTGAGGTAGATTAAGATAAGCATTTGGTCCATACAATCTCCTTGCAGCCTCATCGTAGGCCATGGCAGCTTCTTCCGCCGTAGCAAAAGAACCCAACCATAGTCTTGCTCCCTTCTTGGGTTCCCTTATTTCTGCCACCCATTTGCCCCATGTTCTTTGACGGACCCCTCGGTAGTCACACATGGCGTTTTGAGGACCACCTTTGCCTCTTGTTGGACCTTTCTTCCACGGCTTCAATGGATATTTTCCGCCATTCTCCATTAGAGTTTTTAGGGTTTGAAAGTAAGCTCAGTGGGGGAGTTTTGAGTGAGAGTAGGGACTTGGGGAGTGCAAAAAAACGGGTGGAAAGGCGCGGGATATGTAGTGTGAGAGAAGAGCTTTGGTTTAAATGTTGTCACGCTGAGTAAGTTCATGCCCATGTGACCGTTTGTGAGTGTTAGATTATTTCAAAACTTGGACTTTTTTTTAAAATTATTTCGATGGTGGCGTTTTCTATTTTAAAAACCCTTGTAATGAAAACATGTCACATCTTGTATGGATGGAAGGAAAATGAGATTACCATACTAGAGTTGATGGTGCAGGAAGGAACCAAGTTAGCGAAGCTGTACGAGTTGGAATAAGTTGACAAAAGCAAAAAAGTTAAAATGGATGCCTAGACTTTCCTGCCCAAAATGTTGGACAACGCTACATAACCAAATTCCCTCTTATAATCACAGGGTGGTTGAACTTTAAAAGTCAGGGGGAAAGTAAATGCTGCTGGAGCTTGTCCTTCACATTAAACAGACTCGTGAAAATAAAGCTTGTCCTTCACATTAAACAGACTCGTGAAAATAAATTAAGTCAATCCTGAGACATAATTTAATTATTCGGGTCTTTGAATTTAATTTTAAAAAATTACTAGTTTAAATTTTATAAATTTTAAAGTCAATGAAAATTTATGTGGTCACTAATTTAGTATCCATAGAATTAATCTAGATGTATACAAGCTCACTCAAACATCCACCTTAATCTAAAATAATTACAATTCGGTTGTTTTAAAAAAAATAAAAGTAAAAATTGGAATTGCTTGAAAGGAAACTAGTTGCAAGAAATAATTGCTTACTTTTCTATTTCGTTAAGCAGTCTCGATAATTAACACTATAACGTCAGAGATGAAAAATTATTGCATTAATCGAGTTTACCATTAGCACATAGATCCCACTTAACGTTACCACATTGAAAGATTTTTTTTACGAGTAATATCTCCGATTTGTCTTATCACTGAAAAAACATACATTTAAGATCACCCCAACCTAATATATATATAAATATAAGATCTAGGACAAATGATGCCAAATGCTGGCGAGAGTGAATGATAAGATTGCGTCGTGGTGGTGACTGGAATTGGGTCATGAACAGCTTGACTCCCTTTAGAGCGATGACGCTTTCAATGAAATCCACCCTGCAAAGCAATCACTATCTGACTTCCTTTGCCTTGGATTCTATACTAGTTTTTCTACAAGAATTGGATTTTTACTTGGAGCAAGCCCACCTCAACATTTCTCATTTTCACGAGCCCTATTCCACATGTTGTCCTGCCTTTGACGACCTGATTCCCGAGACTCTCACCTTTGTCCCATGTCAAAAGCTCTCTGTCTTCTGGGTCAAGTACTACTTAAGTAGTAACTGTAGCTACCAATGCTCTGCAGATTATCAAAAAACATGTCACGTGTCAAGTAGATTGTGCTCTTCAACTTGCCCTATTCCTGTCACGAGTGGATTTTATCATTCTTCACTCATGGTTCTAATGCTTGGACGACAGTTACCATGATTTACTAATGACCAAGCAAATATGAAGGCGTCTATAATGAAAAAAGCTCACATGGCAATCAATGCAATGAGACCATTCACAATGCAGGTCATCTCAGATATTTCACCAGGACCTTGTTCACTGCAAAGAAACCTGTTTTGAGCGTAATGTGTTCAATTCTTGCAAATTGTCAAACAAGTTGATGATTTGATTGCAATAGCTCTCCATGAAGATGAGCTCTGGGCCCTTAAAACAGAACAAGAAGACAGACGTGATATCCCCACACCAAAAAGAGGAAAAACAGATGCGTTCTGGCCCTCATTTCATGTAGGTTCTCTGTTAAGTGATCCAAGGGGATGATTAAAGTATGTCTTCTCGTGAAGACAGATTTGATTCCGTTCATTAACAAACGCAAAATTTAGCTGTAATGTCTTAAGATTGGGTGCTATATGTTCAGTGATAACAACACAGATCAGCCAGCAAGTTTCATGCTTCTCTCAGGTTTACCATGAACAACATACAGGAAAGAGCAAGGTGTAACTTAATGGACACAAGTTTCTTTGATCATCAGTGAGAATCCTGACAAAAAAAGTAAGGCTGCGCAGACCCAGATATGAGAACACGTCCATATAAGCAAAGTGATGAGGCTGGAAAAATTTTACTTGAATTTAGGGCTTACTTTGCACATGTTCCTCCATTTATCCTTGAGGTCTATGGTTGTACGGCCACTCAAAAACACAGAGCTACCATACTCCAAAATGTCCTTCCATGGAAATTTTCCGTCACTTGAAAATTTCTGCACTCCCTTCTGTAACATTAAGAGAGAGAGAAATCAAAGTCTGACAGACCTATACAATGAAGAGCTCAATGCCAAAACCATATGATATGCGCTTGTAGAAAAAAGCATATATAATGCACAACCAAGAAAATCTCTCCCCTTGCATACATATAAATGCATTTACCTAAAAGCGTATCATTGAAATAATATTGATGACAGAAGCAAATACGCAAGAAACAAGTACCTTGAGCATCTCCTCCTCCTGAACTGTCCATGGAACCTTTTTCCGTCTCAACTGAGGCATTACAGGGTATGTACTGCAGATCAGAATAAACATTAAGGCCAATTACAATTGTCACCGGTGCATAAAAGGTAAAAGGTGCTAAAAGGCACCATGCCTGTAAAATACCCGAGGCCGCCCACCCAAATGAACCAAGACAATATGCTATAAATTAAAAATAAAAAATGTAATATTATATATATATATATCTTTCCAATTAAAATTAGATAATTAGAAAATCAAAAGAAAATATAAAATACCATAACACGTCATATAAAGTTATATTTTTTACTCTTAAAAAAAAATAAAATAGTTTAAAGTAATAAGTAGCCAAATAGATTAAAAAGAAAAATTAAATATAGTTAAAAAAATGGACACATAGGTCAAAAAATAAATCAATAAAAAAAAATCCAACAGAAAAAGAACTTTAAACAGGCACTAGCCTTAACACATTACACCCACTTATAAAGCACTTGCATAGGCGACGCTCATTAAAATCCAATGCCTGAGGCTAATAAAAACATTGGGTGCCTTGCCTGGAGCGCCTCGGCGCCTCTTGACAACACTGATTGTCACCACAATCAAATGCCAATTAGCAAGGATGTGGTTGAACAAGAGAGCAAAATGATTTGGACAAACACACAACAAAACAATATTAATAAAAGTTGGCATAGCATGAAATTATTTGAAGGTAGCAAAAACTAAAAGTTAAAATTATTTTAGTTCTGGAAATGGCATTTAGAAGCACTATAAGCACCTACATGACACTTAGAATAACTAGAAACTTACTATTGTTTCTCTATGTTTCATAATTGTATGAAGTAATTAGAAGTTAATGACTTGTCATTTTCATCATCAGAGGTTTCTCCTCCGTCGATGTTGGTGGCACAAACAGCTTTCTGTCTTTGTCCATCTTTATTCTGGCTTCTAGAGAAAACATCTTTTTCTTTACACGATTGATCAACATCACTGTCATTAGGATCAATACAAACTTCGTGTTGATTTCTGTCAAGTTCAGTTCCAGATGAGTTCTCTCAAACCATCTCCTCCCCCACCTTTTCTCCATTAGATATATGAATAGTCCTAACAGTTGCATCAGGGTGGAAAAAAGAATTTGATGGTTTTAGTTGACCATTATGATCAGAGTTATCTTTTTTTCATTAACAAAGAATTTATTCGGGGTTCCTACAGATGGTGCAGTGTTTGATATTCTAGGTTCGCACAGTTGATTTCATCCACTAAACTATACATGTGGAGTCCATCCCTAGATATATCTTGTGGCATTTTGTTGGCATTGTAAGCAATCTCATACTGGAATGCATTATGAGGATCAAGACACTTCTCATGCCTATCCATACCATCATATTCATCATGACCATTCTCTACAAGCCTGTTTTCTTCCAATTCACCTTGTGAAGTTTTTTTTCCCATGTGACAATCTTTGTTTTTAGAATCCCAATCACTCTTTGAATCGAATCCTCTACCATTTCCATGTGCTTTTGAGGAGATGAAATGTATTTCAAAGACTGGTAATCACATAAGGCATCTTGCTTGAACCTCTTGGCTTGTGGATGAAGATGATCGCCATCATCGACACAATTTTGGTCTTTAAGGTCTCCAGCCAGATTTTCATTAGCCGAACCACTTATATCCCTCTTAAAGTGTAATGAGTTCCTGTTACATGAAATACCTTCCACTTCTATCCCTCTTAAAGAATGAAATTTTCTTCAGGAGTATTAATTTGTCCATCAGTATCACTCTCATCAATCCTCCCTGCAGGTGCACCAAGGTCCTTATAATTTGCAGAGATTCTATTACACCTATTATTTGCATCCACCAATCCATTATATTCCTTCAACAAGGCATTTGGATGAATACCCTCAAGGATTGCATTCTTCACCTGCCTTCTAATAACAAAATAAAAACAACCACAAAAGCCTAATGAGGATCAACAATGTACATTTATATTTTACAAGGAACTTAACAAAATAAAGAAATTCCCGATCACCTTTTCTAAAGCACATTTAGGCATAGAAGCTCTTTTATACATAATGAAAGGGTGAATATTCCATTTCAATTGCTCCAGTCCAGGCCTTTTCAAATGTTATACCAATGTCTAACAAACAAGAAACCATGTCCAAACATCTCAAATATAGCCCACTTGAATACCAAGTTTTTATACTATAATTGTTGCTTCAAATCCAAATTATTTAAAGGTGAAAGCTGAAATTTTAAACAAAATCACCCTTTGCAATATTGATTGAAATACATTTTCACAGCTCTCTGACAAATCAAATGTGACTTTGGGTTCTTTAGAAGGAACATCATTCGTGATTCCATTATTATGACAAAAAATTCCTCTAAACATCTCAAAGCAACCATTTCCCTAGTGTTTTTCCTCAAATCTTCGGGTATTTTCAGAGCCGCCTCAATCAAATCTGGAACAAATTGAACACAACATAACACCTCAACCACCCACCAAAAGAACCAATCAAAACAACTCAATTACACCACATTTCATTTCAAAGCATACAACTCGCTTCTCTTACGCAAGAACATAAAGGAAAAAAAAAGGATAAATTCAAGAATGTTGCACACATATCGTATAAAATCGAGGCCTTTATTTCAGGAAAACTTTCCAGATACTCAATTACCCAATGCCACGCAAGTGTGGTGGCCGAGCTAGAAGGGTCATCCATCCAAGCCTGCCTTTTCAACATTCAACAACAACAAAAATCATAGTGATTAAACAATAATTTCACAAAATATAAATAAACTCATTATAAGCTACGGTTTCAGCTAATTTAAAGAATGTGAATCCTACCGTGTGAGAGAGTGTAGTAGAGCCAAAAACTAAAAACCGATAAGGGGGAGTAAAACCCTAATTTGATTGTTTGGTTTAAAAGATTGGAATAATTTTTTGTAACATCTAGTCTCGACCAGAATTCTATCAAGAAATAAACTCACAAAGGTCATCTTGTATTTGCAGTGGTGGATGATTATTCTCAGACAAACTCTTCCACAGCACAAGGTTTTGAGTTGTCACGTGAAGCACGGGCACAAGCAGATTTGAAGTTTGCTTATGTCATCTCCTCTCCCATGAGTCAAAGTTTTTAACCTGCTATCTTTTACCGGACAATTTTGACAAAATGGAACTCTTTTATTTGTTTTTGTTTTAGGAGTTTCTCTATGTTTCTATAGTGTTTTGCATTGTGTTACAATCATATTGTTTTAAATATTTTTTATTTAGTTTTAAATTAATTCTTTTATATTTTATATTTTAATATGTTAATATTAAAAATAAAAAAATTATTTTAATATATTTTTAAACAAAAAATATTTTAAAAACATTCTAAACAAAGTAACCAACCTTTTTTTTCTCAAAAATAAAATAAAATTATAATCCCTTCTCCAGGTTTCTAATAAAATTATCATTTTTTTTTTGTTCTAAAAATTGGCCGTGATTGATAGCCACCAATCCCTGCGCACCTTATTATTCCAGAATCACACAGTTCTCTGAGTCTCACTCTCGGACTCCTCATTTATCATTTATTTTTCTATTATGCGAATTAATCATTTAATTAAAACCTAGTTTTGACAAAAAAAAAGTTCCAATGTATTTAAATTGTTAATGTTTGATAATGTGATTGAAAGTATTTTCAGTCCGACTCTAAACAAAAAATATTTTTACAAACTAATATAAACAAGTACTATACACAAACACATACACTCACTAATTATTTTTTCTTGCGACAAAGTTAGAAACTAATATAAACAAGTAATGGTTGATGAATCATAAAACTACGACTAACAAAATCCAGACAAGCCTAAGTTAACTTAGTAATAAATATGTTGGTAAAAAACTGAGAAGAACATTTATATATCATAATCCCAACCAATCAATGGCAAATGTAGCTAATAAAATCTTAACTACTTGAACCAAGTATGAACAGCCCAGCAAGCAACACACAGACGCGCATTTTTTTTTGTTTCGTTGCTTAAATCACTCACAAGGCAATCCTAAAACACCGTGCCGGAAATTGTAGCAAAATTAACAGATTATACTTTACATTTGAATCACGAGGAAAAAAAGGAGACCCAAATTATATAATCACATATTACTTGCAGCAAAATACATTCACAGGTTCCAATATGGGAAAACGAAAGAAAGGGAGTATTGATAGAAAAATATATAGCCTTGTTCAATTTATTTTCCATCCACATCAGATCCTGTCATTTCCAGGATCAGACTCGGAAACAACAAGAAAAAGAAAAACCCTTAACAAAAGAAGAAGAAGAGGAAGAACTAAAAAATGATGAGGTGAAACAGGCAGATGGGAGGGGCAAAGTCTACCTGAACAAGTTAAAAATATTGCGAAAGATACTAGAAAACACAACACGAATCCTGGGATAAGCCCTGACAGCGTACAGGGATGTCTGGCGAAAGAAGTCCTCGATGGTCACCACGAAGAGGTTTAGAGATCGAATTGGCGGCACGTACAGAGTCAAAGGCATCGCCGAGAAGGCCACCGCGAAGAACAATTGTAGCATGGTTCGATTGATTGGCTGGTTGTTTGTTAAGCGTTGTTTTTTGTGTTCAAAACCCGAACTGTGGAGTCGTTGGCTTCGGAGAGAGGGAGGGGAGAGGGAGAGGGAGAGAGTTTGTACAGTATTTTGTGTGATGATGATTCAGTTTCAAGGTTTTGATTGGGAGACGATATCATTAATTTGATGATGAATTGATTTCTTTATATATACAGGGAATGTTTTTTTAATGTTTCTCATTATAGCGAGGGTCTAAGGATTGTGAGATATTTAAGAGCCGACACAACTAAGTAGATATTTGTTGGGTTTTTTTCCACGAAAAAATATTTCTTATATTATAAAACCACTGTGGATGGAGCTATCCTTTCTATGATTATTTTTTATTTGTATCCTTAAACTTTATTTCTTTACTATTTTATTATCGCACTTGATTTTTTATTGATTTATGTGTTAGGATTTGCATTTATTTGCATACTAGTCTCTTATAAGTCTGTATAAATATTTTGTCAGTGAATTAAATAAAAATTCTATGAAATTTAATTTTAGTTTCCTTTTGGGAATAAAAAGAAAAAACAAGGATTAAAAAAAAAAAACAGGCATTTCAGTTTTTATTGTTCAAGAGCTACAATAAACTTTAGTTTGGTCCTTAAAGTTTTAATATTTTACATATTTGATCCTTGTTGTTTTAATATTTAAGTTTGGATCCTAAACTTTATTTTATTTTCATTTTAATCCTTAGATGTTGAGGGTTAAGAGATAAAATAATTGGAAAAACAAAGAGAAGTAAGAGAAAACATTCAATTAGCCCAATTATGACCAAGTTAATCTACAAATTTATTGACCATGAAAATGAAAATCGTGAAATCTATGAACCAAGTTCAATAAAAAAAAGCTTAATTTTTTTTTAATTTTAATATTATTTTAATCTTATGATTTGGGTTGTGAATTTGGAAGATTAACCCAAATTGATTTGGATTGTGTTTTGTAATTTTTTTTAATTTTTTTTTCAATTTCATCCTTAAATATTTGGTTGGTTTAAAATTGAATTGAATTAATTATTTTGATTTTTTTATAAGGTTATCATAGTTTCATAACCCAAATCATGAATTTGATAGGTTAACTCTTTCAGTCATTTGATAGGTTATTGTTTTAATAAATTTTTTTAAAAATATATTTATCTAATATATCACAATTTGAATATGTAAAAAACAATATGTTGTACATTAGTGATCATATTTTGATTTCCTAATTATTATTATTTATTTTACTAGAAATCACACAAGCAATGTCTGGACAATGTGTGATTGTTTCGTCTTTTAGCATTTTAGCTTAAAGGAACTTTAATATGTGATTGATCGCAAAAGAATTCAGATTACCCCGATTATCTATCAAAGTTAAAACGAGCGATGAAGAAAGAAAGAAAAAATTCCGCTGAATATTACCCCTAAAAGCTGGTACAATAATACATGAATTTGTTTGTAACATGATTGTAATTATTTTTTAAATAATTTTTTATGTTAAAATATATGTTAATGATATTTTTTATTTTAAAAATTTATTTTTAATATCGACAAATCAAAATGATTTGAAAACACTAAAAATATATTAATTTTAAATAAAAAAAAAATTTCATATACTTTTTAAAATATTTTTAAAATACAGAACAAACAAGAATATATTACTAGAAAAAGAGAATGCTAATTAACATGCTTCATGGACTATGAACTTTTTACTCGCACATGAACTTATATAGATGTTTGCTCGGCAACAATGCTATACGATTGCCCAAGTATCTTTATATAAAAAAAATAATATATATATATATATATATATATATATGAACGTTTTTGTAGAATATTTTGGGAACCACGGACTGGTCAATTTTGTAGAATATTCATTTTCTTAGCTGCCCCATTCACTGTTTGGTGAAAAATCGAGGCAACCAAAAGCTGAAACATAATAAATATATTCTTTCGTCTCGTATATGTTTGCTGACGAACCTGTGGCTTGGGCAAAAATTTAAATTAACTTATGACTTGATTAATCCCACAATTGTATTCTACAGAAAAAGAATTCCTTCATCATCGAATAAAAGGACAGGATAAATTATAAATTGAAAGGGACTTCAATGTTTTTTTGGTTAACGATAAGTTTTTCATTAAATATTAAACACAACATGACATTTATGCTAGGAGACATTGTGATATTTAAGAGAATATTAATGCTAACGCTAAGGCAAGTGATAAGACTATAAAGAAACACAGGTGGTAGCCGTGACAAGCAAGTTTTAGAAGTTCTTGGTGCCCATTGGAAGGGTTGCTTCCGGGGACTTCGCCGGCCAGGTATTGTTTTTGCACTGGAATCAACGGCTGCAAAGATGCGTGATTATGACTCAAAAGTTGAACCATGTTAATTAGGGATCATGGTATTCCAAGATTTTCAAAGTTGTGAAACAGTTTTTTTATTTTTAATCTTGAACAGAGGTTTCAAAAAGAATTCTTAGAGGAGGATATAATATATCATTTCAGTTGATTGTATAGACGCTAATTTTCAAAAGATTATATTTATGATTTCCATTTTTCTTGCCAGTATAAACTATTCCATTTGAAGTAAGATTTTACTTCATCATTACAATGAACTTTGTTATTCCATTTCTACATTCACCCCTCTTTATTTATTTATTTTGACCAGCAAGGAAGATAATAGCAGCAACCAATAAAAAACAGCAACATACACAATATCTGTTTAGAAAAGCAAGAGATTATTTTCTAAAATATTCTTTACAGAAAATATATTAAAATAATTTTTTTTATTTTAAAAAAATTTATTTTCATAACATATCAAAACTACCTAAAAACACAAAATAATTTGAAAAAAATAATATTTAAAAAAAAAAAAAACATATCCAACCAATCACCGCTATGCAGACCAGCACTAACAATATGTTAAATTATTCGTTGCCGGGAGGGAGGGGAGAGGGATACTTGTTCATCATGACAAGCTCTTGGCAAGGAGCAATTGATTCGAGAAATGTCCAATAGCACACTTCCAATCAAAATGTGGTTGGGTCTCTATTGTTTTTTTGGGTGGATCTCTACTTAAAAACCTGGCAACGATTAAGGATCACACTTGTAATTTTGAAAAATGCCCCCTTCTCACTGGATTGCATTTATTGATATTTTATACTTGTACATGGGCTGAGCTTGGCTTGGTTCGGGCTGGGCTCAACAAGGAACAAGCAGCCCTCGGGATAAAAAAAGAGAAAAACCTTTGAAGTTCAAACTGGATACGCGTGAGAGCACGGGATTTTTATGTATAAGAGGGCCCAAACTCTATTGAAGGTGAAGGACTCTTGGCAGTGTGGTTGCAGTTACTTTTCAAATAGCTTTTCGTGTCAAAATACATGCCAATGATATTTTTTGATTTTTTAAAAATTATTTTTGACATCAGCACATCAAAATGATTTGAAAACACTAAAAACATATTAATTTGAAGTTAATAAAAAAATAAAAAAAATTCAAATTTTTTCAAAAGCACTTTTGAAACGCAAAAACAAACAGGCCCGGGATTAGCTTAGCACTTGCCATCCTCTGACTTAGTACTAACATAGATGAGATTATCCTCACATCTATCAAGTTACATAGAGATAAGAAACAAAAAGTTTTCTATTCCAATTCTGACTTAGTACTTCGACAAGAGCTTAGGGAGAAGTTACGCATGCCAGCAATTGTTGGCATATTTGTTGTAATTCAAGTGAAGAATCTGAAAAGGATACGCGTGAGAGCACAGATCTTGCTTCTAGCAATCCCCCGGATATACTTTTCACAATCACATCTTCACTGGCCATAAGAGATGCGATTAGCTTAGCACTTGCCATCCTCTCCTGATAGAAAATAGCCAGCAATAGAGCACGAAAATAAATTGGGTGAGAAACTGAAAAGGAGGGTAAAAATAGCCTAAACTTACATATCCAAGAAATTTTATTGGGCAGAAGAAACACCAAAAAGAAATCCATTTTGAAATGCATCCCACCATCTGATATGGGGCAAAGAATGAGTTGTGAGGAAATTAAAAACAAAAAATATTGTGCATGCAATCTTCAGGTCACTAAAATTCACGTTTTACAATCCTACAGTGTTTTTTTTTTTTTTTCAAGCATTAAAATTGCCTGATTTCAGTAGAGCAAGGTTTATTCAACGATAAAATGCGGAAGCTGTAAGCTCGGGTCAAGGCAGTGCGTGTATTGCAGGATCCTCAACACCCAAGTAATTAGGAAAAAACCGGGGGGAAGGGTAATAATAAATGGACAAATAGATATCAAAAGTAGCGGAATATAAAATTGCTGTCTTGAAATACCAGCCATATGAAATAATATTGAAGTCACATCCTCAAAGAGCCACAAATACATGAAACATATGCATGGAGTTGATCGTGTATGTCGATGCATGGAGGTCTATATTAAAATTACTATCCTCTGTGGATAATTGACTTCAAAATATAAGACAAGTAAAGAACACTGAATAAAATCGTATGGGACTGAGTTTAATACCTTCTCTGACCCCCCACTAAGAAATTTGAGAGAGAGGTTTAGGAGATCGGATGAATAAGGAAGAACTGCAGACTTCAGGTGGTAAACAGCTGAAAACAGAACCTGGATGCAAGCAGCTCTGATGTCTGGATGCATTATGCCCTGCATGATGTGAAATTGTTTATTGTGCAAAGCAGGACTGCAAGTCATAGAAAGTATGACTACTTAACCTAATTTAAGACTAAAAAGCAAAGATAATAAATAAACAAGATACCTCAACAGCTTGAAGCAGGCGTGGAACAGTTTTTTTAGCGAAAGGTTTCTTGCCAGAGTCCGAGATCTTCTGGCAAGCACTGATAAGAACATTGGCCATACAGACACGGAAAGAAAGAGTGGTTGGTGCCTCAAATGCTGAGTTCTCACTACCCGACATGGAAGCAGAAACAAGTGCATTTTCATCATTTATAAGTAGATTGATTACATATGAGAGGGCACATTTTCCTGACGCAGTATTCCCTGTATTTTGAGCCAACAAGTTCAAAGTAAGACTTAAATGTCCAGTGAGAAGCATAAAATGCTTGTGCCGAGGGTAAGATACCAACCACAGTAACTGGTCTTCCTAGCTGCGCCTAAGTTCTTTGAGGATTCCTTGAATGATGCAGGAACTTGCAGCTTAGAACAAATCATAAGTGCCAGACAATCAATGCAACCATGTTGTGCTTTGGAAACTGAAAAACAAAAGAAATTCAGAAACATCATATTGGAGCTATCAGTAAGATGGACAAAAGTATAAAATATTTACCTTCATCACCATCTAAAGAAGGCCACAATAGAATAGTTTCTATCATTTTTCTTATTTTCAGAATAGCAGGTTGAGAAATTGAATCCACACCTCTAACCTACAAACCACCACGCATTTACATTAGCTGCAACATGATCAGTCATAAGAGACTTGTAAATATAGAATATGAGGGGAAAAAAATTGTATTATTACCACGAGAGAAGTGCAAACTGAAAACAAGCATGCTTTTATCTTTAGTACATCATGAGAAGCTGCAGCATGTTCTAATACGGATGAAACAATTGGTAAGAGCACCTACAAAATCAAGAAAGTGAGGAAGGCTCTAAGTATCACTTTTTATGGGGTTCAAAAGAAAAATTACTACAAACAAAAAGAAAGCATGTATACAACATCCACACACTAAAACTTCTTTAACTATTTTGTATCCTTTAAATTTTGAAGATTAATATAAATGGAACTCAATTTTTTTTCACATCTATTGATTCTTTTGAATTCCAACTTGCCGCTATAAGGCATAGTCTAACAAGACAAATCAGTATGAACTTCTTACAAGAAATGAAATAGCAATGCATTGTGAGAAAGTCACAGATGGGAGCTGAAACCAACCCCATTCTATCTCCATTAAAAACATTTCAACATATGGTGAAAGGAAACAAGATCAAAGACTAAAAAATGGATATTCAAGTGTCATGGATTTAAGAGCTGTACTGGATGCTATATTATGTTAAACACAAAAATGAAAACAACAGATAGGAGGACACAAAGGATCCTTTCCCACTTCTACAATTATGTATTCAAATAATATGCCGAATGAAATACCAAGAGCAAAAATGACATTGAAACTTTTACTGCTTAAATCCTAAAATATTTACGCTTCTAATTTTAATTAATAGAGGTGCTTTGTGGGAGAGTTTATGGTCATTCATTTAGAAAGAATCCTAAAAACTTTGCAGCAGATTAGTTAAGCTAATCACGTAAGAACAAGGTTAGAATCTCATTTGGGTAAAATGACATTGCCAGAATAGCAGACACTAATTGCTTTCCAAGTATTTCAAGGAAGCACAATGACCACAAATAAGTTGACGTGAATCCCTGTGGCGTACCTGGGGATGAATACGGCCACAAAGCTCAGCAGCAAGTTTTCTTACATCTTCAAATTCATACTTATTAAATGCTCTGATAAGAAAAGGAGACCAAAAAAAAACAATATATCAGCACTTGTTACAGGTCACCAAAACTTTATGGCACTCCTGCTCATGGATTAACCTCTTTAAAAGCAATGCAGCTAAACACTCGTCAATAATGTTGACATCTCCACATTCTGAAACTGCATTGGATAAAAACAAAAGTTAGTTGCATCATCAAATTGTAAAGCTCAGCAGCTGACTATGCATTCTTAGAAATCAGACAACTAGTTTACAGCCACGGCTCAATCATGTAATAAATGGATATGAAAGTCGATGTGGTAACCAGAATTACATGAGAGCTAGTTTACCCCTTCTTGCATGAGTGTTTGATATTGTGGTGCAAAGTGTTTTTCAAAAGTATTTTTTGCTTGAAAATGCATCAAAATATTTTTTTTTTCAGAATTTTTTTATTTTACATTAACACATCAAAACCATCAGAAAACACTAATTTGATGTTTTTTCATGTCAAACACGCTTTTGAAATGCACCCAAACACGGGTTGAAACACAATGCTAAACAGCCTCACATATGCTGTAAGAAAAGGATGAGAAAATCTAGATATTATTTCACTAGCAGAAAGCAATTCACATATAAAAAAGGGACTTGAAAAGCTTTCTTTTGATTTAAAAATGTATAGTTTGGCATGGAAGATTTTTGTATTTTTTCCACCCATTCTAAATCAATAGATATGCAGAAAAATTTCTGATACATTTAACCCTCGGAAAAGTAACGAGTAAGCAGATTCAACATTGTAATTGCTCTACAACTCGTCATTAAAATCAGTCTGGATAGCTTCTGTCCTTGGCATGCTTGTTTATAAAATTTGAAGATGTTGTGCTGAAGCTCCAATTTCATCATGGAGCTAGTTCCTCGCTTCCCAGAGATGCTTGACAAATTTGTTATGCAAGAAATCAAATGTTTTATGTATTCTACATCCAGTAATTTTTATTGATCACTGGAATCAACTCTGAATACAACCTCAATGCATGTGCATGTGAGTACATACATATCCCTACATAGACACACATACACAAGCACAACTTCTGGATTGGAAGTCATGGACTAAGAAACAAAGACACGGAGCATTATGAACAACCAAAAATGTTATTTCTGTGCTTATATCATGTTATATCTTACAGGTTCATAATTCATAGAACATTCAGATTTCAGGCAAGATCAATGGACAGAAGTGTACCAGTGAAATGTTAATTGTTGAAAGAAGCTAGGCAATAGATTATGAACTTGAAAGAAGTCCACAACAATGAGCAACAGCACAGTCATCTTATGGAGCTTTTCATTGTAAAAGGAAGAAAGAAAAGGGGAAGGAACAAAAACGAGAAGAGGCTTAAAGAAGTTACAAACAGACCATGAGCAATGCTTTGACTGGGAAGTTGACCATACAAAACAGATGAACTGAGGTCGTTGAAAACTCTCAGCGGAAGGAGCCTTATAATAAGCAGTGGACAAAGGTGCTCAAAGAGAGATTGCTGTATTTTCACAGAGTCCTCGTCTGTATACGTTCTGCTCTCCCACATGGATATGAAGCCTTCATCAATCCTGACAGAGGCAAACATATAAATTCAAGAAAGGAAGATAGTATCATCATGGCAAATCAAAATCTGAGATCATAGGTATGCTTATGTCCTTTCTGACATCCATCTAAGCTTTGTTAAAAAAACAAACAAACAAAAAGAGAAGGGGGGGGGGGGGGGGGCACCCATCTAAGTTTGAAGTAGATTCGTGCATGATTTAAATGAGGCAAAGTTTCATGCAATAATTAGTAAAGTAGATGATCTAGTTTCAGGAAAACTATAAGAGTTGTCATCAAATGACACTTCCCGCAATTTGAAGTCTAATAGCATTGAATAGAGTAAATTGCCAGAACCAATATCTGGCATTATATATCATAAATAATTTTTTTAACTTGTTCAATATTATCATTTAAAAAAAAAAAAAAAATTTGATTGATTGAATTTATTGATTTCCACCAATTCAACCTGATCATAATCAACTATATTACCCAATAAATGGTGAATAATATATTTCCTACAAAAAAAAAAAAGGACCAGAACAGATTAGGTCAATATGATTTACTTACTCTTTCTGTCCCTTCATCTTCAAAAGAACAGGATGGAAGATTTCATTTACAGCTTCTGCCAATTGTTCACTTATATAACTCAAAAATCGAACAATGGTGGCGTTTGCTGGCTCAGAAAACATCTTGTCAATTAAAGGTCCGATTAAGGGATTCCAGTCTTGAACCTATGATATTTCATAATATCAGCTGACAGGTCGCTGATAAATAACAAAATAATCTTAGAGTGAATTTGTTAAAAAAGTACTACACAATAAGGGTAGTAGCCTAGTGGTGGGGTACGCCTCTACTTCATTGAGGCATGGATTTAACAAAGAGATATGCAAGCACGATCATTTATAGAGAGATGATAAAAAAAGATTGATATTGAAATAAATAAATGAAAAGATAAAAAAAAAGATTGATGTTGAAAGTAATAAATGAAAATGCACATAGAGCAGGAAAAATGTTTGATGAAGTGATCAAACAGGGATAGCATTGCACAGGGTATATCCAAATTAAAGCATTCTTAAATCTTACTGTTTTAGACCACTCTGGGATCAACTTGAGTACTCGATCAATGTCCACTTTTGATCCTGTGCATTGTTAAAGGAAAATGAGCATTGAACAAAAGGCAGATGTCTTGCTCAAGGAGACTGATAAGTGTCATTAAGAAAAAAAAAATTCAAATCAAATACCTAAGACTCAGTTATTAGTCAGGAGGATGGAATGAAAGAAAAAAAGACATCAATCATTCCTCGTTCAAAAAAACAAATAAAGAGTTTCTAATGAACCATATAGAATATCTGAATTTACCTAATTGTCAACAGAAACCTGTCAACACCCAAATTATTGAACATTCATGTAATAATCAACCCAATTAGCCCCTGGGCTTAATGAGTTGGATTCCCAATCTTAAGTTCAAACCTTGGGGATGAGGGAGATTTTTTAAACTCTCCATATTCTGCAAAAACTGCTGACATTTTCATCTTATTGGATGATTGCATGTGAATAATAGCTATAGTAAGCTGGTCATGCAACCTAAGGGAAAAGATTACCAAACGACACTGAGACAGAAATAGATGAAAATAAAAGATCTGCCAAATTGTAAAATCTAGCGAGAGACAAACCTTCCCTTATATCTCCTCCGGTGTTTGAAGGATCTGGACTCTTGTTAAGGTTGCTGTCAAAAGATGAGGGAGGAAAAGGTAAATAGCTAAAACTCAACTCTGCTAATATGATTCAAATGAGAACTCACTAAGAGTAATCCAGGAAATAGCAAGTTTTATTTCTCGTGAATGGGAAAGAGGAGAAATAAATACCTAAGACAGTCAAGTAGCAAACATATAACTTCAGGTCTAGAACTATGGTATTTGAGCATGGCAATAAAGGAAGCACTAGCAGATGATTGCTTCCCTGCTGATGAGCACACAAGCTGAACTAATGTAGGCAAAACTAATGACGGGTCTGCAAAAAGAGAGAACTTAGCAATATGGGCACATTGATAAAAGCATTAAATCTTTACTAACAAAAGAGAGAACAAAAAAGTTTTTCCCAAGACCAGGCCTAGAAGAAGAGACTTTGTATTATTTTTCACAAATCACAAAAGAATTTTTGGAGTATAAAGTGTCCATTTATGTTTAGGTCCTCTGCAAACTGCCAATATAGCATAGAAATTGATCACTAGAAGAATGGATTGGAGATAAAAAAAAAAAAATATATATATATATATATAACATCTCAATACAACCATTCTAAAAATTATAGGTTCTTTCAAATATCAGTATTATGTACATTCATGTCAGAAGATATGAATATAAAGAGAATGGCTTACTGGTACAAACTATGCAATTCCTTTCTAGAATGAAAAAGCAGATGTTTTGAAGTCTATGTAACATAAATAGGAGAAATATGGGCAGGTTTCATGTAGTTTCAGAAGGCATCAAATAGACCTCCTAACACAAAGAAGCTAAGCAGCTATTACAATCCCTACAAATACATCATAAGGATTCCATGTCCTGTCAAAGAAGTTCACGAAAGACATAAGGTAACACCTCAATACAACACATTGGATTGGATTAGAACCATCAGATTGCCCATGAATGATATAACAGCATCCCTACTACCAATAAAGAGCACTAGTTATGACGTGGAGCGTGTTACAACTATATTTATGAATTAGATAGACAAGACCAAACGTTAAGAGAAGCCCGTGAAGAAACCCGAAAGCATTTGATATGAAGCTTGAGTTGTTTTAATTATTTTCCTAAATAATTTTGGATTTTAATTATTTGTTTTTAATTAGTATTTAAAAATCCTAACACTAAATAGATTCTATTAATCATATAAGTTTTAATTAGGAGTCCTTTTTTATAAAGGATTTTAGTTTTAATTGAAAATCATTTCCCATAAAGGATTTTATGACTAATACAAATAGGGGTGTCTAGTTTATTTGGAGAAAAAGATTATTATTGGGACCTTTAATAAAACACCAAAGATTTTCTTTAAATTTCTCTACAGGTTAGGTCTGTAACCTTAGGGCTTGAGAGCCCTAATTTTTTACCATAATATATGTTGCGTCAATTGGTATCAGAGCAAGTTGGCATCTTTAATGGACAAAGATGGTAGCAACCCACTCCGCAATGCAGAAGTGAAGGCCCTCTAGGGCACTGTGCAGGCCCGAGAACAAACTAGATTGTTTAGAGCAAACCATAGTATATCGAGCTCGACAAATGGGTAACACAAACAAGGATCGTAATGAGAGAAACTTGCTTGGAGACTTGCCTCGAGGTTGGCCGAATCCCAAACCTATTCCTAAAGATCCACCTAGAGAACCAGTTGTCCATGTGAAGGGGGTTGGTGGAGACGAATTTGATGGGGCCCGTAGGGGCTTAACATTCCAAGATAGACCGTTGTAGCAAACACATTATTTTAGCATTAAGATAGAAATCCTCGCATTCATAGAGATTGGACATAGAAGAATTTCTTGATTGAGTCATTGAATGTGATAGGGTTAAGAAGTACTTAGGTTTCTCGGAAGAGATGTTGAAACTGATCACAAATAACCTAAATAACCTGAAGGGTAGAGCTTCTTCCTGCTGGAAACGTCAAACAAATACACACTTAAAAAGAGGGAGACAACCTATTATGTCATGGACGTGCATGAGACAGTTGTTGCATAAGAGATTCTTCCTCTTGACTATGAGCAATATTTGTTTTAGCGATACCAATGAAAACAGGTTGAAAATAACAAACCAAATAACCCCTATACTAGGCCAATGATTGCCAAATGTTTTAAATGTGGAGAATCAGGACATCGTTCCATGGATTGTAGGACATAAAAATCACTCAAACTCATTGAAGAGCAGTATGAGCAACCTCCCCCTGACGATGAGGGCTAGTTGTGTGAATCTGACGGGGGTGACGAAGAAAATTTGTACAAGCATGATGATGATGATGATGATGAGAGACAAAACTATGTTGTTAGGAAGATGCTGCTAACACCAAAGGTTGTTGAGGATTTGCAGCGAAACAGGTTATTTAATGCCCGTTGCACCTTAAATAAAAACTTGTTTAACTTAACTATCGATAGTGGAAGCTGTGAAAATATTATTAGTAAACATATTGTTGAAAAAATAAAATTACCACTAGAACCTTATCCTGAACCTTATGAGATTAGGTGGATTATGTCAATAGAAAAGATAAAGGTAAACCAACGTTGTAGAGTACTATTTCCCATTGGGAAGTATAGGGATGAAATGTATTGTGATATGGTTGGATGCATGTAGTTTGATCTTTGGTAGGCCTTTGTAATATGATGTAAATGTTAAACACCTGAGTAGAGATTATTTGTACAGGATTAGAAAGAATGGTGTGAATTATACTCTTGTACCTTTGAAGCAAGAATCCAATCCTAATGCTTCTAAAGTTGAGGAAAAGACTTTCCTTACAATAACTAGTTTAGAGCTTGAGATGCAAGCAAAGATATAGGAAACTGAGCAAATTCATGCATTGGTTGTGAAGGCATTAGTGGATGAACAAGCAAAAGAGAAAAAAGAAGACATTCTCGAAGTAATTTAGCCTTTACTTGCCAAGTTTGAGGAGATTTTGCCTGATGGATTGCTAGATGGATTGCCACCAATGGGAGACATTCAACATCAAATTGATTTGATGTCGGGAGCTAACCTTTTAAATCTGCTACACTATCAAACGAGTCTTAAGGAGGGTGAGATATTTAAGGAAAAGAAAAATGAGCTGTTGAAAAATGGATAGATCCAAGAAAGTCTATAGTCATTATGCAGTTCCAGCATTATTGACTCCAAAAAAAAAATGACAATTGGCATATGTGTGTGAACAGTCACGCCATCAATAAAATAACTGTGGCATACAAATTTTTGATTCCTCGATTAGATGACATAATTGATCAGTTACATGGGCATCAATCTTTACGAGGATTGACTTGAAGAGTGGCTACCATCATATTTGAATCTGGCTAGGTTATGAGTGGAAGGCAGCTTTCAAGACAAAGGAGGGATTGTATACATGGCTAGTTATGCTTTTTGGATTGTCTAACGCACCGAGCACTTTCATAAGGGTGATGAATCAGGTCCTATCACCTTTTATAACTAAATTTGTGGTTTTTTTATTTTAATGATATCTTGATTTATAGTAGATCTGAGATTGATCATGTAGGACACTTGAGGATGGTGTTTGAGTGACTGTTAGAAAATAAATTATATTAGACTCTGAAGATGTGTAGTTTTATAACTGGTAAGCTACTGTTTTTAGGTTTTTTTGTTTATGCGGAGAGTATACATGTTGATGAGAAGAAAATTCGGGCCATTAGAGATTGGTTAGCCCTTTAAACAGTTAGTAAGGTCCGTAATTTTCATAAGTTAGCTACTTTCTATTGGCGATTCATTCGAATTTCAATAATACAGTGGCAGCCAATATTGAATGCATGAAGAAGGGAAAATTTGATTGGGGAAAGAGACAGAAAAGAGTTTTGCTTTAGTAAAAAAAAAAAAATAAGCAATGCTCCGGTTTTGGCACTTCCATATTTCAACAAACTGTTTGAAATAGAATGTGATGCTTGTAGTGTTGGGATTTGTGGAGTTCTATCCCAAGAGAAGAGACCCATCACATTTTTAGTGAGAAGTTGAATGATGGTAGGATAAAGTGGTCTACGTATAACTACGACAAAGGGTTCTATGTTGTTTTTCGAAATCTTAAGAAGTAGGGGCATTATTTGATTGGTAAGAAGTTCGTATTGTATTCTAACCATAAGACACTGAAATTTTTACATAATCAGAGGAGAATAAGTAATGACATACATGCAATATCATGCAATATAGGTCACTTACCTACAAAGGTTTCCAATCAAAATTGAGTATAAAGCTGGAGTTCAAAATAGAAATGTTGATGCTTTGAGTAGAAGAGCAGTCTTACTGGTCACTCTTAAGGGGAGAGATCACTGGATTCAACTATTTGAAAGAGTTGTATGAGCATGATGAGGATTTTGACAAGATGTGAAAGAAGTGTCAGAATATGCTCATTGATGACTTTCACATTTATGATGGATTTCATATGAAAGGCAATCAACTTTGCATTTCTTGGTCTTTATTGCGAAAGAAGGTGATTCGGGAATTGCATGGATGAGGTTTGGCTAGTCACTTAGGGTGACAAAGACTACTGATGTTGTCACTGACATATATTATTAGCCTTACTTAAACAAAATTTTGGTAAATTTGTGCAAAAATGTTATATTTGTCAAACCGCCAAGGGACAAGCATAGAACATAGGTTTATATATACCTTTGCCTCTTCCTGAAAACATATGGGAGTACTTGTCAATGGATTTTGTACTTGGATTACCTCATACACAATAGGGGATGAATTATGTATTTGTTGTAATTGATAGGTTTTCAAAAATAACACATTTTATTCCTTGCAAAAAGACGAATGATGCGTCTGCTATTACTCGACTTTTCTTTCAAGAGGTGGTTTGTTTACATGGGGTGCCAAAGATCATCTCTTCTAGGACAATAAATTTCTTATCATTTTTTGTGCATGTTGTGGAAATTGTATGACTCTTCATTATAGTTTAGTAGCCTGGCACATCCATAGATAGATGGGCAAACGGGGTCGCTAGATCAGACACTTGGAAACTTGATAAGGTGCATTTTTGGTGACAACCCAAAACAATGGGATTATGCCCTTGCACAAGAAGAATTTACATGCAACAATACCAAACACAGTGCCACGAGTAAATCACCATTCGAGATTGTGTATCTACATTGTCATAAACATGTGCTAGATCTTGTGCCAATTCAGAAGGGTGTTGGGTTTAGTGTGGCTGCTGAGAAGATGGCTATGGATGCACAAGCTATCATGGAGGATGTGAAACAGAAGTTGATGAAGACCAATACCAAATACAAGGAAGCTACCGAAAGGCACCACCGTGCTAAAGTGTTCGAGGAAGAAGATAAGGTGATGGTGTTCACTTGCAAAGAGAGATTTTCGATGGGATCACATAGCAAGCTACAACATAAGAAATATGGTTCTTACACTATCCTGAAGAAGATTAGTGACGATGTTTATATTATCGATTACTTGATAGTATGAGTATTTCCAGAACTTTTAATGTGTCAAATATTTATCATTTCATTGATGATCAGCTTTTGTATCCAGAGCTTGGACATGACTCGAGGTCAAGTCTTTCACAAGTAGAGGGGACTGGCGTGGAGCATGTTACAACTATATTTATAAACCATATAGACAAGACAAAGCCTGGAGAGAAGCCTATAAAGAAACCCGGAAGCATCTCATATGAAGCTCGAGTTGTTTTAATTATTTTCCTAATTAATCTGGATTTTAATTATTTGTTTTTAATTAGTATTTAGGAATCCTAATGCTAGATGGATTCTATTAATTAGGTAGGTTTTAATTAGGAATTCTTTCCCATAAAAGATTTTAAGACGCATATAAATAGAGGTTTCTAGTTTATTTTGAGAAGAAGATTATTATTAAAAAATTTAATAAAACCAAAGAGTTTCTCTAAATTTCTCTACAACTTAGGTCTGTAATCTTAGAGCTTGAGAACCCTAACTTTTAACCATGTTATACGTTGCGTCAAGTTAACAAGCAACAAAAAAGGAAAAAGGTATTAAAGTCAACTAACCGATCATGGAGAGTGAGTTGGATGCCAGGTCACGAATTATTGTTTCTTCATCATTAAGGCATTCTAACAAGTTGTTTGCAATATCTTGCCTGAAATAGCCATATGGAAAGATTATAAGTGACAAAAAAAAGAAAAGCAAAAGAAACAGGAAATTAATGAATGATATAGCTTCTAAACAGTAAAATACCACGCCAAATGAGAATTTTTGTTATATGAATTTGATGATATGGAAACAAGTTCCGATATAACATCAAGTGCATTCCTCCTCTGCAAAGCATTTCCAGAAGCAAGGCGGCTTAGAACTTGTTTGAGGCAGTTACTGTCAGTGCTCCTGTTGAATCAAATTTTAGCATGAAGATCCAAATAAGCTACCACATACTAAAAGACAAATGGAAAAGGAAAGAATACATTGAGCAGCATTCTGCTATGAGCATCACAACAGCCCTGGCTGTGCCATCCCGCTCATCTAGAAGGTGCAGTAACAAAGGTAGCACGGCATCCATCTGTCTACTGTCTGTCAGACCATTTCCAGATGAATAATTTGGTTTCAATATGACTGATTTAAGTATGTAAACAGCACCCTCCACCACATCTTCATCAGCACAGTGAAGCTTCCCACCAAAAAAAATGGAAAAGAAGGAAGAAAAGAGACAATAAGTATGACTACAGGAAACACAGTGTTCTATCAAAGAGAAGATTGGATTCTAACACAACAGGGTGGATGAGTAACTACTACCGGGACTGCATTTCAGATGACACAATAAAATACAATGATCCCATCTATCTCAACTATGTAGGCCATTAAAAATTCAAGATTTCAAAACAAAAAACTTGTGCTTCAAGGGGGACTCTTGGAATAGCATCAGCCATTCCTACAACTATAAAATTCTACGGATGGTGAAGAATGCATGTGTAACAAGAAAAGAGAAGAAGAAACAACATATTTAGTGCCACACTTCTGATGTGTCCCTTTTCTTTTGTCTTCTTGAAGTATACAATAAGATTCCTAGTGTTATCTGTCATCACAACAACATAATTTTAAACAATTTTATTTCATCAACCCAGCCCCATGCACACGAATGCATTCATATTCTGTTTTGGTTAAGATCCTTTACTAACCCCATGCTTAATAAAGGGCATGATAACTTTTATCTGGAAAAAAATGTGGTGCATAATAACATGTATCTAAAACCTTCTGCTGGACCAGCCTATAACTATTTGCAGTCTAAGCCTGATCCAAGCAAACTCCAGGCAGCAGTTGCAAATTATTTGGTGACTAATTGACTGACAGCAGTTGCAAATTCTTTATTGATTGTTTGTTTAAGTAAATATGAAATCAATCAACAAATATGTGCATAACTTGCAGAGAGGCTATACAGTTATTAGCACGAGCCATATAACAGTAGCCGGATATAATTTAGGAGCTGATCAATTGATGGGTTTGTTCGTGATGTCAAGAGCATTTACCTGTGACAAAAGAACTTGGGATATTTGCAAACCATTTTCTGACAACGCGGTTTCAAATTTCTTGTTGTCTAAACGTCCCAAAAGAAGGCATAGACATCTCAGGAAAAACTTTCTTGTCTCCAGACCGCCATCCTTGTTCTTTGTATGCCCCTCGGTATGGTTATCTGTATAATACTGAACATGCATTTTTTTTCCCCATTTTAGTCATCAGAAAAGGATCAATCACTTGGAATTGAATTAAATAGACAAGAATTGTGAAAAGTTGAGTAATTAAGGACCTTTCAAGAATGCTTAAGTCAACACAATTTGCCAGAGTTTCCTGATATTGTCTTATATATGCCCACATTAAAATAGGCTACATGTCAAAGCATTCTTCTCTCAATTAAAAGAATGACTATGAAGTCCGGGTCCTGTGAACTTCAGTTCAGGCCTCCCATCATAATAGCATAGATAGGAACTCTACATATCCTAAGAGTGACCATTATACCACTTCATGATGCAAAAAATATGTGAAAGATGGCATGGAAGATATGATCTCACACCATGTCAAAATAGATATGGATCCAGGTACAGAGAAAAATGGTATGAAGAATTATTTGTATAGATAAAACCAGCAACATAAATCTTCAATGCAACTTACAACTAACCTGGATGCCAGATATGTACTGATTTAATAAATCATCGCAATGCTGAGAAAATCTACGGTCTTCCAAGTGCAATAGAGTGCTGTAATGCTTCCAGCATGAAGAGACTAGCAAAGCTTCTGTTTTGAGAATGTTTCCACCTGTCTTTGTAATTGGAGACAAACAAATGACAATGCATAAGACATCAGATATTATTAAAATTACAAAATCCTTAAGAAGCATATACTGGGAATTAGACCTGCCTCATTTTCAACGTGACCATGGTGCCTTTTTATCTCTTGTAACCATTTAAGCACTTGCTCAACCCCTTTAGCATGTAAAGGCCTACTTTTGTTGCTCCACTGCAAGGCATGGAAAAATCAACATGCTACAGATCATAAATGCATGTTTTAAGTAGCTGGAAACTATCATCAAATCAGTATTTGAAGCAATTAGATATAACTTCGAGATCATGAAATCAGAAAAATATCTAGCATTCTTTCTAAGATCTGAACTCATTTCTTGAAGAAGTTAATACTAGAAAGGAAATCCCAGATATAATGTAGAAATATTTAACAATGCTAATACAATTAATATGAATAATACTATCATGTCCATGAAAGCAAGATAGATAGATTCATAAAAGTTTACTACTATGAACTTCACTCAAAACAGTTGGGAAAATAACCCTACTTAGATGAATATAATAAAATATCAAAGAGATATAAACTTATCCATCATCATATTAAAAAAGTCCAAACTTCTAAAAATTCAGTAGACTTCAATGCTTCAACATGGTGACATAAAATCTTCAAGAGATTGGGAAAAAAAAATGACTTCATTAAAGGAACAGAAAACATTGACTGAAGGCAAGTAGAGTCCAAAGTTATGAAACATTAAAACCCAAACAGAAAATCATTCTGGCAGACCAAAAGGTTTCTGGTTTTCTGATTGCATATACAGATATCTAGAGAGAATGCAGATACACATAAAAAGCATATAGATCACAGTTTCAGCACCCCAATTCCATAGTCAATAAAGGACAAGATACAAACGAGAATTGGGAGGGAGATCAAACAAGAAAACTAATGTATAGAACATACAGCAAGAAGTCTCTGTAACAGAGTGATAAGTACTTCTATCTGCTTCCAAAGCAAGTGGGCCATTTCAATACTAAACACTTCTGATGATTCAGATGGTTTCACTTTCTTCTCTTTGATGGCAGTTGACACCAAACTAATAGCATTTGATGTATTTGAATTCAATGATTTTGGCTTGTTACTCGCAACCTTGGTCTTTTTTGTCAAAGCTTCTGTGATAGACAAAATACAATCTGCAGCAGACACTGAAAGGCGAGAAGGCAACTCTAGTCTATCCTGCAAAGTGCTGCAAATCACATGGGCAAATAAAGGAGACCTATAAGAATATTGAATTACATCATCATGCATACTTTCAGATGAACTAACAAATGTGACTTCTTAAATTCCATGCATGCAACAAAAGAAACCACATTGATTCACAATGGATGACAACACATAAAGAATACCAACCATTCAATACCCACACAGTAAGAAGCTAAATTCAAGTATGAAAATCCCACAAAATAAGTGGTAAATTTATGGCATTCAGAATTAATTACACTCAAAAAGATATAATTACAACCAACTAAACCAGGCAAGCAACTCATAACATAGCACCTAGAATATACCACTAGTAGCAATAACCGACTACATCTTGCATGATTTAAAACAAACAAGAATAGACTATACCTTCCCTTGCGCACTATGCCAACCAAACGCGGGATACATGAGCAAAGCATCTTCAACAACGCATTATAGTTATCTCTTATTCCTACCACAAACAAAAACCAAACCGATCTCAACCAAACCGATCTTCACAAAAACAAACACAGTAAACTTACACAGTAGCTGAGAAAAATAAACGAAAAATATCTCATTACCATTTAGCGTATGTTGCTCCGTAAAATTCTCATACTCCACTAAACCACGAACAAGAATACACCAACCAAGCGCAACATACCGATCCTCTTTCCTCTCGATAATATTAGCCAAATCCATAGCAACAGCTTCGAAAACAAACTCATCTTGAAATAACCAGTTAATTATTATCATAGCTTGTCCTCCATGCTTCAAATTTACATTCCTCAAACACTAATAATAAAATAAATAAATAGAAGAAAAATGGAAGAAAAAATTAAAAATAAATTACAAGAAATAGCTGCATCCGTACATGTTGAGTGATAGGAACTAGAATCAGGTCCAATTTCTCGTGTCTCTCAATCGCGTCTTTAACGTATTTGTGAAAGAACCAAAGCGAATCCTCCAGCGAACCTACAAAGGACATAGAATTCAAAATCCGAAACAGAAATTAGTTGAAACAAACAAGAAATCGATTGTTGAGTGAGTACCGAGAGAAGGATTTTTGTTGGTAGAGTCGAGAGAGAGGCGATGAATGGAGTCTTGAAGCTTCTTAGTTCGAGAACTGAGTAGAGTGGTAATAGCTCTGCCGATAGTCACTGAAATCATTGATTCTGTGGAATCTAACTTCCGAATTAACACTTCCTCTTCTTGTTGATTCTCCATTGGAATTATGCAACGACAGGGAATGGATTTAGGAAATTACTTTGCTGTTTGAGAGGAATTTCCAGGTACAATGGAGAAGGTTTTTATTTAGTAACCAGGGGTTTTGGAAAGAGCATCAGTTATTAAACCCGCACCGCCGGCTTATTGAATGGACCCGGTGACTTTAAATTCGATTTTATTTGCAACTCGGCTCCTTCAAATCGGTTTATGGAAATTGGTCCGGTTCAGGTATTTTAAATTTAAAAAATATTTTTTTATGTGTTTGTTTGAGAGGGTAATAAATGTTATGTTTTTAAGTGTTTTTTGTTTATAAATATATTAAAATAATATTTTTAATTTTTTAAAAATTTATTTTTAACATAAAAATATCAAAAAAATCTAAAAACATAAAAATATATTTAAAACTAAAAAATCATAAAATAGCAAAAACAATTTAAACTACAACATCAAATAGACCCTAATTAATCTCAAATGATTATAAAAAACAAATTTGTAAAAATTTAATTTTTTTATTTTAAATTATTTTTTTGTGTTTTAAATTGTTTTAATATGTTAATATTAAAAATTTAAAAATATATATTATTTTGATATATTTTTAAATAAAAAAAATATTTAAAAATAATAATTTTTATATAAAAAGACTCATTTCATTTTATTTTATTTTACACAAAGATGTCATTTCGTTTAAAAAAACTACTAAAATTATGTTTTTTTAATATTGATAGAAAAGAGACGGAAAGATTGTAGAAATGAATTAGCTGAGAACACATATGGTCCCTCTGGTATTATATTTAGTCAAATAAAATCCCTTTCTTTGAATTGAATCAGATCAACCTGTTTTTTTGCTTCCTATTAAGGTAATTTGAGCATCTTAATCCAGTTTATTACTCATTAAAAGGACATGGCTCCTTTTATTTAATCGTAAATGAGGTTTATTTACAACATGGTTCCTTCCTGCACGGTACAATCTATCATTCTTGAGATTTTGTGATGCTTTTTGCCTTTAGGTAGCTTTGGTAGATTTCAATGAACAATGGCCATGCCTAATTTACTTTTCTTCTGAATTCTGTTATGATTTAGATTGGCTATCAGTATTTGTGAGTATAGTAGTTATTGATTTTTTAAAAGTTTTTTATTTAAAAATATATTAAAATAATATATTTTTTTGTTTTTATATAACATTTTAATTTATAATTTAACTAGATTAAAAAAGGTCTGGCAATGCGACCAGTTATCCCATGAAATCCCAAAAACAAGTGCACATGCACAAAATAAGGGGGACTGGATCAAATGCTTCCATAAGCTGCAAGTTCTTCCCCAGTTCTCTCAAATGCTTCAATCGACAGCAATGAAGGCATCATAGCCATCTGCTTATCCTTGCATGTCCGTGCCAATGGATGGTTTGCATACTGCTCTGCCCTCATTTTCCTAGCTATTAGTAATGTGATCTCAGATGTAATGAATTCACGGAGATTCATGCTTCCAGCAACATAAAAACAAAAACAAAAACGCAAATGCTCTGGAAAAAGGAAGGAGATAGGACTTTCTCACGAGACACCATCAGCAGCTAACTCAGAAACCTTTCCTGCTTTTACATAGCTGTAGATTTCCTCCTCAGCTGCTGGTGTTTTGTGAACAAGCAACTCAACAGTCTCAGACGCATTACTCTGCAATAAGATCATGAAAAGCATAAAACCATGAATATAAATACTCAATCAACTTCAATTTGTGTGGCAAAGAGAGAGATTTGAACCCTTTTTGGTAGGAAAAATATAGCAGTCAAATCGAAGACTGGTAGCTTCAGTGTCCAATGCCCCACATACCCATGTATACTACACCAAAGGCAGTTTAGTGCAGAACCAGGACTGAAACTCATTATCTACTCATCCCTTCAATAACAAAATTATACGAAATAGAATCATGCATTTTAATACGAACACCTTATTGCACTTGTCATCAGTAACACAAATTTCCTTACTGATCTTTACTTCTTTTAACTTACTACGTCTGCATCAAAGAAATTGAGAGAGGGGAACAATAATTCAAAGTGATGTGAGTGAGAAAATTGCAAGATGAAAAATAGGGTTTGAGATTGGAAAATTTGGATTTTAGGAGGCATAGCATGTTATTTTTATGGATGTGTAAATTTAATCTAAACTTAATAAATATTGATTCAAATGAACTTGAATTTAAATGAATGAAATTTTTATGAATAATTATATTGCTCGATAGATAATATATATAGAATATAATATATAAAATATAAATATTATCAAACTTATTGATCCAAACCTAAACCAATATATATATTGACATAGCATGCACATATTGTGCGTGTATATTACTATTTAATTTTTTGTTGTAAAATAAATAACAATCATAAAATAAATATTCATATGGATACTTAAAAACCAAAACTCAATAAATAGAATATAAACATCTAAATTTTTTATATATTATTTATGAATATATATATATATATAAACCTAACTCATGAATATCGATTATCAATATCCATGATTATTGCTTTTAGTTACCGTGGAGTTTAAACTTTGGAGCACAAGGTCTACCATAAGAAAATTAAACATCGAGGGACTAGTTTATATAAACATAAAAAATTACTGGAACAATTCGTACCATTAACCCCATCCTTTCTAGTAGGCGTCATCAAACTCATCTATTTGACTCGTACTTTCTGAATTCAAATGGGAAAAAAAAAAAAGAAGTGTAACTAGAACTCAGAGTTAATCTAAAAATAAAGATTTAATTTATGAAACTGTCTAATATGATTCTTTTAATCAGTTTAACCTCCATGAAAACACAACATATTTACTTTTTTTAGCGGTTAAAGAATAATATAAATCATATTTTAAAACATAATCTAATACCTTAAATTATTGAGTTGAGATAATTATTTAATATTATATCAAAGTTTTAATGATAAAGTGGTCACAAGTTCAAATCTCATCACCTTTATTTATTTGATAAAAATAAAGTACAAAGTAATATGAATTTGTACAAATTTCAAGCTCGAAGTGCTTTTACTTGAGAGAGTATATTAAAAAATAATATAAATTATATTTTAAAATTTCATCTAACAATTTAAACTATTAAATTAAAATAATTTTTTTTAATATCATCATCATTATTGCCTGAAATGATTTGATTTTTTCAGTTGCAAAACCTGCTAACACGCTTGCTTGATTCCCTCACTGTATCGAAAATCATCCGTGCTTAATATTTAACTTAAATATATATTCCATGTAAGGTTTTCTTACATGCTTTTTAAAAATTTTAATGTGGTAATTCTAAAAATAAAAAAAAATATAAAATCATGCTAGCATCAAAGCTACATATGTTTACAGGCACCAAGTGCTTGCAATTTATGAAATCTAATGATGGTCTATAGTAGATTTATTTCACTTTATATCTCAACCTGTAAATTAATTAGAATAGTATAATTTCTGAAAGAAAAAATAATGATAATAATAATGGTGGTGGAAGAATGGCAGATGATATTATATTATATCAAGCAGAAAAAACAGAGCGCTTTTCAATGCACATTTTGATTGTTTTATTCAGGGTTTTACATAACTAGGGGAGGGAGGTGTCCATGCAGAATCTGCTCCCCTTGAAACGCCTGGTGATGACGCCTGGGATCGTACACACTTAAGTATGCGCCACCATTTTTTTTTTTATAATATTTATTATGAATAACCTTTAAATTTACAATAAAATCAACAAAAAATAATAATAATACAAAAAACCCTTATTAGAAAATTATGCTGGCTAAGAGGCATTAATATTTTTATTCTAGAGTTAAATATTTTATTATACAATAAAAAATAAAATAACTAATCCAACCCATATAAATTATAAAAAAAAACAATTAAAACGAAATAGTTTTCTTATTCATGGTCAACAATAATTTTTTAGGAGATTTAGTTTTTTTAAAATTTAATAAATGCATTTTAATCACAAATAGACCAGTAATATGAGTGAATATACCATAGTTATTGTCAAGTCACAGACTATGCTTGATACACTGGTATGAATAATAGCATCAACAAATTGAAGACTGGAATTTATGAGAGCAAACATGATGGTAATATATCCCACCACAAATTTAACTTTCTATCTTTTTAGAGTAATTTCTGAAAATTAAAATAACACAGGAACGTAATCTCATGTCTGAATCTGATGCATTGCTGGTAGGGTAGAGTGATGCCTCTCTAATTTTAGAGCATTCAAGTGGTGGTCATACACGTACCTAATTCATGAACCTCGTAAAGGGTCTGTCTAGTGATTATTGGTTAGGTCATATCCAACACCCTACCAAACTCCCACCCACCCTCACCCTTCTTTAATGATGCAACTTTCTGTTTCCATTTTGGTGGCTCGAGCCCGTGTAAGCACCCAGTGTCCTGGTCCTACACTATTGTCTCCTCAAGAGACACTTGTTTCACGGCGAAGCAGCCGAGTCAACTTAGTTTCTCAGTTATGTTAAATTAACCATTTAAAATGTCTAGCTTTCAAGCGTAAGCCACCCTAGCTTTCCTCACCACGTCAAAAAAAAAAAAAAAAACAGAGAGAGGAGAAATTACCTACGACAGTATGGATTTGAGCTGAATAACTAGAACCAAATTTCAAGCCAAGATGCCATAAACAATGCCATGACCAACCACTCTTTGACACCACAACGACAACAGGAAAACCTAGCTCTTCCTGGAACATGAAATCGGTTGGTGAATTGAACTGTAATTATAATTATCTAATGTTGTGTTTGATTTCGTGTGTAGAAAAATGTTTTTCAGATTTTTTGAATTTTTTATTTTAAATTATTTTTTATGATTTTAGATAGTTTTAATATATTAATATTAAAAAAAATTATTTTAATATATTTTCAAATAAAAAACAAAACTGCTCTAATTACCAGAAACACTATCTAATTATGCCACGATAACAAAAACTAAACCTTTGAAGCCCACCTAACTCAGCTACCCAAATCCACACCTTCAAAACTAAACAACAATAAGTAAGAGCCTTTCTATAAGAAATGAACTTGCACGGTTGCACCTAACATTCATAAACAGCCCTGATCAAACTTAGAAAGCCTATTTGTAAGATCCAACAAAACTATAATTAAAAGGAACCTTAAGAAAAATAAAGAGAGAAGCAAATATTCTTGCTATGAAGTGGAACACAAGAAAGTTCATGTGGAGGCATGGACTTTCCACTCCTTCGAGATAAAAAGCGAATAACAGAACAGAATTATTCCAACTTTTCACTCTTAACCCCATTGGTTTTTGTCATGATAGTCCAAACTCCGAATCAAACTTTTTCTTTTCTGCCAAATGAATCTTGTGATGACACAACCCATGAAATGGGTAATCAAGGCCTAAACTAGTCAACATCATGTAGGCACTCCTTGTGATGAGAGAGCATTTGGCCACCTTGCTTGTAAACAAAGCCTAATCAAGAGCCATCGTTCATCGTCGCTGTGTTCTTGTCTCTTTTGCTTGGTTTCTTCATGCTTTCCTCTCTGGACTCTGTTAGTGAAATGTTAAGAGACAAAGGGAAAATACTCGTCAAACTCAGGCACCGAAAGGCGAAGGGTGAGGATGAGGAAGCAGCATTCCCTCCTCCAACTTTCCTTCTGTTGTTTCATTATTTTGTGAAAGAACATAAGAAAGGGAGAAATGGTAGAAATTTACCACTTTTCAGCACCCTTTTTACTTTTCTTGTCTTCAGAACCGACAGATTGAAGTCAGAACGTCATCTATTTCTTGCTGATATTTCAACAATCAAACAGAGCATCACTGTTTACAGCCAAAATAAATGGTGCAGATTCCAGAATTATGTTTTGCCTTAAAGGCCCCCGATTGATTTTGCTAAAGTAAGAGGAGACTAAACATGAAATTTTGTTACAAGGTAAATTGCTCATCTTGAAAAGGTTAACAAATGACACCAATAAAAATAAAAATTTGAAAAATAATAGAAGAAAAAATACATCCTCCCTCGCCCTAGCCCGGGCATTGTTTTTTTTTTCTTCACTATATATCCCAGGAGTTATCGATCTCAACCTTTTCTAACTTCTGATGTGATAATAAAATGCTGAAAATGAATTTCCTTATAGGAAGTGACTATCTTTCTCCCTTCCCCTCCTCTTCGTTACTGTTACCTTCAACACTGGCTACCGCTAGAATCATAAAAAAAAAAATGTAATTATTTACCAAAACCAACTGTGTTAGCCACCTCCGGGCTCCATAAAACTGCCTTTAGTTTTGCTGAACCACAAGATGATCAATGTGCAATTGCTCAACCCATGACCCTACTGCATGGTCACGGTCAACAGGTTCGATATGGGAGTTCATATTTGAACTCTCACTTGATGAAGCACTCGCTGTTATGCTTTCGGATACATGCACTGTTGACTTTTCTTTCATCTCAGTTGGAGATTCTTTAACAAGTGATTGAACCCAGGATAAATCAGGCTCATCTCCATTACCAAGCTCAAAGGAATTTGACCTGCGTAGCTTACCAAATTCATCTGCACTAACAGTCCAGTCTGGTTTCCCATTAGAGGAACCCCATTTCGACCAAGAGTTAACTGGTGATCCAACAATGGCAGCAGTATTGGAGACTAGTTCCTGAGAGCTAAGGCTATGCAAATGCTGTTGCTGCTTCTCTCTATGGGCTAACATAGACACTCGAGAGCTCATTGGCGAGATAGGTTCCACATTTCGGGGTGACATCCTGCCTGAAGCAAAAGATGCCTGCAATAGAGGGTGATCGACATTTTTTGGAGAGAAATTTGTGTTGATTGGTGATAACATGCTTTGCTGCTGCTGGAACTGATTGAGAACAGCAGATTTATGGGAAGGGGAGAAAACTGCTGAAGCCAGTGCTTGATCAGCATACTGAGGAGATAAGCTCTCAGCAGAAAATAGAACGTCAAGATTTGAAGGGGCTAAGGTTTTCAATCGACCAGAGCGATTCAAGGAGTTGTTGCTCAAAGATGGTTGACTGAGACTGGATAATTCACTAAGAAGCTGCTGTTGCTGCACATCAAAATCCGGAAGCAAATTGTAGTCTGCTTGAATGTCTCTAGCATTAAGGGAAGATCTCAAGCGACTGGACTGGAGATTGCTTCCAGGAAGATGCAAAGCTGGGACATTTGGTTGGAGCCAAGCCATTGAAGAATGGGACAAGCCATTGGCAGATGGAGACATGGGTGGAGAGAATGGTTGAGGAGACATGACAGATGCTGAAGGAGAGCCTGGCAAGAGGCTCATGGCTGCAGCAAAATCCATGGCAGTAGCACCTGATGTACTAGAGCGAGGAGAGGGAACAGCAGAACCTGTGGATACATATAATGGGCGGAGCTCCTCAACAGTGTGAGCAAAAAAGCAAACTCTCCGTGCACAATTTGTACCGTCTTTGCACAGCCGGGTTCTATATTGAGCAGGGTGAAGCCAGCACTCAAAAACACCATGAGCATATTCACACATGTCTCCACGTCTACAAGCCCCTTTTCGGAAATCAGGACATGGAACGCAGCTATAATGAAACTTTCTAGGATCCCTTCTTCGAGCATTTTCGCCAGGGTGAACAAATGGGCACTCGGTCCAATCATGGGAATAGGCACGGGAACAAGGCCTTACCTTGAAAGAATACATTCGGAATTCATCAGTAGAATAGATGCTGTTCTTGATATCTGGGAGAGATGGATCAACAGGATATTCTTTCTTCTCTGATACAAAGGGAACAGGTGCTTCATTCAGCTTTGACTTCATTGGGGAATCTGAACCTGACAGAAGAGACATGTCTTCCAGAGTAGGTGAGAGAGGCGGGGAATTTGAATTTGCATTGGACATGGAAACCCTTCGATTGTGCTCAATAACATAACCTTCAGCAGAAAGGAGTTCTTCAAGAGTCAACCTCGCTTCTTGGAACTTTGGCGGAACAACAATAGCATCAATTGGACGATGACCATTGGCGTCTACCACATTAGCATCAGCACCTGCTGCCAAAAGCAGTTTCACGACATCAACGGCATTCGCAGCCCCACCCGAGGCTGCACAGTGAAGGGCAGTGCTCTTGTCAACACCGCAAGAGCGATTAACATCAGCATCAGAGAGAGAAAGAATCACCTTTATAACACCAATGCTACCATATGTAGCAGCTACCATCAACGGGGTCCTGTATTCACTAGCCATCTGCTTAGAGCCCTTTTGTCGACCATACCATAGTCCAATCTGATCAACACAAGAAGGATCGCGCTCAATAGATCGCTTAAAGCCCTCAACATCATTGTTAGCAGCAAGCTCAAGCAAGCTTGCAAATGTATCTTCAGTTTCAACAGTTAAGTGATTCATGTCTATGTTGGTGGGTATACTTTCGTCAAAAGAAATTGAGGTATTTTCAGAGTCAGTGCAAGCTTTAACTGCTCCAATCCACAGAACATACTTTCATTTGCTAAAAGTAAATCTGAAATTCAAATACAATCTCATTAGCATCAACCTGCAGATAAATACCGTAACTACCTTATCATCACTATATCTAACAAGAAGTGAACAAATATTGTCATTCATAGAAGTACAAGACAAGATGGTCAATTAAATTAAACAATATCATCAATCTCACCTATCCATAGAACACAGCACCGAGCATAGCAACCAACTACAACGAATGGACAAAGAAGAAATGCTATACAAGTATTTATAGAGGAGCTAATGAAGCAGACCCATTAGACTAGTAACAACCCCGGATAATTTTAAATTCTTTGTTGCAAAGGATCCAGGAAAAATGAAAAAGCACTAAATGAAACCGATGAGGAAATCGAACTCCGGCGCAACAAACGGAGAAAAACTAGGAAACAGGATTTCTTAGATTTTATGCAAGTTCTTACTTATTCTCATACCGGATCAAAAAACTGGAAACAAAAGTATCAGTCTTGAGAAATAGTTCCATCTTAACTGCAGTGAAGGTCTAAGAACAGAGGGGAAAACAGGAGAAAGAAAAAGAAACACTGCAGTGTGGGATTCTTTCGATTTTTTCAAATAATTTGATGCACAAGAATATATATCACTAACTGAGCAAACAATAATCTGTGTGGTTTAATATTCTTTTTTATCTTCACTTCCATGTTCCATCTTCATCCTTCCTGAGTTTACTCAGCAAAAATTAAGGAAACTAGAATCATAACAAAAACCAGAACACATCTCAATCCCATACAAGAAAAGGAAAAAAAATAAAAACAACAAAAATAATGTCAAAACACTCAGATTGAACAGTCAATACAGACACAAAAGTAAACAACCACAGAGAAAACAAAGTACACACTCAATCCAGCACTGATTATGTGCATTTTTAATCAAAGAATTTAAAGTAAAAAAATGACCAGATCAGGAACTTGTAAAAGATCTGGTATTTGGAGGCAAAAATCTCACTAAATTTTTAACCAAAAAAAAGGAAACAAAACTAAGAAACACAAAAGATCTTTCCTTTACGTGTTCATTCAAAAACTATTGTTACCTCCAAACAACAAAGGTGAACAAAAAAAAACACAAACTCAGAGACATAATAAACAGACAAGACAAGAGAACCCAGATGAAGAAACTAGAGAAGTAAACATGTAAGTGATCAAAGTGAGCCCAAGTTAAGTTTTCTTAAGGTTGCAAGAAGGAAGCAAGCTTACTTACCAGTTCGTTAGTTCCAAGCTAAGAAAGTGGAAGTTCCCGTTTTTCTTTGACAGATCCAGACAAAACACGCTAGTGACTTAAAAAACAAGCTTGGCAAGCTTATGAAGTTTCAAACAACTGCTCTTTTTGTGTTAAGAGAAGGAGAGAGTTTGTGGAATGAGTGAGAGAAGGAGAGGATCTTCTTCTTCTTCTTCTCCAAATCCTATGTTTTTCTCTTTGCTTTCTTTTCATGAAAAAATATAAAAATTCATTTAAAGAAGGAAAAAGTTTCACTCCATTTTTTTTTGTTAAAATCGCCTATCCAATAGAAGGAAAGTGAAAAATGAAAATAAAAAAATAATAAAAAGCACTGAATATTCTGTGCAGTTCTTGCTACTGTTTCTTCTTCTTCTTTTTTTATAATCGACCATACATGTAATTTTATTCTGACTGATATACCCTTTTGGGTCATTGAACAGGGGTAAAACTGTCACTTGATAATGAGCACTAAGTTTAGTGGATGAGGTGGCAATTTGCGAATGGTAGTGGTGAATAAGTAGTACAGCTTGAAAAGGAAGCTACAGCCTTTCGTTTGTAAGAATTTAACCTTGGCTTTAAAGAGAGTGAGGTAAAATTTACTAGTGTTAAAAAAATCGGTTAATCTTTAATGTTTTTATTATTTAATTTCATCCATTAAAATCAAATAATATAAATATTATATATATAATAATATTTTAAAAAAATTAAAAAATAATATCATAAATTAAATTATAAGTTAAAAATTTTAAAACTCAAGTAAACCGACCTAGTCAATATATCAAATAACATAAAACTTAATTTGTTATTATAATTTTTGTCACTTTTTTTTTCAATTGATTATTTTATTTTAGTTGATTAATTCTTATTGAATCTAGATTATTTTTTATAGTTTACAACATGTTCTCCGTTAGCCTATTAAGCTAAAAATTTAATTTTAATTAAATTTAATTTATGAAAATTAACAATATATACCCAACTTAATATATTAAACTCACTCAAATCCAAAAATATTTGAATGTGTTGAGTTTAAATCTTGTAAGGTATCAAAACTTAAATTGAATATAATTATAGATGAAAATTTAACTAAAATATATCCATGAATACCATCATCAATAAATTTCTTGAAAATCCAATCTAAATTTACCCTACATGAAATTAAATTTTAATATGCAAAAATATCTAGTGCAGCCAATCTGGAAAAGACAGGAAAAGCTACTAGTTGAATTAGAGTCATGGCATTGGATGTAATTATTTAAGGTTGAGCTTGGTTAATATAATAATATAAAAATGATTGGAATATACTTGAATTTAAAAATAAACATAAAATAAAATTGTTTTTATTATAATTTTATAATAAAGTCTTATTGTTTCAAAACATGAAATATAAAAACATAGAAGAACATATGTTTCTATCTTTCTTGTTTTTATTCTTCACTTTAGAAACACTAACAAAACATGGGTGAAAAACAACCTCGTGCATTTAAATTTGAAGGGAAAAAAAACACCTCATTTACGGGCCATTTATGATTTTTTTGGTAATATAGATTTGATGGATGTTTGATAACAACAACACACAAAAAAAAAGAAAAAAAGTGGATGGATGTGATTATTTGGCCATAAATTCGGACAATTATGCATCTGGGGTAGGTCAAGTAGATGAAAGGTTTGGTCCCTTATGGTCATCCACGTGTGCTGTTGTGTCAGGAGGTACAGAGGCCTAAACTAAATGTAAGAGTCGAGGCAATCGAATCGGTTTGGCGGATTGGGTTAGACCCGTTTTGTATTCGTGTTCAGGTCATTGTATATTTGACCACAATTCACTTGGATCAATCCACAGATATTTGGGAAATCTGCAAATGTTGGATCGAGTTAAATTCGGATTGTATTTCTGTTTCAGTTATTATATACTTGATTGTAATCAATTTGGACTGTAATGAATCCAAAGGCTTGAGATAATTATACAATGCAAGGGAAATATCATCAATTCCATGCTGATTTTTAAACCACCAAACCGAGTATATGCAACTACACAACATAATTTAACATGTCGAGGGAGATAAAAAAAAAACTAACTAACTAATGTAACACATTAAAAATAACTATAACTGCACAGGTTTTGACTGCTTAATTGTGAGTATATTTATTATCAATTGTAATAATAAGGTGCCTTTTTTAAATGTTTTAAAAAATCATTTAAGAATTCAACGTGGGTAATAAGGTTTTTTTACTTTTGTTTAGCACAATAAAATTACTTCATCCCCCTTGAAAGAAAAATCCTAAACATGGATTTAGGGTTTTTAAAAAAAACTTTAAACAGTAAAATTATTAATTTAACATTGGATACTTAAAACCAAAATAATAGGGATTTTTTGTTCTATTATTCAATTTAAACACATTTAAACTACTTCATTACTCTTCGAATTAGAAAAACTTGTCCTCAATTTAGGAGTGCTTTTAGATTTGGTTATTTTGTTACTCTCGAGTTCTATTAGGGGCACTATGAATATTTTACAAATAAAGAAATTTAAAAAAAATATGGAGGCGCGTGAACAATAGGCACAAGTTTTGGATAGCGTGTACGATGCTTGAATGTCTGCTTTCAGGGTGCTAATTAAAGCATTTTGGTAGCCCCTTCACTGTTTGATAGCGCGTGTGGACCTTTTCTTCTCTTTTTTTCTCTCATTTTTTCTCCTTGATTTTTATAATGGCCATTCAAAAGCAACCCTTAAATTTATTTTTTTTTATGATTTGGTCATTATTTTTTTAATTATTATTTTTTTAATTTAAAATAATTTATTTTTTCCCTTAAATTTATTTTTTGAAACTATATGATTTTTCCAATTTCATCCCCTATGAATTTTCTTTGCATATAAGATTTGTTCCTTATTCTTTCAATTACTATTATTTTTATTTGTGATGGTTTTTTAAATTATTTTTTTTATAATTTCATCCTTATTGAGTTTCTTTTCTATTGAATCTAGTCTTTTTTTATTGTTATTTTTTTACCTTGATATTTAAAAGAAATTGATTTTTTTATGATTTTATCCTTCAAGATTTAACTGCTCGAGTATTTAGCTTTTTGGTTGAGTCTAGATCTAAAATTTAACAGATTGTGCATTTAAGAGATTGGCTCAAGTCTTCTTTTTAAAGCTTTTTTTTTTGTTTCATGCTCCAACATTGTTTTCCACTTTTTATGGGATTTTGTAGTCGTGTTGAAAATAATTTGAGTTATCTTTGGTTTTTTTTTCTTCTAATGTTTGTTAAATTTAGATTTTTAAAATGGAGTTTTGTTTTTTTAATTAAATTAATTGATTTCATCCAACGACCTTAAATAGGTCGAGTGATGAGCTTTCTGATTAAACTTGGGTCTAGAATTAATAGATCACGAGTTTAAAAGATTCCGGTTAAAGAGATTAACCCCCCTTTTTATAGTTTTTTTAAAAAAACAATAATGAGGGTTACCTCAAGTGTTTTTGGCCTTTGTTGAATATGACATTTTTAAAAGGAATTTTATTTTTAAATCAAATCAAATTGATTGATTAAATATAAGCATGTGATACCCACTACACGATGTTTTGTTTTTTTGCTTTCCAAGTTACTACTCTCACAATATGTGTCGTCTTTTCAATTACTTGAATCTTAATTTTTTTATTATTTTTTTAAAAATATTGGTGTCATCATATCTTTCAAGTTTTTTATTCTTTTGATTGAATACTTTTTGCCTTTTTTTTCCATTCAATTTCATGCGCTAATATGAATAGTGAAATAAGTGAGACCCCTTTTTTTTTCTCATTTCCCTCTTTTTTTTTCTTTTAAAAAAATCTATCTCTTGATTATTGTTTTTTTGATTGATTTTTTTTTTTGTATTTTATTTCATTTCAATTTCATCTTTCAATGTTTTATTAATTTTGAACTGTTCATCATAATTTATTTCAGTTTACTTTTTATGAAATTATTATTGTCTCAAATAAACTTTCTTACATTTAATATTGCTCAATTTTATGAACGTCTATTTTTATTATTGTGTTATTAAACTAAAAATAGTTTTTAAAAATAAAGTTTCTCTAAATAGTGAAGGTGGTGGGCCTTTTTTATTTTATTTTATAAAATCTATCTTCTAATTTTTTTCTTCTCTTGACTTGATGCTTTTTTACTCTCTGGATCTCAATTGTGGGTTTGACAAGTTAGGTTACCAAGCTCAGATCGATCCAATATGTCGTTGTCTCAATATTAAAAAAAATATCATCTTAAAAATTATTTTAAAACCAAACCTCACTTTTACTAGTTGTTTGGGTCATGTAGAGGCAACTCTCGTGTATGTTAGTTTTAAACCCTGGTTAGGTAAATGGTCAGATCGAGAGGTTTCAAGATTAACCCCCCAGGTCGAGTTTAATAACAATGCCATATATATATATATATTTTTAAAAAATAAATCTTCCTTTTTTCTCCCCTTCAATTAAATATATATATATATATATATATATATTTTCTAATTTCATCCTTCAAAGATTGATTGATTTTGATTGGTCTTTATAATTTGTTTGTTATGAAGTTATTATTATTTCAAACAAATGTCATAGCATTTAGTTTAGGCTTAATTTTACAAGTGTTTGTTTTTGTTATCATATTATAAAGTAAAAATAATTTTTAATTAATAATAATAAAAAAAAATTATGATTCAATAATAAATTTGGTAGGTCAATTTTTAAAAACTAAATCAATCTAATATGTCACCATTTTAATATTAAAAAAATTATTTTTAGATTCTTTTAAAATTAAACTATTTTTTACCGGTGATTTAAGTTATCATTACAACTTTCAAGTTGATCGATTTTTCACACGAATTAATTTTAATTTTAAAATAGAAAATTAAACATAAACTAGAAAAAGAATTGGTCATGAGAATTAAGGGATGATGCACTTTAATAATAACAACAAATAATTCTTGAGAGGCCTAATCTTTTTTAAGAGTTTTAATCTGACGTGGCCACGAGGGAGCTAGCATGACCTGAGCCATGTTAACAAAAGTTCACTTGTAAATACTTTTCAATCTGCTACTTTCATTTTGATTTACCACAACAGTTCTCCCCTCTAAGTAATACAAAAGCAAAAGCTAAATCCTTCACGGTTCAAGCAAGAACGGTGCCATCTCAGCATACTAAGATCTTATCAATCCCAGGCATTGAAAAAACCTGTAACGAGCATCTAATCTCTCAACAAAGGCTGAAGAATCTATCCTGGGCATAACAAAACCTGTTACTAGCATCTAAACCATCAACAAAGGCTGAAGAATCTATCCAAGAATCATATCCACATTCCCCACAATTCTCGAGTCCCACTTGTTGGATTTGGAATCCACAGCACAGGTTCCAATTCCTTTCCCACACACAACCCACCAAACGAGAGACAATGGAAAGTACTCGAACACAGAGTAAACAAGCAACTACGAGGGACAGAAGTTACTGTGATAAGTGATAACAGTAGCGAAATAGTTACATCAAGATCACTGTACTATACCTCCACTTTTCTGTTCCAAAACCAGATTAATCGTCTCCGAGTTAGTAAAGAAAAAGAACTATTCCATGTTTACATCCAAAAAATGGTGCGGATCCAAGCACAACAAAGCCTTGAAAAGTCCCCAATTAGTCTGATGCTCCGCTATAGATTTTGTCAGGGTCATAGTGACTATAAGAGATACATATAAAATAAACCTGACAGCTTAGTTACATTAACATGCTGCTTATCATTGTAAAAGAGGTAAGAAAAAATAATAATTAACAATAAGAGAATTCTAAATTTTGAAAATATTGGGATAAAAAATACACCTAGCTGGGGCATAATCTTTTTTTCATTATAACCCAGGAGTTATCTCACCCTTTTCTAACTACTGATGTAATAATAAAATGATGAAAATGAATTTTCCCTCTTTGAGCTTTCTCCCCCCCCCCCCCACTTCCTTTTTGTTACTGTTACCATCAATGGTCGCTACCAACAAAATCATCAAAAAAACATGAGATTGTTTACCAAAAACTTGACAGCTTTTGCTGCCTGAGGGGCTCGTTAGGACTGATTTTAGTTTTGTTGAGCCACAAGCTGATCAATCTGCAAAGACTCAACCCATGACCCTGCCATTTTGTCAAGGTCAATGGTTTCGGTTTGGGAGTTCATATTTGAACTCTCGCTTGGCGAAGCACTTGCTGCAATACTGCTGGATACAGGCATTTTTAACTGATCTTTCATCTCAGTTGGAGATTCCTTGACAAGTGATTGAACCCATGATAGATCAGGTCCATCTCCATTACCAAACTCAAATGAATTTGATCTGCACAGCTTGCCCAGCTCATCTGTACTAAGGGTCCAGTCCGGTTTCCCATTTGACGAGCCCCATTTCGACCAGGTGTTGACTGGGGAGCCGACAATGGCAGCAGCATTGGAGCCTAGTTCCCTAGAGCTGAGGCTACGCAACTGCTGTAGCTGCTTCTCTCTTTGAGCTAACATGGACACCCGAGAGCTCATTGGCGAGATAGGTTCCACATTTCGGGGTGACATCCTGCCTGATGCAAAAGAAGCCTGCAACAGAGGGTGGTCAACATTCTTAGGTGAAAAATTTGTGTTGATTGGTGATAACATGCTTTGCTGCTGCTGCTGGAACTGATTGAGAACTGCAGATTTGTGGGATGGAGAGAAAACTGCTGAAGGCAATGCTTGATCTGCATACCGAGGGGATGAGTTCTCAGCCAAAAATAGATCATCAAGATTTGATGGGGTTAAAGTTTTCAATCGGCCAGAGTGATTCATGGAGTTATTGTTCAAGGATGGTTGAGTGAGACTGGATAACTCACTCAAAAGCTGTTGTTGCTGCCCATCAAAATCTGGAAGTAAATTGTAGTCTGCTGGGATGTCTCTCGCATTAAGGGAAGATCTCAGGCGACTGGACTGCAGGTTGCTCCCAGGGAGATGCAAGGCCGGGACATTTGGTTGAGGCCAAGCCATGGAGGATTGTGAGATGCCATTGGCAGAAGGAGACATAGGTGGAGTGAATGGCGAAGGAGACATGATGGATGCAGCTGAAGGGGAGCCTGTCAAGAGGTTCATAGCAGCAGCAAAATCCATGGCAGTAGCACCTGATGTACTAGAGCGTGGAGAGGGTACAGCAGAACCCGTAGATACATATAATGGGCGGAGCTCCTCAACGGTGTGAGCAAAAAAGCAAACTCTCCTTGCACAATTTGTACCGTCTTTGCACAGCCGGGTTCTATATTGAGCAGGGTGAAGCCAGCACTCAAAAACACCATGAGCATATTCACACATGTCTCCACGTCTACAAGCCCCTTTTCGGAAATCAGGACATGGAACGCAGCTATAATGAAACTTTCTAGGATCCCTTCTTCGAGCATTTTCACCAGGGTGAACAAATGGGCACTCAGTCCAATCATGGGAATAGGCACGGGAACAAGGCCTTACCTTGAACGAATACATTCGGAATTCATCTGTAGAATAGATGCTGTTCTTGATATCTGGGAGAGATGGATCAACAGGATATTCTTTCTTCTCTGATGCTAAAGGTTCATCGTTTAACTTAGCCTTCGTTGGGGAATCTGAACCTGACAGTGGAGATCCATTTTCCATGGAAGGTGAAAGAGGAGGAGAATTTGAATTCACGGTGGCTATGGAAACCCTAAGATTTTGCTCAACATGAGAACCATCAGCAGCAAGGAGCTCTTTTAGAACCAATCTCACATCTTGGAGCTTTGGTGGAACAACAATAACATCGATTGGACGGTGACCATTGGCATCAGCCAAATTACAATCAGCACCAGCTGCTAAAAGCAGCTTCACAACATCAACAGCATTCAGAGCCCCGCCCGAGGCAGCACAGTGAAGGGCAGTGCTCTTGTCAACACCGCAAGAGCGATTGACATCAACATAGGATAGAGAAAGAATCACCTTTATAACATCAATGCTACCATATGTAGCAGCAACCATCAAAGGGGTCCTGTGTTCATTAATCATCTGCTTAGAGCCCTTTTTTCGGCCATACCATAGTCCAATTTCATCGACACAAGAAAGGTCACGCTCAATAGATTGCTTAAAGCCCTCAACATCATTGTTAGCAGCAAGCTCAAGCAAGCTAGCAAAGGTGTCTTCAGTCTCCACAGTTAAGTGATTCATGACTATGTTGGAGGGTTGGTTTTCGTCAGAAGAAATTGTGGGTAGTGTAGGAGTTGCTGCAAGCTTCAATCTCTCCAATCGACAGCACATACTTTCATTTGTTTAAGCTACAACTGAAGTCGAAAACCAAGCACATTTAGCATCAATCTGCTGGGAAAAAACAATCAGTATCCTCGCATCGCATAATTGGCCCAAAACAGCACCCACCAAAAATTATCGTTCACACAAGTGCAAGACATGTTAATATGGACTAAAATGACTTACTTTGACAAGCATCCTTGTCCTATCATTTCCATTGACGAATCAATGAAACACATATGTTGCAGGTTTATCTTTTATCATCATTATCATTCATCATTCTTTTTGTTAAAAAGTTACGAAATTGCATTAAGGAAATAGAAATGACAACATTACAATCTTGAGAAGAATGGATTCTTAACTGTGTGAAGGTCTAAGAACAGAGAAAAGAAAAGAAAAAAGACTGCAATTTATTATTCTTTTTTATCACTTCATACAATTTGAAGCATAATAATGTTCATAATGAACTCAGCATACAAGATATGTACAATTTTATACTATTTTGATCCTTTTCCCTTCCACCTTCATTTCCCTGAGTTTTCCCAGAAACCAAACAGAAAATTGAGAAAAATAGAATTATAAAAAAAACCAAAAAAAGTTTTATCGCAAAATAAGTTGAAAATAAAACTAGTATTACAAGAAAACAAAAAAGTCAAAACACTCGGATTGCATGGTCGATACATACACAAATATAGGAGAAAACATAGAAAACAAATTGCATGTATAATCTAACACTGAATATATCCATTTATCATCAAACCATTTAAAGAAAAAATAAAATTGACCAGAAATAACCAGATCAGGAACTTGTAAAAGATCTGGTTGTTAGAGGTAAAAATCTTCACCGATTATTTTAGCCAGAAAAAGAAACACAAACCATTGACAAAAAGATCTTCCCATCATGTGATCAATCAAAAACACTCATTATCTCCAAACAACAATGCTCAAGTAACCACACAGACACAGACATAAACAGATAAAACAAGAGAAGCCCAGTTAAGGATAGATAGAGAAGCAGACATGTAAGTGATCAAAGCGAATCCAAGCAATATTTTTTTAAGGTTGCAAGATGGATGCTAACTTACTTACCAGTTTGTTTAGTTCCAGCCAAGAAAGTGAAAATTTAGGTATTTTTGACAGATCTAGACAAACTATCTCGACAAAGTTAAAGTTACAGACTTCTCTCTTGATGTAAGAGAAAGAGTTTTTGAGTGAGTGAGAGAAAGAGAGAACTTTCATCTTCTTGCATCTCCAAATCCTATATCTTCTCTCTCCGTTTTCTTTCATGGAAAAATACAAAAAAAAAAAAAAAAGTTTTTTTTTATTGATAAAATCGCCTATCCAATAAAAAGGAATTGTGTAATAAAATCAAATGGAATATATAACAAATAAAAAAAAGGCTATGAGTACAGGGGTTGAAATTCTGTGCTCTACATTCTACTTTCTCCTCTTATTCATTAGATAATTTCTTGACTTATATACCCTTTTGGGTAACTGGGGAGGGCAAAAACGTCATTTCATGATGAGCTTAGTGGATGAGGTGGCAAGTTGTGAGTAGTTAAAGGAGTCCAGGCAGAGTTAAGACTTGAAAAGCAAGGTAAATCCTCTCCTTTGTAATAATTGAAGTACTAAACCCTTGTCTTTTGGAGGGGCTCGGATGTCTTTGGAAATTCAACTTTAATTCACACTACAGAAAAGGTAAATTTTGATAGGGTAAATATCAAGTGCAGTCAGTTCTTGTGAGACAAGAAACGCTGCCGGTTGACGTGGCACGATTATATTGGCCAGTGCTTTTTAGATGACGTCGTTTGAAATGGAACCGCATGTGTCCGAGCCAAAAAGATTTCCACTGTTCGCCTGTAAGAGCGTGATCGGCTGTTTCGAGAATCAAAATTATTAAGGTAATGTTTGCATTTCAGTTAGACCACTTTTTAAAATATATATATATATATATATATATATATTTTCGATTTAAATTAATATTTTTTAAAAAATATATATTGTTTTGAGATGTTTATATAAAAATAAAAAAAATATTATTTTAATAAATTTTTAAGTAAAAAATATTTTGAAAAATAATATTTACTATACTCTCAAACAAATTTTAAATTTAAATTATATTTTGCATAAGTTTATTTAGATTAATTAAATAAATATGATATTTAAAAGAAATAAAAAAATCAAATGAATTTTTAATATTAACTTATGAGTTGATTTGTTGGATTGCTGGATTTGATTATGTTAATTTTATTTTTTTAAAAAATAATAAATTTATATTATATTCAAATCAACTTGTCAAGTTGATTGGGAATCAAAATTATTAAGGTACTGTTTACATTTTAGTTCGATTTATTTTTAAAAAAAAATTAATTTTTTTTAGATTTAAATTGATTTTTAAAAAAGTTTTTGGTATTGTTTTGAAATGTTTATATCAAAAATAATATATATATATATTATTTTAATAATTTCTCAAGTGAAAAATATTTTGTAAGTAATATCTACATATTCTTAAATAATGTTTAAAAAAATAAAAAAACTTCAAACAAGTTGATCACAAAAACAATCACACTTTAATAATTTATATAAAATAATAAATGATTTCTTAGATCTCTCAATTTATTGATAACTACATTCAAATCAACCAAACAATTTTTAACTATTCTTTTCTTTATTCACAAAAGAAAATACTTTCCCTTCAGCAGCATGGGTTAGCTGAACAAATTTTCTGGAAATATTTTTCCTAAGAAAATTTATATACAGGCCATAATAATTCTTTTTTTTTTAGAGTGCTTTTCTGATAAAAGCCAACCAACTCTCATTGTGATAACTGGTACCTATAGAATCAATAAGAAAAAATTAAATGTAATTTAATTGATTAAATTTTAAATTTATTTTTTAAAAAATATTAATTTAAATTTTATAAATTTTAGGACCACTAAAAACTTATAAAATTAATTATGATATGTAGAAACTCATTTAGATATTCATATATATATATATATATATATATATATATATATATATATATATATATATATAGGTAACATATGGTCGTAATCCAGTAGCTCATCAGAATTAGCAGGAGAATGGTCCTAATCCAGGAGCTCATCAGAACTAGCAGTGCCTTGCTCAGTTAATGGCCAAGAATTAGCTAAAGGCGGGGTTCAACTGAATATCCAACTCCCTAGACAAGAGCTCTGTAATGGCCGAGATGATCACCTCTACGGCTCTACCTCTTTAAAATTCCATGAAAGGTTTGATTTAACTTACACTGACAATTTTTCAGGCAGAATAATAATCGGTCACGTCATGGTTATGGGTTGGGTTTTTAATTAATTGTGTTGGAGGTGGTTTTTTAAAAATATTTTTATTTAAAAATATTTTTATATATATCAATGTATTAAAATAAATTGAAAAATATATTTTCAAGAATTTTTTTGATAAAATAAAACAAACACACTCTGTTAGTGTTTAAAATTATAATAATAATTAATTTTTAAAATGTTTTTTACTTGAAAACATTTTAAAATAATATATTTTTTAATTTTTTTAACATTAACATAACAAAATAAACTAAAATTACATAAAAATTAATTAAAAATTAAATTTTTTTACGTTTTAAACATAAAAAAAAATCCTCATAATAGTTCTCAAAATAAATAACCTTCCAAACCGTATTTAAAAAAAGTAATAGTATTCATGGTGTAAAGTTTTTTTAATTCAAAAATATATTAAAATAATATTTTTTTATTTTTTAAAAATTATTTGTAATGTAAATTCATTAAAAAAATTAAAAATATAAAAAATTATTATTTTAAATAAAAATAATTTTTTAAAAAAGTATTATTCCAACTACGTTCCAAACACACAATAAAAACGAACCCGTTGGGCAGGTGGAAAGGTCATAAAGTGACCGGTTAGGTGAGTAATTACTAATGAGAAAAAATGTGACCCAGCGAAGCGGTGACAAGCGAGCGTGCCATAAGTTTGGATTAAACAGGATTGAAAAATGGGAAATGGGGCCAACCATTTAAAGGCTCTGGGTTTTGCTAGAGTACATGACAACGGACTTGAAAGCTCTAGTCAATTCTAGTTAATTGTGGAATCAAATCACGCGAGTTAAAAGAAAAGTTACCGAAAAAATACATAGAACACTCTAAAACAAGCAAGACTCAGATCATTAGCAGTATAAAGTTATGGTTGGGTTTTTTTGAAAAAAATAAAATAATATTAATATAAGATTAAATTAAATTAAATTTTGCTCAGATATATTAAATCGCAAGTTAATATATTGGGTTGTCAGGTTAAATTTATATTGATTTTTTAAAAGATAATCCAGGTGATAAATCGAATCAACATGGCAAACAAAATCAGGTTTAATGTATATAAGAAGTATATGTTATTCTTTATTTTCAGTATTTGTTTTTTTTTCTATATCTTTGTTCATGTTTGATCTTTATAATTAATTATATTTAATTTATGTTGATGGTTACAAGCCTTTTTTCGTTTTTCGTGTGGGTTATGCGGTATTACAATATCAACACAAATTATGTAATATTTACATTTGAACTACATGTCTCGTATTTTCTTAATCTTTTTTATTTTTTCATATTAACGTGGCTGTTTGCAGGATAGGAGTAAGAAAAAGTTATTAAAATTTTAATTATTTTATACAGGGGAGGGCTTGGAAAAAATTTCCTTGCACGGGTTAGGATTTTTGACAACCCTTGCCTCCGTTACTGGATATTTGGGTTAGTTTATGCACACTTTAACTAATTCAATGAGTCCTAAATTTAACAATTATATAAATCTCTGATGATCTTGAGATTTGTAAGATTCGAACTGATATTTAAAAAAAAACAAACTCAAAATCTAACCAGCTGAGCTACACTCCTTAATATTATTGTTATTGTTAAGTGGAAAACTAACAAATCCCAGGGCTTATTTCGTATTGTTACGTTGCAGGGTAAAAACAATGTTTGAATTTGATAACTGATTTTTGTGATATACTTGTGAGTATTTAAAATGGCCAAATAATATTTTTGTTAAACTTTATTGTTGTGTTTTTGAGATATTAAAAATATTTTTTATATTAAATAATTTATAACTCCTTAAACTTAAATATATCCATATGTTTTACGAGATTGATTCTAAAGTTTAAGGAATTAAAAAATATATATAATACATATAGACACGTTATTTTTAATAAAACCAATGATATAAAAAAAAGATTTTGAAATAGGTTTGAGTAAAACATTAATATCTTTAGAATGTGCAGTTTAGAAAAAAAACATGGAGAAAGTTGTTATTGTATTTTTTAAAAAAAAATCTTACCATAAGTAATCGTATTTTTTTATTAAAATCAAGGAGTACCTTGTTTTATTTTACAAAAAACAATTTCATTTGAAAATGACAACGTATCTTGTTTTCAAAATTAAATATTGATCAAACATTGTTTTTTAATAAATAAAAAACAATAGTAATTTTCAAGTTCAAAAAACGAATATATATATCACATCATTTTAATAAAATCAATGCTATAGAAAGATTTTGAAACAGGGTGATTAAGGTGGTCGGAATTGACATATACCCAGCAGTGGTCCGATGATTCTGCATAGTCTTGTGTTGCAGTCATACCTATTTGATTTGATTTGTTTATTTTGATATAGGAGATTTTTTTTTTATCCATGTGTTTGAGCGTGCAGTTCACTTTCAATTGGATTAAGAAAACAGTCAGAATTCTAATTTTTTTTTCCCACGGTCAGTGAATAGGCATACTGCGTCCTTAATTTCTTGTATTTATACCGAGTGGTAACTTACCATTGGAGAGTGTGTTTGTCTTTATTATTTGTTGAAATATTTTTAATTAAAATTTTAAATTTTTTATGATTTGAATATACTAATATTAAAAATAATTTAAAAATATATATATTTTAATATATTTCTAAAAAAAAAACATTTTAAAAAGTAATTATTACCATAAATATAATTATAAACATTATCTTAATCTTTGTAGTCTATCTTCCTTTTACAATCACAACAATTATTTAAAATCTCAGAATATATTCTTATTTAAAAAAAGTTCATGCTATAGCTTTTATTAGTATATTGGCTCGCGCGCACAACAGATTAATATCACTTGTTTTTTTTTTTTTGAAGTCAGGAGAATATTAAGAATATAGGGAATGTTTTAAGTTTTTTAGGTCTAATAAACATGCTATATCCAAGCAGCTTGGATCTAGCAACAATGCAAGACCCGAGAGCACTAGGACCGGCACCAAACATGGTTGCCAAACATGTGCATGGGTTTGGCACAAAATATGGTTGCCACACCCAAAGCTCTTGAGTTTAACATTGGTGTCAAACCCGAAAACCTCAAGTATGGTGTGATACCTAGATCTAATTAGCTTGGGTTCGGAAACCTTTACCATATCTAAATAAACAACAAATAAACAAAGAATAATCATGTACTTTAATTATTAGAAGAGAGAAAAGAAATAAAAAATATAAACAATCGATCACCAGCGGCAATTCAACCATAAAATATCTACATGCGTCGCACTATGTGTAAGATAGCACGTCTATGCATTTATCTAGACGATTTGTGGTCGGATTTAACTGCCGGAAAGCATCTCACACACTTTCTTAATGATACTCGAAACACACATCAGGGCGTGTGGAACACAATCCAATAGTTTTTCAAATAGAAAAATAATAATATGAAAATACTAAAACACCCATGATCTTTTTAATTACACATCATATTCATATAAATTTTATCATCATAATCCACAATAATATATATTTAAAATTACAGTTAAATCCCACGCCATTTAGTTTTCTTCGTAATATGTCAAAGCTTAGGCAATGCTTTTAAAATTGGATGGAATTAAATTCTTATGTGAAAGTTTGTCCGGCATGCGGAATGAAATTTCTTGTTTGTCGTAACTAAGATTATTAAACTCGGACTCTGTTTGTTTTTTTAGTGTAGCGTGATATAATTTGTGTTTTGCTTCAGCTAAAAAAAAATAATATATCATGTATACACATACACACACGTGTGCGCGCAGGACCAAATAAATACCTTTTACTCTTTCAGTACTTTATTTATTTATTTTTACTGAGAAAAAAAAAATTCTTGCAGCCGGCTCAATTGACTACGGGTGGTAGCCATTAAATTTCAACTTGTTTCCAGTTAAAAAAAAATTAATTAATTTTTTTAAAAAAGACTTATTTTTTTTTCCCAAAGTGAACGAGGCAGAATACTTTTGTACTAGGAATTGAGACCAACTCATGTATAATCCTTTCACTTGAAAGTTCAATGTGAGTGATAGATACAGGTTGAAATGGCAGAATTTGTAGGCTGCAGTACTCATTAGGATAGCTTTTTTTTTTTTTTAGTTTAACGTGGGTGTTCGGGTCAGCTTGCGTGTACCTCGACTAATTCTACAAGCTCTAAAATTAATAACCATGTAAGCCTCTAATGATTATCATATGAGCAACCTAAAGATCGTAAACGAGACCATATAAGTCATTAAAATAGCTTTCTTTATTGGATTGATGGATTTAGTCATGAATTTGGACAATCATGCGTTTGGATTAGGTTTAGATAAAAGGTTTGGTACCTTATTGTTGTAGGGTACAGAGGCCTAGGATATATGTGCAATGAGTCGAGTCTTGGTTGCTTGATTCGTTTGTTTGTGTGTTATAACATGTTTTAAAAGTATTTTTTTAAAATTATTTATTAGTTGAAGAATATTAAATTAATATTTTTTAAAATAATTTTAATATGTTAATATTAAAATAAAAAATAAAAAATTATTTTTTAATTTTTTTTAAATACCATTACATTTCAATATGCAAGATAGTTTGACGTGTCACCCCACCTGATGTGGTTTGCTAAATCAATTCATCTAAATCCTTGAATGTTAGATATTATTTAAATCTCCAGTTAGGTCACAAATCTATTTTTATTTAATTATATAATAATTAAAATAGATACTTGCAGAAAAGTCAATGTAGAGAAAAATATATATTTTCAAGCAAATTTTTCTTTTTTATATTCATTTTTTTTATAAGAACACAATTTTGAATAAAAAACTAAATATACTTGGAATAAATAATCATAAAAATTTAATCATTTTATTTAATATATAAAAAATGATCTCTTCGATGAAAACTCACTTTTTTTATTCATGTATTTATTTTTTATTTTGATAAAAACATATATATTTTTTAAATAAAAATTTATCATAATCTAAAAGGTAAATCCCAACTAAAAACAAAAAAATGATTCAATAATTCATACTATAGTAAAAGGTATAAAATTAATCCTGGAAAAACAAGTACAAAAGTTATAATAAAAAATATAAAAATATTTTATTTTCATTGAATATTCATGGGGATATTTTTTAAAAGAAAATTTTTTATAATAATTTAGAAATTAATTGTTATTATTTTCATAAAAGCTATAATTTTATTTTAAAACAATGACAAAATTAGATGGTATTTTAAATATCATTTTAATTTTTATACTGAATTTTATTTAGAAAAAAAAAATAAAAGATGATAAGAAGGCTTCTGAGCCTAGGAGGATGAGGAAGGGTGGCTGGCCTAACATACGCGCATGGTACTGTAAGGTTTGGCTCTTGTGCCTAGTTTTATTTTTTTATTTAATGTGTTATTTGCTTTATTTATTTATTCTTAATAAGAGGGATGATGTATTGTTTATTTTTTAAAATTTTAATTATTTTTTTATAATTAGAAAGTCAAAAGTACAAGTTTTAGGACACTTAAAACTCATTTTCAACTTGTTTTATTAGTAAACAATTAAAAGACATAGCAGAGTCTCATTAAACTCTTTTTAACAAAATAACCTCTCCTCCAAGCCTTCTAAAAACCACAATTAAATTGAATAAAAAAAGTCTTCTTCGCTCTTGTATTTTTATTTTTGGCAAGATAACAAAATTAAACCTTTCTTTACATGAGGAATCTATTTATACCAAAAGTAGTTCTTTTTATGTCCAGAATGTGCTTGACCAACTATTTTTTTTTTTTTTGATAAATTTATCTCTTTCTTTTCAACATGTCTTTTGAATAGTGGGTCATGTATTTAAAATTTTTCCAACTACAATATTAAATTTAATTTTAGAAAATTTATATTTAACTAACGATCGAGATTTGTTTTCTGAAACTTCACATACGAGAGTGCATGGGGAAAAAAGGTGAAAAAAGACACTATTCCTTGAATAGTAGACGTGTAATGTACTGGAAATTGTAACGAGTACGGACGTGGTCCCTTGGGAATTAAGAATGCTCACAGTTACGAGGCGAAATGGTTATGAAGGGAAAAGGGGGGAAAATGAAAGTGCACTCTGGACAGTCTTACAGCACAGTTTGTTTTTGGTATTTATAAAATATTTTTGTAAAAAATTATTTTTTATATAATTTTAGATACTTTAATATTTTAAAAAGTTATCATTACCACAATAACTAATAACCTCAAGTATTTTTTACTTTAAAACACATTAAATCAATATATTTTTTTAGTGTTTTCTAACTATTTATATATATTAATATAAAAGATAAATAAAAATCTAAATTTTTAAGGTATTTTTTTTTAAAAAACTATTTAAAAAAAAGACTTTGTATTGTAATTTCAAATACACACTAAATTAAAGGGGGGAAAACGTATCTTGTACTTTGATATCCATGGAATAAAAAAAGTAATTTAAGTCTGTGAGATGATTGCAAAATCAAGAGTAAAGTCATAGCAATTAATGATATCCAATCTTCATATTGAATGAAGCTTGGAGTTATTATATGTGAAGGGAAGAAAAGGAGAAACTTCAAAAGCTTCTTTCACACTTGACTTTGACATGAAAACATAATGGAGAACAAGAATTGCTCCTACTTGACACTGATTTAGCCTCTGTTACTGCTGTGAAATGGCCTCTCAGCAGATCTGATAACGATCCAAATCTAATTGAAAACTACATTTTTATGCCTTTTTTATACATATAATTAATTAGGTGAAATTTAGCATTTAATATTCATTGACATGAAAGTATAATACATAGAAAAAAAAATCATTCCTGTTCAGGAATATTCTTGCCTGGTACTGTATGGTACACTTTATTTATATGTATAGCCGTATAGGGTCCTCTTACAATTATTTTCTTACTTAATTATGTTCTTAGTCTGTCTGGATTAATTAATAACTTGGACAAGATATCAATTCATTTTACTGGATTTGGCTTCACAAAATTAAGGTACCAGCTGAGTAGTGCCTCGTTCATAAATGCTCGTTAATGTTGACTAAGTATGAACCCTAACCTTTCTTCTTCTTATTATTACCGCATCTAACCCATGCACAAAGATGGAGGAGTGCACGAGAGTTGATAATAATTGTAATTTAAAATAATTTTTATTTAAAAATATATTAAAATGAAAAATTATTTTTAATATTAACACATCAAAACAGCATGAAAATATATAAAAAATATTTTCAAACAAAATTTTTTTAAAATATTTTAGAAAAATCGTGATCCCAAGCACTGCAGTAGAGTGGAAGTATTATTACTGCATTTTCAAAGTATACATTGAAATGAAAAATTATTTTACATGGTATATCTTCTCATTTTATTTTGAATAATAAGGTTTGATTTTTATAGTTTTTTTTATCTAATTTATTTATTTGTACTTTATTGTGTATTGATGAAATTATTATTTTTCATTATAAAAAAAATCCCAATGACATAGTTTGAAATGGTTTTAATTATCATATATTGTTGTGAAAGGGTATAATTTTCATGAATTTAGTCTTGGACTACAAACTAAAGTGAGTTTGGGAATAACTTTTGCTTTTGAGTATGTTTTATCTGAAAAAATATTAAATTCATATTTTTTTAATGCTTTTCAATAATCTTGATGTATTAATATAAAAAGAATTATAAAACATTATTTTAAAATAAAAAAATACCATGCATCACAGTACTGAAAACATAAGAATTAAGCTTTTTAACTATCATAAATTACGCCATTCCTTGATTGGTTACATTTCTCTTTTGCACACCTAAAATGACACTTCCTGCCTCACAAAAGAAGATAGATGCTTTAACGTTTTATTGAGGCCTTTTCTTTTTTCTTTTGTTAATGAAGACTTCAGATTGAGCTTTCATAAATGCTTCATCATGCCATGTCCTCGAATATTAAAAAAATAGGATGAAAGGGACTTGCAATATACATAGCAAAAGATGATACATTAGAACTTGTAATATATATATATATATAGTGCATACACACTAGCAATTTTTGTGTATTTTATTGTGTGGTGGATGTTATTTTTTAATTAAAAACATATTTAAATAATATATATATATATATATTATTTTTATATTAACATATCCAAATAAATAAAACAAAAAATATTAATTTAAAATTTTTAAGCAATTTTTTTAAAAAAAACACTATGAATTATTTTTATACTAATCAAGCATGAATAAATTGACCTTGAATAAGATGACAAATTCAAAGTTGGAACTCTAAGTCATTCCAGCATTAAGATTTGTTAAAGCAGCCACTGAGCCGATTAAACAACAAGAATCAAACACCTAATATTTTTCTTAATCAATATATTCGAAGCATGATCACACCGATTTATTATTTTTTAATGGGTAATCTTCGTCACTAAGTTAGGACGTTTAACTACTTTGGCATTAGAAAATTATTTATTCGAGAGAGAGGAGTTATATATAGTTGAGATATCACATAAAATAAAATTTAAAATATTGTTAAGACTTCTTTAATCATTCATAACAACCTATAACTGCCATACGGTGACGGGCTAAACAATTTTCTCAAAATGTACTTGTGATTTATTATTATCTACTTGGAGATGTTCTGCTGTCACGGCACCACAGCAGCAAAGAGAATTCTATATGATCATGTTCAGGACATGCCTACAGGACATGGGTTTTAAATGCAACATCGTTATGAAACATATCTCCAGGTCACATTGGTAAGTTTGGTTTCTATTAATTTTATTTTTTAGATTAATATGGGTGTTTAATTTAAATTACGTGTATATTGATTAATCTCACGAACTCTAAAATTAAGGACTATATAAATCTCTAGTGACCATGAGGTATATGAGACTCGAACTGGAAATCTCCATAGAGCAAACTCGAGACCTAATCAATTAAGCTACACCTCTCAAAGTTAATACATCACTTATTATGATATTAACAAGTCCAGTTATTGATTATCATATTAAGTTGTGTTTAGTTACTATTTTAGATCAAAATAAACATATATAAAAATATATTTAATTAAAAAGACATGAATGAAGATAAAATAAATTTATTTTTATGACAGTTTTAAAGGAAATTTTTATATTTTAAAAACAAAAGTACATAAAATCATATCTCTTATATCTCTACTGTTTTTATTTTTTATATTCCAAGTTAATAACTAAACGTTAATAACGTATCATTCCATGCTTAGATTTGCGCCCGACAATAATATTGCTTAGATGCATGATTTACCAAAATACAGTAATTGCAGATGTTCTTGTGTTCGCTATTAATTTGAAACCACAGAGAGAAATACTATACATACGAGTAAAGGTAAACCCTAAATTCCTAGCTTACTTTTTTTCTTGTTAATTAACGTAGGTCACAAGTTAAACTCTCTCTCTCTCTCTCATTTTCGAGGGCCAAGGATGTGGACACGAAAGAATCACAAGTTCTATATGAAAAACACATTCACTTGCATGGATTATGCGCCTGGCTAGATAAGAACATGGTCCCCAACACCGAACTTGGAAGATTTGATCGTGTGGGGAGGAGATGCGTTTTCAATTCTCGCTGAATCGGCCCTTTTGGACGGACATCTACAATCAAAACTATAAATGTAGAAAAAATTGGAAGAAAACGGACAACATCAAATACCTACAAGATCGAGAAAGGGACTTTCACTTCGTGGTAGGCCAGATGACCAGGTGCCAATGTAGACGTCGTACTATTTACCTAGCTGACACCTCATGGGAATACCATGGATGACGTGTAAATATGGCCGGCTTTATTGGTTCCCTGTCATAGGAACCGAGGTGGACCTCCTCCAATATCACCATGAACACTTGGCAGGCTATGGTTGCCTCGACGGCTATAATCGAAAGATTAGTGGCTTGTTTTTCAATGTGAGGTTGCTCGAAAGAAACTCAAGTATAGATTTTGTGGTTTTGCATGTGCATAAAAGGAGAGGATCGAGTCCTAGATTTGTGCCTCAATTGCAAATTCTTTTGTTGAAGATGGAGAACTATAGATGGAGAATTCGAAGTCTAACCCCTGACCAAAAGGGTAACATAGGGAAAATACCCATAAAATTTGAATTTAAAAGTGTGGTTAGAGTTATTTTTTAAAGTTATTTTTTTTATTTTTTAAAAATTATTTTTATGATTAATAAATCAAAATGATTTGAAATCATCAAAAATATATTAATTCAAATAAAAAAAATTAATTTTTTTTAAAATGCTTTTAAAACACAATACCAAACACATATCAAACTCAGTTCTAACCTTAGAAAAAAAGGAAACAAAAAAGAATATAGCCAGTAAACAAAATTCTTGGTTGCGAGAGTGAAGTACTCGACATATGAAAATCCAAGCCGAACATATTTATATTCCGTTTATTATAAGCCCAAGACCAAGAGAGAATACCAATATAAGATTAGTGATTCCATGTCTTAGAACGCTTTTCCATCGGATTGACAAAATGGCAGAAGGATCTTCTGTTTGGGCTGTGAATGGGGCCGATCATAGTTCCATTTGTTAAAACAGCAGCCGTTGAGGCCCAATGGCTGAGTACAATATGGAGTATGCGAGTGGAGCTGGACTGGACCCCAGGCAAAGGAGATTGGGCCACTCGTAAACCACTAGGCTGTCATGCCACCCTACCGGAGTTAAAGTCTGCTTCAATTCACCTGGCAACGCTAGATTTTTTTTTTAATTTTATTTACGTGGGTGTCCGGGGCAGCTTGCGCGTACCACGACTAATTTCACGGCTCACTGAACATCCTGTAAATTCAGTAAGCATGTAAAGTACCACGGGGGTGACAGGCGTACACGCTGAGACTTGAACCCAGGATGCAGAGGCAAGGAAACTCATTGCCACCGCTAGGATACAAGCCTCAGTGTAGCAACGCTAGACTTTCATCAGCGAGTTGTGTTTTTTTTATCGGTCGACTTGTGTTTTTTTTTATTCTTAATATTTGTTCTTAATCATTTCTCACTAAATGTCATATTTTTTTATTTTTTTATTTTTTTATCACATTGAATGAGCTTTATCCATGATTGGGTTCTAGAAATTGAGTATTTTTCTGGAAGATGATATAGAAAATATATCCTGGTTAAATTAACATTATTCACTAGTAAAAGAAACACCGATTCTATCTCTCAATATTTTATGAGCTGCGAGATAGAATCAGGCGAGCCGAGACTGAGAGGATTGGAGATTTCCATGCTTAGATTCTCCGAGGCTTGGCAGATGTTACCCAATGGGCTTAGCCCATCTGCATTTTATTTGTTCTTACAATTTCTGGGTTAGTAACCACTTTGCATCTTCTTTACAAGATCAAAATCTAACCACCCTTTGGGTAGAGCCATTATTCAGACAAAGCGGATATGTTTTTTTTATTTTAAAATTATATAAATTTATTTTGAAATTATTATAGAAACAAATACTAGTCAAACGCAGCCTTGAACCACGTATAATGTGTTGTTTTCGATGATTCGGCTAGGATATTCTCAACTATGAAGAAGGGGAATTGATTTGAAGGGAAAAAAAGGTAAGTAGAAAACAACAACCAAACTTTAGAAGTCCACGAATTAAAAGATAATGGACTGACCTCTTCAAACATATAGTTTTCCTTCATGTAATTTTCTCGTTCGTAGTGAATGCGATTGAAAAACTTGGGTCGACAGCTGCAAAAGTGCTTTTCTTGGACCTAGCCTTTTTCCATGTGCTTCTTCGATTATAGTCGTGGTTTGGAAATTTATTTGAAAAAAAGGCTTGGGTGGTTAGATCATTACAACAACTCGGTTAGCTATTTTTTATAAAAAAACAAAAGATTCTAATTACTTTATAAAATACTAAATCATCATGATTTGAATCAGGTTTTACTATACAAATCAATGGTCAGGTCATTATTTTATCTAATTTAACTAAAAACTCAACTTGAGCTAGGTTTCAATCATGATTTTTAGGTTATCTAATTTAACTAAAAACTCAACTTGAGCTAGGTTTCAATCATGATTTTTAGGTTAATTCATCTATCCAAGTTAAATAATTAAATTTTTTATGATTTAAATTTAAACAAGTAGTTAAGATGTCCATTTGAGAACATGATAAATATTAATTTTTAAAATTTATTTTTGACATTAACATATCAAAATAATTGAAAAGATGAAAAAAATAATAATTTAAAATTAAAAAATAAAATATGAATTAAAAATACAATTAGACCAATAAGAAAAAAAAAAAAACCCACCAAGTCTAGTGAACAGGGTTTGGATAAAAATGTAGGTGGTTGGTTCACCAAACGCCGCTGGCATGCGACTCCAGGCACCCAAAGTCTCACCTCGAGAGCGCAAGTACCCTCTCGTTTATTTAGGCAATGTAATCTTACAAGTGTCAACGACAAATGTGGCATCCAATGACACCATATTGGAGTCCAGGAGTGACTTAAACTTGATATATAATTATTGCTGAGAGGGTAGGCCGCTGCTCTCTCTCCTCCCTTTTTACCTTTATGCCATGGGCAGAGCAAAAGAAGATCTTCAACAGTTTAATTGTATGATAATTTATCATCATTACAATTTACTTGTTGTTATCAACCTCGTGACAGGTAGCACGAGCAAGATGCTTGAGAAAACCTAGCTGTCCCTCCATAGGTCAATATTTACATAATTGACAGCGAGAAAGAGGGGAAGGATGCTCACGTGTCTCCTAAAATAACCAGGAAGATAATCTGACGAGGCAATTTTTGTTTGGCATGGAGAAAGAAAGATTGAGAGATCCTCTTTTGTTTTTCTATGTTAACCTTTTTTCTCGAAGGAATAAAAATAAGCCCATGCCGTGCATGCATTGTGGTCAGTGGTGCGTCTAGTAGCCTTTCCTCCCCTCAATTTCCCAATTATTTTGGACCCTTTTAGGTCCTTGTAATTTATTTAAAAAATAATATAGAGTATTCCTGGAGCCTCTCGTTCAACATACGTTAAATTCTTTGATTCAAGTAATTTTTTTAAAAGTTTAAATTTTAAATTAAAACGAAGTTACTTAGTAGTCCTTACAAAATTTCAATAAAAATTTGACTTGAAGTTTTTTAAAAAATATGTTTTTAGATTGTTTAGATGTGTTAATGTTAAAAATAATTTTTTAAAAATAAAAAATAATTACTATTATATTTTAAAAAATTCTAAATTTGAGAACTCCCGTTTCAAATTATCTATTGATTTCCTAGAATGGAGCGTGAGATGCAAAAAATGAAATATTACCTACCCCTTTCTTTTAAATCATGAAACGGCTCCAGCACATAGTGTTGAGGTGACAAGAGCACTTTAAGTCCAGTCTTTTTGATAATTATGAGATAATGTTGATAATTTAATTTTACTGTGAAAGCATATTTCAGTTGGATGTGAAATTTAACTTTTTCTATGGTAATCGTACTGTAATTATTTATTAGATACTTGCATCATGAAATTATTAAAAAAGAGAGAGAGAGATGGATACAAAAAGAATGAATAATAATAATAATAATAATAATAATAATAATAATAATAATAATAATAATAATAATAATGTCCTAATCCCATCAGAAAGTGATAAGAAATTCTTACTTGTTATGAAAATATATTTTAAAATTTTCTTTCTTATTTTTATATTTATCTTTCTTGTATGCGGTAAATATCCAACAATTACAACACAGGTAACACGAAATTTATCTGCAAACAATATCAGAACGACATCCCATCTAATCATCACATAATTCAACTTTCAACTGCAGATACTTAATTGCAAAACAACAAAAAACAATGAATGGCGGTTATTGTTTGCTGTTTACGTGGACCGTGTACCACCCGTTAGTGTCAGTATGTTATTTTTTATTATTTTTTAAATTATACCTTTCAGTTTTTTTCCCTAGATAATCTCTTAATATTTTATTAATTTTAAATAAATCATTGTAATTTATAATGGCTTAATTTTGGAGAGATTATTAAAGTTTTAAATAAATATTTTGATATTTAGTTGATACTGGATTTTTAAAAGCAACTATTTTGCTATCATATCAATAAATAAAAATATTTTTTTAAAATAATGTTTTTAAGCCTATTAGAGTTCTAGGACATAGGTTTTAAGAATGAAACCATAAAACACAAGTTGATCTAATATTGTCATCTCAATGTAAAATAGTTATCATCTTGTGAGAAATTTTAAAAGTCAAATCATTATTTTGCAAATCATTAGGGTTGCCTCTAGACATGACAAGTTAACAGTATCTCCTAGTATCAATTCTCATGTGAGTTAATTTTAAACCCAGACCAGGCAAGAGAATCGGGTTGAAATATTTGAAAGTTGACCCACTAGGCCAGGTTTAATAATAATGACATATATTTTTTATAAAAAAAATCCATCTTCTTATTTTTTTTATTCCAATTGAATTATTTTTTGCTATTTTTTATTAATTTTATCATTAAGTGTTTGTTTGATTTTGAATTGATATTCGTGATTTATTTTGGTTTGACTTGTATGAGGTTATTGCAATCTTAAACAAATATTCTAGTATTTGGCTGGTGCTCGATTTTGCGAGTATTTATTTTTATTATCATATTATTGAGTAGAAGAATAGTTTTAAAATGTTTTCAAACCCAGTGAAGTTCATGATCTAAGTCACGAGGTTGACAAGTTAAGCCACGAATCTCGATTCAATCTAATATGTCACAATTTCAATATATTTTAAAAAATATCATATTGAAATTTTTTAAAGCCAAACCATATTTTTACCCATTCTCCAAATGATGTTGTTGACTCGTCAAGTCTATTGAATCACATCAATATAACTATTACATGATTTGATTTAAAACACGAGCTGGACAATAAATTAAGTAAGTAGTTTTTAAAATTAACTCGATGTGTTGGGTTTAATAACAATATAAAAAATTCTCCATTGCCTGTATAAATTTTTTAGATTCAAATTTTTTAAAATCTACCCCGCAACATAGCGCGGGTGAAAAAGCTAATTTACGTTATCAATGATAAATTTATGTACCATATTAACTATGAAAATTAACAATTTCAATTACTTTTGTTAATTAGATTTGTTTTGAATTGAGGTGTGATTGAGTTTTTTTACGAGATAAGAAAAGCAACAAAAAACATGTATTTTTAGCTTTTAGGGAGAAGTAATTTGTATTTTTTTAAAAAAATATTTATTAAAAAACCTAACTACACATCATCATGCCTTAATGCCCAGCAGACTTATGGAATGTAGACATATAAAAAATCATGGATTTTTGTTGTAAAATTAGCACAATAAAATAAAAAAATTAATGAATTGACAAAGGTTTAATTTTTTTTTGCGAGATAGCACAATTTGATTATATCGTGTTTGTGAAGCACAACAAGATTAAACTCCAATCTTTTGCTTTAACTAGTCGACCAGTTAGATCAAATTGCATTAACCGGTCGATCGTTTCGAACAAAAACCATGATTTTTTGAAGTTTTTCTTCCAAGTATGTTTTAGACTCCAATTTATTAACTACAAAATAAACTCCAATTAAAATCTCAAAAAATTACCGTTCACACAATAATGGGTGCTTCTAAACAGTTATGTATGAGTCCACCATAATTAAATGACAATTTGCCCCAAACATGTTGATGGATGACCTAGCAGGTGCATTTATAGATTAATGAGACAAGTTTAGACTCAAGAAAAGATTTGGTTATAATTCTTGATTTTATTGTTGGATCGCGCTCATATTTTCACAACAGTTTTTTGAGGTCATTTTCCTTTTAGTAGACAACGTTGCTACATGGACCATGACATTTTTAGATATAAAAAAAATCTAGCCAAGGCTCTTGGTTTTGACAATGTTAAGATTATTTTTATTTTTTAAATAGATAGACTAATCATTCCAAACCGGTTAATAGTTTTACATGTGAAACTATACTATTTCATCAATTTCTGTTAAACCTATATCAATTCACCAATTTTTTAATTTACTATACTAATTTCATAATTTTTCGAGAGATGAAAGGGGTTATGGGAATGCAAGCTGCTGACATTCTTGAAGAATGAGGAGACGATGGGCTTCTGGAGTAAAATAATGTAAGCTACGCTGTCAAAGGTTGACTGCCCAAAGCTGAATTCCATTGCCACTAGAGACATGTGATGTTCAAAATATAAAAGAAATCACGAACGTGGCTCAAGCATCCTTTGGTTCTATCGTCGTGTACAAATCATTAGGTCAGCATCCATTAATGCCCTGTCAAATGATGTCCACACTACTCTGCAGGGACTCTCTTTTTTCTTGTACATTTCAAATTCATGGAAAAGTCTATACACACACGACACTATTTAATTTGGGGACCATATGATATTCTTGTGTCGGTCCAAAGGATTATTTAAGAAGAACTGTAAGAAATTAATTTTTTTTCATAAATACGTTAGTCTATTTACCTAAAATCTAATTAGTTTTTTCGTCAAGCTCGATGGACTATAGATCATAATCTTGTTTCATTAAATCCTTTTTTATCCAATATTCACCATTCCCAAGCTAAACCTGTTTATACTTGTTTAATTTTAATATGCAAAGCAATTAATCATAAAAATCAAAATAAATTATAGGATCTAATGTTTAAAATTATGTAATATTACAAATTATAAATACTCGATATGATTCTTGGGTTAATTGTTTTTTGAAATTAAATTAATTTATTTTATTATAACAAAACATTAATTATTTATAATCAAATATATTTAAATACATAATTGAAATAAAATACTACACCGCACCTTACAATGAAAACAAATATAACTTTAATTCTGACCCGAATATCCACTTTAAACTAAAAAAAATATAACTTTGATCCCATCTCTAGTTTTAAGAAATGTTTTTTTTATCTGATTTGTTTTTTAAAGTGTTTTTTAAATTATTTTTTATTAAAAAAATAAAATTAATATTTTCATTTTTTTAATAATTCTAATATACTAATATTAATAATTAAAAATATATTATTTTTAATTAAAATATACTTGTGAGTTGTGTCTTTTTAAAGTAGTCATTTATTTTCTTTCCTAGTTTCCTTTTCACTTTCTTTTTTATCTCAAGAAGAGATGTCCCGAAACAGGTCCTTTTTGAACAGGGTCCCCTGTCTAGTAACTAGTGAAACTACTAGCCTACTAGCTAGATCATAGGTCGCTTCACTTTGCTCCTAATAAAGGAATAAATAAATAGATGAATTAAATTTAACGATAAAACAAAAAATCCAAATTTATTAGAATAGCTGAAGAAAAATCCCACAAAACCCTTTTCTTTCTCATGACTACAGTCTTGCTTTCACACTCTTCCATTTCCCTTCTCTCCTCTCCAATATCTTCTTCCTCTTCTCTGGCCACTCCTGTCAGAAAACTTTCAGGCCACATTTCCATTTCCAGGGAAGAAAGAGAAGAACCTCCTTGTTTGAAAGAACCACTTATTTCCTGGTTTCTTTTTTACTTTGAAAGTGTATCTGGCCTGTACTTTCTATAAAAGACTAGAAACCCTCTTCATTTTCCAGTGAGTTGGTCCCAATCTGTGGTTTATATCTTCTAATTTATCAGCTGTTGATTTTCAAAGATGGATTCTTTTCAATACCCAATATCTAGACCCTACTCTGTTTTTTTAAAGCCCGGAAAGTGATTGCATTGCCAGGAAGTTGTGATCCATTGGCCTCATTTTGGGTCCCATCCGTGTACCTGCATAAGTTTCAATATTCAACTCCCATTTTTCTATTCTTCTGTGCCATCAAAATTTATTTTTTTGATTAGGCCTATGATGTTATATTCATCGATTTTGCCTTCCTAGTCAAATATAAGATGCTCCTATGTTTCTTTGTTTTTTTTTTTGTATTGTGGCCTAAAAGAGAACAGTTGATACTTCTGATGAGGTCAAGGTGGTACTCTTAGCCGGCTTCTTGAATTATAATCTCCTTTCCTGCCCTTTTCAGGTACTAAAGTTCGAATCTTTAGACCCTTCTTGAATTTGTGGCTGCTTCACTGTCATTGTTTTCTGCTTGATTATATCATACAATCCTTCAAATTCCTGGATTTGGTCCTGTTTTTGCCTAATAATCATTGAAATGTGATTCACTAGCTTTGATTTTGTGTCAATGATTCTTCTAGTCTTGAAGGGGTCGTTATCTTGAACCTCTCCTTCCGTAAGCTGCATTATGCTTATTTTGAAAATCTTGGTAGCTGCCTAATTTTCTACTGTACCGCGCCTCCAATGTGTAAAATGAGGTTCAGTGGATTTAACCTCTCCTGATTCTTTAGGGGCTTATTCACTATATTTGCTTCTTGTTTTCTTGCATATCTAAGCATTTCAAGTATGCTTGAGCAGGGCAATTTTTTGTTCAATTCGCCTTTCCTCCCGTGTGTCTTTTTTTGGTTCTTTCTCTTTCCTGTTGTTGCTTCACAAATTCCCTTGGGGTCAAAGCTTTCTGTAGAGGAAAACAACTTGTGGGTTTCCCCCCGTGGTGATTTTGCTATTGGATTCGTTAACCGTTCTGATCAGCCCTATCAGTATAGTGTTGGGATACGTTTCAATTCGAAATCTATTCCTGTTCCCAAACAAACTGTGGTTTGGGTTGCTGGAGCTGATGTCACTGTTGGTAACAAGTCCTATTTCCAGCTTTCTCAAAATGGGGAACTGGTATTGGTTGATTCTTTGAAGGGAGTCACTGTATGGACCAGCAACACAAGCGAATTAGCTGTTGTTTCAGCTCTTCTTCGTGATGATGGCAACCTTTTTCTATTGAATAGAAAGCAAGAGGTTGTTTGGCAAAGCTTTGATAATCCATCCGACACGCTTCTTCCAGGCCAGAATTTACCTGTTCATAAAACACTAAGAGCAGCTAGCAGAAATTCTGTTTCAAGTTATTACAGTCTTTACATGAATGCTTCAGGTCAGTTACAGCTAAAGTGGGAAAGTGATGTCATTTACTGGTCTAGTTACTGGTCCAGAGGAAATCCATCAAGTTCGAATCTTGGAGCTGTCCTTACCTCTGGTGGAGTCCTGCAACTTGTGGACCACAATCAGGAACCCGTTTGGTCTGTTTTTGGGGAAGACCACAATGACAGTGTAAATTTTCGGTTACTTAAATTAGACATTGATGGTAATCTGCGGATGTACTCATGGGTAGAAGCTACATCGTCATGGAGATCAGTTTGGCAAGCTGTTGAAAATCAGTGCAATGTTTTTGCAACCTGTGGCGAGCATGGCATCTGTGTTTTCAATGCATCGGGATCTCCCGAATGCCAATGCCCTTTCAAGACAGCATCTTCTCCCAGCTCGAAATGTTTTGCACTGAATTGTGAGTCTAATTACAGTATGGATACTTATGAGCATACTTTTCTGTATGGGATTTACCCACCAAATGAATCAATCACCATTACTAGTTTACAGCAATGTAAAGAGTTGTGCATACAGGACCCGTCTTGTGCAGCTGCAACCTTCACAAATGACGGAACTGCTCAGTGCCGGATGAAGACAAGTCCATACTTCTCTGGGCATCAAAACCCCTCTTTAAGTTCGATATCTTTTGTTAAGAAATGCTCAGACCCCATAGCAGTTAATCCCCATGCCTTTAGATCTTCTCCAGCACAATCTCCTGTCAAACGGTCTCATGGGTTGTGCATTTCTTGTGTAATTGGAGCAGCCTCTGGCACATTTGTGTTGTTTGCTATTGTTCAAATAGGAATCGGCTACTTCATCTATAGAAGAAGATATCAGATTTTGAGGAAAGCTGCTTTAGCTTACCCGGGCTGGAACTCAAAGGGTTTGATGATGTTACCATTTACAGAAATCAAGGACATCACAGGGAATTTCAAGCACCAGATAGGGCCAGGTATGTATAGAGGCGAGCTTCCAAACCATCAGCCAGTAGCAGTCAAAGACCTTGAAAACGCTATTGAAGAAAGGAAGTTCCGAGCTGTTGTTTCTAAGATAGGAAGTATACATCACAAAAACCTGGTGAGGCTTGATGGCTATTGCTTTGAGTTAGGTCATAGATATCTGGTCTATGAATACGTCAAAAACGGTTCTGTGGATAAATATATAGAAGACGATGAGTTGAGTAAGAGATTGACTTGGAAAAGGAGAGTTGACATATGCATAACTGTGGCAAGGGCCATTTGTTATCTGCATACAGGATGCAGGGAGTTTATAAGCCACGGAAATTTGAAATGTTCAAATGTAGTCCTGGATAAAAATTACGAGCCCAAGGTCAGTGAATTCGGGCTGGGAACAGCTCATCTCGAGGCATCATATGGTGGAGAGAAAGATGTGGAGGATTTTGGCAAGATGGTGCTGATATTGATAACCGGCCGTCCAGAAGTCAAGGATGCCTGGGAATGGATCTATGAGGAATGGATCCAGCGGCGTCCAGAGGGGGTGGTTGATAAAAGACTTGACGACGGGGTGGATTTAAAGGAGCTAGAGCGACTGTTACGAATTGCATTTTGGTGTCTTCAAACAAATGAACATATGAGACCTTCGATGGGCGAGGTGGTGAAGGTATTGGAAGGCACATTAACCGTTGATCCCCCGCCGCCCCCTTTCAGCCGTAGGTTATCAGAAGAAGAGTCCTTGGAGTCAAGCTCCAAACCTCCAAGTCCAGTGGAACCATGAAGATCAGTCAAAACCTTTTCCACTATAATTTGTATAGTAGAACTAACACTGCATGGTGGTACAATTTAGCACTTCCCTTGATAGACACCTGCTTCCCCCAACTGCATGAGCATCGATTCTGTAAGAAGAAAGTTCCGTTGAGATCTTAGTTGAAATTAAAATGCAACTTCATATGCGTTCTGAGATGCCATATTTGCAATGTGAACTTTGATTCGGATGCAATTGATGTAATGGCTAATGCTTTTTTTGCTGTGGCTTTGTCATCATTCTTTTCTCTGACATGGAATATGCCAGAAAAATCAAATCATTGGGGTAGTCAACCTTTGGAATCTATGCCATGCGTGGCACTTCTCTCCTCATGGTACTTGAAGTTTGGTAAAATTTCTAGGATAATGAAATACTTAGAAAAATATTTGAACAATAACATTTTCTAACATGATTATATTTTTAAATATGATTTTTATTGGCTGTTTAGTCGTTTTGTATATCATTTGTAAATTAATTAATCTAAAAAGGTCAAGAAAGAAAGATGAAATAAAAAGTATCATAGTACGAGAGAGAAATGATATATATATATAAAAAAAAATATGTAATTGAAGATACACTGGGATGCTGTTTCTGACACACTAGTAATTATTTGAAAGATCTTGACAGATTTATTATATATTGAAAAACCATCAAACAGGTCATAATTAAGTCTAAATCAACCTTAAATAAATTCCCTAATTAATTACGATCTCATTCGGTGGTTTTTTAAGATATAATTAAAAATATTTCGTTAAAATTTTTCTAATAATTTTGATTATGTAAAAAATAGAATCTCAGTGTTTCTAATGATCCTTTTTTTTTTCCTTCCCTCCTTGTTTTCTCATACCACATCACCTTAATCTTGTTTCTATTTCTTTCTTAGCTATTATATTTTAATTTTTATTTTTTGGACATAACATCTTCATAGAATCTTAGCTTTTTGTATATGTAAATTATTTTGAAAGACATGAATTTTTTTTTAAAATATTATTTTCAATAACAATTGTGCTTAAAGATGATATTTTTTTTTTTATCAAACTGTCATATAATGGTAAAAGATCTACGGTACTCGGCCTGAAACTTGTAAGCAATTGCCTAATCCAAGACTTCCAAGTTCTTTTTCTACCAGCAACTGCCTGGACTTATCTTTGGAGCGAAGCATGTGAAAGGGCTTGAAGCCCGGCCCATAAACTTTTTGTTGATGACTGGCCCATTATAGTTGTTTTTTCCGCAATATCCAAGCTATATCATTATAATCAGTGGGCCTTCTTACCAACATTCAAGCAGACCTTTGCCGAAAGCCTGAGATTCTGGGTTGCTTTGAAGCAGCCTAATTATTCAGCTGTCTTTTTGGAGGGAAATAATTTTATTGTTTTTCTTTATTTATTCGGTCTGCTTTCCCTTCTATCTACGAGTCCCTGCTCTCTTGTAACCAAGAAAAAAGACTTTATTTTACTGTTAAGAGTCTGAGTAATGTTAATGGGGGGTTAAAGAGCTACCTCCATCTTCCATTTTTTTCTTTTTTGGAAAAGATAAAACAGAAATAAACGTAGCAAGTTGTTGCACATTTTGCTTTTAAATCATTGAGGTTATGTTTTGGTTAGTGCAAATAGATACAAAAACACATAAACATGTTTGATTAAAGAGATAAAAACGTAAATCTTTGCGTGGATAAATTTTGTTCGTCCTTCATACGCAGGATTCAGTAAGATGGGCAGCCAATTCGCCACAGTACACACGGCACGATTACGCGTAGCATTTCCTCTCAAATGCAATAATAAATTGATTTGATGCTTTAGAAAGAGGAAAAGGCTTACACACTTTCACCCATTCTGAATTAAGCATAAAGTGAAGGGAAAAACAATAATCTCAAGCACCTCCCATTGTCCCACATCAAATAATACCATTTGATTCTTTACTACTAAAGCCTTATCTCTGTTATTAAAAGTTGCTAAGACTTTATACATGGAGAATTAAGCCTTACTGATTCTCCTTCAGTACGCACTGAAGTGTCTACAAGCTGGAGATCATCTATAAGAAACAGATAGGTAATCGCAAAGAATTATTTCTTTAAGTTCTTCCGAGTTATTTCCTACTCCAAAAAAGCGTCCAATCCTATCATGATTTGGTAGAGGTTTGAATAAATCTCCTCCTCAAGTGGCAGTGGTTGGTATTTGCTGCTGTGGTGTTATTTTGGATTTACTTGATCTAGCTCACAAACTTTTGAAGTTTTCAAATGGTTATTGATAGTTGTTTTGGAATGTTTCTGTTGCTGTCTTGCAAGTCTTGAATGCCTTTCAGGTGAGAGCTTCTGTTAGCTAGCCAGTGTCTCTTTCTTAAACTTCCTCATCTGTGACATGCACAAAGCCAAAAAGAAGTCTATCTATCAATATCCACCTGAAAATAACATCTATAGCTAGCTGCTACATTCTTTTTTGCCCTTCTTATTAGACTTCATTTAGCATTACAAGATTATTCATCAAGTTCTCAGATGGCACCGTCAAATAATACAAGAAGATCAACAAGATACAAGAGGCAAGAAGTTCTGACAAAACGTGATGAAACATCAAGGGATCTCCATTGTAGTCACAGTACTACTGCTACCGCCAGCTCCAAAGAATCATGCAACGAGGGCATTGTTGGCTGTTCTACACCGAAGGCGCAAAGATTCAAAATACCCGAGACCCTATCTTGTCCACCAGCTCCGATGAAGAGAAGGGCAACTACAAAGTGCTCATCAAAGAAATCTCCCATAGCATTTTTCGCTTCTCCAGATATAGAGCTTTTCTTCTTCCTGGCATTTCACAATATCCCAGCTTGATTAATGTACTTACTTCGGGTCTTCAAGTGATGGCTTCTATGTATTTAACTATATTTGCAACTAAATGATCACTATTTAAGTGTTCAACTAGTTAGAGTTTGAAGTTTGAGCTATCAACCTTGGTTGCAGTTTGTACTGGTTAATTTCAATAGGGTTTTGTTATATTTTATGGTTGTGTGCTAAATTAATCATTAATGCTTGATCTTCAATTTCATTCTTTTCCCCTCTCTCCCTCTCCTTTTGCTAATACATATATAAAACTGAGTAGTACTGCTTGTACGTTAATCTATTAAGACTATCTTGTGCATTAGTTCTCGCTATATAAATTACAATTTTAAGATGTGAAATAGATGTCTGTGGATTGAAAACAGCCATAGCCAGCTCCATCAGAAGCCTTTACGAAACTGTGTTTTCTTTTCTTTCTCGCGAGCGTTGCTTTGCAGGGTCAACCAGGAAAGAAAAAGAAAGAAGGAAAAGCTTCTTTTTCGTGTTACCTTGATGATTGGATATTCTTCTTCCTTTCCACTTTCCTCCACCAACAGTCACTTGTCTAATCTTGGCATCTTGATATAATAATCATAGTACTGCTCAATTCTCCGAGTCCTCATTCTCATGTTAACATGCAGTTTTCCGTAATTTATTAGTTAAAAGTACCAGTCGTCGTTACGGTGCTACTGCACCATAATTTGATCGATCGGCAGAGCTATGGCTAACACACACACACACACACACTCAAACAACAAGATGTCTGTTAATAAGTCAGATGTATCTCAAGGTGTGATCAAATCCATTTATATATATAACCCCCACGAAGTCTGAATTCTTTAATCTGTGTTTGTTAGTTTTCGAGAGGTAATATAATATTTTTAGATCAGTTTCCATACATGCAAATTCAAAACTATGCTTACTCTATCGCCTGATGAATAAAGTATGATCACGTAAAATTTGTTTCTCGAATCCAACAAAAAGATTGAATTATGGTTAGGATTATTCTAAGATTTGACTGGTAGATCATCTATGATTAAAGAAGTTAGTAAAGAGTTAACCAAAGTCTTGATTGATACAGTGAGTGAGTGAGTAAAAGGCGAGAATCAATCGATCTAGTCTGTGTTCAAGGCTCTTCCACCGCTAGCAAAGTCATCATGGAAGAGAGAGGCTGGGGTGGGTTGGATCATGGTGTCAGGTGGAAGTGGAACCAGACCAAAGCATCCAAAACATGGTAAGTTGTGCTTAGATTCCATAGAATCCAACGAGGAACCTCGTGCGTGTTATCGTATCATTTCATTGACAGGACAGGACAGGACAGGACACGTGAAGGGAATCTCCACATTTTCTCGTGAATTCGTTTCCCTCGCGGAGTGAAATTATTAAACTTGACCGGTGGGTTAGATCTGAGAATTTCCAGATTCGGGGGAGCTTGATTTACACTTTATTTTTAATTGAACTGAACATTACATTGACTAGACGGATTTTAGTAGACTCGATTGTATTTTTAGTGATTTAATTAACTTGATTTTAATTTAGTCTATGGTTGGTAATATGGTGTAAAAACCTGAAATCTTTGTTAAATTTTGTTTTTTTTTTAAATAAATTTATTTAATTAATTAAATATAAACATGAAATATTTATATCATGATATTTTATTTAGTTTAATTTATGAGTTATTATTTTTTCCAAGTCTTTCATAGTGGTGTTAAAATCATTTCAATAAGTTTTTTCTAGTAGTAAGATAGTGTCCACATAAATATTATGACGAGTCTCCAACGAATATTTTTTTATTTTTCTTTTAAGTAAGATATTAATAACTTATTTTTTACTATGAATTTTTCTTCTTTTTCTTTATTATCAATGTTTTTTTTAATTAATTATATTATTAAATTGACTAAATTTATTAAGCCTAATCAAATAAATTATTATTTATCGAATCTCATATTTTTTTAACTTGTTGCTTGCCACGTTTCTAGTGATTGATCTAGACCTGATATCCTTTTTCTGGGTTACTCCAGATTCGGCTACGAGAACTATGATTTGTTCAACTTAATTAGCTCCAAGTTATTAGCCTTGATTGGCTAATCTTTGAGAGCAATAATATCCATGGAAGAATTGGCCTTCCATGGAAGACCAGCGGATTTTGGTCCATTGGATGCTGACAAAAATGTCTTTCTTGAATTTGCTACTCACACTTATATCGAAGAGGTAACTAAGCACTTAGCCCAAAGTACCAATGGACCATAACTCGACAATCTTTTCGCAGCCCCTTTCCCCTCCAGAGGCCTACCAAGAAAAACGATCCCTTTTCCCTCCGCTTTTTATTTCTTTTCGCGGTGTTTCTGTGACCTGCTACTAAGAAATTAGGAGCCTGAAGGACTCGGCGGGAGGATGAATCACGGCGAATCCAGCCTCGTCGGGGCCTGTGGTCAATGTTTGGATTGTTCCAGCAACAGGACCGTACGAGTACTGTCCATGAACAAGCTCACAACCTCCGAACAATGGTGGAAGACGACGTTGTGATTGCCTGCAGGTTCACTGCTTGTGGTGTAAACTAGGTACACAGAGACACAGAGTTGATTAGAACCATATATATGAACTGAAATCCGAAGTAGTAAACGCAACTAGATTAATAAAAATCATGAATATAAGTTTTCAGACAGGGAAACTTTCAAGATTATGAGTAGAAATGCCTATAACAGAATGCGTGTAGCTTGCCAAGAATGTTGCCTTAAGTCCTCCGGCGAGAGTGTAAGCAATTATTGGTATCAGAAAGCTAGCAGCGTAAATGTTCACTCCGGTAAGTGCATTACGGCGGCTAAACTATCAAGAAATAGCATAGCCGTGACTAATGTTTGTCAAAAAAACAAAAATCAAGGAAAACTATATGCGTAGGAATTCCCCAACTAAAGTAAGAAATCTTATATTTTTAGTACATTTTAGTGTAATTATTATTATTATTATTATTATTAACAAAAACTAAAAGGCATATCTGGAGCCACAAAGAATTAAAATATACATAAAAAAAATCATTGTAGCATCATTCACAAATCACAAATTACTGTTTTAAAAATGATTGTTTTTTTTCTTTTTCAATTTCATAATTTTATGACCTAGATTGTAGATTTGACATATTAATCACGATTTAATTTTTATTATTTTTAATTTTTTTTTTAATGTTATCATTTAAAATTAGTTTGATTAAAATTTAGGTTTTGCAATTTGTTTCAATTGGTTTTTTTTATAAAATTATAATAATTTTATAATTTAGATCATAAATTTGACAGATTAACGCAAGTCAATCTATAATATTATTATTCCAATAATTGTAAATAATATTGTTTAATATGTCATAATTTAAAAAATATTCATAACCTGTGTTCATAATTGATTTTTTATTAAAAAATACATTAATAACATCTAAATATTTTTTTTTATATTAAAAAGGTTAATCACACCTGCAGGCAAATAATCTGATTCTATTCTACTGCATTATGGGAGCTGAATTAATACCCATAAATGTTCATCAATGACCCCAAGCAAAAGATGTCGCCTGCCTCTACAAACATGCGATGGGGCAAGTCATCGGTGTAAACAAACGCAAGAAACAGATCGGACTGGATTATTATAATATAGAAGCACATCGATATGTTTTTTTTACTCATAATTCTTTTCTCATTTCTAAAATATTGGTGAATTAACATTAAAAAAGTTACCAGCAGCTCCTCTCAGGCTCATAAAAGCACAGAGAGCTTCTGTTTGAGGCCAATATCTATTCCATTGGAGGCCAGAGGGGGCACGTCCATGGATCATCCGAGCTCAAAAGCTGCAAATAATTATTGAGATTAGCAAATGTATTTGACAGCGGTAACAGCTTAATTAATATGAGCTTTTATTTTTTTAATTATAAGTATTCGGACGAACTTATACATACCAAATTAATAAAACGACAAATTAAATACTCGAATTAAGGATCTATGAGCCTTTGCCTTGATTTGAAGCTGCAAAAACTTTTACATGACGGGCTGCCTCTTCTAGCATCTTGCCGACATCAACCTTGGCTCCATTAGGGGCAAGATTTTCAGTCTCTCGTATCTTTCTATCTATCTAGGTACGTCTCTGTCTCTATTCAATTGAGACCCTACACATAAATAATGTACGTGTACACTTGCCATGGCAAGATCTGATAAGGGCTGCACAATTATCTTGTACTTCAAATATTAAAATATTTAATGACATCACCTACATTTGGACCTCTCTTAACATATTTAATGACAATAATCTAGGTGTGTTTCTATCTATGAACTCCACACGTAGGGCATGATAGGGTTTAAAGCACTAAACTTCAATTTCATAAGATTTTGATGAAATCCAAACGAAAGCAACTTGTATTAACGAAAGCTAATTTGGAAGCAATTTTCACTTTAGCTTGTGAGTGAAGATGTTGCTTTCATGGTTTGCTCTCCAAAAAAAAAAAAAATTAATAATAATAATACTGGTGAATGGGGTATTGAAATTTTTTCACAAAACTCATTAGTTATTTATTAACTTATTTTGGGATAAATAAATAAATTTTTCATTTTAATTGGGCGACAAAACCAAAAAATACTATTAGAAAGAAGAAAAATAAAACTAGTATCAATGAATATTTTTATATTTTCACAATGATTTTTTAGATATTATCAAGTCAATTAAAGAATAATTTGATATTTGATAATAAAAAAAAAACACACTAAAACAACCAAATATTCATGAAAACTAAAAAATTAAAACTACCCTGAAGAGTTTTTTCTTCCTTTTATAATGTTTTTTTTATTATTATCAGATCAGTCAATAAATAATTTAGTATTTAAACAAACATAAAAAATAATATAAAATAAAAAAGTTAGGACACGTAGGAAGCCCCTGTGTTTTTTAAACTACATGTGTGGTGCCTCTCACATGCAAATGAAATGTTTTTACCTCGGTGAATAGGTTTTAGAATCATTTTTCAAATAGTATTTTGATTTGAATGTAGCTTTACTTAAATTAAACTATTAATAACTATTAATCATGTAGTTTATATTGGTGGTTTGGATTTTTTCAAGGATGAAAATAACTATTAAATCTTTAAAAATATATAATCTTACACTGAGTTTTTTATTTATTGAATTGATATGATCCCATAAAATAAGGTCCATGTAATACTTTTTAATCTTTATCATGATTTCTGACCACATGCAAGATGAATGGATGATGGTCCATGGGCAAGGTGTTCAGATTTTTTCCCATTTTTATAATCAACCCTGCAAGCCCATAATTTAGTACTTGAGGAACTAATTCTTATGTCTCCAATGAGCTGTCTACTTTTACCTTCCCAAAGCCTCCACTGCCTACCACGTGGCTCTCCTCTAATGGATTTAGAAACGGCTTATAATTGACCCCATGTCTCCAGGTGGACACGTGGAAGTTGACGGTCGCCGTCATAGAGATCCGTGCTTGTCGTGTAGCTAGACCACTCACTCACCTCCCCGGTTGCCTAACTCCACGACAGCGTAACGGCGCAGTGCTGTTAAGTGGGACGTCAATTATCGCCATCAAAAAATGGAAAAAAAACTGTTTGCGTGGACTTGGTGGACCACGTGGAGTTTGATCCGGTGCTTAATTGGGGCCCACTTGCCAAATTTTCAAATTTGCCGTGCTTCTGTGGGGCCAGTAGTGGACACGTTGTGGATTTTTGTTGAGTATGAGGACATGCAAACTAAAAGTTGACGGTTAGGAGAGGAGACTGGAAGTTCTGGAACCATAAGTCTGCGTCACTGGTTGGTTTGTTTTTTGACGAATATGCCCCGGTCTTTGTTTTTAGTGGCCATTGAGGAGACCAATACCATGCATTTTTTTATCACGAACCTGTAGATTCGTGGCAATCCACATCAAAATTTTGTTAACTTTTTTTTTCTTGAGCTTTTCTCTTCGCACTTGAAAAAAGGGTTGAAGTTGAAGCTGGCAGCATTTTTCTTACTAGGTTTTGAGAGGGTAAAATGTTATATATATATATATATATTACAATTTAACCACGTATTGGACGTATGTTTTTAAAAATTATTATACATACAATCAGTGGCGGAGCCAAGATTTTTTAAATGAGGGGACAAATTACTGATAAATATTTAATATTATATATTATATATACGTGTGTTATGTATAGAAATTAATTTGATATATATCAGCTAAAGTTAAGTGAAATTAATTTAAAAATATTTTTAAATTGAAAAAACTTACATTATAATTATTATTTTCGAGATTTTATATTTTAAAACTGTTTTATAATGATTTTATTTTTAATCTCATCAAAAATATATTTCTCAATATATACAACAAATTTTCATTTATCTGTTTCTAAATTTTTCAAGGATTAGAAAAGTTCTTGACAACAATTCTATGCTGACATATGGTACATAACATTTAAAATCATAGCTTAAAAGGATTGTTTAAAATTGATGTTATTCTTCATGACTTGTTGTTTTGTACAAGAAGATTAAGCATAAAGATTAAATGTTTTTTTTAATTTATTTATTATGTCTTTAATTTTTTTAGTTGTCCTGTACTTTATTTTTAATTATTATTAAATTCATTATTATCATTTTTCATATAAAATTCATAACAAAATACTTATCAATTCATCAAAACTCATTTTAATTTATACCTATTAGCATATAATATTACCCATACACATATTAATTCAACAAACTCATAAATTATTATAAACCCTAACATTTTTAATAACTAACTATAAAGAAATAAAACTAAAATTATATAATGAAACAAATAGAAAAGTAACACAACTTTATATTAGTTTTGATCAACTTTTTTTTTATTATATTATGTTTGATTTAGCTGTTAAATCTTTATAATTTATTTAATTTAGATATTGATTTATTTACTATTAATTTATATAAATCACTTAAAAATGTAATACAGCTTTATATCATGAAATACTTAAAGTGAAAACGTGAGTTACAGTGAATGTTAATTGGGAGGGGGAGGGGGCAATTGCCCCCTCTTGCCCCATTGTGGCTCCGTCACTGCATACAATATGATTAATCCCCTAATCAGTTAAATATCAAATAATTTTTTTTAAATCTACACAAAAACATAAAATTACTCCCAAATTATCTTCTATACTAAAAAAAAAAACTTGAATTCTCTAGCTTTAATATTTATATTAACATCCAAAGCTTCTCTTTGTTTGCTTTTTTTTTTTCAATTCAGTACTTTTGTTTTTCTTCTTGTTTTCTTTTTTATTTTATCTTCGGATTTTTTTAATAGTTATTTAGATTGTTTTTAGATCAATTAGATTAACTAGATGATATTTGGACAATTCCCACATAATTTAATAAATCCAGACTAGGCAAGTAGTCGGGTTGCGATGATATTTTTTTTTTGTTAATTTCATCTTTTCTCGCTAGCAATTTCTTCCTTAAATATTTTTTGCAGTCGATTAGGTTACTCTTGAACATGATAAGTTAACTAGATTATGTCGATACAACTTTCATACAGTTTAAACTTAGGTCAGACAATAAGTTAGGTTAGAAGATTTTTTTTTTTTATCAATTTCATCATCATATATTTTTTATTGATTAATCAGATTATCTTTAAACCAATCAAGTCAACTTGGTCATAACAAGATAATTTTTACACAATTTAATTTTAAATTCAGGTTAGGTAAGGAGTCAGATCAGGAAGTTTTAAAATTAACTTATTAGAACAAGTTTAATAACAATGTAAAATAGTTTTATTACGGCCTGAATATTTTTTTTTTATATTAAAAAAAATTAATATAACCCATAGCGTGTGGACATTTAAAATAGCAATAAGACTATAAAATCAAAGAGCTCTCTGCTCTTTAGAGTATAGTTTTGAAATCTAATTTGGCTCGTGACTCACATCATTAATCACGTATGTAAACTAATAAGTTAGGAGGTTAGTATAGATTAATTGTTTTTTTTTATTATTATTTAAAATAGTGTTGTTTGGAAAAAAAAAAAACTGGAACATTAATCTTGGACTTGGATCGAGCACTCCTCCCTTCAATTTCTTAGTGAATTTGATGTTTGTAATCTTGATTTAGCTTTGATCAATAAAACTTCCTCCGTTAATTTTTTTTTTTTTTGTAAAACTACGAGGCGAAAGAATTAGGTCCTTATTATATGCTTAACTATACAATGCAAGTCCCATCCGGTAAATCTCTCAAGATCCAATACAAGTATAATAAATACACAGATGAAGCCGACATTCTTTTTAAATGACTAAACCAACGTCATTTAATTATTAAACACACTGTTTATAAATACATATAAAATATTAGCAACTCATTATTCTAAAGTGCCTGTACAGGCTGGATTAAAAAAAAAATGAATTTATTGTATTTTCATGCAAGAATTCAGTGCAAAAATAATGTTTTTTTTTTAAATTATTTTTAATATTAACGCATTAAAATAATTTAAAAATATTTAAAAAATAATAATTTAAAATAAAAAAATAAAAAAACTATAAATTTTTTCAAATGTATTTTTAAAATACAAAAACAAATAAAATAAATAGAAACAAATTCACTTTGCGGTGACAAAAATATAATTGTTAAACTTAGTATGGTAAATTAATTTGAAAATCTTGAGACTGAAATTTAAAAATTTGATTCGATTGAATTTTAAATTAAAAATAAAATATCGACTCTATTAAAAAGACAAGTTGATATATAATCCGATTAATTAATTTTATCAAAACTAGATCAAATTTGACTACGGAACTCAGATATATATATATATATATATATATATATATATTATTTTAATGAAAATAATCAATTCAAATTAACCGATAACGCAATAATTAGGGGTCTTTTCAGGTCAGGTGTTTGGGTTTGACATCTATGGTAGAAGAGACAGCTAAAATATCTCGGGGTGGAGAAGAAAGGGAAAAGGAGCGGCACGTAAGGGTGATTGCGTAATTCCAAGGGGACAAAGGACAATGACGTCATTAGAAAAATAACAAGGTTCCCCATTGTCCGTTACTCCGTTAACCAAATCGAGCGGGAGGAAGAAGAGAAGAGAAAACGACATTATTGACGTCACCATTTTCCCCTTCCTTCCAAACATCATTAAATTTTTTTTAAAAATCCTTCCCTTTCCGTTTCCCCTTAATAAATCCTTATTTTTTGGCTTTCTCGTCTGCCCGCGCTCTTCACTCTATGTGATTAAGCATTCACAGATCACAACCTTAATCCTCTTCTTGCTCTTGTTAATCGATTTCTTCTTTTTTTCACACTCTCGAGAGAGCCCAAACAAAGCCAGTAGCTAGTACTATCAGAGTAAGTGCTCGTTACTGTTGATTTACGTCTGCTTAATTTTATTTTCAAGGTTAGAATATGATTACCTCTGCCAACCCAATTTATTATTTCTTGTATTCTTTTTGCTATTTATTCTTTGTAATTTGAAATTAATTCATGCTAGTTTTTTTGAAACTATTTTTGGACAGTTGACAATTTTGAAATGTTTAAAGAACTTAGACGTCCTGGATCGAAGATAACAATTAATCAATCAAAAGAGGATATCCATGACGCTCCCTCCCTCCCTCCCTTTCTCTCTCTCTCTCTATATATATATATATATATGTGTGTGTGTGTGTGTGTATGTATGCATGCATGTATTTATACTTTATATCCGTATGTATTTAAGTTGGTGTTTGTGTGCTATACATTTTTCTGCAATTTTAGTTTTTTTTTTATAACAGTCTGAATATCTGATCGTATGATATCCCCCCCCCCTGCTTGCATGGTTTGTGTGTGTGTGTGTTAATTTTTTGGATAAGTTGGTAAAATTATTAAATAAACAATCGATATCTTGAAGTACTGAAGTATTTTATATGGAAAAAAAATTATTCCTTTTTTAGGCTTGAGATTTAACTAAATGTTAATTTGATTAAATTTCAAAGAAATTTAAATCTGAATTTGATTTAGAATCGGAACAAGAGCCTTCTTCCTGGTATGATCTCAATCTCCGAGGGAACCAAACATGAGTTAGCTGCTAAACCAGTCCGAGTTTGCTGTCGAGCTTATTTGTTTAGCTTGACTACAAATTACAAATGCATATACTCTTAAGATTTTTGCTTCGAGTATAGTTTGATAGGTTACTTTTGAGTAATTTATCAAAAAAGAAAAAGTTTCTCTTGAGTAATAATTAAGAAGCTGACTATATATGCTTTCTAACAGAATCACACAAACAAAGGAAAAAAACAGGCTTCAAGTCGCTATCATTCTCACCTTTAACGGGTTAATAAACTATTTAGTCGATATGAATTTACAGAAATTTTGATTTCAACTTCTGTGTTAAGTAGAATTTCTGACTCAAAAGGGAAGTCATGCCAAACGCAACCTAAATTGTTTTATCAGTTCGTATAACATCTTATGCTCAGGGGTTCAGTTGACGAGCTTGTTCTTGAGTTAGAACCAGTTGAATTCTTGATTGAAGTAGTAGACATGCATGATTTTTGATGAAGTGTGTTAACGCAACGGTGAAATTGTGATCATAAGAGGTCATTCTTAGCTGTGATTGATCTTGTTCACAAGTTCATCAAAGTGATTTCAAAACTTTTCTGGCCTTTTATTTTTATTTATTTCTATATGAAAGTCTGAATTGAGATTGGGTTTGTGTTTGTGTTTATCAAATAATTAATTAAATCAAGAAGGCCATGGTTGATTTTGCATTTAAGGAAAATCCCATGTTCTTGCTATGCAAAATTTAGCAGTCTGTCATAGCAAAGCTGTCTTGTATTTTGAGGTCTCGTCTAGACTTGCTTAGTCCTTGGAAGAGTGGTAGTTGTTTAAACATTAGACTAGGTTCAATTTTTGTGCTTTTCCCGAGGGACATTTTAAACTGAGTAGACTGCATATGTGCGGTCATATTGAAGTAAAGTTTAAAAACTCTGAAAGTTAGGTCTCTAAGCCTTCATATCTTTCTGACACTTTCCCTATTTAGAATATTAGCCAGGGTCTCCAGACTCTTGCATTAAGTTTTAATTTTTCCTCTGTCATGCACTCCATCAACAATGTTGTTGTCATTATGGTTGTTGCCTTTTCTCCATGGAATGTTCAGTCTTCTTTTTTCCTGCTATATATGTGGGCTAACGACTTCTTGTATACACTATACAAGCTTTCAATTTATTTGTGAATGTGTTCAGCTGATTTTGTGTTCGTGAGTCCTCTTCTATTTGTATGGCAGTGTATTGACTTGGGATTTCTTGCTTGTACAGTCAGAACAACAGACCAGGAGATTTTTGTTTTTACTTAGCAAGCAGCATGCAGAAAACATTGGACAGCACTGTGACGACCAATTATCCACTCTCATCCCCTTCCAAACCTTGGTGGTCTAGTATAGGGCATAATGCTATCTTCTCAAATGTCTTGGGGGAAAGTACGAAAAACTTATCTTTTCAAGAATCCACAGGTGATGGTTTAGGGACCAAGGCCGTCAAACCACATGGCAATGTCCAAATGGATGGAGGAACTGTTGCTGATAAAGCAAAGCAACTCAATGCAGTGTCAGAATCAGGTGATTTTTGAATTTTGTTTGACCTTCTTATTGGAATGATTCTAAACGTAAGCTTACTTCCTGAAGTTTAAGGACATAACTGACTTTTAGATGACATTTAGGTGATCAATCATCTTTCTATAACATTTAGGTGAGATGGGATAGAGTTAAAGAATGCCTTACATGATAGTTTGTTAATGGAAAGTTTAAACATTGAGGCAGTACTAAAATCTCACACTCAGTGGGCAGTATCGTACTTCTAAATTTGGCAGGCAGCTGATACTTGTCTGCTTTACTTGTTATTTTCTCAAGTAGTTGCTTATGGAAACTATTGAATTCTTTAAGGACTTCGTGCCTTTCCCTCCAAGGGAAGATATACTTTATATTATGATACTAATAGAGATTTTCCTTTATCTGGCAGATGGAAAATACGGAGACCATCACCATCCACAGCAAGCTGCATCCATAATGATTCCAGCTATGGGTGTATACCTTGGTCCATCTACCCAGCTGGAACTTGTTGGCCACTCAATTGTAATCTCTCTCTCTCTCTCTCTTTGTGCCTCTCTCATGCATGAGCAAATTATTAGTACTTGGAAGGTGTTTACGTGCAGAAATAAGAAAACATACGATACGATGGTAAATTTGCTTACATCACATGCATTGATAAGATTCCACAACTTCCTTGCTGAAGGCTTTGTTTTGCTCTTTGTTGAAAGAAGGTTTGGCTAGACATATTGGTGTTTGGTAGAGTGTCCTTGTAGCTTGAGTTGCATTAGATGCATCTGCTAAATAAGTTATTTTGCTAACAAGTTCCAAATATGTAGAAGTGCGAATATTTTTCTCTGTACTGTATACATTTTTAGCTATAAAATTTTTGGAGGTCGTGCTCAAAGCTTTCCTAGAAAAGTTATACATCATTTAACAGTTCATTGGAGAAGTAAGAAATAATGTTTTCTTGAGTGGTGCACTATGATCTAAACTATGGTGTCACAAACATTTGGGTTGCTGTAGGTTCATTCTCAATATGCTGGGCCAAATCCTGCTAGAATGGTGTTACCCCATGAAATGGCAGAAGAACCTGTTTATGTGAATGCTAAGCAGTACCATGGCATTCTGAGGCGAAGACAGTCACGCGCCAAGGCTGAGCTAGAAAGGAAACTTATAAAAACAAGAAAGGTAACTCTTTCAATGGCCATGCAATTGTGAGTTTATCAAGTTAGGATGTACCGGTCTTATTTCTTTACTTGTTGCTTGTTATTGTTTCAATACTTGAATACGTTGCCTGATGATGAGTGATGATAGACGAAGAATATATGACACGGGACAATTACATTTATTCAAAGTTTTCCATAGTTACAATTTTTTTCCAGAGAGAGAGGCAGTAGATTGTGCTTGCATTATATGTAAGTGTTACATGAACTGCTTAGAGGGAAGTGATTTGGTGAAAGTAGTTATTTCACTGAGAATTTTTTTTGGAGGAATTCCAGTCCTATGTTTCTCAGAATGCTTTGTGAGCATTGAAAGACTCGGTCATGCTGGCAATTTAATGATATTTGTTCTTATATATGTTGTACTTTGCACCGTATTGTGAAACAGTAAGTACAAAAGGACTTGAAACTTTTAATCCTGGAAAGGTGACCTTTTATGTGATCATTGATTTTGCTGAAATGATTATTGGGGATGTGCCCTCTCAAAAGGACCAGATGTATATGAATGTCCAACTAGATGGCAAACGAATGGTATTTGTTCTTTCAAGCAAGATTATGATTTAAAATTCTTCAGTATGTGAATGTAGCTCCAGATTATGTTCAAGCATTCAGTGTTTTAATTCATGCTTCACAGCCTTATCTTCACGAGTCCCGGCATCTACATGCTATGAGAAGGGCAAGAGGTTGTGGAGGCCGTTTTCTTAACACAAAGAAACCTGACACTAGCAGTAATACTGCACCTGATAAGCATACCAGCTCTGATGAAACTGTCTCAAGAAACTTTACCAGCTCATCAAGCTCTGAACCTGTGCTGTCTCACTTTTCCAGAAACTCTGATTCGGCAATGAGTAACGATGCTGAAGTAATAGAGTCTTTGTGTCAAATGCACCCTCATCAGACATATCTGAGCAAAGGATGCACCCCGCAGTTTCCCAGGTATCACCTTTCCAAATTTCCTTCACTTTCAGAAAAGATGGTGGGAGAAAGGAATCGCAACGTGAACAAATTATGGTGAGTGAGTCGGCCTCTCAATTGAAACATCCAGCATAAGGAGTTGAGGGTCTCTCCAGCATTGTTAATTGTATGAAAGCCCATTTAGCTGAAAGGTGTGGTGGATTCTGCCAAACTCTGAGAAATCAAGGTGCCTCTTCATTGAGTTTGCTTATTCACTTTTGACACGCAGTAAGGATTTGTTGGGCGTATGTCTTTACCACTCTATGCTTTCTTGCTTGCATCCTGTTGAAGGTGTTTCTTCGATCATTAGGGATTGTTTATAACCATTTAGAAAAAGCTAGAAACATCGACCCTGACTCACTTGGCGAGGAAGACTATATATATTGTTGGCAAATCATTCTTGGCTTATTGTTTGTCACTTTCTTTACTCAGTTTATGTAAAAATTTCATGTAATTTTGGAATATCATATCTATCTTTTTGTGAATCCATCTGTCATGTTGTGGATGGTATGGTCTGTCTTGAAGATTTAAAATTTAATCTCCATGCATAAAACCTAAAAAACTGACCGGAGATACTCTGGAGCAAGTCCAACATGGAGAGTACCAATCAAGAGATTCTCGAGGGGTGATGGAAGGAGAAAATGTTAGTAACCAAGTCAAGAAGAAGAAGAAGAAAGGGATTAGCAGATAAAGCTGTCAGGGAAGAGAATGATTCACCCGAATCCTTCCTCAACATTCATTAATTGTTTTTCCATTTTTTTTCTTTCATTTCTCTTACAATTATGTAGCAGTAGTGACAGAAGTACCTTCCTGCAACTTAGGGAATCCTGACATTACTAATTGAGCTACTCGTGGCGGGTCTTATAACTAAAAGGAAAAGATAAAATGCTCTGCATGTAACTAAACAAGAGCTGCAATGGTCGAAGGTCCTTAAGCTTATTATTGATTCTTTGCTTCTTTTTCCTTAATTCAACTCAGTTTCTACTCCCTGTAGCAATTTCCCCTCCTTGAAAATGCCCTCGAGAAATTGCTGAAGTCTTAGACAAAGATCATCAGCGAACTCCTAAGTGGCATCTGATGGAGAGAGACCCTTCCAGCGAACCAGGACTTGAGTGGTAGCTTGATTTTTTCGTTTCACCACCCTCCTGTCCTGTATGGCTTGTGGATGAGGGGCTATTTCGCTAGGAAGTGCTGGTAATTTAGATTCTACCACCTTGTTTCCTATGTGCTTCTTCAGCCTCTCAAGGTAATAGAGATTTTTCCAATTGCTCCTTGTTCGGTCCAATTATGTATAGAATATCTTTTTGCCCATATTTCATTCTTTATATGTACCGATCAAGTAATGTCAATTTACCATCCAACTTGGTGGTTTCGAGTCTCAGAAGCTTTGCCAAGCGAAATCCTGAATGATATAAACTTGCCAAACTTCAGAATTTTACATGTTGACCTTTTTCCCCTCATATTCACCAGAATTCTCGACGTCTTTCTTGTCCGTCATTTACTTCATTGGGATCTTCGTCAGTAATTTTACAGACAATATCAAGTGCTTTTTCTAATAAATCTCTTTTTGATTGTTTTTAAGATGCTATGTTGTTGAAGCATTTCTCGCGAAACATTGAGCAGCAAGGTGTCAGAATCAATGAGACAACCCCATGGGTTGGCCTAGCGGATAAGAGCTGGGACTTGGCAGTTTGCTCCTGTCCAAGTTCCCAGGTTCGAGTCTTGCCGGGTACAAACAATTCCATGGGGCTATCGGACTTGGGCAAAGTCCTTGATTTAACTGTGGTGCACTTTGCGGGAAACTTCTTGCCGAGGATCTGTGCCTCCTAGGATTAAAAAAAAAAATCAATGAGACCCTTCAAAAAGTTCAGAATTTATGGCAAAAGTTCATCAAATTCATCTGAGATGAAGACTCGTCTAACATACAATTTCAGGTTGGCTTTATAAGAGTGTAATGATTCTCATATAGATCACGAGGAGCCTTTGGTTATGGAAACCCCTTTGGTTCTTCGAATATGTCCTGGTTTGATCCCAGCATAAGGTGATAGAGTAGTAGATACTGAATACAACACCCTTTCAACTTCTTTCATGATCTTAAACTGCAGCAAACTGACCTCTGCTAGTTGATTTGAATTATCCAATAGGCTGTTAAGTTGTCCGAATCTAATAGTTTGTAGCTTTAACAGGATTATCACCCTCAAGTCCTCCTCCCGACCCTCCCATTTAACCATAACTCTTTTGTAGTTAGTTATAATGTTGTCTAAGTCTAACATGACCAGCCATTATATCCCTCGTACCATATCATAGTTTTTTTAGCTCCACAAAAAATGCATTATCTAAAAAGCTAACCCCTTGCATTTTCCATCTGAAGTTTCTGCACACATTGTCCCCACCATTTGCTACCTCTACTGTCAATGGCTTGATGGTCGTAAGGTTGCATTGTAGTTTGTTGGCCACTTGTGTAATGATGAAGTTATGGGTGCCGCTAGAGTCCACCATAATAAAGAGTGGATGTTTGTCAGCCTTCCTCGTCACTCATAGATTGTGAAAAACTTGAGATCCTTTCTAAGGAATTGATTTAAATGTGGGGAGTGATTCATTCATAATCCAGTTTTTATCCATGGTTAGCATCTCCTTCATCGTCAATACATAGCGAGTAGAGCTTTTGATTCTTGTATTTACTATTTATGCCTTAGTATGAGTTTCTCATCACACCATAAACACAATCCATTTGCTTTTCTTTCCTCTAGATCTCCATTCTTTATTGAATTGGTAGGTTGCATATTTGGTGGGTTAATGTAATTTGGAGTGAGAGCATAGGTAAGAGGCCAGTTTGGTATCTTGTCTCAGATCTACAAGTTTTTCCAACTAGTGCTTCTGACTCCCAAACCTAGAAGGCTAGAACCTAGAACACTAGACTTCTACATGCTCTCTTTATATTATTCCTGACTTTCTAAATTTCTCGTGAAATTTTGGTTCTAATACAAAGGCCATATCATCTAAATAGTAAAAAGCTCATGAAATTTCAACTTGTGAGAATCATTAATTTCCTCTATTTCAGAATATTAATTGCATTTATACACCTAGTAGTTGCTCCCCATTCCAATTCGACTTGTAACGTACTCTTAAAAAACAAAAACAAAAAGAGCAAAAAGGCTGTCATATTCTCAATCCTTCTTCGCATTGTGTTCTCTTTCTGTGCTGTAGCTAAGCCCATCAAGAATGTCTCATGCGATCTTTGGGAAATTGGGTGGTTGAAGAAGGATTGTCCAACAATCCTAGAGATTGTCCAACACTAGAGGAACGAGGGCCCGAAAAGAAATTGTCCAACAATCCTAGAGATTATCACCGTCTTGCGCCTAGTGTTGGTCCCTCCACGAGGACGGAAAAGAAAGAAAAATTTTGAGAGGTATTGATTAGTGGATGAAGATTTGAGTTTGTTTTTTTTAGAGATTATTAATTTAAATTTTATAAATATCAGGGTTATTTGAGTTTTATTTAATTATTAATTTTAAAATTTTTAAAAATTAGTTGAAGTAGATCTAAAAAACTTATAATTACATTAAAAAAAAAAAAAGGCAAGGAAGCCAACTTGGATACAAATTCAGTTAAAGTACCGTCCTTTAACATGGAACAGGAACACCTCATCGTCCCACAATATTTGGTTGGCATGTTTATGGACCCAATACGTGGAACAAATCAAACCTCAAGAAGTTTCTAGTTTTTGTTGTGTTTTCGAAAATATCTAGTGATCATATAAATCTTAAAGCATGCATTTCATAAGAAGCTTCTTCACATTGCTTGCCCCACTAGACCAGACCAGCAAATCAATGACTGGCAGAGCCACAGACGAACCCCGGGACCATGACGACCTCCAACAGAAACATAACGAGTGTAGCTTCATGTCTTTGTCGCAGCACAATTGAGATCCGAGCCATTCGCCAGACTTCTAATGACCCTGCCATGTTAACCCAATTTGACCTGTCCTTTTAGCGCTCACTCTGTGTCGATATCCATTTGCACAGATATCTTTGAAGAACAGCTTGTAATAAAGCAGAATCATCTGTTATTCTCCCTTGAGGGATCCTTCGTTGTCATGACAAATTGGTAAGCCCACTTACCTGGAACAAAACACAACTTAACTGCTTCTGTTCATTTCTAATGGCACCCACAATTCCAAAGGCATGGTCCTGATATCTTGTCTGGACAATCCACCGTTAGTTTCACTTGGATCGACTCGGCCACTGTGAAAAAACCGGGAGGTTAATTTAGTAAGATTTCGGTTGTTTTCTGTATGGCATGGTGTTACCTATGTTTTATTTGAATTATTAATCTAAAAATATTTAATCAATCAACATACATCACAGTTTATTAAAAATTTTCTTTTAAAATTTTAATTAAAAAAATTATAATTTGTAATTTTTGTTATCGCAACCGCAAAAGTTATTGGAGAAAAGGACCATTATGGCCTTTGATAACAGGATTTGGGATTTAATGTATTACCATATAGTCTAGGATTATAAAAAATAAATAGTGTAAGAAAAAAAAATCTTACATGGTCTCACATTCCAATTAAAGTTAATCTTTCATGCGAATCGATTGATTCTTTTCATCAATTTGGTAAAAGATAAGAGGGGAATCTTTCAGTTGCAAACCTTGTACCATGTAATAATTCTAAGAATGGATACCCTTGCTGGTGGATTAAATTGTTCCTAATTCTAAGAAAGAATTGTTCTTGATTCTAACCTTCTGGTCATGGTGTGGAGCCAAGTTTTCAAAATGGAAATGTTCTTTATTACTTTATGATCACCGTGTGAAAAATCGCGTCAACTTTATCGAGTTGGTATGGAGCCACTGGCTGGTGAAAATTCAAGGATTCCTACCTAAAAAAGGTTAAAGTCAGCTGCTAATTCCTCCAACACATTCCCTAATCTCTTCCCCTCTCTTAAAATAGTTGGTCACGATTGACCTTTTCCAAGTCTTTTAACAGTCAGGATATCTTCCGATTATCCACTCAAGGTTTTTTTTTTTTTTTTCAATTAGATTTTAATCTGGTCATCCATCTCCGAATTGTTACATTTGTAAAGAGTTCTTTTCTTACATCTTTTAAAAAAAAAAAACAAATTGAACTTGAGACGATGAAAGTGTAGAAATTGATCTGAATGTTATTCCAAAGGCACAATAAAATTTTCTTATTAAAAAATACTAAGAAGTCAGTGTTTCATTGCATGTACAGATTATACTACGGATTACTATAATAAAATTATAATTTTGACTATCCTACAAAAAAAATCATTGGATTAGTTATTAGAGTTAAAATAATGTTCTAAAATGATTCATCATTCATTATGAAATTGATTGGAGGGAAGTATGTTTTTTTTCACTTTTTTATCATAATATAATTACTAAATTACCCTTAAAAGATGGATTTAATTAACTGGATTCCATGGGATTTTTTGTATTTTACTTTTCTAAAGTACAATAAAATTACTAAATTACATCTAAAAGTAAAATTTCTTTAACTTGCATCTAGGATTTTTTTTATATTTTTTTATCATGGTTTTTAGTTATAATTAATTTGACTAATAAGTAATTTTATATTTTAATAAATATAATATTATTAAAAAAAATAGTTTATGTACATGGATTTTTCTCGCGCTCTTTGAGCAAATACATGCGGCGTTGCCTGATAGAAAAACAACAGGTTCCAGTATACCATTGAATTGTTTAGGCAGCCCCTCCATCACAAGGCGGCGGTACCTAGATTCCATTTTTTTTTTTTTTTTACGTTTTAAGAAAATACGGGTGTTGCCCATAGCTTATGATACCTATCTAGTTGATCACTAGAAGTTATGGCAGGAAGCACAATATCTAGATCATTTTGGACCGCACCTTAAACCAAAAAAATAAAATAAATCAATTGCAGTGATTCTTCTAGCAAAAGATGAACATAATTTGATAATCATATACCAACTGGGAATACCATAAACAATCAAGCGTAGCATCTGAATCTGTGAACTGTTTCTGTTACCAAAACTACTTTAGAACTATTCCTTGTTTCTGCTATTTTGAATTGCAAGCGGAAAGAGTCAGGTCTAGACCATATAGTAAAAATAGGAATATTCCGCCTTCATTGTCTGCCAGTCTTTAATTGAAAACGACAAAAGCAAGTGATGTCAAGAGGCATAGCCACCAGGCCAATCACAGGTTGCCTATTGTTAGTCAACTTGTAGTGAATTCTTCACGAGATCTGGATTCATAAGCATCTTCCAGCCCTTCATCTTCACGCAAACGCAATCTTGAAAAGGTCCCATGAAAAGACACAAGCCTTTTCCTAAAGGCAGAGCTTTTAACAAGTATTAAAATTGCGAATTTGATGAGCATACTTGACCATATGCTCAAAAGATGACAGATTGACGCGTATAATGTAGACTTGATACATAAAACCAATGAAAACCCACTTCACCTTGAAAAAAAAGGTGTTCTTTCAACCTATGTAGTGTAAGAAACTTGTACAAATATGGATTGGCACTGACATAGCTCTTACCTACTCAAAATCTCAAATCTGCTTTCCTCGGGGAAAACTGTATGTTATACCAATATGATAGCGAATACGCACATTTTTGCCGACAAATCATAAATCATCTCACTGGCCGTAAAGGGAATAGTAATTGATTAACTGTTCAAACATTAATCCCAAGTCGTCGCCGTTCAAAAACAAGTAAAGAATGGGAAAAAAATATGGAGGATGACAAGGTATGGGATTATTGCGGAAATCATGTCTATAGCTTTGTCACCATTCACTTTCTTAAGAATATAAAGCAAAGACGACTCGAAATTTTTGAACTTTGTGAAACCATGTTAGTATCAATGAGGCTGGACTCATTAGCTTGGTTGATTGATCCCATTCAAGCCATCTGAAAACGAGTCAATGGCGTACACGTCAAGCCCTCTTGTCCGTCCAGGAGCTCCACCCTTGAGTGAGGATACATCCAAAACTATCCTGCTTAGCCCAAATCACGGTAGTTGCAAGTCAATAACCAAAGCAGTTGAAATTAAAAATGTTGAAGAAGAAAGATAATGGAACTTACAAGTTCTTTGATGCTTTCTTTAGTTCCGGTGTTCCACAGTTTATGATAATCTTGTTATCCATTTTTGAAACGGAATGGTCTGTAGGCAGATCAATCCCTTGGGGTGCTGGATTGACAGCAAGATATTAGCTACAATTTCCAAGACATTAAAAACTTGCGATGTCATGGATTTTATTTATGATGGATATCTTACCTGATCTCTGCGTAGCTGCAGCAGCTCCATCTAGACCAAGGAGTTTCTGCACCAAATCAGAGAACACTACCCTGAATATAAAGCATTCGGAAGTAAACTCCACATGGATGCAATGCCAAGCAGCACAGTATTACCTTAAGGCTCTCATAACACTCATCCAGATTATCATTATACAAGATATGATCAAAGATGCCTGATGAATTTCCTTGCTCCATCTCTGTTTTTGCATTTCGGAGTCGCTTAAGAATCTGCTCTTCTGTCTCAGTGCCTCTGTTGATCAGATTCAAGTTAGAACAAGTGCAGGAAAATACAAGAACGGTTAGGAGTTGATGTGAACTTCCGACTCACCTTGAACGCAGGCGTGTCTCAAGCTCCTCCATTGAGGGGGGACAGATAAAGATGAAAATTGCTTCCAGGGAACTAGCCTTCACAGATCTTGCCCCTTGAACATCTATGTCAAGAATGCATCTCTGCAGCCCAAATGAAATACTTTATAAATAAGCTTCTCAGAAACACATTTCAATTTTGCAGATGAAAGTAATTTGATTTTAGTTGAGGTCTTTCTTGTTAGAAAAGGTCCTTTATATGGCTTCTTAAAACATTCAGCAAAAGCAATATTCCAGATTCACTATCATTTCTTGGTTGGTCCAGTACCTAAATACCATATGCATTAAGCCCCCCCAAATAAATAAATAAATAAATAAAATCTGCTTTCTGTCAGAAGAGTGTGATACCATCAGCAGGATTAATCATTCCCGAGTTTCAGTAGGGTTCACCAAAGTTGGATATTGCCCATGGTTAATAATAACCAAAAAACTCAAGCAATCAATAACCTACAACCATTTATCATGGCTCCTACAACATATTTTATTTCATGAAGATTTATACTTGGAGAAACAGAAATATTCACCTTCCCCGCATCTGTTACCACCTCAACAGCTTCAATACTGGTCCCATACAGATTTCCATGAACAGAAGCATACTCAAGGAATTTCCCATCTTTTATCTCTTTCTCCATAATACTTCGCTCAGTGAAATGGTAATGAACCCCATCCTTCTCCATGCATCTTGGTGCACGGGTTGTGTGGCTTACAGAAAAACCAAACATAGATGGGAATTCCTTCATGAGCATGGATATTAATGTTCCCTTGCCCACTCCAGAAGGACCACTTATGACAACTGGCTTCTCAGCATAACCCCTTGCTCCCTTACTCCAGGCAACAACATCAGTCCCCTGAATTTTTTTCTGCCCCCTAACAAACCGAGTATCCACCTGCCAAAATTAAAACAAATTAGTCATCTGAAGCAAACGCGATTAGGAATCATGAAAAAGTTGCATTCAATGTATTGACAGTGTTTATCCATTTAGGTTCCACACCACGTGCAAATCAAACATATTGTATCCCAAATAGAATTCAAGATCAGTTTAGTTCACACTTTTGGAGAGTGATGAAAATGTTATGAGGGTTGTTGTTGATCATTTTGGTGCTACTTTTTTGTGACTTCAGAAGCTGTTGGGAACATGACAAAATCTTAATATCTACCTGGATGAATCTCAAGAAGTTTGGGAAATACCAACCTCAAGGAACCAAATGCAGTCATCGGGGGTGGAACCCTTCTTAACTATCAAGATACGATCATCATTCAACGATACAGCTGAGAGGCCTTTGCATGTGTTAGGTTTTGTTCCCAGCACGATAGGAGTTACCCTGAAAAAGGTGAAAAATTCTATCACAATAAGCAATCCCAACTCTAAACTAGAACCCCGAAGAAGTAACGCTCACTAAGGCAGAGTTATCAGCTCACCAATTGCCAGTAGGTTTGTCAAAAATTTGAACTTCAACAGATAATGTGGACTCATCATTGTCACCACCAATCACATACTGCCCAAAAAAATTCCCGATCAGCTAGATCATTAACCGGATCAACCACAACAGGGAATAAGGTTTGTTTTAGATGAGAGTCAAATCAAAGCAACAAGCTCACTTACAGTTTTATCCCCGATGGTTGTGGTGGTCTTGCAGCCTTTGGATTTTGAGCCAAATCCATCCTGATTCTGCAGAAGATTATCAACAACGAAAGCTGGGGCTTCTCCCTGATGAACAAAACCGAATTAAAAAAAAAAGTATCACAAAAAAGCAATCAAATGAATCCACATTCCCAGGTTACTAAATAATAGCATTGCCTCATGTTGTTTTACATCTCCTTTGACCAATTCTAACCCAGTAGAACATAAAAATTAAATACATAAAAGCTCACCATGGAGAAACTATGTCTCCAATGCAAGATCCTCCTGATCAATAAACATGGAAAGATAAGAGATCAAATAAAAAAAGATGCATATTTCTTGATCTAGCATTAGAAGTAAACTTAAAGGCACATAAAAAATAAAAAATAAAAACAAAAAAAATACAAGGCAAGCAGCAAGAGATTGAGCAAAAAATCCAAACTTGAAAACAGCAAAAACAAAACTAATACCAAAAATAAAAACCCAGATGTAATTTAGCAATCCCAATGCCATAGCAAAAATTAAACAAATCATTCAAATTAATTTAAAAAAAAAACATCTAAAACCTCATATCTAGAAAAAATAAAAACGAAACAGCTACAAACAATTAAGACAGGAAAAGGGTCAATGACATCAACACTAGAGGAAAAGAAACAAAAATCACTAGTAAATTCAAAACCTCCTCAGTACAGCAAAAATCTGCGGATCAAGCCATTGACATGGGCTAAAAAACCCAAAGAAGCAAAAGCAAAAAATAGTCTAAAACAAATAAAAAAGGCATAAAAGGATTGAGACCCATGATTATACCTGTGTGTATAAGCAGAAAAAATTCAGCAAGAAACAATCCTTTGAATGTCAAGCTGGTTATATTTGTCAAGGAGGTCAAGTTTTGTTCTTTATGAAGGGTATAAGGAAGGCTTTTTTTGTCAGAGAAGAACGAGCTTAGGAATAAAAGAAGAAGCTCGAAGACAATTTGCATTTGCGGAGGCTAGTGTTCATATTTGTAGGCGGTCGAGGAGAGAAATAAAGGTTTAGAGAGGGAGAGAGAGGGTGGTGGCTTAGAGGTCGCATTCAATTCACGAAACCACGAGACCGGCTCTTATTTTCTTGACTCCTTTTGGAATGAAAAAATGTAAGGTCCCTATGAAGCTTCTTTTTTTAGTTTTATTTATTTTATTATTTTACCTCTTTTCCTTTTCTTTTATTTATTTATTTGAGTTCTTCAAATGTAAAAAAAACAATCAAATATAGGGGCTACAATCGAAACTAGCACCGACTTTTGAGGTTGTGGTAGGTTGGGTAATTTGTAGAAGTGGCGCTGATTTTGTTTGTATTTTGAGTTTTGGTTAGATTTTAAAAAAAAAATTAATTAGTCTTTTGAGAGTGTTTTAAAAAAATAATTTTTTTTTATTTTAAATTAAAATTTTTTAGTATTTTCAAACTATTTTTATGTATTAATATTAAAAATAAAATTTTAAAAATAAAACAATATTATTATATATATTTTTAAGTGAAATTTTTTAAAAAAATAATCATTACCATAACAATAAACAAATTTAAAAAGCTTAAATTTTATCCTCTTTGTATCATGGCTTTTAAAAATTAGATTTTGTACGTTTAAACTAAATTAATAGAATTTTTTTGTTTCAAAATTTCCCCTTAAATCCAAAATAATAGTTTTGGTTTCAGCCATGTGGGTTTGGTAGAAGATTATATGAGGTATTGATGGGTATTGATCTCAAAAATTCAAAATTCAAGATCGTTATAAAAAATATAAACAAAAAGAATAAATACCAAGTCTGGTTGACATTTGGTTAAAGGAAAATAGAGGAGTGGAAGTTTTTTTTAACGAGTTGGGAATAATTTAGTTGTGACGAGAGATGAATTACATGTGAAAAAAAAAATTATAAATCAAAATTTAATGGATATTCATAACCGATAAGTTATTTGTGTCATTACGAGACCTACGGCATAATAATTGTCTTTTTATTATTATGCTTGTTAATATGTATTTGTTGATTTATAAAAAACAAATAAGGGCAAATTTCTTTGTTAAAATATATAAAAAATATTTGAAATATTTGAAATTTAAATTTTGGTGATTAAAAATAATCATCCTCCATCAATTAACCACTTACATTAATATACTGTAATATACATAAAATACTTTATTTTGATATAAGATTTTTTATCTATTAGGAAAAAAAAAAGCTTGCAAGTGTTGGGAGTAGGGTGATTATTTTCGATTCGGTTCTGTTTTTATAAAAAAATAAACAACAATTAAACCAAAAAAAATTTTAAAAAAAAAAAACCAAAATCAAACCGAAACTGGTTCAAACCGGCCGGTTTCGGTTCTATTTGGTTTTTTTAGAACAAAAACTGGTTCAAACCGGTTTGGCTCAATTTTTCTGGTTTTGGCTTAGTTTGCTCGGTTTTTTTTTGTTTGGCTTGGTATTTTTCCGGTTTGGCTCAGTTTGGGTTATGTTCGGTTTTTTCGGTTTTAGGTTTATAAAACTGAAATCAAACCGGTTGATTTTTTCAAAATTCTAATCGTTTTTTTTTTTTTGTTTTTTTAGTTATTTTTTTTTAGTTTTTTCAATTTAATTGATTTTTCAGTTTTTTTATTGACGCCTAGTCAGAAGCGGTTTTGATCTCTTTAAGTTTTAGATCCCTTTTAGAAACTGTTCAAGAAAAAAAAAGTTTCCATTGTTAACAGGATGTTAATTATTATTTAGTCCACATAGTTTATTAAAATTAATTAATTAATTCTTGTAGCATTAAAAATAACTAAATAGTCCATTAACTAACATTAATCATCCATCTTACCCACTTCTCTTTTCTCATATAGTTTTATAAAACATAGAATATAAAGAAATCTAAGAAAAAAAACATGAAATTAATGGAAGTACTAAATATATCATTCTTAAAAATTGTAAAGATTATTACATGAATTGAGATATAAATAATTCTATTAATCAATATGAAACAAACTTCGGCAACAAAAAGTGTGAAAAAGACTCCTTGAATCCTTAGACATGTGCATGTCGGCGAGGGTATATTAGAGATAAAAAAAAAAAGATGGTTTTTTATTTTCTTCTTAGGCGTGATGTTGTCGGGCGGGACGTTAGGGATCTCAAATTTTTTGATTGGCCAACTCACCGGAGGCAACTTGAAAAACAAAATTATCTTTAATCTTTCATGTGATAAGTTCTCACTACTCCTTGTAACCGTCAAAATCAGTAATCATCACAATAATCAAATTGCTAAAACAAGACGTTTACGAGTCCAATTCAATGTAACCACACTTTACATATCACAATTCCATTTCTTGGAGTTTTTTTTTTTAAAAAAAATAATACATTTAACAAAGTCACAAATTACATCTAAAATATAGTCATTATAGTTTTTCCAACCTCTCAACTCCCTGTCATGAAAAATCAACTCAATAATTTACAATTCAATACTCAAAACAATTTATAATTAAAAAATAAACATATAATTTAAGTAGTTAATCAAAATTAACAATTCATAATCAAACACAATTAAAATTAACAAAAGACTTTTTAAATTATACTAAATTCAAAATTCTTATAATATTAAAATACGTAATCTAACTGCATCTAAAAATAGCTTGTGGTTGGGTTTGGAAAGCTCGTGAATGAGGTTAGCATTAAAATCATCCTAGCTTATAAATGAGTTTGAACGCTTGTAGATAGGCTTAAATCACTCGTAAATGGACCTATCTCCCCAACTACATGTCATTGTTCACAAAAAAATGATCTCATCGCCTATTAAATCTGTTTCGAGACACTCTTCCTCCTACTTCCTGAAGCCTATCACGATATAAATTAAGTGTATTGAAATTAGTATCATCATAAAAGCATAATGTCGTTATAATAGTACCAAGACATTTTGCAAACAATATAACAAAAATTGAGCCAAATTTATCAATATCTCAAATTAATCAAGGTAAATAATTTTGATAAAAAGTTTATTTAACAAAACCCTAAACCATAACATAATCAACGATGACCCAAATTCATCAATTTTCTTCATAAATAACGAAATTATCGACTCAATTGATGTATATCATAGCTAATTAACATAATTCATACCTAATTCAATAAAATCCTTAATTTAACATTAAAAAAACACTAACCTTAACCATAACATAATTCACAACAACCCAAATTCATTAATCCTCTTCATAAATAATGGAATTATCAACTCCATTTAATGTATTATATAACTAATTACCATAATTTAAACCGAGTTCATAAAAATCTTAAATTATCCTAAAAACTCTAAGATTAAAGTAATATTATTTTTAATTGACTCGGGCTAATCAACCTAGCCATAATTTAAGTTTTAAATTAAATTATAGACCAGGTTGGGTTTAATAACTTTAATTTAACTGTAAATATTTCAAGTATTTCAAAACAAATCCCATCTAGATGGCATAAAGAATCTCTCCACTTGATTTTTTTTTTTTTAATCCTTTCAACTTGAATTTTAATTTCAGCTAGATATTGAATTTAATATATTTAGTATAGCTCAAGCATAAGTTAGATGGATCTTATGTTTCAACCACATATATACACCAGAAATATTATAGCTTCAGTTATACTCTCTACCTCGATAAGTGCACCACTTTTATTGGCTCCTTGATTTTTATTTTCATTTTTTCAGTTCTACGGTATTAAAGCAATTACTATCGGGAAAATGAAGCAAAAGAGACTTTGCTTCGTCAAGAATTTATCCAACAATGAAGTTGCTTTCAAAATTTAATTATTGTTACTTTAGTGTGTGTGTGAACATCCCTTTAATTCTTGGGAAAAGAAAGAGAATAAAAATGGTTTCAATAATAAATGCAAGTAGTAAATTATCAAATAAATACATAAATAATTGCTACTAATACATAGTACAAGGCTCTCACAAAAAAAAAAAAAAAAAAACAAAGCGTATAGGTAAAGGGTAACTGTGAATTATTAAGACCGAAGACTTTCATAATTGAATACAAAAACTTGACTTCTTCCTTGAATTGGTATTAAAACAAAATTTACGGATGGATGCTTTGTATTGAGACGTGTAGAAGAAGAAAAGGAAAGACAGAAATTAAAGAAAAATAATACATTGATTGTCGGAAAAAAAAAATCAAAATGATCTGCACGTAGGAAATGAAACGATCAAGGTGATATATTTTCGAAATTGGTTAGTGGCAGCTAATAAGAGATGTTAACAATATATATATATATATATATATAAACCAAAATGGTGTTTTTAAATAGTAAAATCACTGTAAAAATGTGGCATTTTTATTATTTCTCATTTATTTTATTTAATTCTCAGAGTTTTGATTTTTCAATGTAATCATTCTATATCATACTTTCAATTTTTTAAATGTAGACCCCGAATAACTCTTATATTTTTTCCCTCTTGTTTTAATTTTTTTTTATAACTACTTGATAACTCTTCAATTTAATACAAAAATTTTATCCTAACTTATCTCAATAAAAACCCAATTAAAAAGAGACAACGATGCGAAAAAAAAAAAAACAAGATGGACCCACAAGCCTTAAATGTAGCTCCACCGAACACAATGGGAGAGTAAAATTCTGCTTGCACCTAGAAGAAAATATTACCATGCTCATGTTTAACTATGTGATTTATACATTTCAAAATACAATCATCTATCATCAATAGTATATATAAAAAAACAGGTGCCCAGACAGTTTGAAGCTTGGGCCAGGAAATGTGTTAGTTAGAAGGTTTAAAGTTTGGTCCACTTAGCCTAGTTTACGATAATTCTAAAGAACTTCTTGTGATTTTGATTTTTTTTATTAAAAAAAAAATTAATTTAACCCACAACATAGAGCGAGAAGTAATCGTATAGAGCCTAGCGAAGGACTGTGCTATATTGTTAGTCTTTTTTATGAAAAAAATAAAAACAAAAAAAAACAAAATTATTTACAAGCAAATTGCTGGGGGTTTGTAAGTTTTTAGACTACAACAATCAATCCTCTATGCTATACTAGTCTTTTTTTTTTCCTCAAAAAATGATTCCATATATGAACATCTTTACATATAAAAATATCCATCATTGTATATTTCACCTATAGGAGACAACCAAGTAATCCAATAATTGTTAAATTCTGCAACGGCGATCTCCAATTCCTCTCCTTCTATTTGGCATGATACAAAACAATTTGATTCGCTAATATGATAAACCTAAATTTAATAGGTCTAAATAACCATTTGAATGCCTAAAAATCCATGGTCTCAAACAACTTTTCTGAACCTAACTCTAATAAGCTCAACTTTAGAAAAGAGCTTGGCCGCCATGGGCTTAGCCTTGAAAAAAAACTCAGCCTTCATGATTTCAGCTTTAAGAATAGCTCAACCCTCATTAGCTTAGCCTTAGGGGAGAGTCTAGTACCATGGGCTTAATTTAAGGGAAAAGCTCAGCATTTAAGAGTTTTTTATCTATTATAAAAACTTTTTTACGAAACCAATGTATTTTAAATCTTACTTTCCCTACATTTTTAGGTATATAAAAGTTCTCTAAGAACATGTTATATTTTCATTAATATTAATGTTGTGTAAGGGATAGTGCATAAAAAATCTTCTAATGGCTTACTATATTTTCATCACATTAATATTTATATAAGAGATATTTATCTGCCATAGAAGATCTTTTTACAGGCCCAATACATTGTAGATCCTACTCTCCCAATACTTTTAGGTGTATAAAAATCATCTAAAAACCTATCATATTTTCATCAATATTAATGTGTGTAAGGGGTAGTGTATATAAAAAAAAATTATAATGGCCTATCATATTTCCACCACATTAATATTTATATAAGAGATATTTATTCATTATTGATGCATATGTCAGAGATATTTTCTCTTATTAATGTTTATGTAAGAGATATTTATCTCTCATTAATAGTATTAAAGTAAAATTACACTCTAGTTCCTCCTCTCTACAAAAGATAAAATTCATGAATTATAAATACTCTATGAATATTTTAAACTCCAGATTCACATTCTATTTATTCTAAACACTTCTAGTATATATATTTCCAGAGTCTTTCTCTCTACAAAGATTTTTTTTATGAGAGTTTCTAAATCTACAAAAATAGATCTTTTGCATATACTAGCCATCAATCACATTGGTCTACCAGGTATCAAGTATAAGTTATTATGATAAGAGAGAATGAATCAAATTGCTAGAACCAAGAAATTAACTGATTATCCAACATATATATCTTGTTTTAAGCTATTTGGATGTTTTGAAATTTTTTCACTAATCTAACTAGCAGTATGATGTGTTAAAAATTCTTTATAGTTTTGTGAATAATTCTTTTTGGGTAGATCTCAGATAATATAAAAAGGGTTAAAGTCCCTGCCTTTTGTTTCCCCATTTGCATAAGCTTTGCGTGGAGAGGCTATCATGACATCAAGTGCCCGCTTGTCATAATTTAAAATGCGAGGAATGAATTATGATAGTAGTTATTTTTTGAAATAATTTATAATTTAAAAATATATTAAAATAATATTTATATATTTAAAAATATATATTTTTAACATTAGCATATTAAAATAATTTAAAAATATTAAAACATTAATTTAAAGTTAAAAAAAATACAATTTCAAAAAACAAAACATAGTATGAACACTAGTATAATATTATGGTAATTTCCATTTTGGAAGTTGCAAGATGCAACCTCCAAAATATAGCATGTCCCTCCCCGGAGCCTTGGCCTTCTAGTGTGCAACGATGAATAGACAATAACTTATATTACTAGATGGAAGGAGCCGGCACAGCCAGCTACCATTTTTTCTCTCGTTTATGTTCTTGACTAATTCAATTTACTGTTGAATCTAATTTGAATGATTGTTTTCCTACCCGCCTCGAGAAAAATTACATTTGGAAGCCAAAATGTTTGAATTTAGTTGACCAGTTCTTCGTGAAAAGGGCGTGCTTGCAAGCTAATCCATGGATTGTGACATTGTGATGTTCCTACGTTTTTTCATGATCCAGTGCAGCATTGACCGTGGACTATGTCGGCTAGTTTTGTCAATATCAGCAAGACTAAGCAAATTGATGCTACAAAAATCCAAAAACCAACTGTAACACACGACTCTCATAATCTTATTGCCTCGCCGATCACAGTCGTGATTAGACATACTTTTAATTAGCATTTACATAGCGCAAGGACAAGCATTGCTCGCTCCATTACTTCCTGCACCATTTTTTTTTATATATATAGAAATACAGAAAATGAAGAGAATTAAAAAATATATTAGAAAAGGGCGAAGGGGATTAGAGAGATAAAAGTAACATTTCTCTGGTTGTTTTATGAAAAAAAGAGAGAGCTTTGCTTGTTTTGGAGGGAGAGAGAGAGAGGGGGGGGGGGAGGGGGCTGGCTAAATGAAAGGTGAGAGAGAATTTTTATTATGTATTTTTTGTAATTGATATTGATGTTATAAAATCTAACATATTTAGAAATAAAGTTTTTTGAGTGGTTGGATAATAAATTTAATAAGTACTCTTACTATTTGATTTATTGTGATAGCTTGATGTGACAAGTCAAATACGTACAAAATAGTTTTTTTTTTATGTATTTGAGTATTCTTGATTTTTAAGTTATTATCTTCAAAGAGAGATTACAATAAATACATAAAAGAGCATTAAATCTTAGTAACTAGATTGGTTGTTCTTGTTTTGGTATGTATAAATATTTTTTAAAAGAAAATGATGTTATATGTAAATAATATGTACAATATGTTGAAAATAGAGAAACTATGAACACTTTACCAAAGCGATTTATAGAGTATTTATACCTAATGAACCTTATCCTCTTAATTGAATAAAATGGTTGTATAATCATTTCACCCTTGTAATATTAATGAGATATAAATATTCCTTACACATGCATTAATGAGAGACAAATATTAATGAAGAACAAATATGCCTTACACATGCACTTTTAAGATGAAAATGTGGTAAGCCATTAGTATGTGGAGTCTAGATTTATTTTATAAGTCCCTTGCATTGTATGCAAAAAGTTAAAGAATACTCAACTCTTTAAGGATAAGATTAATAGAGACCCCTAGCACCTTGTATCTAGCTTTAAAAAACTAGATTAGGTAAAAGATCCTAAGGAATCAAACGTTGGGCCCAAGCCACAAGCCCGAGTCCAGACAATATTTGAGATGTTTCACCGACCATTCCATTCCACTAATTAAAATAATATTTTTTATTAACATTTTTACCACCTCATCCAACTTAATTACATGTTATTTTTTATTAAATCTTGTTACTTGATATTCATGAAACTTAATCCAATTGATAATAATATTTTTTAATTATAAGAAAATTCTGAAATTGTATAACTTTAATTACTTTAAATGCATATTGTTTATTTATTAATTATGATATAGACATAAAAAATGATGAATTTATTAAACTAGTTGACTGAAGAGAGGCTAATAGTATCTATGTTTAGATAACTGAGATAATTTATAAGCCTGGTTGACTGAAAAGGCGCTAATAGTATTCGTGTACAGATAATTGGGATGATTTATTAGACTAGCTGACTAAAAAGGGGCTAGTGACATATGTGTTCAGATAACCAAGATGATTTATTAGATTAGCTTACTGAAGATGAGCTAGTGACATCTAAGCATTAGAGATTCTCTGGTTCCACGAAAAACTTATTAACTTATTTTTTTCAAGAATAATCAAGCTTAAAAACAAATCTCAATCCAAGCCCACATGTTTTAGTCTAGAATCACGATCCATGAAAAGCCTAATTTTAGTGGGAAGTTTTTTTCAAGACTTAATGAGATGTTAAGTATCTTCACAACAATTTAACTAAATATTCTTACTATATCATATATTTAATATTTATATCTATGTGTATATATTCTAAAATATGTGTTATTTTAATAATATTATATATGATGAGTATTTATCATTAAGTAGTTCAGTGTTATATACAATTTAATATGATGGATACATTAAAAATAAATATCTTCAAATGTATAAAAATTATTTTATATATTATAGTATTGAAAGAAACTAAAATGGATCAACAAATCACAATGGTTCTAAACTCATTATAGTGTGGTTTGGAAAAATATAATGACTATTTTACCATTTTCAAACAAAATTAATGAACTAGTTATCAGGGGTATTACAGTTTTTTTCACGTAATCTCTTGTTCATTATTAAATTTATTTGGATAAATTGTTCTTCTCATATTTTTTAGTACAATGAAATGACTTAAGACAATCTAGGGTTTTACAAGTTATGAATTCAAAAGATCAATCTAGGTTTAGGAGATTCGTTTGGGTATGCTTGGTATCCTTTCGTTTTATTTTTTTAGATCCTATTTTTTCAGTTTTATCATTCAACATTTATTTAACTGGACATTAGGCTCCATTGTTTTTTTATTTGCTTTCTATTGGATTTTTCACTGATTTTAAAAATAGCATGTGTTATCCTGCCTTTTAACAAGAAAATATTTAATAATTAACCTTCATAGTTTTATTTTAATTTCCTTTCAACGGGGTTATTCCGATATCGCAATGATGTCACACATTTTATATGCTGAATTGGGTGAGCTCGGGTTAAGTTTTTCTTATCTTTTTTGGATTTTTTTTTGATTTTTTCCTTTAATATTTTGGTTGCTAAAAATTGAGCTTCAAATTTTTTCATTTTGGTTTTGACTCATAACCATGTCGTGTATTTAACATGCTAATCATGTTGATTTTGGGTTAAGTGTTTTTTTTTCATTATTAATATTTTTTCAAATTTATTTACTGTCTTTGTGTTTTTATATTTATGTTATTAAAATAGTTAAGTTTATTAAATTTAATTTGTTACTTTTTAAAATATTTTTTATTTAAAAATATATTAAAATAATATTTTTATTTTTATTTTTTAAAATTTATTTTTAACTTCAGCATATTAAAATAATTTTAAAAAAATCAATTTTATTTTAAAATACTTTCAAGTTTCAACAGTAGAAACAATCGGTGCCTTTATAGTACCAAGTTGGCAACTTGTCCGTGCTAAAAGAAGTTTTTCTAAAAGCTTGTCTCTCAAGTGGCGGGAAAGGCTCCACTTTATAATATATATATTTTTTAATTACAATGACTTACTTAAGTTAGTTCATAGTAGTTCCTAGAAAACGTTGGTTAGGGGTGAGCAAAACCGGTTCGGTTCGGTTTTTATCAAAAAAAGTAACCAAACCGATTTTTTTTTTTTTGGGAAAAAAAAACCGAAACCGAACCGAAACCGGTTCGAACCGGCCGGTTTCGGTTCGGTTCGGTTCGGTTTTTTTAGGGGAAAAACCGGCTTGGCTCGGTTTTTCGGTTTTGGCTCATTTTTTTCCGGTTTTGGCTCTGTTTTTCCCGGTTTTGGCTCGGTTTTTCCGGTTTTAGCTCGGTTTTTCCGGTTTTGGCTCGGTTTTTTTTCGGTTTTTTTTTCGGTTCGGTTCGGTTCGGTTTTTTCGGTTTTATAAGCCTAAAACCGATACCGAACCGAACCGGTCGGTTTTTTCAAAATTTTAATCGGTTTAATCGGTTTTTTTTTTCGGTTCGGTTTTTTCGGTTATTTTTTTCTCGGTTTTTTCGGTTTCTCGGTTTTTTTGCTCACCCCTAACTTTGGTAACACGTGTCTTTTATCAATAGTTGTTTTTGGTCCGTGACTATGTTCCTTGTCCGGGGTGTTTAGAAAAATACTACTTATCTATAATATTTATATTATCCGTGAACTTTTGAGAACTTTTAAAGTTGGATAACATAAATATTAAGAATAATAGTGAATTAAAATTTTTATTAAAAATATATTACGAGTCCAATGAAGTTGAGATTTTTAAAACCTACTCAAATTGATCTAACTTGTATAACCTAATATAAATAATTCTAATTTTTAGTATAAATAATATATTTTTTCTTTTTTATCTTAGCTTTTTTACTCTCTCTCTCTCTCGCCTTCACATTCCTTTTCAACTTTCATGGAAGGCTGCTGATGGGTTTGGATTGGATGGATGTTTGGGCTAAAAGCAAATATCTTAGAGAAGTTAACTCAGTCTCAGAATTCCATCCTTTCATATTGATGATGCTAACAATCTAACTAATACAAATTAATGCATTGAAATTATTCGAGTGCATCATAACTCCGATCTTGACTGCGTATTTAATGTTGTGATACGATGTTTTTTAAAAATATATTTTATGATTAAAAATATATTAAAATATTCATTTTAATTTTTTACATAAAAAAATCAATTTAATACTTTTTTTAGTCAAACATTTTTAAAATGCATCCAAATATAATTAGAAATGCACTTCCAAACCGACAGAGACAAATAAACTTAACGGGGGAATATGCATTACTACTGTAGTGTAGTTGAACTTACTATCCATGTCTAAATTTCAACTTCGTAGGAGGCTTCAATTTAAGCTGCCTGTTATTATTATTATTATTATTATTATCATGCAATATGGCTCATGGCACAAGAAAATTCGATTTCTAGCTGTTAAACAGGCCAAATAAAACAATACTCGTAATTATTTTTTTCCCAGGATATCTCAGGTGAAAAATGACCAGTAAACAATATAACTTAATGTGATTGTAGCGTAGGACTGGGACTAATTGATTGTGATATTACAACTTCGTTAACCTTACCTCGTTAACTTCATTAATCTATGACCTTATTGATGTCGTCGTCGTAGGGTTTTCAAATACTGGCTCTCTAAATTGACAAAGAAACCCAGTAATTTGCTTATCTATGATATGCTCAGGACCAAACAACATTTTCGGGAGTAAATTGCTTTGCCCATGGCAAAAATCTAATTTGAGAAGCCAGTGCCCTCCATTAGAACACGAGCAATTACTCGAGTCGAGTAGCATTAGGCTTGTCATGCCTCTAAAGGACCTCCTCCTTTCCTATATACATAGCAAATTTTCATGCCTAAACAATGCACAGCATTCATGGGAAATAATATGTTCACCATACCCCTTTGGTAGAAAAATTAAAATAGTAACTGTTTTATAATCCTTTCCACATAACAGTACTATTGGTCGAGCAATAGAATCAAATATAATCCTTTATCAACACATGATGTGAGCAAGAATCAGTCTTTATTTCGTTGACTACAAAAAGAAATCACAAAACAATCAGTCTCGAGGAAGGAAAATTTACAAAAATGAGTACCATCATCTTGATGCTTGGAAATACAGAAGCTTAGGATAACAGAAAAAGAAACACAGAAGCATGTGATTCTGTACACCAGATTGTAAATCACTTCGTCAACAACATAACCTAGTTTTTGCTGCTAAGGCAAACTTAACTCAGGCACACATCTAATATTTTGGGATAGAAGCAAACTGATATCCCTTAGCACCCCTCCATGAATAATATGCTACCCGAGTTTCATAAAAGCCTGCAACCACAACAAAGGTCAATTTAGCAATGGTCAGTTGAACAGGTCATGAAACATACAAGAGCAAGTCATAGAAAAATCATATGGAAACAGATTGGTTGAATTGGAAATATGGTTTCATGTAATTTGGATTATGAGCTGAAAAATAAACGCAACTTGGGAGCACATATGGGAGTTCCACAAAAAGGCAATGCCATAGCGATACAAACAACCTCAAAAACACCATGCTTATAAATTTCATGATAGCTCAATAAAAATTCCATGTGTCGTTAAATTACTATGTTTCAAAAGAAAAGGAACTGAAAACTCCATATTATTAAAACTACTTCATGTCAGTCCACATTTGACAATATCCTCCACATCTATTGAGCAAATCCTAGACACTCATTCTGCAATTTAGGTGGCCAATCTTTCTATAAACCTAATTGTCATATGCTAGCAAATCCATCACGATTGCTGAATTTGGATGAATGACTAAATCTGTTCTAGCTTCCTACTCTAAATCCCAGTTGTCTCGGTTAAGACAAGCAACCTGTTTTTTATGGCCAGGATAGGCTTTCTTCCACGACATGTATATGGATTTACCCAACATACAAATATGGTGTGATTTAGCAGCAATAAATGCAAGGCATTAACTTCCATAACAACCAATAACAAAGCAATATTGATTGGGTTTTTCAGTTTTTCTTGATTTTGGAATTTTAATCCTTCCATTTAATGAACTTATGAACTATAGTCAGATGGTTCTAAGACATACTCAATGCGTTTAGTATTAATTTTACAGAAGTTCAGCAATCGAAAAGGATGGATGTAGTTTCACTCCATAACAGTAGCACCTATAGCATCATGATAGAAACCAATTTTCTATACAGTATAAAAGGCAGGAAGCCAAATGGAAAAGGTGCTTCATTTAGTTGTTATTGAGCACCAACCCCAACCATCCTTCCCCCACAAAAAAAGGGCAATTAAAGTATTGTCATTTCAAGAAGTCTAAAATACCATTGCTCTATTAGAGCAATATATATATATATATATATATTGCTATGTATGTATGTATGTATGTTCAAATAAAAGCTAAAGGAAACTTGGTCAGTGTCTGTAGGAACGGAATTCAGCAGAAGTCATTCACAACAATAGACTCTCTACAAATTCAACAAACAAAGGTGACACCAAGTTTCCATATCTTAATTACAGAATACAATAAAGGCAGGTAAGTGATCGCCCATCAAATCCTGTCCATATTTCAAAGAAGGAATTCAAAAGCAATACACAAACATCATCATGTAAAAGTAGCTTCATGGAGAATTGCAAGTAATTAATGGTTTGTAGGATTCCACTGTAGCCACAGGGGCGGAGCTAGGAATTTTAGCTTGGGAGGGCCAAATCAAAGAAAACATTTTATGGGGAGGCAAAATTTAAAATTTTCTATTTTTAAGGCTAAAAATCTAATTTATTGAAGGACTGGAAAAAAATTTCCTTGCAGCCCCCCCCCAAAATAAAACTATTCACATGTTATCTAGAACATCATGGCACAGGGAGAGCGATCTGAAAATTTTTGGGCCAGTTACCGCATCTTTAGCTTATTTTATTTCTTCAATTGCAAGCCTAAATTGCAGCAATGCTGTGCTGTTTTGGTAAATCAGCATCACAGAAGCAATAAAGAGAGTGCACCCTCAAGTTCCACAAGCTTTTACAGGCTTCTATAAAACATGATGGAATATCTTTCATAATTTTTTAGCCATGGACCATATCAGACAATTTCTTCTGAAGTTATCAAGTGCATTGCTAATTTGCTATGACAGAACAGCAACAGTAAAGAAGTTATTATTACATGGATGGAGACCCAATTAATGCACTGCAGCATAGAAACCTAATGATCCATATTCCGCCAAGAGGTTATTCTATTGCAAGAGGAGCTGATTGTCTCAAAATTAGTGCAGTTTAAGACTTAAACTCGGTCATCAAGGTTCATGTGGGTAGAAAAGGGAAAATAGGGGAGCATTCAAGTGAAGTCAACACCAACTAACTTCTACATCCCAGTGAGCTGAAGGTTGTGGACCACAAAAATGAGAGAGATGTCACAGACAATACAAGGTTGATCTAACATATACAAACTAATAATGAGCACTACATGAAAATCATTTTGCACAAAACGAAAGAGAGGAAATTCATTATGCTTAATGACAAGCAATATGAAGTTTGATCAACCTAAGACAGCATCACTTCAGTGCGCATCCTTTTGGACTCATGGCATTAACTACGTTAATTACAACATTGAATGACAGTCAGGCATGTTGAGCAATGCCTATATAGCAAATATGAATCATCAAATTTCCTCTAACAACACATTTTTAACAAATAACAGTCTAGACTAGCCTTGCATGTGAGTGTACCATTTTATTGAAAAAACTATCAACTTCTCTTATTCACTTTTTGTTATTTAAGGTAGTTCTAATCAACAGTTCTAAATCTGTTTGCACTTCCTTTTTATTCATTAATCTGATAAACCTCAAGAAAAGCCAAGAACCTTTGGTTCACCTTTCGTTCCTTAGTTCTACAGAAACATTTAACTCGCAACATAAAGAATGGAACATGTGAAAATTTCCAAAGATATAAACAAACGATTAACTAATCATAGTCTTCATCATGGTCATTGTAAATATTATGTAATCAATCGCTCATTGAGTTTCAACATACCCGGCATGAAGGTAATGATTCCGAGAGCTAAGAGACCATAAGCTTGGGACTTCTCTCCTCCCATGTGACCAGTGAAGATAAAGAATGATAGAGAGAGAAGTACACATCCAAGGAAGAGCAGAAAAATTGCAAGGAAAATGGACTTCCATGGGACTCTATCAAAAGATCCAGGTGTATAATCAAATCGAGGGTCATATTGTACACCAAATTTATCATCATTGTCATCATCAGGAAGAGCACTGTAACGAACACTGCGCCTTGATGCCATATTTTAACTTTTTAAAAAATTAGCTGCAAAAGAAACCAAATTGCTTCAGATACTGGTCAAGAACTAGACAACAATATATAAATATATGAAGAAAAAAAAACCCAGAAGATTCAATCTTTTTGGGTCACACACAGAAAAAACCTCAACCATGAGCAGAATCAATCAAAACAAATATGGGTTACTCGCTTTTAGTAATTTCCACGACATATTTTCTTTCTACAATTCTCAAAATCATCACAAAAAGAGAACTACTGCTAGCCCATAAAAATTTAGAACAGAAAAAAACATTTTTATGAAATGAAATCAAAGACAGGAACAGGAAGAGATGTACCTCGCAACCTTGCGTAACCAATACACCGGCTCGGTCGTTTTGATTGTGGGTTTTATGGAGAGTTGATGGTAAAGAAAGACTGCAGATTTTTTTTTCCTTTGTCTTTGATTCCTTTCTGGCTGCTTGAAGAAATCTGGGATTTGACTTGTTGAGGAGCGTGGAAAGTTTAGAGCTACGGGGACATGGAGATTGCTGTGTCAATGTGCAATCAGGTCCTGCCACATGTTGACTGAATCATGTGACTCTCACGTGATGGTACAGGAGAATAGAGATTTTGGAAGGAGTGCATGTTTATATTGTTATTTTTTATTAGGACAAAATTTCTTTAAATTGAATGGACAATTGAATCCAGATAATTTTTATGTTTTCTTAGAATGAGATTTAAAGAAAATTAAAAATAAAAATTTACAAACCTTAAAAATAAAAAAGAAGCAAACATTAAACTAAAAATTGTCTATCACATTTGACCTTGTTGATTATCGTTGATTTTTTTTATATATATATAGTTAAATTGAGATTAATTACAAAATTGGTTTCTAAGTTTTATCATTTCTATTTTTAATACAAACTTCATATTTAAACCTTTTTTTATTTCAAAAGTATTTTTTTTAATGAATTTTTTATTTTTTTCTTTACTTCAAATTATTTATTTTATATTTTTAAATTATTTTGATATATTAATATTAAAAATAAATATTTTTAAAAATATTATTTCAATACAGTTGAAAAACACTTTAAATATTTTATTATATAAATAAAATGAAAAAAAAATTCTAGTTAAAAGGTCTGATTTTTTTCTTTAAAGATAACGAAGTAATTTTATTATGAAAAAAAAAAAAAAAATTTCCTGTCAATTGACAAATGACTTCTGGATCTCCTGAAGACTGAAGATTTTATCTCTGTTAGCAAGACAATTATCAAGTAAATACACGATGCTAATCCACATTAGCTACAGTAAATCACTGAATTTTTAGGTTTTTTTATAATATAATATGATAATTCATCATGAGAGCAGATTCTTCTGTTGGATTTTGTTTTTGACAAAAGAAAGGTGGCAAAACCATTTCACACGTAGAAGATAAAATACAATTGATTTGAAAAGCCCATTGACCATCCCAGATGGGACGAAAGAGTATGACATGGGCTAGACATATGTGATAAGTTTGAGATAAAAAGGGCCCTAACTGCCGAGTGCTGAGGAATCATACTCGGTCCATTGTGCTAGGTCAACTCTTGCCAGATACAAAAGTGTTAATTATATTCGTATTTTTAAAAACTATATTTTATTTTTTTATTAAAAATTAATTTATATATATATATAGAATCATTTTGATACGTTAATCTAAAAAATAATTTTTTAAAAATAAAAAAATATATTATTTTGATATATTTTGATAAAATAATACTTTAAAAAATAACTATAATCTATTATACTAATATTAAAGTGTGAAACCGTTGATGCTGAGATGATTTTGTTACTTATATTTGTTATGACGTGTATAGTGTACAAAGAGTATTTACTATTTAGATTTAATTATAAAGTTATGTTATAGAGATCAAAAATGCCATTTGATATTACAATCATTAGAAAATTTAATAATTTGTGAGAATCTTAGTCAGGAAACTAGTTATGTAAAAAAATATATATATATAACTCTCAATGCATCTTATCTATTATAAGCTATATTGTTATCATTGTTAATCTGAGACATGTTTTTATTTGTTAGTTTCATTTCAGGTTTAAGACAGATTTTTGTTCGTGAGAAATTTTTTATCTTATCATGTTAAATCCTAGCCGTTATAAGGTTCAAATTTTAGCATCGTATTTATTTTTTATTTTATATTTTTAATATGTAAGGGTATACTTTACAATGTAATTTTATACCCCTAAATATAAAAGTCTACATTTAAATCACAATACTTTGAATAAAAAATTAATTGTTATGGGATTTTTGATATTTTAGTCAAAATCTAATGAATAATCGTAAATTGATTATAATATCCAATTTCTATTTTTAAAACATGATAAAAATATGATTCTGTCTTTTTCTAAAAATGATATACATGCATGCATGTAAATAAAATTTTTTTGTGTTTTTGAAATGAGTCAATTTTTTTTAGATTTTTCAAAAATTTAGAAAAATATTAGATATTTTAATATCGGTCTGTATTTTATAGTGTAAGTCTTTAGCCCTATATTAAATGAAATTCTTAAAGAAACATATTTTGTATTTTATGAAATAAGAAAATTATTTTTAGATTTTTAAATTATTTTGAAGCTCTTTGAAAAAAATCATATAATTTTAATATAGGTCCATATCTTACATTATAAGTCTATAACCTTATATTAAACAAAATTGCTGACAAAATGCACAAGAATCTCACAAATAATTTCAAAATGATCATTGTAATTGTTTTATAATTTTTTAGCTTTTTATTAGGCTTATTTAACTAAATACTAAAATAAAAACAAATTAAAAACTAAGAGAAAAATATTAGAATGTGTTTGGAAAATATATTATTATCCTAAGGGCTGTGCTAGTTGGGCTTGAGGACCAAGCTCGGCTCAGCTGGTCAACTGACCCAACAATTTTCTCTCTTTCTTGTTTCAAAGATGGGCTGGGTTGGGTCAAGGATCCAGCCCACCTCTCTTTGCCATGAAAGGGAGACAGCAGGACGTGAATTAAGTTCACGTCCTCATCAAAAGAAAAGAAAAACAAATCGCAGGTTCCTGAGGAAGGAAGATCAGGGAGCGTCGCTGACTGGAGCTGTCTTCTGTGGCTTCTCACGGTGCTGGTTTGAAGAGGTAGCTGGCGTTGGCTGAAAAACTACCGTGGGAGGAGAAGCGCTGCTGCAAGGAGGAAATGGGCTGTGCACTGGTCTGCCTTGGCTGGTGCTGTCGCTGCTGGTCACAGTGTGGGGGAGCTGAGGCTGAGAAGAGAAGCTTCCACCCCTGTTGTAAAGAGAAGCTGAGAGACGCTACTGGTGTGTGGAGGCGACGATGGCTGGATGTTGCCGTTGCTGGAGCCTTCTGGAAGGAGAGCTGGTTTTTTGTCGCGAGGTTGAAGGAGACGAAGCGTGGCTGCTGTTGGGGTTTCTATTGAGAGGAGGCTGGGTCACGAGGTGGAGGAGGGGGGCTGGTGTTGCTATGGAAGGAGGAGATGGCTGGTGTGGAGAAGCTGGTCATGGGTGAGGAGGAGGTTGAAGAGGAAACATTGGGCAACTGAAAAAATGGTGCAGAGGCTGATTTTATAGATAACTTTTTAAGTTCAAAGAATAAGATGAATTTCATAGTATTTTTTGATTTGGTCTCTTATAATCCCTTGATATTTTATAATAAAAGCTTCCATTCAATACTAATTTTTTGGATTCTTTGTAATTTTACTACTGAACTTTTTTAATTGGACCCTTCAAGGTTTTTTATTTTTAAAAAGCAGTCCTTATTCTTGGATATTTATAATTTAATAATTTTTAATTAATCTTAAACTTTTAAATTTTTTAATTTGACTTTTAATTTATTCTCAAACTTTGATTTTTTTTCAATTTTGTTACTTATTTCGTCCAATTGACTTGTAAATATTAAATTTAATCTTTTAAAATTTTAATTTTTTTAATTAAGTCAAAGTTAGGCTTCCAAACTTAATTATTCCCCTAATAAAATAATAAATTTGACCCATTAAAAATTTAATTAAGTCTTTATATTTAATTAAATCTTTTAATTTGACCCAAATTAATTCTTAAACTTAATTAATTCTTTAATTGAGCTGATGATTAAATCAAATTGGCACATTAAATGTCTAATTAAATTTTTAGACTTAATTTTTATGCAAATTCATCTAATAATCATTTAATTTATCATTGAATCTGCATTGTCTCTTAATTTCAGGTATAATAAAATACAATTAGGCTCCCAATTTTATTCAAGATTCTAGTTTGGTTCCTCCATGTGTTTAAAATATTTCTTAGTCTGCTCTTGCTAAATTGCCAATTGCTTTTTTTTTTTGAATTTTTTGATTTAAAAAAAAATAATAATTTTAAAGGAAAATCCAAAATTAAATTATAACAATATTAATTGGCCTTTTCTTTAACGTTGAATTTGTTGTGGATTCAACTAGTTTTCAAGTGCATTTTTTAAGGAAGAGAGTTGGAAACATCTGCAACCTAGTATGCGTTGAGCATTCTAATAGCTTATGCTTTTTTAATTTTTATTTTATCTTAAGAAAATCAAATTAATTTTTATGTGATTTTTTAATAACTTTAATATGTTAATTTTAAAATATAATTTTTTAAAACATCACTTTAATATATTTTCAATTAAAAAATACTTTTTAAAAAACAAAACAAAACAAATAATATTTTTCATGTTTTCATCTCGTTTTCCTTTCCTTAATTTTTAAAACAAAACAAGTGACATTTTATCAACACAAAACTAATCAATTTTGAGAAGAAATTTGATTTGTCATTTCATAACAACTTTTATAAAATTAAATAAACCATAAACCTAGCTAATTTCAAATTAATTAAAAAAAAAAGTTTTAGCAGCTCGAAGATTTATCAGAATGTGCAGAACGAACACATACATGAACAAGCGGATTTATCTGTTTCGTCATGATTTGCGATATATAGTACTTAGCACATAAACCGCAGCCACAATCTTATCAGTGTTTCCTTTTTTGCATGATGCCAAAATCTTCTTCTTTTTTGTTTAGTCATTCAGAAACACTGAATTGCCCCATCTTTAGAAAAATGGACCGACTTTTTTCATTTTTAACCAGAAATCAAAGACCAAATAACAACAGGATGATGATGATTCAGACAAGACGATTTATTTTATTCATGTACTGTAGAGAGCAATAATATCCCCAAAGCCAGCTTCTAGAACAGATTAAAAACACATGTTTCGGCCTTCTGATGAGTTCTTTGACTAAGTTTTCTTTTCTTTTGATTCTTATAATTATGCAGGAAAATATTTTTATTAATATATCACACACTACCTACCAAGAAAATACTTTTTAATTATGTTAGAAAATTAAGTATTTTTTTTATTGTATTGAAAACAATATTTGAAAATGTGCTGTCTAGTAAAAGCCATATAAAATGTAAATGATAGGAGATTTTTTAATTTTTAAATAATTAACATTTCAACATATTTTTTTTGTAGAAACTGTTTTTTCTTATAATTATTTTTTAAAAAATCATGATAGGAATGATATTGTTAAGCAGTTGTTTTTCATTTGTACGAGGATAAAAGATAATATTGCACAATTCAATTTGTTGTTAATGGTTAATTATTTTCTATGATACAAAATGTTTGAAAAAATGTATTGGTGTGATGGTTAGATTTGTTTTTTCAAATGTTCATGGGCTTGATTCCCTGAGAAGACGAATCCAATTTAGACAATAGCTTAGATTGGTTCTAAACTAGTTATTATATCTTTTCATCTTGAAAAATAAATAGAATTTTTTTATATAATTTATTAAAAATGATAAAAATATTTTTATTTGGATTTCTCACTTATTTAATTGTATCTTTTGTGTGTGTATATATATCCAATTAAAAAATAATTTAATTTTTATTTTTTAAAATTAAAATAATTTTATTTAATTAATTTAAAATAATTAAATCAACTTATGATTGCCATGTTTAATAATACTAGTTTAGGTTTACTGGAGATTTACATATCATTAACTTCAAGACTTTTAAAATTAGTTAAAATATGTGAAAACTGATATGAACATTCATGTTAATAAAAAATAATAATAATGATACTAGCATAACATTTCAAATAAAACTGCTCCTTTTACATTATTTTTCTGTTTGGATAGTTATGATAGTTTTATTTATAAAAATCTCTTTTAAAACCTAAAACATTTATATTTAATCAATATATTAACTAAAACATTTCTATTTTACTTTTTTTTTTTAATTTAATTTCGGTTCATAGGTCATAATCATTGTCGATCTTTTCTTAGATGTGACCAAATACTTAAGACGTAAGAATAGTAAGAGTTTAATAATTTGATTAATTGACACATTAAGATAACATTAATTTATCACGTGAGACGTGAGTATCTTGAAAACCTGTGAATCACAAAAGTGGCACCATACACGTGGCAGCAATCTGCTGCTATTATTCCAGCCCGTGAATGGGACAAACGTCTTATTGGAGTTTCATTGCGCCACGTGTTGCCTATCTACAGGACTTGTGATTGATACCCTTCGACGCGTGTGTGTTTGTGGGACCGCTACCTAACAATGGTGGGGTTACCTCCGAAATCCTTTGGCCGATACTAAATTACTAAATAGAAAAGTTAATTAAAGAGAACTTTTGCAGATGACGCCCTCTTTGTTTTACTTATTTTCACTTTTAGCCAAAAATAATTTTTGTCCAAGTTTTAACCCTACAGAGTATCCTATTTATGAACTTAACTTACCATTTGATGCAATAATTTTTGCATCTCTATTAATTGAAAAGATGCTAATGCTATTAGTCGAAAGTATTATTATGTAATGAGTATAAAGTATTATTATGGAATGAATATGTATTGTAAAAATATTTGTACTTTAATTTTACCATGAATAATTATGGTTGCATGCATTTGCTAATTACAATCACTTATTAAGAAGGTAAAAAAAAACCTTAGTTACATTTAAGTTTTCTTGATTGATGAGTGAGCTTGAAAATATAATTTAGGTCTTGGACTTGATCCGTGCTTTTATATAAGACAAGTTTATTATATGTATAGTAAACCCTTTAATACTTAAATTAGTATAAACATGGAGATAAATCTAATGTATAAATGTTTTAGAGCTTATTTAGGTAATGTATGTATATATATTATTTGTAAAAATATCGCTAGATGCTAGAAAGAGCAAAGGAAAAAGTGAATAAAGAAAACACGTCCTCTTGTCTATAACATGTATGCTAGAAAGAGCAGAGGTAAGGATCTTCTCCCCCTCATTTTTTATTTCTCTCGCCCCTTATGTTTAAGTCATTCACGCAGCCTATTTATAAGTTATGCGATGAAAATAGATAAATACTCTACATAATACTTGCACTAACATTAATGCATTATGAGTACGAGATGCATAAGTGGAGAAGGTGGATTAGTGGAGTGTATAGAAGATGGATAGGTGGAGAAAATGGATTAGTTATTATTATTGTCTTTGATGTGTTATCAATTATATAAATCATATATAATGTATCTTTATAAATCATATACAATTATGATTTACATGCATCATTAAGATCAATGACTCATTCAAATACATATATTTTTATCAAAATCTTTTATTATGTTGCATTTGAACAATAAATTTATTGAAAATTTGTTGAAGTAATTATCACTTTCATATTAAAATGAGATTATAATTAGGAGAAATTATTTATATAAACTCTTATGGAAACAAATAAATCAAAATATAAAAAACCTATTGTATTATTATATAATTATTTACAACTTGTTATACCAACTAATTAAATAATTTTAATACATATAAATTTGATATAAATGATAATAATGAGTATATTTAAATTCTATAATTTTTCACTTATACAATGTAACATTGGGCATCCTTATAATACATTTGAGAAATCACATTCTTTAATATTTATTTCATATAATATAAATATTGATTTAATTTATCTAATATAAGTTGTATCAAACCTTTATAATTTTATATAAAAAGACAACCAAAGTATTAAAGATTTATTATCTATTATTCACATATCACTTGTTATAAAATAGGGGTGTTCATGAATATAGTTGGATCGGGTTTGAGTTTATAATTGTATCCAGCCTAACTTCTGATATTTTATAAATTATAAACCCAAACTACTCAATTTATTTTGGACCTGAATGAGTTGGATTTACTGGATTGGGTTAATTTTTTCATGGATATCATAAATATCCCCAAGTTAGGCATATATTGATAATATTTATAGGTTGAGCTTAATTAGAAGTAAGATTTGAACTTAATAAATTATTTCTTAAACTATTATAAGCTGCAATAAATAGTTAGGCTTAATATATCAATTGATTAAAATTGAAGAATTAATTTCAAAAAAACAAAAATACAATAACAAATTAAATTTTGAATAACCAAAAACTTACTCACAACAAAACATGATAAGTTGTGAGCAAGAACTTGAATTGAATAATGATTGCAAATCTATAATTTTTACCGGAACATCAACCAATGTCTATTTAAAAGTAACAAAAAGTAAAAATAAAATAACAACTATAACACATAATAGTACAACACCTTTAACAACCCATCCAAACAACCAATAAGTTGTCATATAGGTATAAATTTAAGTTTGTAATAATTGCTTAATAGTGAAAACTCAAAGGCTAATTATTTAACAATTACTCGCGATCTTAGATTGTCAATAATAACTCATTACTCTTCAATATTCATGGCTAAACCATCAAACTCTAAAAGATAAGAAAAATAATAGAATATCTTAGCTAATTATAACTTAACAAGTTAATCTAAAATATTTATGACATAAATAAAATCTATATAATCTAACAACAATATAAAAATATATGATTTTTTTTCTCAAACATATCAAAATCATTTATCATTTATGAAAGATCTATTGGTGCTGGAGAAGAGCAAATCCAATTTAAGCAGTAAATGAGAGCTTTACCAGTTGCTAGATTCAATGAACTTCTAATAGGACATAATACATAAGCACCATGCTAAAGCCTAATTCAGAGGCAACTGTAAATGTAGAAATAGTGGAGACATCTCTTGCAACTATAAAAAAGTATTGGATATTTAGAGTTGTTAGCTTCCCACCAAGCTAATATAGCGAAAGAAATATTACTTGAATCTTCACATCCATTTGCCAAATATTTCTTCAACTTAAATTTACTTTACTCATTATCTTCTCCATTAAATGCTTATTAGTTTGGAAGGCTAATGCTTGATATGCATCTTTCTCCATCTCATTAGCACTTAAATCTTGAGAAGGATTGTTTATAACATAAATTTTGTGACAAACTTAATATCTTGGCTATAACAGCTGTAAAAAACCATCATAAGTTTATTTTTCGTCTTTTTCACCAGCTCTTTCACCATGGTAGTAGACTCATACACTTGATTTAAACAAAACTTTACACATTTGAACTTATAACAAAGATTTAAAACAACTAATACCAACAAAAGAAAATTTATATCTTAAAACTTTCCCTAATATTTATCAAACTTGCATATCATATTAATTGTCATTCTACATGTTAAGAAATCTCCACTTTTGAAAAACTTAGAAATTTATATTTTCATATAGACTAGTTCATGAAAGAAAGAATTTCATATGATATGCAAAGACCTTAAAAACTCTAAAGTCACTGTATAGAAAAATTTCATAAGAATTCTTGTATTTTGCCAAGCTAGATATTGAGAGGCCATGTGTGTTTCTTCTTACCCTTTGAATTTACTTTTGAAAAGAACATCAAATACCTAGGATCATCCTTATCTAATCTATCAAACACTTTCTTCAATATTGTTGTTAAATCTAACATGAAATAAGTGGAATTCCAATAAGTTGGGACATTACAACCTTTAATTTATCCATACATTTCTTAAAATACATAACTCTATTAGGAGAAGATTTTACAAATTTAACAATATTTCTAATTTTAATAATCGACTCATCCACTTCATTTAAGCCTTCACTCGTAATAAAATTAAAAATGTTAGCACAACACCTAACATAAAATAAACTCATTTCTAGAACCTTGAACTCTAATCCTTAGTCATTCATTTCAAATAAATAATGGCATGCACTATCTAACATGATTGTCAAAACTCTATCAACACCTCAATCAGTCAAGCAACTCTAATTGCTTTTTGAATGGTCTCATTCTTGTGATTAAGAACTTGATAAAAAATTAAAATCCTTTTATACAAGTTTTAATCACTATACACTTAATGAGTTATGACACCCATGTGATTGATATTTTGGAAAAAAAATCCAAGTGTCACTTGAAAGACACACACTTGTTTTTAATGGCTTTCTTTAACTTTTTATTTTCTTTTCAGCATAAAGGCTTAGGTAATCCATTGCAATAATGATTTACGAGGAGATAAAAATCTATGTTGCATGACATGACAAAACTGTTTAAATCCTAAACCTTCTACAATCCTAAAAAAAAACTCACCATAAATAATCATCATACCAAGTGCTTTATACAAATTTCAAATTAACAACCTTAAAAATACCCTCATTTACATTTTTAACCCTCTAAAAAATCTAATCCAATATCTTTTGTTCTATGTCATCAAACTCAAACTTACCAAGAAACTATTTACATAAGTTATTTAAATGTGTCATAAATTACTAGTGTCATAAGTTTTTGAAGTACATGTATTATCTTATTGATAGCATTTACATGCAACTCTTATTAATGATGGATCAAAACCCTTTATTATATTAAAATAATGCCAAACTTTAGATATAGTTTTAAAAGTCACATTCTTTTTTTTATTACCTTTATTGCAAATAGAATTTGTAGTAGTAACTGAAACAAGTTTGGTCTTTGCTAGAGCAACCACATCATTCACTAAAGGAGGAACATCATCATTTGTCGAAGGAGTACTTGATGGATCAACATTTATTTCTTGAATATAAGTTTTTGTATACTCCATCTAAAACAACAAAAGTTAATCAATTTTAGTTTAATACCTATACAAAAAGATGCAAGAATTACCATTCTACAATAAAGTGTAAGTTTCTAAAATTTATAGTAAACGCAAAAAAAACAGTAAAAAATATAAAGAGAATTAAGAACAAAGATTACTTGCCAACATTATTTTTGAACTTTGACATGACACCAGGCTTTCTATGAAGAGAAAAGAGGTTAGGATTTTATTCACATACTTTATTTTTATATGTAACTTTAACCTAACACAAAATAATAATAATAATAATAATAAATTGATAATAAGAAGCGATGAATGAAGAAAATAAAACAAAACCCCAAAGAGCATAGCTTAAAAATCAATAATCGAACATAAAAAAAATAAAAAATATATATATCATATAAATTAAAAAGAGAACAATGAAAGATTTAGATATTGTGTTAAAATAATAATAAAAAATTAAAAGGGAGAGAGAGAGATTTGACATGAGAGGGAGTTTATTGTTAGGATTTTAATTTTATTTAGAATGCTCGATTGTTAGGGGTATGGTGAAGGTTTGTCAAAATCAAATTAGAGTTTCTGATTATATGAATACGAGGAAGGGATTGGTGATTTTATTTTGTTAAAATAGTGACCGGAAGAGATTACTACTTTAGTTTAGGATACACGGGTTGAGATTGAAATGAGAGAACGAGTGGCTGAGCGTAAAAGATAAAAAAAAAAATAAAAAGAGAGAGAAAAAAAAAACTAAGAGTATTTATATCAACTTGGCTATATATATGATATACGAGTTGAGTCGGGTTGACTGAATTTTAAAAATCTCAACCCACCACTCAACTTATAACATCTAATTTTTAAGTTTTTGATCCTTTTTCATATGTATTATTCATTTTATTTGACTTTGACAAGCTAAGTCAAATATTATAAATAAATTAGTTTTTAAAAAACAATAGCTACCACGTACCTACAATCTTAAATTCTACCATATTTTGATAAATGACCTAATAATTCATCCTTTGGTAATATTATAAATGAATTAGTTTTTTAAACAACCACTTGCCTACAATCTTAAATTCTACCACATTTTGATAAATGACCTAATAATTCATCCTCTGGTGTACAGATGCAATGTACGGTGTTGCTTGTCGCTCTTATCATATAGTTAGGCCCTTAATAATACAATGTAAACATAAACTATGGGGGAAAACCTAATTAAGAAAACTAGAAGGGTAAAGAGTATTTGCCCTTTGAAAAGTCATTAAAAAAATAAAAAAGAAGCACCACCTCCTTTCCCCCCTCACACCCTCACGTACTTTTATGCTAAGAAGGGGATGACACCTCAGCTTTCAAGCACTATTGAGAATTTTCTTTCAATTATGTGTGTGGTTTATGTTGTTTAACACCTTTGAAAACAACACCAATCGTAATACTACCATGTTCCGATCCTTAAGTACTCTTTGTTTCACCTAATCCACTTTTACACAAACAAACTTAAAAAAAACCCTTCAATGTTGAGTGCTCAAAGACCCTCCTCCTCCAGCACCACAACCAGTGGAGATCAAACCAGTCAAGACCATGGCCCTGATAATGAAAATGAACAAATCCGTGACATCCATGCTCTAACCCCACCTGATCCACCGCCTCGAAACCGTTGGGAAACAGGCAGCAGTACTCATCATGGATCATACTCTATGTCCATGAGTGGTGAAGGTGCTTCCAGTGAAAACTTCACTACCATGAGTAGAGAGTTTAATGCTCTTGTGGTTGCAGGGTCTGCTATAGGAACTAGTAACACCACCAACAATAGCATCTTTGATCACAGTGATATTGTAAGCAGCGCCTTGTTGTCTAGAATTGGAGAGGATGATCATGGCGTGCCTGAAGAAACTAACGCTTTGGCTATTGTGCCCGATAACAACCCTTCAGACCCCGAACCAAGCTCGAGAAGGCTCGGATCCGGTCGTGTGGGTAGTGGTAGCCATGGTGGTGAAGTGTCGGTGATGAGAGTGAAAAAAGAGGAGGTTGAGACTAAGATAACTGCATGGCAAAATGCAAAGATTGCAAAGATCAATAACAGGCTCAAGAGAGAAGATGCTATAATTAATGGGTGGGAGAGTGAGCAGGTGCAAAAGTCTACTTCTTGGATGAAGAAGGTTGAGGTACGTATAGGAGAAATTAATATTGATTAATTTGTGATTATTTGCATGGTGGTTTGTTAGTTAATTTGCTTCTTGTAAACAATTTACATTTTCATGCAGAAAGGCAGTCAATTAGTCTTGTTGTGATGCTTATGATTATGATGATACTTAAGACTAATTGATCATTAATTTAAGAGATCAAAGACGTAATTCAGACATAATTGGCTATGCAAAGGCTTGATGATGTGGTCAAAGTGCCTCTTATAGTCTTTTACTTCACTAATGCCTGTATTTACCAAGTTACAATGTATGAACAACTGGTTGATGGTCAAATGAGCGAGTGGATTTCTTGATATATATATATATATATATATATATATATATATATATATCAGCAATTATTGTGGTCTAAATAATTTCTGACACTATCTAGTTTGTGGTCTAAAGGGGTATTTTTTCTGGATTAATAAGACTTTCTATATTTTGCAATTATTGCCCCCAGAAAAGCACAATAACTAACCTTTTTCCAAAGAAAAGTGTTTTTGAAGCTTCAAGCGCCAAGTTAAGGAGATAAGCATGCGTGACTTTTACATGTGTTCTCATGTGCTGAGGAATTCTATAATAGCTCATAAATCACCATGTTCATTCATTCATTATTTTGGTGGATTTTCAGTCAACTCTCAGTTGATTTGATTACGGGGATGATCTTTTTTTTTGTTGTTGTTTAAAGTAGCTGATGTAAAACAATTAACACGCCATTCATTAGTTAACAACAAATCTTCAATCTGTGTAGAGGAAGTTAGAGGAGAAAAGAGCAAGAGCCTTGGAGAAGATGCAAAATGAGGTAGCAAAGGCACACAGAAAGGCAGAGGAGAGAAGGGCATCAGCTGAAGCTAAGAGAGGAACCAAGGTTGCTAGAGTTCTTGAAGTAGCCAATTTGATGAGAGCTGTTGGCAGAGCTCCTGCCAAACGATCCTTCTTTTGAGCCATAATTAATAGAACCACATAATAGTAATCCTTGAAACATTTTCAAACAAAAAACAGTGTCCACAATAATTGCTCCAAACTGCTAGGGTCCTGCATCTTTTGAGCAGCAGGGCACCCTATCCAAAATGGGGCAGTGAAGAGTAGCACTCGAAGCTGCAAAAGTATTGATTTTGGTTATTATGTGTCTTTTTTGAGTGCTTGAACTTTGTAAGTGTGCTCAGAATTTTGAGGGGCCTGTTTGTAATAGTGGTGGAACAACCTTTTTATCTTGTGCAGTTGTATTGCTTCATATTATTGACAGAAAATGGTGCTTAGGTAATAGATATACTTGTTCAAAGATGATTGTAAAGTTTTGGTTAGTGCATGTACTCTAGAGTGTGTGATTGGATATTATACAGAAGAACCAATATCATTGTGTGAATGTGTCTTTTCAACGTGGAGATATTGTCTCTAATGTTTCATACACAAAAGATTCAACAATCTTGCTCAGCAATTCAGATTTGATTCTTGAAATCTTCAAGGAACATTTTCTGCAAAATCAAGTATCAGCAAGCTCAAAACACTCTTTGAGAAAAAGATAACAATACCTAGAAGAAACTACACTTGAAGTTTTGAAAACAATCAGTGTTTTCTCAATCTTTGTTCCGTTGTCTTTACTTCTGGCGATCGAGCCTCTTCTAATTGCTTAAGTTAGGAATATAACACCAGACACGGAAGCCTTCAACCTGATATCTCAGGGGAAAAACAGAGGCATCTGCCGAAAAATATCCAAAGTGAAGCTTCAGTGTTTCATGGAAATTAGAGTAGTTATAAACCAGTAACACTATGAAATCTGATGCACCAGAAACCAGAAAAATGGAAATTTTATGCAGCTATACTAAGGCCAAAAGGCTTGGAATTTGTTAGAAGCATAGTTAGACATCCATACATATCCAGTGGAAATAAAAGAAATTCCAGAGAGCACGATCTTGATTTATTTAGCATAACCGATATCTTTACAAGCATGAAAAACACTTTCTTTCTCTAATGTCATCTTCTTGAATAAAATACAAACATGAAAACGACTCAAAATAATTTTATTGGTGCTCACGAACCGTGATTTGCGTTAACTGTGTCTCGATTTGCAAGAAAAAGACGGGTCAAGATACTGAAAGCCTTGCCACTCAAATGAATGCTACAGGGAAGGAAGCATTAGCCTTTTTGGAAGAGCATGAAGCATTATTCTATGTAAGAAAGTGCCTAAATTTCAAAAAGCAAATAGAACAATAATAAACTATTACATTCCCTGTCTGTGGGTGCAACGTCAAAAACACGGTATGCTTGTTTTGCCCCGAAAAGAACGGTTAGAAACTTATAAGTCAAAACTGTATCAGCAAGAAACTAAACGACTCTCCCTTTTCACATTTCTTGATAAGGAGGAAGAATTTAAACTTCATGTTCAAGAAATAAAAAGAAGTTGCTCAAAATCTAAATTTCATAGGAGATTGCTTGGAAAACATGCCATTCTGGCCATGAAATCCTACACAACAATGCAAAATGACAAACACTTTGATCCATGATAGTATGCGATTTGCCAATGACAGGGTTTGGTCAGGTGTCGAGAGTCTATGTCTGGCCACAGCTGAGGAGAATTCTCTTATGAGTTTAGTTGTGAAGCCATTTTATTTAAGGCCTTGATTGAAGCATAGCAGATAACAGAGGATATGATTGACAAAAGAGTCTCAACTGCATTTATGCATATATATATATATATATATATATATATATATATATATATCACAAGTTTCTTTTGGCCAGCTACCTAACTAGACGTACAAAAGAAAAAAGTTCCTGCTTTTTCTGGATCATCGATCCGACAAGTATCATTTCAAATCTTAGCACCTGCTCTCCAAGACCATTAATAACGCACATGAGGAAGACGGTCTTGGGCTAGGAAGCTGTGTTATGGGATCTTCAATAGGAAACCTAAAGCTATAGATAATATAATAATCCAATCATATCACCTTGAAAGTCCAACCATATCAATCCTTGTAGAGGTAGGTATCAAAAGCATTTAAAAGCTAGTCAACAGATTGTTCTATAGTTTTTGAATCCAACGATCATGGAACAGAGAACAATGGTCTAACATGCTGGCATTTGTCCAAACCAAATCACCAAGACTAAACTGTTGTGTTTCCCATGGAAACCAAAATTTTTACCAAAACCCTGGTTGACATGGAATTATTTCCTCTTGACTTGGCTGGATTTTTTGGTTTCTTGTTTTTTGTGATACTTTTCTGTGAGTAGCAGTAAAAAGTGGTTTTCTAGCTTGGAGGTTCAGTTTCCAGTTGTGGAGTTCTCAATTATTTTTTGGCTTCTTGATTGTGTGGTGATTTTGTGTGTGGTTATTATATCTGAAGAAAATTGTATAGTACACCTTACTGGAAATAATTATGGTAGCTACGAATTCCAGGAAGGAGTTATGAAGTCATTTGAATGGGTCTTATGGCTCCTAATGATCCAACCAAACTTAGTTCATGGGAAGGAAGGGATGCCAAAATTGCTTCTTGGCTTCTCAACTCTGTTGAACCTTGTATGAACAACAATCTTCGTGGGTTCACTACTGCTATAAGATGATGTGAGATTATTTTCGATGAGTTTATTATCAAGATAATTTTATCTGAAAGTTTTAATTGGAATTAGACATTGAAAACTATCACCAAAAAAATCTCTCTATTAGAAATTTTATTCTGGATTTTTTAAATTATGGGATGATTATTCTAGGTTGTTGCATTCTTAGATCCTAAATAAGCTATAGCAACACTACAAGCGGTTCACTCTGAGAGCCAGCACGGTCAATTCTTGATGAAGCTCCGATTTAAGTTTGAAAGTGCACGAGCTGTGTTAATCAATCTCCAATATGTCTTATCTTTTAAGGATTGTTTGGTTGAACTCTTGTGTGAAGAAAAACATATCACCTCTCATCTTGGTCTTACTCAAGATGCTGATGGTTCTGAAATGATTAATATGACCTATGTTTTTTCTTTTGGATTCAAGGAAACCTTATTCTTCAGGAAAGCGTACTTTGTGGTTTAGGTGAGCGAGTAAAACTCCAGCTATCCTAGACTCTTATAAAAGATACATGTCCTGATTTAAACTCGAGACCTGCTTTATAAATTTCAAGTCCTTTACCATCACACTATGCCCCTTAAAAACAATATGACCTACGCTACTCAAGATAAAAGACGATCTAGATCTCTGCCGCAATGTTCTAGTTGCAAGAAAAGTGAGCACATTGCAAAATATTTCAGCAAGAAATCTCGCAATTATTGCAAGAAGAAAAATCATATTATTAAAGATTGTCATGTATGCCCTTGAAATCAATCCGTTTCTGCTCTACATACTATTGTCCAGTTCATTTTAATGCCTACACTTTCCACATAACTTGCTATTCCGGGTTCTTCTTCCAATATTACTCCCAAGTAGGCTCAATAAATGATTATTTTTGCCTTTTCTGCTCGTGGTTTCTAAGGTAACAAACATCTTCTTACTTCTCCTCGGTTAATTGACTCTACGGTCTCCAATTATATGAATGGTAGTTCGATTGCTTTATATGATGTCCATAAGTATAATGGTAAATAACATATTCAAATCGTCGATGACAATACCTTTTCTATTACAATGATTGGTAATCTGGGTTCTTCCTTTACTAATATATTTGTCTCTCCTAATTTATCTACCAATGTCTTTTCAGTTGGACAATTAGTAAAAAAAAATTATTCTTTTGATTTTTATCGTTCTAGTTGTTGTGTACAAGCAATGGATAGCGAGGGGGCCTCAAGTGAGACATCTTTTTTCTCATCAGTCATTTTCTTTTCCTCAATCAAGTTCTATTGGTTATTTTGCTATTGCTAATAATAATAGCCAATCTTGACATAAAAAAACTAGTTCATACCAACTTTATAATTCTTGCACATTTTATAAAACATGGCTATTTGAATAATTCAATTGAGTTTTTTTCATTGTCATTTGATTGTGTTTCTTATAAACAAAAAAGCAAATCATTATCCTTTTTTTTGCAGGGTAGTCGTGCTTCTACATGTTTTGAAATTATTTATTTTTATATTTATGGTATGAGTCATTTTCTTTCTCGTGCTTAATACATGTATTTTATGATATTTATTGATAATCACAATCGTTTCACTTTTATCTTTTTTATTTGTTCTAAAGCTTATCTGTTATCAACCTTTCAAACTTTTATTGTCTATGTAGAAACTCAAATTTCTATGTGTATTAAGGTCTTAAACTATGATTGTGGGGAAAATACATGCCTTGTGCCTTTCAATCTTTTTTGCAATAAAAAGTTATTTTTTTTAGAGTTCATATCCTTACACCTCTCAATAGAATAATGCCATTAAGCATGAAAATAATCATATTTTAGATGTTGTTCATTTATTGATGCTTGGATCTTTTGTTCCTTCTAGATTTTGGGTAAAAGCCTAACTTCTTTTTTTAGCTAGTCTTCAAGATGGTAATTCAATTTTTACTTCTATAAAGATAAATTTAAAGTTGTATAAGGAGGATGATGATCTTTTCTCTGACCCTTTGATTTTATAGGTTAACGTGTGATTCTTGATAATGTTATAATTTATTAGAAGAGTAAGAAACAATCTCATTTCTTAAAGTCATTTATCAAGTTTGAATATTTGAATATCTTATTTGCTTGTTCTGAAATCGTATGGCTCGCGGGCTGTTAAATAAATTTCATGTTTCATAGCTTACTCGTACTCTTTTTTATACGAATAATACTTGTGCTATTTAGATTCATGGTCCGGTCTGAAAGGACAGGGACTTGTACTTTCATTAGAAGAAAGCAAGGGAAAAGAATGAATCTTTTTACCACCGAAATAGTTACTATAGTTACTTAAGTTGATGTCTTCTTTTCTCCCTGATAGGGAAATGAATGGGTGCAGGCGCTAAGGAGTCGCGCTTACCATAGCGAAAAAAGAACTATTTCCACACCTTCCAATTAAGTACTCCAACTTGCAGGCCAAGAAGCAACTGACAAACCAAAGATGGACGACCATGATCCCGACCTTACTAGCACCAAAGGTGTACTAATCAATGAACCCCTGAAACTGACTTTTCTGGCAAAACCAACCAAGCGTCACGACATGTTGTTGATATTGATTGATTATCAGACATCGATGTTAGCTACAGGTTCAGATCACTGAATTTTCCAGGACTAAGTACTTGATTAGTTGAACACAAAGTTCAAAACAGTTTTTAAACCTTCTGCATCTGATTATTGGTCTTGGGAGCAATTGTGTGTTCTAAGAGCATGGGGTAGCATATTTTTGCCATCAGTTTATGATTGATGAAATTGATAGTTCTAAACCGCACACCATCAATTTGAGAGGGATGTTAGGAGAATCGACAGCTTAATATGTGTTTTCTTATTTAGTCTAACTATATATATATATAGAGAGAGAAATATATATTGCATATAGGTATATAATTCATAGCTTTACTCTTATCTTGTATAGTACTTTGTAATGGCTGATTTTCAGTGTGCAACAATTTCAATATATAAAGAAGGCAACTCTCACAAGGTTATAGTCGGGAGGTCCATCGAGGCAAAATGTGAAGGCAACTCTTATCTTGTATAGTAGTACTATGTAATGGCTGATTTTAGTTTTTTTCTACCAAGAAAATTGCAGCAAAATGTGAGTCAGAATAAATGATTCTGCAAGAGAACTCTGTAAGAGAGATGATTCTGTTTTTTTGTAGTCACATGAATTCTTAAATTAGATTGAGATCAACTTTGCTATCATATGTCCCTCTCATTTCATTCCTTAATAGATCCAATCTTGCATAAATTTCTATACTTTCTGGATGGTCAGTGCCACTTGCCACGAAATAATGGACCATGTTCTCAATCTCAACCCAGCTACTGCCTGCTTCTTTACTCAACTTCAAGTCTTTCATAGTTGTTCTAACCTTCGATGCCTCATCTATCATTCCTTCACCAGCATACATATTTGAAACAAGTACATAAGAACCTGCCTCATCAGGTGACAAATCAAGTAAATGTTTTGAAGCTAACTTGCCAAGATTCAGATCCCCGCACAACTTACACACATTGACCAAAGTTCTCCAAAGCAAAGTTGACTCTGAAAAGGGACTTCTGTTAATAATATCCATGGCTTGTGATAAATAGCCAGCCCGGCCCAAAAGATCAACCATACAGGCATAGTGCTCAAGCAATGGCTGAATCCCATATTTTGATTCCATTGTGTTGAATAGGTGTAATCCATCTTCCGACAAACCCGAATAAGTGCAAGCTTGAAGGATGACCAATATCGTGATCTCATCAGGAGTAAACCCTTTCTCCTCCATCTCTTGATATAGCAATAACGCCTTTTCACCAAGACCATGAAGAGAGTAAGCCGAGATTATGGCATTCCAAGATATGCAATCATTAGCGCTCATTGAATTAAATGCTTGATAAGCATCCTCAACAATTCCACATTTGGCATACATGGTAATTAAAGCATTGGATACTGAAATATCGCCTGCAAATCCTGTTTTGATAGAATATGCATGGAGACCTCTCCCTTTTACTAGAGAAGCTTGATTGGCAGATAAACATAGAAGCCGTGAAAAACTCACTGAATCTGGTTTAATACCAGCCAGTCTCAGCTGACTAAGAAAAACCATGGGATCTTCTTCGTTGCTATCATTCTCAATAAATCCCACTAGAATGGCATTGAAAGAAGCAGTGCTCCTTGGGGAAAGACCATTAAAAACTGTTCTTGCAGACTGCAAGTTCTTGCATTTGGCATATAAATCTATTAAAGCAGTCCCAATATAAAGATCACAGGGATAACCAAGCTTGATCACTAATCCATGAATTTGAGTTCCCAATTCCAAGTTTTTGCATTCTGAGCAGCCATCAAGAATTGTAGCTAACAAACCAGAATCACATTCAACACCACAACCACGCAATTCCAGAAAACCATCAACAGCCTTTTCACCATATCCATTCCTTGTGTAGCCTGATATTAAGGCAGTCCAAGAAATCAAATTCTTCTTATTCATCACAGAAAACATTCTCGCTGCCTCCTCAACCATTCCATTTTTCCCATACATAGTAATAACTGCATTTCCCACCGAAGTTTGAAGCAAAACACCATACTTTACAGCAAGCCCATGTAGTTGCTTACCCTCCTCTACATTGCAAGTACTAATTATGTTAGTGAAAGTATAATCATTAGGATCCAAACCAACACTTATCAAATATATAAAAACCCCAATAGCCCTCTTCTCATATCCAGCCTTCCCATATTCCAAAATCATACAATTTAAACACCGAATATCTTTACAACCGACACCAGTAAACACTTTCTCTGCCTCATCAAAATTCCCGCTTCTCGAGTACATAGAAATCAATGAAGTGCCAACAAAAACATTCTCTTCAAACCCACTTTTTATTACAAAACCATGAATTTGTTCTCCTAATACCACATCCCCTGTCTCGCTACAAGCCTGTAAAATCACCACGCAAGTATGCTCATTAAACTTCTCTCCAAATTCACACATATCACAAACAACTCTAAATCCAGAAACAAAATCCCCATTCTCTAGACACCCTTTTATTAGTGAAGTCCAAGTAATAGTGTTTCTAACAAGCATTTCATCAAACACCTTCCATGCCAGATCCAATCTGTTAAATTTCGCATACAGATTAATAAGATTATTGCCTTCAAATGGGTCATTTTGGGAGACTAGTTTTACTAAGTAGGCATGGATTGCCTTGCCTAACAAGAAATCTTTAGACCCAATTGAGATTTTTAGGAGCTGAGGCCAGTCTCTAGATAGAAGGGTCTCTTCAGAAGGAGATGCCAAAGAGATATTAGTGCAGTTCTGAGTTGTTTTTAGTTTCGGGGTTTGTGTTTTGTTGCTGTTGCTGTGTTTTAGGGGTTTAAAGGAGGAGGGGAAGGTGGTGCTGGGTGGTTTTGGTTTCAATGGCGGGAAAGGTTGTTGGGGTTTTGAGAAACAGGGAAGGGAAATGGCGGGGAGAAGGGCATTCATGGGATTAATTGATGTTTGAATTGTTGGGCATGGAGGTTCTAGTTTCTCTGTACAGCCTTTATCTTCCCCTTTCAGTCCTATGCAACTCAAGGCCCATTTGAAATTAAATTTTTCTTTCTCGAAAAGCAAAAATAAAATAAAACAAAATGAAAAATTAAAAGTATCTTTGCATGGAGAATTATTCGATACATTGAATATTTTCTTATTTTTTAAATATTATTGACGTTCTCATATCTCACTTTTGCCATTCTTTAAATTAGGCAAACCTTATTTTTTTTTTAATATAGAAGCTCTTCCAAATAAATTATTATTATTATTATTGGGAATGAGAAAAAAATATTTTAGATTTATAATAAAACTAAATTACTTTTAATGAGGTCTTAGACAAATCATCTATGTTGATACTCATATATTTATGATAAATTTTCAAATCTAATTTAATAATAAAGATGTGGATCGCTTATTATTCAAATAAATAATAAAAAGCCAGTTGCATAAAAAATAAATTAAATAATTATATCCATGAATAATCACAAATTTGATTTTCTAAGCTAAATTATACATGGTTAGCACAAAGTTCACACTCCTCTTCCTGGCCCTAACCCCACCTCTTCACTTTACTAAAAAAAGAAAAATCCAGCCCTAAGGCTCAAATTAAGCATCTTAATTTTCCAAGTTGGGCTTCTCTCATGGTCCCAAACTACTTTACCTTACGGAACCATCGTCGACGTGGCCAAAAAGGGGCCGAAGGAAGGCACCCTTTCTTTCTTCTTAGCTCCATGCTATCCCGACCTCTCAAATTTATCGTTAGTTTGTTTCAAAACTAACAGTAGCCTTATAAGTTATAACCTCTCTCTCTCTCCCTCACTTAGCCAAATACATTTCTCTTCCTCACTCACTGCGAGAGAGAAACGGAAATGGCAATTAACATTCGCAGCAGCAGCAGCTCCTCCTTCTCTCTTATAAACCCTAAAACACCTCTGCTTACCAAACAACTCTTCGGTAGCTCCTTCACTTTATCTTCCTTCCCAAACACCTCCAAAACGACATCAACCTCATCACTCCGCTGCCGCCGTTCTCGTTTTTCATTTCACTCTCCGATAAAATGCTCCGTTTCCACCGAAACCTCCACCACCGGTAAGTTTAAATGAATTTCATTTTTATTTTATTTCCCTCTATTTATTTATTTTTATTTGATATATTCAAATTTGTAGAGAAAAGGAGCCAGTTGATGAGAAGAGGAGACATACGGAATATAGCAATAGTAGCTCATGTTGATCATGGTAAAACTACCTTAGTTGATGCCATGTTAAAGCAATCTAAGGTAATTTATTTATTAGTATTGCTTAACTTACCGTTGTCTTAATCGATAAAATTTGTTTTTAATAATTGTTTTTTTTTTCTGCGTAGGTGTTTCGCGATAATCAATTTGTACAGGAGAGAATTATGGACTCCAATGATATAGAACGCGAAAGAGGAATTACAATTTTGAGCAAAAATACTTCAATTACTTATAAGGATACAAAAATCAATATAATTGATACTCCAGGTCACTCTGATTTTGGCGGTGAAGTTGAAAGGATTCTTAATATGGTCGAAGGAGTTCTACTCGTGGTACATTTTCTCAATCTTTGATTTTGTTGATATTGTTATTTTTATGCTAATGTGTAATGTTAGTGCATTTATCTAATGACTAATGGAGGTCTTGATTTTTGTAGGTGGATTCTGTTGAGGGGCCGATGCCGCAGACAAGGTTTGTTTTGAAGAAGGCTTTGGAGTTTGGTCATGCTGTTGTTGTTGTTGTTAATAAGATTGATAGACCGTCTGCACGTCCGGATTTTGTTATCAATTCGACTTTTGAATTGTTTATTGAACTCAATGCGACGGATGAACAGGTATTTTGACGATTGTTATTTCGTAAGGATTTGCAAGTGTAAGGTTCACATTGAGATGTTTTGTAGTGATTTTATATAGTCATTGTGGAGAATGACAGTAATAGAAAACTTACGGAGCCTCAACGAGAATTTGGTGAATGATAATTAGTAGAAGTACTTCAGGACATAGTCTGTTTGAAACTTTTACTATGTTGTTTCAAGGTTTTCTTTAGCTTAGTGGATGCTTTAATATCATCCAAAGATAGCAGTTTAAGGCATGGTCTGATAGCATCTTTAATTTATGTTGCAGTGTGATTTCCAATCAATATATGCGAGTGGTATAAAAGGGAAGGCAGGATTGTCTCCTGATGATTTGGCTGAAGATCTTGGCCCACTTTTTGAGGCTATAATGAGATGCATACCTGGACCATGTATTGACAAAGACGGTGCACTGCAAATGCTTGTTAGTGGCCATTCCTTGTATTGTTTTTTTCAAATTTGTTCTTATGCTTTGCTTTTATATTGTTTGGCTTTTGATTTTGAATCTCTCGGAACTGGATGGGACATTATGGCATAAACCATTAGAAGAACTACATGCCAGCAATATGGGTCGATCATTTACCACTAACCAATAGGATTTTACATGCAAATACCATCACTAGAATAGGCTTTTTTGTGCTGTGACCTATGATGAGAAGGCTCGATATGCGGTGCAATATTTTAACCAGGGTCAAAAGGATAACTGATTGATGGGGAGTGGCTTTAGCATTAGCAATCACTTGCTCTCTGCTGTTCCATTTGAGTGAATTTCATCGAGTTTCTGTCCCTAAAATTGCAGGGTGGCAGGACATAAAAAAATATTATGGAAGATATACTAGCTAAGAATTTCTTATAAACAAGTATCTTTAGGTAATGCTAAGGATCCTTTTATAATTCTGCAGTAAAGTTTCCAATGCTTTCTAGACCAAGGTTTCCATTCATCATATCTTCAGTCTTGGCCTTTTCTTAGCTAAATATAATGCTGCAGGTTGAATGCAAGTATTATTTGTCAAGTTATCATCGTATGCATTGCTAATACAAGTCTTTAACTAATGACAATAAAATTTGAGAAGAAATTTGTCTCTTTGCTTGAATTAAATTGAAAGCTGAAAATCCTTGTCAAGAAGATGAAGCAGATCCCATAAGTGGCAATTTTAAAGATGAGCTTTAGTTAATTCATATATATTATCATCATCTAGGTAGTTGACTCTGTAAATTAATTGATACATGGCTCATCCTTCTGTTTTAACTTTGATTGGATTTGTTTGCATTTCCTGTGTGAACTTATTATAACTTGGATGTGTGTTTATAGTTGAAATTGACATATTTTAGGCCACAAATATCGAGTATGATGAACATAAAGGACGAATAGCTATTGGACGGTTGCATGCTGGGGTTCTGCAGAAAGGAATGGATGTGAGGGTGAGTGTCCTTTCTTTTCTTGTGGCTTCAACATTCTATTTTCCATTAGCATACATGTTGGATAGTCCTGTCTTGATATTGGCAGTTTTGAACTGTAATTGGTGATGCTTGCATACTTTCTCAATCAATTTCTGTTGCATGATGTGGTTTGCTGATGTAAAGATTTTGTTCCGATGATTAATGATCAATCTAAGTTGCATTTGAACAGATAAAGGCTAAAAGAATCTGAAAAAAAATAATAATTTCTATAGTGCTGCATACAGATAACCGTGGTATGATCTCCATATGCCATTTGTTTCTGAACTTCAGCTTTTAGACATTGTAGTTGCTGTATTGTTGTGCTGCAAAGTGGTGCCCAGATAATTACTTGAAGAAGTTATTCCAAAGATAATCGATTCAAGAGTTTTACAAAAATACAGGAAAATAGATTCATTTATAAGATATCCTTATTGATGTAGATGGTTGAGAGATCAATCATAATCATTTATTTGATGAAAGCCTGCAACACTTAGTAGTAGTTTTCACATATCAAGTATAAGTATAGATGCGTTTCTTCTTTTAACTATGATGATTTGAAGTTAGAGACATCAGTTTCACAGCAATTGTTGAAGTTGAACAGAGAAAGAAGCAAGCAAACCTTTTTCTTAATTTTGTGTTGAGTTTTTTGTAGGTATGCACATCAGAAGATTCGTGTAGATTTGGAAAAGTTAGTGAGCTTTTTGTTTATGAGAAGTTCATTAGGGTTCCAGCCACAAAAGTGGAAGCTGGTGACATTTGTGCTGTCTGTGGAATTGAGGACATTCAGGTATGCCTTTACTCTCTTCATTCCTTCATTTTGCTCCATCTTTGTAAATTAAATTTCAGAAGGGTGACATTCTTAACTATTTTGTCTGAAGCATATGTTTTAAGAACTGCTTATACCATGATTAATGAATTTTAGTCTCTTAAAACAAGTGTAATGCTGGAAGTGCATGATTTTGAATGTTACTTTTAGAAACTGTACAAATAAACTGGAAAATATTTAAATGGAATATTGTACCAACAAAATAGGACAGAGGGACTATCAGTGCTCCATGAATCAACTGTTATTCTTATTTTGAGGTCACATTATTTATCATATGATCTAAATTTGATTCATGCAATAGAGTTGTCTTATATTTATCACGACTGATTTAATTTCATTGATCAGATTGGGGAGACAATCGCTGATAAAGCATTCGGGAAGCCATTACCATCTATCAGAGTGGAAGAACCAACTGTAAAAATGGCCTTTTCCATAAATACATCACCTTTTGTTGGCCGAGAGGTATGTCTATTAAACAATGACCCAGAACTGTCAGAATCGCATTCTTTCAATAAGTACTTCGTAGTATTTTTTCTTTTTCTTTCTTTGTGAACCTTCACCCAACTTTGTTGGTCAGGCAAGTGGCAACAGTATGCATCCCCCCAACAACCCTAGCTTTCACCTTTGCTTATGAGTATTTGAATCTATCCTTGCAAAGTAGCTCAAGTAGTGTTTTGACTGAGTGGTTGACTCATTAATTGACTGGCACTGAGATCTCCTTGCAAAGATTTTGCTTACCATGTGTTTTGCAATTTCTTCTATATGTAAGCCATCAATAAAGAGGCTTTAGCTGATATTAGCATATGTATAACTGTGTTAATGTGAACTTCCTAGTATTTTGGTGGCATTGAAGCCTCTGGGTTTTTTCATTTCATTTCAGGGAAAATATGTTACCAGCAGGAATTTACGGGATCGACTCTACCGTGAGCTTGAACGAAATTTAGCTATGAAAGTTGAAGATGGTGAAACTGCTGATACATTTGTTGTCAGTGGGCGTGGTACTTTACATATCACCATATTAATAGAGAACATGTAAGTATAACCTATTTTTTCCTTTCTTCTATGTCTTCAATGTGGCATGTCTACGTGTGTTGTGACATTCATTCATTTCAGGCGACGAGAAGGATACGAATTCATGGTGGGACCTCCAAAGGTCATCAACAAAAAGGTCGATGACAAAGTGCTAGAACCATATGAGGTGATTTGCGGATTGCGATTTTCCTTTCTTTTTGTTTAGGGTTTTATAAAGAACATGAGATATACATGTAAATGCTTCTTCATTGAAAAAGGTGTGGGATGCTTCGAAGTTCTTTTTATGAGCATACTTGTGCTTCTTTTTGTTTATTCTCATGGTTTATTTTATTATACTACGTTATGTACATTTTTTTTTTGTGTGTGTGTGTGTGTGTGTGTGTGGATTATTTAGGAAATAGATAAACTGATAGAGCTCAACCTGTCAAAAGAAGTTTATATTACTAAAGTATTGATAGAATGCCCCTGGTCTAGCTACCTTAGTTGGTAAACTCGCCAGTTATCATTCTAAGAAACCTACAATTGAATTCCGCTCACACCTTGTATGGGAGAGATGAAAGTAGAGGGTAGGTAGTTACCCCTTGGCTCCTATTGTGTATCCCATTCATTGGATTGAAAAAAAATGGCCCAGGAGTCTTACAGCTTCATAAGAAAGCATGCCCTATAGCTGAATTTCACGATTTTCCATATCATTTCATTCAAAAGCAGTTTGCACTGCTTGGGTTTTGTATTGACAGACAGAAAACATAAAGCCGAACCTGATTGTAAACTGTAACTGAATGATAAAACAATCATATGATGCAGTGTATTTTGCTTTAGCGTTATGCTATTTTAATTGGTATGAATTTTGAGTGCATGTTTTGGTATTAACTGATGATGACGTCCTTGATTTCTTAACCGATGCCAGTGCCCATCTATTATGCATAAAAGGTCATACTTTCCATTTTGTTACATCAGTTATTTCTAACAATTGATATGCTTGCAGATTGCCACTGTGGAGGTTCCAGAAGAGCACATGGGGGCTGTGGTTGAACTTCTTGGTAGAAGGCGTGGACAGATGTTTGATATGCAAGGGGTTGGGTGCGTAAAATGTTCTCTTTGCTTTAATTTTATTTTTAATGTTCTAGTTGAAGTATTTCAAAATCTTAAGGTGTTGTTATGTAAGACTTACTATATATCTATCTTTATACAACACAAATACTGGATAGTTTGAGGTGCAAGAGGCATGGAACTTGTGAAGAAATATGTTTGCATGTGTTCAATCATCCTGTTAACCATATATAGAAACGATGAAACTGCTCATATAATAAAATATTAAGCAGAGATGCCTTGACCAGCAATATCTTTATGATATTGGTGTTTCTGTATTTCTACTAACCAACCCTGCCGGTCCTAAGGATCTACTAATACACAACAACTATTTTATACACTATCACTTATCAAGACAAGCGCAAGCATGGAAATCTCTCTCTTAAGTTGTCAGCATGATTATTGAATTCATGTATCTTGAATAATGAAATTCTGCAGTGTTGGTTTTTTTTTTCCCTCGCTTTCCTTGGAAGTATTCTACATTTAATTAGCATGATGCAATTTTTCTCACATTACCAGTGTGTGAATAAGCTATAAAATCAGTTTTTGTGTTTCTCTAATATGCACTTTGGTTATCTGACATTGATGTTATGGACCTTCTTTTATGCTTAGGTCGGAGGGAACAACCCTGCTTAAATATAAGATTCCCACCCGTGGCCTTCTTGGATTGCGTAATGCAATTTTGACAGCTTCTCGTGGCACTGCCATTCTCAACACAATATTTGATAGCTATGGACCTTGGGCTGGAGATATAATTACACGAGATCAGGGTTCATTGGTAATTACCAACTTTCAGGATTGTTTGGAGATCAGACTTTTGAATATAAACTATTCATTATATTTTAGATAAACAATTGACATATCTAAAATATCTCAAGATAAAGTAATGTCCAGCGACTCAACGAAAAATGCCTGCATGTTTACACATTTGTATATCTATTTTCATTTTATATATGGCAAGAAATTGATTTTCAGGTTGCCTTTGAGGATGGAACATCTACTTCTTATGCCCTTGCCAGTTCACAAGATAGAGGGCAAATGTTCATTGGACCTGGAGCAGGGGTTTATAAAGGTCAAATAGTTGGCATCCATCAACGAACAGGGGACCTGTCGCTTAATGTGTGCAAGAAAAAGGCTGCTACTAACGTACGTTCAAATAAAGAACAAACAGGTAAGAGACAGCTCCACTATATTTTGCTTTAATAACCACTTTTAGGTATTACTAAATGAATGCACATTACAAATTGCTGTGGGGTTTAGATCATAGCAATTTTAACTGCCTTAAAAATCCCCCATTTCCCATTTAAACAGTATATAGAGAGTTGCGATATTATCATATTTTCTCCAGAAAATGGATCTTTTATTGAGCTGGTCACTAGGAGAGACACCAGGGAAAGGGATAAATTAAAAGAAATATTTTTTAGTCAAAATAAAAAAGGAAGGAAACTACTCTAGATGATCCCATTAATTCCCTTGCATATAGCCTAAGCTAAAGTTGTACACTTGAATACCACAGGAAGTGATTAAGGTGTCAAGAATTAATATATTTGTCTCGTTGCCTTCGTGCAATCTGCCTGCCCCATGTTTACATAGCGACAGAATCATGCTGGAAGTCATTCTGCAAGTCATGTCCACCCAACCGGCCCTCCTCTCTCTCTCCCTCTCTCTACACACACACGCACGCACAAACACACGCATATATGCAGACATCTACCGCAGTGCTTTGTAGTAAACATATGTGTTCATCTTTTTAATGCAGTGGTTCTTGATACCCCTTTGGATTATAGTCTGGATGACTGTATTGAGTATATCCAAGAAGATGAACTAGTGGAGGTAACTCCCTCAAGCATTCGAATGTGCAAAAACCCAAAGCTTGCAAAAAAGACAAGGTGAGCAGTGTAGACTTACATAAAGTGGATCCGCCAGCAGAGCATCCTTGTGAACTAATGCGAATACAATAGAAACCGCACAATTCCATAGTTGAGTTCAGCCTTTGATGCCATTTTTTTTTCTGCTCTCTCGTGAAAGTATTTAAAGCTCCCTTCGCATGGCAATTTTATAGAGATTTTGTTTCCTGATACATGGTTGTATATAACTACATGGGACATCCCATTATTCTTGTCTAGAAGATTTCTAGATGTAAGTTATACTGCTAGGAAATGAGCACGTGAAGGTTGTCATTGACTTTGTAATTTGGATCATGTCTCTCCCTCTCTTGAAGGGGTCGAAGATGATACATGTTTTAGCATAATGCTAGTCATTTGATCCAAGCTCCGCTCGCGGCTAGATGTTGTTTTTACTAATAAAAAAAATATTAGTAAAAAAATAGAGCATGTCTGTTCAACATGTTTTTTTTTTTTCATGAAAAGATTTCCAAAATATAAATCTAAAAATTTATGGATGCATTTAATAATTACTTGTGTAAATAAATAAATAAAAATTATTAAAGAAAAATAAATATAAAATTAGAAAAATTTAAAAGACAAATGTATTTTAAGATTTTTAATTATTTATCCAATTATGTTAAATTAATTTCTTTAATCAAATTATTTTTTATTAAATCAAATTATAATATATTTAATTTGATTAAATCTATTATAATTTGATTAAATCAAATTAAATCAAGCTATTTTTTTTCCCTCTTTTCTCTTCTTCCCCAACTTCCACCCATAGCTCTTTTCAAAATATCCAAGTAGGGATTTAATTTGTTTTGATGTTAAATTTCGCCATAATTATTTTAACTACTATTTTTTTAGTAATAAATATTTTTTTTTTAATTTTATCCTTTAATATTGTGTTAGTTAAGAATTGAGCTATCTTGGTTTCATGACTCGAGTCATGTGTTTAACGGGTTCATTCAGGTTTACTTGAGTCATTTTTTTTATTATTGTTGTTTTGCTTTTTTTAATTGGTTTTATTTTCAATTTCAATCTTCTACTATTTTTTTTATTTGTTTTTAGTTGTGTTATCCTGGTCTTGCTAGTCAGGTTATGGATTTGATAAACAAGCTAGAGTGTCTCTAGTAATTTTTTTTTATTTTTAATTGATTATTTAAAATTTTATTCTTTTGGTTTGGTTAGAAATTGAGTTATTCTAATCTTATAATTCGAGTTATGTGTTTGTCAAGTTGTTTACTGGAGTTATTTTTACTAGGTGTTATAAAAATCTTTTCAAAATATTATTACATGTCATCATAATTGGTTTTTTTAAAAAATAGGTTTAGTAATAGTAGTTGTCTTTTTTATCCATTAATTAAATAAAGTGAACTCATCAAATACATTCGGATTCATAACTCAAATTGCATATTTATTTTCTTTTAAAATACATTTATATTAAAAATTATTTTATCCTAACCAGATGCGGCGCAGCAGTGACGACCAATCTAGTTACTTTCTATTTCAATTTTCCCCCCTCAACTCCCATCACAACAGTAAAGAAAACATCTTAAATTCTCCTGACCAGACTTTCTCTTCGTCGCCATCTCTGGCCCTCTAATTCTCTTGGACGCCATTTGTCTTGAATTAGGCCCCAAGCACTCCTGCCACGTGTAGCCAGCTAGGTGAACAGGGGAGAAGAGACAAAATGGAAGCTTCTTCACATGCCATTCTTTGACCTGGCTGGTGATAATTTAAGCCAACAGGATCGAGGAGGGTCGTGTTCTTAGGGATTTGATTAGTATAATTAGTAGTACTAGTACTAGGTGTTTAATGACAGCCGTCGACTTTACTGCTAAGAAGCGGATTCAACTGAGACTAAAATTATTATTTTAGTCTTCTCTTTTGTTTCTAGAAAAACAATACAGGTAGACCGCCGTCGTTCATTGCCTGGGTTCATGAATCCCGCGTCTGGCATCTTTCTTCAGCCTAGTTAATTAATTGTCAATCTATATGCAGCCACGGCACATGTCAAAACAAATTGAGGGATTTGGTGTCATTGTTTTAAAAATATTCGATAAAACAATACTTTTCTAAATAAATCAATTTCTTTACTCCCTAATTTGGAATATGAGATCGTATGTAAGAAGATGAGGGATTAATTTGGTGGTATTTGAAAAAAATAAACGTAACATTATTATCTAGCATGCATGCAACAGTGATGGTGATGCATCATGTAAAAAAAAAACATAAATTGGGAGAAGGCAGGTTCTGTTCCTGCCTTGTACTCCAAGTACAACATATTAGAACAAATAGAGTTTTTTTTTTCATTGTAGGGTTATTTAAAAAAGTATTTTTTATTTGAAAATTTATCAAAATGATTTTTATTTATTTTATATATTAATATATTAAAATAATCTAAAAATGACTTGTTTGAAAATATAAAGAAATTTTTTTTTTAATATATTAAAAAAATATTTTATTTTTTAAAAATGTTTTTTCCTCTTACCGGGAGGATAAAACACCATAAAGGTCTTTAAGCAACCCAATGCTACCACCTAGGCACTGATTTGGAGATTTCGTGTGGCAGTTCATTGCATTTGAAATAATCAACGAATTAATTATTCGGGGCAAGTCTAGATTACTGATTATATATATATATATATATATATATATATATATATATATATATATATATATATAGATAGTTCTTATGATGCCAGCATGGCAGCAACCCTCTTAAACTTGAATGTTATAACTCCATTAATTACTTGATGATTTTCTTGGTAATCAGTCATAAACTTAAAATATTATTTTTTTGTGAATTAAATGTAAGAGCAGCAGCACACACGAACGCTTAAAAAAAGCAATTAGAGAGAGCAATCTCGAAAAGAAGTATCTTGCTTTACTTCCAACTTGACTTCCACACCTAAAAGTGAAAAACACATAGAATATGTAACCAGATCTTTGACCAACTCGGGATTTTTATTTATTTTTTATTTTTCAAAGTGAAAGGCTTTCTCAAAATAGCATTCAAGGATTACATGATTTTAATTCTTGCAATCAAATATTATCAAATGGGTTGTCTATTCCCGATTTATATAATTCTTTTCCTTGCTATCTCCTCTGAAATTGAAACATATATTAAATCAAATGAAAAAATGAAAATTAACAAACTCATCTATCATCTAAGCATATACATGCAAGGAGAATTAGGGTTGTTTCTTTTATGCAATATGCTACTTTTGATCGCCTTACATGTTGAATCACCATTGTTGCTCTGTACCCCAACCAGAATTCAAAAGTTCATGTACACTTCCTAGGCATGATGCCCCCTTTCTTTGCTCGTATGAGCTTTCACCCCTTTTTGCATGGTGACCCGACAAGGATTATGTTTCCTGCGCTGGTTGTAGAAAGAATGTCCCATAATTGTCTTCAAAGAAACAGCAGCTCAAGAGGGAAGTGATGATCATGGGTGTCTGCGTTCGATGCTTGATCGTTGTAATTGAGTAGTCCATCGAGAAAATGTCTTGCAGTTCCATGTCTGATGAAATATGATTTGTCTTTTAGTAATTAAGTTTAAAGAATAATTATGATTGTATTTTGGTGACTTGTTTTGCATACAAAATAATCACAGGATACACATAAAAGATCGTAATTTAAAAAGAATTAACGTGCTAATATTGATTCCATAATATATTATTCAATTTCTTAATCTCGATTGAAAATAATCTTGAAAACCATCAAAAACAAATTATTAATAAATACTCTTGAACTAAAATCCTATAATTTGCTTAAGTTGATAACTTCATAGCTGGAGTTATTACACTTGAAAAAATCGAAAACTCATTATTAATAACTCATAACTCATAGTTGGAGTTATTAAATTTATAATTGGTTTATTATGTTAATTCAATGATATATTAAGTTTGGATATGTAATTTATTGAGCTGAGAACTAATCTGAGTTGAATTTTAAATTAAATTAAATGAAAATTAATTTAATATAATCTGATTAATCTGATATATTCATCTGCAAGGCTACAACTTGGTAAAATAACCTATAGATTTTTTTAAAAAAATCAAAATAGTAATGCTTTAACTTTAAAAAAATCTAAAAAATAGTGTTATTTTAAAATGATTTGTATTAATTCAAGTTAACACGCCTCATTCATAACTTTGCTTGTAATGATGCATCACTCATAAATATATTTTTTGTTATATAGTAAAATTATGTATTTAAACACTCTGAGTTTCAAAGCTGTTTTTCACAAAGAACAGGAAGAAGACATGTAGTTTGATGCTATACAATACTATGAACAAAAGGCATACATGAACATGGCGATCATGCTGGTATTCACACAAGTTACTTGCAAAGAAATTTCGATGTTAAGAGAATAATTAATAATATATTATTAATTATTTTTTAAAATTTATTAAAAAAATAAGCACAAGTAGGAAAAAAATGAGACGGATACAAATAAAAAAAATGTTATGATGCATTAAAAATAATAAAAATATTTGTAACTAAAATTTATCTTTTCTCAGCACCATAAAATAAAATTAGGGTTATTTGGGAGTGAGGCTAATTTATACTTTTTAAAATTTTTAATTTTGTAAAAAAAATTAAATTAATTAAATTAATTTTTTAAGTGTTTTAATGTATTTTTAACTTTGTAAAAATATATTAACATAATTTTTTTATATTTTATTTTAATTTTGATATTAGTACATTAAAATTATTAAAAAAAAACATTTATCATATTTTTTAAAATAAAAAACAGATATTATTATAATATATTTAAAAAAACAATTTAAAGTACATCATCAACCACCCTTACTAGAAGCATGCATCCAGAAACGAGGATTATCCATATTCTAGACGTTACTTTCCATAGTCAAACTTGTCCAGTTTGACCGATAATCTAAAACAGGGATTGATGCCTTTTCTAAGGCGTTCTGAAATTTGATACGACAAAAATACCCTTCTAGACCCACGTGGAAGTAGATGCCGTGTGGGTGTGTCTTTATTATTATTATTATTATCAATTTAAATGACGGATCTGCCCTTTTGCAGCGATATCAACGAGACGAGACGGTAAATAGGTAATAATGCTATTTTTTTTTTCCCTTACCCATAAAGCCCCAGCAACAAAACAACAATGAACTCGAGAAATTGTTTTTTTTTTTTTTTAACATTGGCCACCGTGCCAACATGACTAGAAGAGAGCGACGGTGTATTTAAGAAAATGAAATTAATTTTAGGTTTGAATTAGAAATTTAGAATGTATATCCTTTTTTTTTCTTGGGCTTTTATGTATAGACTATCGTGTTTTAAAAAATAGTTTTTTTTATAAATTATTTTATTTCAAAATGTGTGATTTATCTTTAATCAAATTAAAAAGATGAATTAAACATCTACCAATAAATCCTATAATTAAAACACATATCTTTTAATTTAAGCTTGTAAAGCTTATAAAGATTATAAAACTTCAAGATAAATTTATGAAGTGGTTGGATTAGGATTGAAGTTTAAATTAAAAGCTATGTGTTTTAATTGAGATTGAAGTTTAAATTTACTCAATTATTCTAAATGATAATAAATATTTTTAATAAATGGTACATATTTGATTATTTTTATTTAATTTTAAAGTATTTGATTATAAGTTCCTTGTCTAATAATCATATTGTTTAAGCTACATTAATACTATCATTATGTTTGGAGCCTCTGAATTGAATTTAATTTAAAGACTTTAATAAAATTTCATGTTTGAAATTTTTTTAAATGTTAAGAATTAAATTTCAAATGGAATTTAATCTCTAAAAATATTATAACAATAAATTATGGATGAACCTCCTAATTTACAATTTCAAATAAAAAAATTAATATTTAAACGAACTTTTCTAAATTATTAATCTATATATTTTTTGAAACTTTTGAAGAAATAAGAAGGCAATGAGAATAAAATAGTTAAATAAATTTTATCTTATCTAAACATGTGAATTCAATTTATTTATTAGTTAAATTTAAATCAAATATTATAATTAAATTTAATTACAATAAAAAAATTGATTTAAAATGATATGTTTGTTTTTAATTAAAATGTAAATTGTCAAAAAAAACTGTTTTTACTGCTACGTTTGTGTTTGTTTTTAATGGTACTAAAAACAAAAAAACACAATAACAAAAACATAAATTTATAATTTTTTTTATATATTTATTGTTGTGAAGAGTTGTATCCTATAATAAACATTACACGGTAGAAGCAGAAATAAACACACGTAGAGCTTGTTTGGCAGTATGGTTGTAGTTGCTTTTCAAATAGCTTTTTCGTGCCAAAATGCATGCCAATGATATTTTTTGATTTTTTAAAAATTATTTTTGACATCAGCACATCAAAATGATTTGAAAACACTAAAAACATATTAATTTAAAGTTAATAAAAAAATAAAAAAAATTTAAATTTTTTCAAAAACATTTTTAAAATGCAGAAATAAACATGCCCGTAATCTTTTATATAGGGTGAAGAGAGAGAACATTTTATGAAAGGAAAATTGAAGCTAATTAATTCCCCGAGGAGTCATTTCGTGGAAGAGAATGCGGGGGTTATTTTTGGAAATATGATATACAGAAGAAATTCGTGTCCCGTTGGCTGGCTTCTAGAAGACCATGTCATAATTAAAAGGAGAGGATCGTAATAAGCAAGTTTGCCAACTTAAAAGCACCTACTTGTCGGTAAAGTCGTTGACAAAAGCCAAAGTACTGTGCATTTTTACATTATGGTCCCCGGTTTTGTCTTTGTTTTACATTTGCAATGTAGTACTAGTATCCATAAATGGTAGGTACATTCAAAATAGCTAGAAAGCAAGCTAGTTAATTTCTTGATGGCACCCAAATTTTCTTAATTCATGAAAGCACTCCTAACTTGTGAGAAATTATTTTTAAATGAAGTGTGAGGTGAATGCTATTTGATTTTAGATTCTTTAAGTTTTTTTGTTTTTATGTTTTAAAAGTATTTTTTTTTAAAAAAAAAATTTTCTTTTCTTTAAATTAATTTTTTGGTGTTTTCAGATAGTTTTGATGTACTATTGTCAAAAATAAAATTTAAAAAATATTATTTATATATATTTTTAAATAAAAAATATTTTTAAAAATAACTTTAATCGCATTATTAAACAAGTTATTTTTCTAAATTGATTAGTCTTGCGCAAAAGCTCATGTGGTTCATGAATAACAAGGTGACCACAATGAGTGAAATAATATCTACAATGTTGATGGTGGTGGTGTCATTGATTCTTGAAGAGGATCATGAGTAGTGAACACTGAGGATGATGATGCACATAAAGTGAGATGTATAGTAATTAACCTAATTATAACTCAAAAATTATAGTTGTCTTGTTGTCAAAATACAATACATTGCTATTTCTTTATATGTATAAAAAAATAAAAATCCATGCTACAACAATGCATATAAAAAAAATACAGTAGCATTGAAAGGTATGGTTTAACTGGTCAAAATTTAGATTTATTTTTTATATTTAGATCATCAATTCGAGTTCCACAAATCTCAGGGTCACTGGAGGCTTACATGGTTGTTAGTTTCAGGGTTCATAGGATTAGTCGAAAAGCACCTAAATTAATCTGGATAACTACATTAATAAAAAAAATTCAGTAAATAATACAACATTATACTCACAGTAGAATTGCAAAATTAAGAGTGAAATTGTTTAAATTTTTTCACTTCATTTTTCATTTAAGGTTATAGTTGATTGATTGGATATTGTTTTTTTTTACTAGAACTATTTTTCGGGTCAGTTTTTAAAAGTACTTTTAAACAATTTGTTGTATTTTTAGAATAAAATAAATGTAAAGTTATTTTTTTTCAATATAAAAAATATTTAAATGTTGCTAATGTATTTTCTAAAAATAATAATAATAATAATTATGAATTTAAAATCTGATATATATTAAATAATATATTTTTTAAATATGAAGGTGATGAAATCGTACAATTCTCTTTCCTTTTAATTGAGATCTAATGATATCCTTTCTTATATTTTAAATTTAGAGATTAAAAAATAAAAAAAATAAAATTTTAGAATAATATTAATTTTAGAAAACTAAAAGGACCAAAGATATATCAATTGAAAATGACTAAAGTATGCTTGGGAGATATCAATTTTATTTTCTTAAACTTTCATTTTAGGGAATGCCTTCGTATAAGTTTTTGTAAAACGAAATTAAAATTAAAAAAAAGTCTTTCTAATTTCTCATCCTATATTTTTCTTTCATACTTTTTTTATTTCAAGACTACGAATTAAGCACGCGGCACATTGCAAAGAATCCGCATCCGATTCATTCCATATAAGGTGATTCCAAAATCACCATGGCAACCCAAATGGGCAAATATAAAATCATGCTCAAAGAATGATTATTGTTTTTTTTAAAAAAAACACTTACCTTTATCAGCTTAATTAATTCTGATTACACCATTAAACAAAAAAAAAACTACAAATCTGAACTTTGTTGTAATAACCCATTTATAGCTGCTATTCAACTTGTTTATATATATATATATATATATGAAAATTTATATATTTTTATTTTAAATTAATTTTCCCCTAAATTTTGTAACAAAAGAAGAGGAAAGAAATGGGAAGGGATGTGTTGTCAAATGGGAAAGAGGTTTGACCTCTTTTTTCTTTTCTTTCTTTGAACCAAATCCATCCCATGTTGTTTTGTTGAATGAGTTCTTGATTGTATAAAACAATACAACAGTGGTAGTTGCCTTGTAAATTCCTCTTATCAACACCATTACCTTCCCTTTCCTTCCCATAAATCCCACACCTTCCTTTCTCCTTTCATTTCTTGTCTTGAATTCCTTGTAAATTTTCTCTCTTGATCTATATTTCTTGGAAAGGCAACAACTTATTTGCAAATCAAAATTTTCTTTCTTGAATCAAGCATCACCCTTTATTTGTTGGATCAAATTCTGTTGAGAATTGGGTTTTCTGTTTTGAGATTTCATCATTTGTAGCTTAAGTTTGGATCTTTCAAGCTAATTTCCAATACCCTCTTTTGTTTTGGTCTAAAAATCAGATTTTGATTGATCTAATAATCCAATTCCATTTCTTTTTTCTTGAAATTCAAGTGCCCCGCAAAAGGCCAGAAAATTTCTCTTTATTATTTTGTTTTTCATTCATGGGTAATTGTTGTGTAACACCATCAGGAAACCCTGAGAAAACGAAGCACAAGAAGAAACATAACCGATTTGCCTTAGATTATGGGCTCCATGATGGAGGCCACAAGCTGATTGTGTTAAAAGACCCCACAGGGAAAGAACTTGAGCAAAGATATGAACTTGGTACAGAACTAGGCAGGGGTGAATTTGGAATCACATATTTGTGTACCGATAAGGAGACCGGTAAGAATTTTGCTTGCAAATGTATCTCTAAAAAGAAGTTAAAGACAGATATTGATATAGAGGATGTAAGGAGAGAAGTGGAGATCATGAAACGCATGCCTCAGCATCCCAATCTTGTCACCTTAAAGGATACTTATGAGGATGATAATGCAGTTCATTTGGTGATGGAGTTATGTGAAGGAGGAGAGTTGTTTGACCGGATTGTGGCTAGAGGACATTACACTGAGAGGGCTGCCGCAGGTGTTACAAAGACCATTGTGGAGGTTGTTCAGGTAAAGAGATACTCTTGTGGTTATTATTATTATTTTTTTTAAAAAAAAAGTTTTCATGATTGAATCTTTGTGAGTAGATGTTTTTATGTTTTGCTTGTACATAAATTTAGCTTTTGGATCTTGATTTCATGGTTGGTAGCTAGCGCTACTTGTGTGCCGAGGAAATATGGTTTTTTATTTGGTGTATAGAGGTCCAGGACCATAAGCACTTGATAAAAATGCACTCTCTCGCAAGTGATTAGTGAATATTATCCGGCAGAAAATAGGAGATAGTTTGTCTTGATGAGTAGATGTGGCAGATATTGATTCTGGCAATCTGAAAATCTTATAGTTTTTACTGTGGATTCTCTTTATGTTGATTTCCTCCTTTTGCCCTTGCTTCTTGTGCTTACTGCTTGCTTTGAATAGCCTCTATTGTTCATTAAATCTTGATTCCTCTCTTGGTACACCTTTTTTTTTTTAAATTTCGTTAGTAACTGTGCCGTTACTATTGAAATGTTTGGTTCCTCCCTCTTGGTTTTATCGGTTTCCTTTATTCTTCATTTGATTTCTCAATTGACGAATTATATTCAGTTAGCAGAGTCCTAATGCTTTTGGGATATGTTTTGTCATGATCCAGATATGCCACGAGCATGGGGTGATGCATCGGGATCTAAAACCTGAGAACTTTTTGTTTGGAAACAAGAAGGAGAATGCCCCTTTGAAGGCAATTGATTTTGGATTGTCAGTGTTTTTCAAACCTGGTAATGTCTACCCATCACCTATTGCATATTTTTTTTATGAACTAACCTATTCCATTTTATAGCTCTACTTTTTAGCTTTCATCCTTTTTTGTACATTGGCTGAAGGTTTACTTTCTTCAGGTGAAAAATTTACGGAGATAGTTGGAAGTCCATACTACATGGCTCCTGAAGTGCTCAAGAGGAATTATGGCCAAGAAGTAGATGTCTGGAGTGCTGGTGTAATACTTTACATCTTACTTTGTGGTGTTCCACCCTTCTGGGCAGGTTGGTATTTTGTTTTGGCTAAAGAAATTTCAACTGTATGCACAATTATTGTTTTCATAAGGTGCTCAGGAACAATTCTTAGTTATACATGCATTATACACTGGTGTTGGTATTTTTCACTAATAAAACTCTACCTCCACTGCAGAAACTGAACAGGGAGTTGCACAAGCAATTATTAGGTCAGTTATTGACTTTAAGAGGGATCCTTGGCCCAAAGTTTCTGATAATGCCAAAGACCTTGTGAGAAAGATGCTTGATCCTGACCCGAAGTGCCGGCTTACAGCACAACAAGTGCTAGGTAATGTTCATTTCTAATGAAATGGTTTTCTCATGCTTTTGGATCTTTTATTGTTTGGATAATACGATGATATTGCTTGGAAAATCCCAAAACTGAAATTCATGGAAACATTGGTCTTCTAAGTTGTTTGTTCTTGAAATGCAGATCACCCTTGGTTGCAAAATGCAAAGAAGGCTCCTAATGTTTCTTTAGGTGAAACAGTACGATCAAAGCTCAAGCAATTCTCTATTATGAACAAACTCAAGAAAAGAGCTATGAGGGTAATGTCTTTAGAATTTGCTGGATAGAATATGTAAACTAGTGATTTTTATCTTTCCAGTTCAAGAAAACTTGGTTTTTGCTTTACTGATATTGTTTGGATGTGGTGTTGATTCTAGTTTGAGACCTGTCTTCCTTACATTTTATCTTCCATTGCTTACATTGTCAAATTAACAGGTAATAGCTGAGCATTTGTCAGTGGAGGAAGCTGCTGGCATAAAGGAGGGATTCCAACTGATGGATACTGGCAACAAAGGCAAGATTAACATTGATGAGCTAAGAGTTGGATTACAAAAACTTGGCCACCAGGTCCTTGAGAGTGACCTTCAAATTTTAATGGAAGTGGTAAGTCATGAAATTTAGATTTTTTTACCTTTTTTTATTATTATACATTGATGTTGGATGGAAAAAAAAAAAAAAACCCTCTATAACCGCTATTTTCTGCCATAAACTTGACAAGTTTCCTTTAATAGGGTGACATAGATCGAGATGGTTATCTGGACTATGGAGAATTTGTGGCTATTACTGTTCACCTGAAAAAGATGGGGAACGATGAACACCTTCACCAGGCCTTTAAATTCTTCGATCAAAACCAAAGTGGGTACATAGAAATTGATGAGCTAAGAAGTGCCTTGGCTGATGAAGTTGATGGTAGTAATGAAGAAGTTATTAATGCTATTATGAACGATGTGGACACAGACAAGGTCAGTCCTATTTTCTTGTCAGTTGGTTTGTTTCTGGATCTAAAAATGGCATGCATATTTTATGTTTGGTGTAAATTGACTCCTCTGCACACACAGATGCATATTTTCCATGTTTTATATACATAAAAAAACCCCTTGTATAATGGCTGTAAGCATAGATACAAAGTGTTTTTTTTCTGCAACTCTCTAGTCCACCTGGAAATGTCTCTGTGTTGATAGTGTTTTCATAACGTGCTTATTTCCATTAACTTTGACATGCATGGAATCAAACCTGAGCCCCTTCATCTGAACTTGCAGGATGGGAAAATAAGTTACGAGGAGTTTACCACAATGATGAAGGCCGGAACAGATTGGAGGAAAGCATCAAGACAGTACTCGCGCGAGCGGTTCAACAGTCTGAGCCTGAAGCTAATGAGGGACGGGTCATTAAAATTGGCCAATGAGGGTAGATAACTCAACAAGACTATAGAGAAGGTGCTTTCCTCCCATATGTTATAGTATTACAATTGGTTTCTTTTTAAAATATTTACAGTTAACAGGGACCTTTGCCCTAATTGCAGAAGTGATTTTTCCATTTGTTTGCTGTGAGAGTGATAGGAGAATTGAGTGGTGAAGGGCTGCTGGGGCTGTATTGTAAATAGGGGTTAAATTGTTAATACCATTATCAATGCATCACCTACCTTTTGTTAGGTGTAACTTGATCGAATCTTTCATTCGGATGTTACAGAGCACATCCAGGGCAATTTTCTTTTTTTCTTCGTAAAATACAAGTTAAAATCGTTGCAAAAGGTGGTGAGACATGCTAGGAACCTTGGCACAAATTCAAGATACATGTCCGCCTGTGTTTTTTGTTTTCTTTTCCGAGAGAAAAAAACCCGCCTGGGTTCACTTCCTAAGCCCTCTGCAATCTGCAGTCGATGCTTAGAGCTATAAAGTGGCTTAACTGACAAATCTGTTTCCTTGACGACCTGTTTTACCTGTTCAAAATGCTTCCATGTCTCCCTAACTGTTTTTTACATCAAATCGCTTCAAATATGCTTTATACTATATATATGTTTTCTTTTTAAATAAATTTGTATTAACCTTAATTAAAATATATATTTTTTTCTAATTAAATTTTAAACATAATAATGATGATGATTTATTTACCTAAACTATAAACCTACTAAAATTTCATTTTTTTAATTATATTATATTGTTATTTACTACTTAGCTAGAATTGTCGATATAAAATTAGTTAAAATTTTATTTATAATTTTATGACATAAGCTTATATTATATTTTGTTGTGTCAAAAAAAATATTTTTTACAGCATTGAAGCTGAGCTAACAGCGTACCAAATTCTCCTCATCCCAATATAAGAATTATAAAAAACAAATGATGAATTATACACACACACCCCCATGTCATGTATAATCCGGAGAAGAACCATCAAGCTAAGGCATTTATTTAAATGATATTTTAATTATGGATTTTTTTATATAATTTTAGAGTCATTTTAAGGCCTTATTTGGTCTAAAAAGAATTCACTTTCCTGCAAACAAACGGAGCCTAAGAGTTTTTCTATTCTCAAATGAAAAGGTATTAAATCATGAATATTATACAAAGGTTATGGTTTGACTTGTAATAATCATAATTGTTGTCATAACCCCAGTTGTAGATTCTTTAGAATTCTTTTATAAAGAATATATGTTTATATTCAAAAAAATTATTAAAAATCCAAAATCTAAAAGTCTCGGAACTTGAAGAGATAAATCCTTGAGTTGTAACATATCAAAATACCAAAGAAATAGTCAAAGTGATATATTTTGACCAAATAAGCTGAAAAAAACTTAATGGAAAAGAAAATTAAAATTGAAATCCAACTTAACCAAAACTAGAAGAATTAATTAAGTTTAAGGAATTAATTAAGGGACTAATTAAACTTCTAATAGTTTTAATTAACTTAATTAAGGACTTAATTGAAGTAAAAATTAACTTAATTAACTTAATTAAGGACTTAATTGAAGTAAAAATTATATATGAAAGTCAATTTAACCAAAATTAAAAGAAGTAGTTAATTAATTTTAAGGGCTTAATTAAACTTCTAATTAGTTTTTTTATTCAATCAAGGATTCAATTGAAGAAACATTAAGTTTGGAGGCTAATGCATATCATTTTGCAAAACATTGGAAGATCAAGGACCCAATTGAAACTCTAGGTAGTCTAATTGGTACAATCAAGGGTTTAATTAAAAGAATTACAAAGTTTAAAGGTTAATTGAGGATAGAATTAAAATTATTCAAGACCAAGTACCATATTGTAAAATATCTTGAAACTGGAGGGTCACAATTGACGTGATCAGGGACTTAATCGAAATAAATCTTGAGAAATCAACCCAAAACGGCCCAAGTTAATGAAATTGAAAGATGAGAGACTACTTTGCAAATAAAGAAGAGAATGAATTAAAAAGAACAAAACGGTGTCGTTTTGGAACCACTGTTCATTTTCTTCTTCATTTCTCCCGTGAAGGAGCTGGCTGAAGACCTTTTTGCAGAGCCATTTAATGTCCTCTCACGCATTAGGTAAGGCAAAAGGCATGGTAATATGGTAGCCCTGACATTGTACTACTTCCCAGCATGGTTTTCGCGGAGTGGACGCACCATAGCCGCTGCAACACCAGTCTAAAGTCACTGACTCAACTAGCTTTGACAGTCTGGTTCGAGAGTACCAGGTTAATATTGGCTTGTTATCAATGGCAAGATCAATTCAAGAGGGTTAAAGGGTTAGGATCTCACAGAACTCTCTCGTCTCCTATAAATAACAGCCCTGTTAGTTCAAGGAAGAGACCACCGGGACTGCCATAACCACACCGCCATTTCATACTTCAAGCTTTGGCTTCCAGCTTTTAAGAAACTTTGCACCTCACAAAGAAACAATCCCTGAACTAAGAAAAAAGATCACTGTGATCCCTCTCGTCCAAAACCTCTCGCCGTTGCTTTCTTTCGTTCATATATGGTTCCCTTCTCCGCTAAACACCAGCAGACCGACAACCTTTGGATCATCATTCTCCCAAGTTTTTTTTAAAAACCAGCTTTTCCACCACTTTAAGCAACAAGGAATAGAGAAACGGGAGGGAAGGAGAAGGTCTGTAAGCGTTGAAAGCCAAGAGACCAGGAGGACCATTCCATTGCAAAATGAAGGTGGCGTTACATGATTTGTAAGAACAAAAGGTAAACAGTCGTCAATTCCCATAAAATATGATTAGTAAAAACAAAACCAACGTTTCTTGGCATGATACAGCAATAGGTTTGATTCCTTTCAATGCTCCTTTCTTTAAAAGAGTCACTGATGTTTTTGCACTGTCAGCATATGCATGTGATATTGTGTAAGCAAATAAAGTTATGGAGTAATGGTTTTAATTGGCAAGGAAGAATGAAACTAAGTTGCTTTTGGTTTCTAAAACACCTGAAGAATTCTGGATTTTGCTATGGCAGTGCCTGTTTTTGATCTTCTTAGGGGTGAGCTGTTTTTTAATTAGTGTTCATGGCCTGTGCTCCATACAAAACCATTTAACTTAAAAGGCTTAAAGTCTTTGGGCTGTCTCTCTTGTTTTAGTTCAAGCTTGGATGACAGGGCTTGCGTTAGCTTTGGGCCAAGCTAAGAAGCCCCGTCCACATAGCTGGGCTGAGCTTTTAATGCCTAAGGTTGCGTTTGGCAAAGCCAGAACTTGTCAATAGAAATATGCATTCTTTAGGTCCTTAAAGCTTTTTTGGCAAACACATCTCAAGAAATATCTCAAGCCTTGTATTTCTACTTTTTGTAGTGTTTTTTCAAACATGATCTTAGTCTAATTTTAATAAATTATAAATGGTTTCATATTTTTTTGGATGCATCAGGAGTTTAATAATAAATTTATTAAGTTCACAAGGAATTTAAAGTAAATTTCAAAAATATCAAAATAATTATTTTGTTTCAATAGCATGGATTGTAAATTTATATATAATATGTATTCCAATATTAAAAGAAAAAAATATACAAAAAGTATGTTAAATTTTAGAATAACCAGGCTTGACCCATAAAATCATGTTCTACTCTATTAGAGTAGACCGATTTTAACCAATAAATGAACCAATGATTAAAAAATACAACAATATTTTAATTTATTTTAGAAAAATAAACATTGCAACTTGCTTTATATAAGATATATTGAGGTTATATTGTCTTTTCTATACACAAGTCTTTTTATTAAGATTTTGAAAACCAATATTTAAGATTCCTATTAATAAAAATACTAAACAGTGATTTCAATTCTTTTTAATCGATAAAAATTAAGAATGACGTCTTGTTCTTCCTACTCATCATTCAAAATCTCAGGCTAAAAAAATAATTGCCCCGCACATTTACTACTGTTATGATACTGAAATTTATATTTGGACCCACAAAGAGGTGAAGCAAGTATGATCCAAAAAAATATCTAGGAATATATAATACTTGAAAATTGTGGCACTTTCACTGTTCAATTATTGAGTTGTATTAAATCTTGAATATGATACATAAGGCAATTAATGACTGGACTTGCAAGAGCAATAATTGTGATGAAACCAAATTTCTAATTGGACCCACATAGAGGTCAATTAAACATGATCTCAAAAATAAAAATAAAAATCGAGCAATTGAGTTGAAAATGAAGCTACTAGAATTTGGGTGAGGCTACCTTGGACCATAACTACATCTTCTTCCACTTGTCTGGTCGTATTGAAAACAATGTGGCTTAGCACACTACGTTTGTACAAATAATTGTGTGGCTTGGTCAAAGGATAACATCATCGTGTTCGCCACCGCCATTAAAATATGTGTGATCTTGCAAGTTCCTTCCTCCATTTTCATACCTCTCATCATCGTACAACCACAATGCTTGGACTGGTCCTCCCTTCCCTGCCACACGATCTTGGCTTTGATTGTTTGATGGTGACCTATGATTTAAGGATTTTTATCTTCTTCCCTTCTAGATCAATCTCTTTGATCAATATTTAAGGTGGTCGGTCCACCTTGAAACGAGTCACAAATTTTAAGTAAGACACGAGCAGGTATGAACTTGTGTCTCGTACTAAGTGGGCGGTCACTTGTCTGAAAGCGTCCTAGATGTTTGGACCCGGAATGTAACGATGCTATTAATGGACGAATAAAAGGATTATTTCAAATTCAATTATTGATAAATCTATATATATGATTTATCTGGTATTATTGATGCTTCGAAAAGTTCGAAGATTCGAGAATACAGAATATTGACGAGTTATTAAAAAACATAGTCATGTTTTCATTTTTGGAAAACTGAAGTTAGATAAAGAAAAATTAAAACTCATTGTTCAAATACGATATTTCTTTCATTTGAAGAATTTTTTTTTTAAAAAAAAAAACTAGCTTTTTCAAATTTATATGAGTTTGAAAAACACATTTTCAAGATTATTCACGGTTTTTTTTCTCAAATGAATAATATATAAGTAAAGCATTGAAATTAATTTTCTTTTAAGTTTTTATATCTTGTTAGTTCATGGATTTTGTATTTTTAGTTAATAAGTACGGTATTTCTTTTAAAGATAATTTTTAATTTGAATAAAAAAAAGTCAATACTTTTTTTATAATTAGATTATAAAAAATATAAATATTAAGATAATTATTTATTGAAAATCATGGTCTCGATCTTTTATTAAAATAGTTGTATATAATCTTCACGTTTTTTTGTGAAAAGATTCTTGTTGGTTTTTTAATAAATGAACATGAAAAACTAAGAAAAAAACTGAAAACAAAGAAAAAATAGTTTCTTTTGCTAAATATATCCTAAGTTTTCTGAATTTTATTAATCAAGAATGAATATATCGCGGAGTTGATTGAATTCCTTGTTGGAATTTTTGTGTGCTAATACCTCCAAATTTAAAACATGGACATCAAGAAAAAAAAGGGCATGAGATCGATTGATGGAGATGAATTTCAAAGACAGCACGATGATAAACATGGAGGTGTGGTAGATCCAAATAAGTTACCAACAGCGGTGTCGTTTTCAAAGCAAGATAATTTTGAGAACATCCTAAGAGAGTTGCAAAGTCATACATGAAGACAGACTTTGATACATTATTTACTCCCAACTAAGGGTGGAAGGATAGAGGCCGAATGGCTAATGCACTGCAAATGGTCTCAAATCCGAATCTAATCCATGGAGGTTACCATCGTCTAGATGAATCCCCTTGTTCCCTATTGCAAATGCCCAGGCATAAATTTTGAACCAGGATAATAATAAAATAGGGGGATTCTACAATGCAATGTCACGCTATTTGGATTAGTTTATATATATTTTAATTAATTTTATATATTTTAAAATTAATGATCATATCTCTAGTGACTATTATAAAAAAACTTGAATTTATAATAATAAAAAATAAATTTAAAATTTAACCAGTTATATATATATATATATATATATATTAACCAACTAATTGTAATAATAGAATTTCTAAAATTAATAACCAAGTCTATAGACAAAACTTAAATTTATAATTATAAAAAATAAAACTAAAATTTAATTATTTAGAATTATTATTTTATTTTTAAGCTACTACTCGTATGAGTATTATAATTGTAATTAGAACATATTAATAATACATTTTTAATATCTTCATCATGGTATCAGAGCGTTACTCCGACGACGAGAATATTCCGATCTCCACTCCACCATCCCCGATCGATACTCCATTGATTGCTCTCGATATTTTAGCCCAAATAAACGACAAGCTCACCCTTTCCATTTTTCCACGGTGGCGTGCACAGTTTGAGACTTTTTTTAATTGGATTTGATCTTCTAGCTCCATTAATTATATCACCGGTAGCCATCGATCCTTGTCCACAAACGGATGAAACCCCTCCATCACGCCTTCAGAAAAATCACCGGGCAAGGCAGGATAAACTAATCCCAAGTGGCATCTCAGCTTCCACGATCACTCCTTTCATTTCAACCTCCAAAACTTCAAAGGAAGCATCGCAGAAATTAAATACTTTGCATGCAAGCAACTCTCGCACCAGAGCTATACATGCAACTTAAAGAAGAGGTACGTAGCTCACATTCCTTAAACGAGAAAAACAATCCATTCAGGAGTATATCTCCACAAAGTTAAATCTCTTGCATTGCACAAATCGATCATCCTATCTCTGATAACGGTGATCTCACTATCTACGCACGTTTTTTATGATTTTAGATTTGATTGTCAAAGAACCATCTCAACCCAATCATTTAAACTGTTAGGTAAGGTTATAGCCTATAGAAAATGATTTATATTATTCTCTAACACACTCTCTTAAATGAAAGCCCTTTCAACTCAAAACTTGTACAAGCTCGCATTACCTTATGCTTAATGTTTTTATCAAATAAATAGAAATGATGAGATTCGAACTCGCAATCGCTTGTCATCAAGGCTCTAATACCATGTCAAAAAAATATTTTAATCTAATAACTTAAACTGTTAAATAAAATTCTAAATATGATTTATATTATTTTTTAACACTGATTTTTATAAAATTACAGTACCAATCAAGGCAAGACAATACTCCCTCGCGTCTGAAGAACTGCACGATCTACCGGAAACGCCGCAGCTGGTGGCAACGGCAAACTACTCGAATTTTCCACGCACAACGACAATTGATTGTATCAAAATATATGCACGTGTACAAACTCTGTTCCAGGGAAGAAAGCTAAAATATTTAAGCCTAGCAATTACAGCACATTTACATTGGTCTTATTGTTGTAGCTGTTACAGAATATTTATTTGCTGTTACAAGCATATTTTCAGCCTATAGATTAATTAGGTCTTGTGATATTATTGAGCTTGATTTGAGGAGTCGTCCTTTATATTCCTTACCACTTGACACTTAATTAAACAAACAAAACTTGTCTATTTTGTACTTTTAGCACAGGACATTTAACATATTAATAAAATAATATAACTGCAATTTTTTAAAAAAAGATAGCGTTGTTTATACGTGTTGTAGTTCCAAAACACTATATATAAAAAAAGTGATGATTGAAAAATATAATATTAAATAAATATCAATCATGTAAATTATCGCGCTTCAAAACTACAGGATCTATGAATATCACGACAGACTGATGATACCAGGTTATTTCGCTATTTTTTTAAAAAACCAGGTTATTCTGCTATTAGTTTTATTTTACTGTTCAATTTCTTTTTAAAATTCACAAATCTTAGCATGTGCCGCCCGCTACAAGAACACGACAACACGTGTCATTATTAGACAGGCCTGCCTCGTCAGACGCTGACTAGGATCTGAGCGCCGTGGACAACTTCTAAACCTTTGTTTCAGTGTGGGCTTTCAATCTGCGTATAATCTCTGATGGTCCCAAGAAATAACTGGTTTTGATGAATGTCTGCTATACATTTAACCATACTATATTCATTGTTGAAGCATCCGAAGAAGATTTTAGGTGAAAGTGCTCGAATCACCATTGCAATAACTTCACATAACAGGGGGATCAGCGCAACTGGTTTGAAGTCCGAGGTCAATTAACAGCCAAAATCTAGGGTTTAGCCATCCAAGGTGGTATTTTGAAACTAAATTCAAATGGGTTCGTCATCATATATGGTGGAGACCACCCATGACCGGTCCTTTCTGATCGTGGAATAATTGGTAAGCACTGAACTATATAGTAAACATAATAAATTAACATATATAGCAAGTGAAGATATTATAGTGGGTATCATGATATCATATCATGTCCTATAATATCACCGCTAAATATATATAATTGTAATCTCCAAATCATTATTGTCCTATCAACCGCCTTCGCTCGTGTAACGTTGTGCTGCTTTTGTTTGTGTCTTCAAAGAAATATATTATACAGAAGTCAATTGTTTTACTCTAAAGTCTAAACAAGAAAAAAGTTCAAGGTACGTGAACTACTCGTTCTGTTTATAGTGCTTTCTTACACGAAATCATATGAGCAGCTTGTGTTTTTTCTTGGTTTTATGCACAGCCAATGACACATCATGTAATGACTTGTAAACAACTTACAGATCACTTGCATAGGCATAATTTCAATAAGTATTCGAAATTTGGTTGCTGGATTGCAAATTAATCACAAATTAATGGAGTTTTGATTTGAATTTTAATAGGATGCTTTGAATAATTAATTGAATTCTATTTGCTTTTGTGACTCGATCCAGCTGTTTCCTTATTTAAAGCGATGTGATGCGAGACCACCAGCTAGGTTAGAGGGCAGTGACAGCAACTTAATGTGACTATGATTCTCCTTGCCTAGGTAATTAGATGGCAGTGATAGCAACTTAATGCGACTATTATTCTCCTTTCACAGAGTCATATTCAATGGGCCAGGGCAACTTCTGAGTCTCATTTTTTTTAATTGTCAAATTAATGAGGAAAACATTTCCAGTCATAATTGCTCGTAAATGTCACATTGTTGGCGGAAGATGTGAAACCGAGAATGATTACGTGTCATTACAAGTTAGTTTTTATTCGCATACACACCAATATATTTTTGTATATATTTTTTTTAAAATTACCGCGTTGAGAAAAATTAACATTTACATGTATTTAGCTGGTTTTTTAAACAGTTTGGATTAGTACACACCAACCCCAAATATACCTCAACATAGACATGTTGGCCTAGTTACTTGGATTTAACAGGTATTACCAAGCTCAACAGCTTGGTCTAATGCGTGTTTTTTAAAAATATTGAGCCTGAAAATTTTTTGCAATTGCACTTCGGACATGATCAAATACTTCATGTTTACCTAAGCCTAATACATGTTTGAATCCATTACACTCATAAATTCAAATATAATGTCTAATGAGAATGTCACACCTCCACAAATTTTTACATGAATCTTAAATGAATTGTTTTTTAATAAGTAAATTTAATTAAATAAGTATATACTCTATCAACATCATTAGATAAACTAAAATCTCTCATGACTTATCATGTCTTTATCTTTTAACCGGATAAATAGAGTGAACCACAACTCACAATGCAAAATTAATTTATAAAAGTGGAATAACTCTTCAACCACTCCACTCTAGTAAAATGACAAGATTAAATGGCTATATATATTCTCTAAACCATCTAGGTAAAAAGTTGATAATTTTTTAATTCTTAATATTTTTAGCACATATATTTTCAGAATCTATCATTATAAAATATCATTGCACTTTATATTTACTTAAATATATGGGAGTTCTCAAACCTATAAAAATGGATTTTTTGCAGGTATGAGTAATTGACTACCTCGGCCTAACAGAGATTAGGTATAGGCTACTAACTATCTTAGTTAGGAAGGATAAATTAAATTGTTAAAATTAAGAGATTAATAAATTACACAGCATATAAACTTTGCTTCTAAACTACTTGAATTTTTCTAGATATATATTTAATTTTTATTAATTCTTGGTGAGTTAGTGTTTAATTCTATTTAGGACTAGCAAGAAAAAGTCTAACGCATCAAATGACATATCTAAAAAATATATGTTTTTTAGTACAATGAACTAATTTTTTTTTCAAATGTTCTAATAAAAATCCTTTTTTCCTGTAAAATTTAATAACTCATTATATTTAGTTGAGATCATTTTTGTATCTAAATTAGGATCAAAAGATGTTCGAGAATGTTCTTTAATTTTTTAGTTAAATTTTAGAATTTTTTTTGGTTTATGTTTCATTACCAAAATTGATTTTATTAGTTCCTATTTAAATAACTTCATGTGTTTATTTTTCATAAAAATAATATTTTATTCAAAATTCATAAAACAATTTTTTTTTTTACAATTTATGGTTATAACCTAGGATTTGAGAATCCTCATTTTCTATTTTTTTTTCTATACCCTACATTACAACCACTGTTGAATTCCTTCAAATTTCAATATCAACATATATATATGAATGTGTTGATATATAGGAGGACATAACTTTCATTAATCAAAAGCTGACCAGTTTTATTATTCATCCGTGGACACAATGGCTGAGAGTGGTATAATTAGAGGTTTGAATCCTGACAATTAGTAAAATTGAAAGTATAGCTTTAAACATTAATTAGTCAATTTATCATATTTGAATAGCATAAACTATATATAGCATTAATTAATTCTCCATGCAATTTTAATTAATTCTAATAAATCAATGAAATTTTGAAACCCATTAAAGATTACTAGCTACGATTTTGAATTGGTGTAGTTGTGATTACTTTTTAAAGTGTGTTTCACTCATAAATGTATCAAAATAATATTTTTTTTATTTTTAAAAAATTATTTTTGATACCAGCTTATCAAAATGATTTATAAATATAAAAAATATATTAATTTAAAATAAAATAAAATATTAATTTTTTTTAATTATTTTTAAAATGTAAAATGAAGAGTGTGCAAACAAATCAGACGAGGAAAACTGTGTAGAGAAGCTTAAGAATCATCAGGAAATTAATTAGAGACGAAATAAAATAAATTAATGAAATGACGCAAGGAGGGAAGGATAGAATATGCCAAGAGAGGAGATCCATCGTCAATCCAAGCACACTCAAAGCTTACGTGCCATGGGCCGCACTATGGCGACAACCACAAGACAGGAAAACTAAACTTAAGAAACAATACCAGGTTGGTGGACCTCAATTCCATGTGCAGACGCGCAGCTGATGTGGCGAACTCAGCCACGCAACGATGTCTTCGTGTTCCTTACGTGGAATTTGTACGTATTGGGTTGTTAGGAGGCCACGATTGTAGATGGGCCCCACCTGTCATATTCATGTGCCAGCAATTTGTTTAATTTTCTTTGCTCACGTGATTCTTGTTTGTCTAGCTTCTTTTTAGATTATCCAAGCTAAAGTATTTTTTAATTAAAAAAATTTAATGATAAACCCAAAATATAATGCATATTAGAGATATATTTTTTTTAAATGATATGATGATATATTGAATAATTTTTTTATTGTAATATATTGTATTAACTCTGATAATTCTATAAAAAATAAATTAAAACAAATTATAAATATCAATTTTTAATTAGCTTAGTATTATAAATGAAATTGTAATAAAATATTAAATTAAAAAAGATAAAAAAACTACTCGAGTCAGCCCAAGTTATATAACATTTCAAACCCGCAAACAATGTTATAAAATTAGAATAACCACATATAAAGCAAATCTACAAAAAATTATGAAATTCAATTTTCTACCAACCCAATGTTGAAGCATAATAAAAAAATCAATTAAAAAAAAACTAAAAAAAATCCAAATTGACCAGATAACCTAAACTAAAATAAATCTATAAGATTGGGATAACTCTACAAAAAAAAATTACAAAATCTAATTCCCAAACAACCTAAACTGAAATAAGATGAACTTGAAAAAAATAAAATAAGATTGAGTTGTTGGAGGATGAAATTAAAATATATATATATATAATTAAAATAAAACGGAAAAAAAACCTAGTCAACTTAGGTCAATTTGTCAAACCCATGATCTAGGTCATGAGATCGGGACAACCTCATGAAAAACAAATTGAAAAATAAATATAAAGTCTAATTAAAAAAATATTCAATTAAAAAGGAGCCCAAGAAAAATAAATAGAATCAACCTGCTAAACCCTCAACCTAATTCATGAGATTGAGATAATCTCATAAAAAGCAAATTGAAAAAAATTATAAAGATCGATTTTCAACCAATTAAATCAATATTAAATAATAAAATAAAAAATCAATAAAAAAAGACAGGAAAAAAACCCTACCCAAATCAATTTTTTAAACCTGCAACATGAATAATGAAATCGAGATATTATTATAGAAAGAAAATAAAAAAAATAATCTTAAAACATTTAAAAAATAAATTTTTTTTAATTTTTTTTTTAAATTTTAAACAAACAATGTTTTGATGGAAATGGCAATCAAATTTGATTTGGCAATTATGCATCATGCAAAATTAAAAAAACGCAGCATCTTCGTGAAATGAAGCCTAGATAACCTTTCGGAATCTGGTCTAGATATCAAAAGCCGAAAGGTAGGGCTTCCACCTCCGCTGGCTCGCCTTGCACCGGTAAAACGTTTACAGCAGATGATTCCACCCTTTTTTATTTTTTTATTATTTTTTGTATAATGATATTCCAATACTTGTGCCTTCAAAATTAACACTCCTTTTTTTTTTTTTGGAGAAGGGAAATAAGAATAACTTTATAAAAAAGGTGCTTTAGTTTTATGTTTTTTTTATTAAAAAACATAAATAATTGATGAAAGAATGTTGGTGAATACAACGAATTGTCCACTAGATTTTTTTAATTTTTTTTTTTTAAAGATCACATGTTATCTTCCTGATGAAACAAATAAATCTGGCGTGAGCTTCTGCATATAAATCAAGATGCACTTGGGTTTTTTTTTTATTATGGGGAGGCGCATTAGTGCCTAACTTTATTTTTTATTTAAATATTGATTTATATCATTTCTTTAATTTCTTAAACCAGTTGAATTAGTTTTGTTTTTTAAATAGTGTTTAATTTTTTTTTATATTTTTATATGCGGGGATAGTCCTAGTTGCATAGTGCTATGAAGAGATTAGTTTGATTTATATCATTTTTTTCCTCTTATATTTTACATGAATTAGTTGTATTTGTATGCATTTTTTTATATAAAAATAGAAATTGTTTATTGTTATCAACAACATTTAGCTGCTAAAATAAAATGAATGCAAATATTTAAAATAAAAAGGACAATCAATGTAAAATATTATATGTGCATTTATATTTTATTTCTACTATGAAAATTAGCTTCATGCTTTAATATTTAGTTAAGATTAACAACTTTTTATTATTTATTAGTTCATATATTTCTTAGTTTATTTTATAAAACATAAATAACATCTTTTCATTTCTCAATTAAAAATAATATGATATATGAAAACATATTTATAAAGTACTTATTTATTTTTATATTAAAAATTAACTTGAAATCTTATATGCAATGTAAACAATATTTTTGCATTTTTAAATTTTTAAAAAAATGATATTTTAAAATACATTCATAACATTAAGAAATTCTTTTATTAATTTAAAATTAACTTGAAAACTACTACTTGGTCAATATTATCCCAATGGAGATGCCCGTTGCCTTTTAATAATGCATGTTGTAGTTATTATTTTGAAAGCAAAATGGTATTAACGTTGACAAGTCCTTGAAGATATAATTAAATGCAAATATTGGTCATGGGTGAATTAATATTATTTTAAAAAATCTAAATTACTTGGATTATCTGAACCGATTCGAGCAATAAATTCCGAAATGTTCTGGAGAACGGATATTTCGAGATTTTGGATAAAACAGAGAAAAATCAAGGTTATCCGAATTACCCATATTATTATTTTTGTTTCTTAATTATCTTACTTATTTATAAATTTCTAAAAGTAATGGACTTGTAATGTTCTTACACCTAATTTTGCAAAGTCAAAACTTTCATTGGACCTAATTTTAGAGTTAATTGAGTTTTTTTTAAAGAGATTTTGGGTAAAAATAAAAATTAACGGGGGTAATGGGCACAAAATTTAGCTAAATATAATTCGGAGAATCAAGAAATTATTTCAGATCCATGATAAGTTTTTGTACAAATTGTTATCCAAATACTCCCCCGTATAGTTGATTACTAAGTTGACAAAATTACTGGAAATTTATAAATTTACACCGGTATTAATAACATCAACAATCCCTTTAATTTAAGACATGCTTTGATATAGAATTTTATAATTTCAAGCATGCAAATGTTAAACAAATTTAATAAATATATTCTTTCAAAACTTTTTTTTAAAAAACAAAAGATTCTTTGATTGAGCGGCTTAAGTTTTTTCTAATTTTTTTTTGGCTACTCGTAGATCGATAAGCCTCATGCATGTGCATCTTTATAAATTAATGGGAATATTTGTGATGGCATGTTCTCGTTAAAAGATTCTTTCAGTGGACTTGAGCATCCAAACCCCATTATTTGAGATGTATTAATTAATTATTTTTCTAGATATTTTAATATATGGATATTAAAAATAAATTTTAAAAAATAAAAATAATTATTTTAATATCTATAAATTTTTTTTAAAAAAACGCTTAATTGAGTTTAAACAAATGGATGGTAGTCTTCCAGAAAAGAACACAATTCCATATATATATTAGCAGCACTTTTCGTGGACGATATTGATATCTCTTGTTAGGCCTCGATAAGAGCTCTTTTCATTTTGATCCATACACATTGTTAGGGGAATCTCCTTTATAATCCAAATTGGATGGTGTTAGCGAGTGAATTTGAGCAATGGGCATATAACTTTTCGATAAGATAAACCCTAGCTAGTTTGCATTTTTGACTTGAATTACAAGAAGAAGAAGAAGAAGAAGAAGATGGCGTGCGTACGTGGTGATTCCAATATCCCATGCTAGCTAAGATCGTAGTTGTTAGAATTCAGTGCAACTCTCTATGTTCATGTTCAAGATCCAAATAATCACTTCAAAGACTGATTCTAAGTGATTACTCTGAATATTATGGATTTGTAATGTTATGAAATGTATGAAGATAGATAGATAGATACTTGTAACTTTAATGTACGTACGTAGACGTTCATGAAGATTCTCTCTCTGTATATATTTCCATGCAGCAACCCTATATTGCTGTAAAATTCTTGCTGATTCATCTTTACATTTTAGAACTCATCTTCCATAATTTGCATGTGTTGTGATTAAATCCGCTTTTTTCGATTTTTTATGTATAAAAAAGAAGAAATCAAAGGGAATAATATTACAGAAGCCATCGAGAGAGAAGGGCTGGAGAAAATAGAAAACTGCATCGCACACTCTGCAACTCAATGCAATAAATAAACAGGAAGACAGCTGCAGATGCTTGATGCCAGAAACAAAAGTAGAGAAAAGGTTAAATTCAACGAGGAGGGAGGAAACAAATTATTCACCTGGCTCCTTGAAATCGCCTATCAAATCTTAAAATAAAACATGTATGGTGAAATTCATGCTAACAATTTTTAAGAAAATGAAAAGTTTTTTGGTAAATTCAATATTGACAAGAGTCCAATCAGTTACGTAAGCGTTAGATGATATGTTTAAAAATTATCCCAATTCAATAATTTAAATTATTAGATAAAGTTTTAAAATATGATTTATATTATTTTTTAACATATGTTTTCAAGGAAAAACTCTTTAAACTTGAAATTTACACAAATTTATTTTATTTTATGCTTAATTTTTATCAAATAAATAAGGATGATAAGATTCGAACTCGTAATTACTTAGTTATTAAAATTCTGATACCATATAAAAAAACTATTTTAATCTAATAACTTAAACTATTAAATAAAATTTCAAGATTAATATATTTATTAATCTTTAACATGAAACAGAGAATTAGAGCTTGAAGTGAGAATTGCACATGCATTGAATTTAGCTTCAAATGTATTTTATTCTTTCTGCACTTCTTTAACATGGAACTGAGAATTAGAGCTTGAAGCGAGAATTGCATATGCATTGAATTTGGCTTCAAGTGTCTTTTTATTCTCTCTGCACTCTCTTATTTTTAACCTGATAACATGCAAATTTCCAAATTTATGTATCTTGTCTCTTACTTCAAATTGATGCTCTTACCCAGCTTGGAGAGCTGCCTGGTTCAATTCTACCCACCAATTTTGACCAACAAAAGGCAAAAGCTGATTCAATGATATGCCAACATCATGCCAAATATCCAATCTATCATCGCCAACTGCTGGTTCAGAAAATCCAGATTCCGGCGTCAAAATTCTTGACATGGGTCAACGATATACTCCAGTTGCTTCCATGTTCATATCAATCTTCTATTAAGACGGAGGGATTCAAATATTTAATTATTTGATTCAAGATAGCCAGCAAATGTACATCTGTGTTTGGTAACGATGGATTGTTTTTGTACGAGTTTTTTTAATTGAAAATAATTTTTTTATTTTTTTATATTAATATATTAAAATCATTGAAAAACATTTAAAATTATTATTTTAATTTTTGTTAATATAGAAAAATAAATTAAACAACAATAAAAAATTTATTAAATATTTATTTTTGCATTATAACTTACTTTTAAAATTATTTTTTATTCAAAAAGATATTAAATGGATTTTTTAAATTTTTTTATATGATTTTAATATACTAATATAAAAAAAATATAATAAAAATTATTTTAATTAAAAAATACTTTTAAAAAATATTCTACACTCCAACATTAAATAAATAGTATTGAAGCATTCTACAGAACATTAACTAAAAACTAAGCAAAGGTTAAACAATTAATATCAATTAATGTGAAATCAACTTGTTCAAATATTTTATTAGAATAAAGAGGAGAAAATGGTAGAGGGAGGTCATAATTATAGCAAATTTACAGCCTCCAACATTCCACCCTGTCGATTTTCCCTGGAAATTACTCGAGGCTCCCTGCTTGGCCTCTCGTTTCGTTCATCATGCATGAAAGAAAAATATCCCATTTATTTTAATTCCATAAAATACTAAAAAGACAAAAAAAAATACGACAATAAACTTCCTCGTGTCAAGATCTTGAACCATCTAGGAAACCAAACTTGCTCGACCTTTAACACCTGACATGGTATAAAAACCCACTTCCCTTCCTCTCTAACCCTCACTGCATTTCGCAATAATTACTAGCGCATCTCCAACGCTACAAGAAGTTGCTTCGTGCTCCTCCCCCTAGAAGAAAGCATTCCTCCTGGAATGCACATCTGTTGAGTCCGCAAGCAAAAGCAAGGAAAACCCTGCTTGTTAATCATAGTCTCCAAGCTCTTCAACGCACTTTTAGAAGTCTTCTCAAGACATTTTTTGGTGAGTTCTTTTTCTGTGTATTGAGAAACAACGAGAAACTCGGTTGTTTCTATGATCATTCTAGCTAGTTTAATTAGTTTTTCTTGCGCAGAATATCGAAGAGACATGGTAGCTTCACGCCTAAGATCTTTTAATGTTTGAAGCTTCTTTTTTTTTTTTAGCTCCTTTTGCTCTCAAATCTTTACCATGAACTTTCCTTTTTGGAGTTTTGTTTTGGGTCCTTGGAAGTGGGATTTTATGTTTCTGAATCTACAGACAAAATTGCTTTAGAGCTAAAAATGAACAAACAGGAAGTGTGAAAACATTGGAGCCCCCCCTCTCTACTTCTCTTATTTTTTTTTTCAAGTGCTTAAATCTATTTTATGTTTTCACTGAACTCCTTGAATTCTATCTAATTTCCGAACAAGATGCCCACAAAAATCTGAGTGTGATATTGTTCTTTTTTCACAGACACACGAAACTTGAAACGCTGACAAACCCAAAACTCCAAAAACTTAGATTTATTTCAGTGTCATATACATTCATCCATTTTTCTAGTACTGATTTTAACATTTATTTTTCTGGGAAATACTTAACAGTCCCTTATATTTGATTCTTTGTATTTTTAAACCAGTTCTTGGAAATTAAGGCTGCAAGAACAATTGGTGTCTAGTTTGTTTTTTTTTTTTTTTTTAAGTGAGAGAAAGGAAGAAAGACATAAATGCTGAGGATTTTAAGAGACCAACAACAACTGAAGTGGATACCTTGTAATAGTTCGTTGAAGTGGAGGGAGTGGACAAGTTACAACAATTGTCGTAGAAACCATCAAACTAGCATCCGCATGAATTACCCTTTTTCCTCGTATTAGCTTCCGATCCAAAAATCACACAAACCCTTTAGGTCCATATCTAGTAGTCAACCATTTTATACCCTTGGTTTGGTTTCTTATTATGTTTGTTTTGTGTTTTTTTTTGGGTGTGCAGTAACTAAGTGTAAGACAGCAACAATGACGGTGACACCAATGATTTCAATCAATGATGGGAACCTTGTGGTTCATGGGAAGACAATTTTAACTGGAGTTCCTGATAACATTGTTCTGACTCCTGGCTCTGGTGTTGGACTTGTTACTGGTGCTTTTATTGGTGCTACTGCTTCTCATAACAAAAGTCTCCATGTTTTTCCTGTTGGGGGTTTAGAGTAAGCATTTTTAAGCCTTTCTTTTCATTTCTGATGATCTTAGGTTATGCGTTTTTTTTCTTTCTTTTGCATTCTTGGAGACGCTCACTTTCAATTTTGTGGCAGGGATCTTCGATTTATGTGTTGCTTCCGATTCAAGTTATGGTGGATGACCCAGAGAATGGGGAAGTGTGGGAAAGATATTCCACTGGAGACTCAATTCATGCTAGTGGAAAGCAAGGGTGGTGGTGAAGAAGTTGATCAAGATGATTCACAGACAATCTACACTGTTTTCCTTCCCCTGCTTGAAGGCCAGTTCCGTGCTGTACTGCAAGGCAACGACAGGAATGAGATGGAGATTTGCCTTGAGAGCGGTGAGTAGATTATGGCAATTAAAGTGTCCGGTGCAACGCTAATATGTACCCACCCATGAGCCTAATCTCTCATTATTGAGACCACATCACAGACTTATGGGCTGTACCTGTCATTAGTTACCCTACTTCATATGGTCGAAACTACTGTTAATTCAGTCTCATCCTGTCGGTCACTAGTGAAGGAGACTTAATCCCCAAATTCTGGGTTGGGGCTGTCATTGATGTGAACACTATCCGGCTGGAGAACCAATCAATGACTCCACCATCCAGATGAATCGTTTTTTTGGAGTTCCTTTCATTTGGAAGAAATAGATAGAGAGGATCGAGTTTGCAAGAAACCGAAACGATGTGTTTTTTTGTGTGGTTGATTTGGTTTTGCAGGCGATAGTGCTGTTGAAACCAACCAAGGCCTTCACCTGGTCTACATGCATGCTGGGACCAATCCTTTTGAAGTCATAAACCAAGCTGTAAAGTGAGTTCTGGACTTTATCTTTATCTGCACTTGCATTGAGTTTCAATTTTAGCCTGCAATTACAGTTTTCCTAACAACTTTCATGAAAACAGGGCTGTGGAAAAACATTTGCAAACCTTTCTTCATCGGGAGAAGAAAAGGGTACGTTACATGTTTCTTTCATTTTGCATATGTTACCTCAATTTTTAATCAAAAAATTTGACCATGAGGGCAGAAAATTTTGAAGTGCTTTTCAATCTTATTTTGTGTTCTGTTGGATCTTGTGCAGATGCCCTCTTTTCTTGACTGGTTTGGCTGGTGTACTTGGGATGCCTTTTACACAGATGTCACCGCTGAGGGTGTCGAGGAAGGCCTTAAGAGGTAATTCAGAATTAATATGAAAGAGTCAATTAGATCCTATCGTGAATGAAATGTTGACTTAGATCTCCAAATACTGAGATTGAATGACTGGATTGTGTTCCAATTGATGCAGTCTGTCAGAGGGAGGGACTCCTCCACGATTTTTGATCATCGATGATGGTTGGCAACAGATTGAAAATAAAGCAAAGGAGGATGCTAATGCTGTTGTACAAGAAGGAGCACAGTATGAGCTCTTTTTCTCTATCTCACACAGGCGCTCGCGCGCGCACACACACATGGAGACCGCCCAAGTGTCCATAGACATAATGGGCATTAGCTGGGATACTTTTCTGCATTAATATTTCTCCATTTTCGTCTTATTGTAATTTTGTTGATAATATCTGAAGACAGAGTGCTTGCAATTCTATTTATTGCAGATTTGCAAGTAGGCTTACTGGAATAAAGGAGAACTCCAAATTCCAGAAGAATGGTGAAAAGAATGAGCAGGTCGTAGGACTGAAGCTTGTTGTGGACAATGCCAAGCAACAACACAATGTGAAGTGAGTAATCTTAGTTCTATTTCGTCATTAACTATTTGCTGTTGTGTAGTGGTGCCTTTTCATGAAAATATTTACCTTAATACAGAAGGTTTGCCCATGATTCCTTTTAGTGATAGGGAAATTGGCATCATGCATACGTGAGATGAAGGGAAGAGGATTAGCTGAAAACAGTGTAGTTTTTTTTCTTCACACTTTTCTTTATTTTTTTATTATTTTTTGATGGCAGGTATGTTTATGCATGGCATGCTTTGGCTGGTTATTGGGGTGGAGTTAAACCAGCAGCTGCTGGTATGGAGCATTATGACACTGCCCTGGCTTATCCAGTTCAATCTCCTGGCGTGTTAGGCAACCAACCTGATATTGTTATGGACAGCCTAGCAGTTCATGGCCTTGGTTTGGTGCATCCAAAGAAGGTCTTCAACTTCTACAATGAGCTCCATGCCTACTTAGCATCGTGTGGAGTTGATGGAGTGAAAGTTGATGTTCAGAACATTATTGAAACCCTTGGTGCTGGCCATGGTGGAAGAGTTTTTCTGACTCGTAGCTATCAACAAGCACTTGAGGCTTCAATTGCACGAAACTTCCCTGACAATGGATGTATTTCCTGCATGTGTCATAACACTGATGGAATCTATAGCACCAAGCAGACAGCTGTAGTGAGAGCTTCTGATGATTTCTATCCTCGGGATCCTGCTTCCCACACCATCCATATCTCCTCTGTGGCTTACAACACTCTATTCCTTGGAGAATTTATGCAACCAGACTGGGATATGTTCCATGTAAGTGGAAATGAATTAATTCTACTTCTGTTAGCCCATCATATTTTTTTTTTATCCTGTTTGTTTATATATAACCCATAGGGAGGCTGAAACTAAAGTTTCAACATAGTTTTCATATTTATAACATGCAATCCATGGTTGCAGAGTTTACACCCGGCTGCAGATTATCATGGGGCAGCTCGTGCTATTGGTGGATGTGCAATCTATGTCAGGTATTTTTCTTTTTTAAAACTAATTTCTGTTTCCTATTAATCTTGACATGAATGTATGAAACATATCTCAAATTTCTGACATGGAAATGTACCATCTTTCCATCCTGTGCAGTGATAAGCCAGGCAACCACAACTTTGATCTATTGAGGAAGCTGGTTCTTCCTGATGGATCCGTCCTTCGTGCTCAACTTCCAGGCAGGCCAACACGTGACAGCCTCTTTGTTGATCCAGCAAGAGATGGAATGAGGTGTGTTGCTTTTTCCTCTTTGCATGCCAGTCATCTCTGTTTTAAGCATGCTCCATTTAAAATTCTATTTCTGAATATCATGTTTTGCAGCTTACTCAAGGTCTGGAATGTGAACAAATGCACTGGTGTGGTTGGTGTCTTCAACTGCCAAGGTGCGGGTTGGTGCAAGATTGAGAAGAAGACCCGCATTCATGACACAACTCCGGGGACCCTCACTGCTTCTGTTCGTGCCAGCGACGTTGACTGCATTGCTCAAGTTGCTGGTGCAAATTGGAATGGGGAGACCGTGGTCTATTCCTACAAATCAGGTAATTAACTTTCCAGTCCTTCCTGTAAAATATGAATATACTAACTTTGCTCTGGAAAAAAAAAAAAAGGACGAGAAGGGAAGAGAGAGTCTAAATGTCAGTCGTGCATTAATATACTAGCCCTGGCCCACTCTATATGGCAGGAAATTGAGCCTTAATGTGAACTTCTCAAGTCGTGCATTAAATATCTTCAATTTCCGGTAGATTAAAGCAAAGTTTTCTTCAGTGTTGGTAAATAATGCCTTTTGAGCTTCCGGATTTATATCATGTTAACATGATCATATCTTTGTTGGATTACAGGGGAGTTGGTTCGGTTGCCTAAAGGTGCTTCAATGCCAGTGACATTGAAAGTTCTTGAATACGAGCTCTTCCATTTCTGTCCTATCAATGTGAGTCTTTCTCAAGCCGGTTTCTTTCTTTGTTGCTGCTGTGTTTAATGAGACATCTGTGATTCACTGAATGATCAAACTATTCATGTGCAGGAGATCACTTCCAACATTTCATTTGCACCAATAGGCTTGCTTGACATGTTCAACACAGGAGGTGCTGTGGAGCAGGTTGAAATCCAAATGGCTTCTGACAAGTCACCGGAGCACTTTGATGGTGAAGTCTCCTCAGAGCTGACCACTTCTCTCAGTGAGAGCCGATCTCCAACTGCAACCATTGCGTTGAAAGTCAGGGGGTGTGGAAGGTTTGGTGCTTACTCTTCCCAAAGACCTCTGAAATGCACTGTGGGCAATGTTTTCACCGACTTCAATTATGACTCTGCCACTGGGCTAGTTACCCTGACTCTGCCTGTACCAGCAGAGGAAATGTTCAGATGGCCTGTGGAGATACAGGTTTAAGCAGATTTAAGTAATGGCATGTTACTAATATCAAGTGGAATGTCACCATTGTTAGGAGGGTTTCCTGCAAGTAGGTAGGGATGGTGGTGTATGACTTACAAAAGTGATGGATTTGTATTGCATAACATGGAGTGAGAGAGAGCCCTCACATTGTTGAATAACCAATGGCCAGCGATGCTGTTGTATTTTATTTATCAGCAATAAAAGTTACTTTCTTTTTATAATTCTACCGTGCTTCCTTTTTGTTATATCAGTTGCCAGATTAAATTGCTGCTAGGCCCATTAGTTGCTCAAAAAATGTGATAGAACAGAGGCCATGTGAATGTGCATTAAGAAAATTAACAACAATCCAATGCTATAAAATATAGACCTTGTAGGGCTCTGAAACAGCAGAACTTTGACATCCATCCAAGGGCGTTTTTGCGTCTCGCTGTTTTAGGTAGCTTTTCTTACTGTATAGAGGAAAAAAATAATATTGTCAATAGCAGAAAGGAAAGAAAGGTTACTGGATTTATTTGATCTCAACTTCTGTGGATCTCAAATGCGAGCAGACAGATTCAAGCATGAGGATCTCAAATGCGAGCAGACAGATTCAATGCTTGGACTGATTTCCCTGTATGCTATTTTCAGCCTGCGCATACGAATCAGTTATGAAAAGCGAGGTCTCAGAGAACACCAGTCTAGTAATCACTATAGATCTCTTTACTCGCATCCATAGACTTGCTTGCCTTAAACACCAAAGATCCGAAGCCCAGGACATCATATGCTTCATAGAGGAGATAAAGACCGATTAGCAGCGAAAGATAACTCCAAGCTTGAACAGATTCATGTTTACAGATTTGCAATGTGCTGAATATAATTAAAATGAACTAACAAATATGATAAAGAACACCTAACTATAACAGTGGTTGTTTTCTGGGCCATACTTGGATTCTTTAGTGCTCAAATATATGGACAAAGTAATTGATGTGATTCACACCCAGAACAGACAGCGGTTGCCTGATTTCCCATATTCCAAAGGAATTTCAAAGATCAGGAGTACCAAGCAAAAAATAGTAAAAAGAATTGTTGGATAAAAGCTCTGGTTTTCTCGATTGTATATATCTCTGTTCTTGTCCTTCCAGAGTACAGCCTTCCTATGATACATGTCAAAGCTTCAGACTTGCATGGTCACCAAATGCAGAGGATGCAGCAAGAATTTTAAGATCTGACGTTCAGCTGTTTAACTTCTTCAAATTCCATTAAAATGGAGCACGCTTTAAGTGTAAAAGCTACGAATTAGCACTTGGATACCCTCTTTTGACCATCTTCTTGAACTAATTAAAGGGTTCCTTTGACGGGTTTTAACTCAACAAGCAGCCCCTTGTAATTAAATTATAAGAAAATACATTTGGGTTTGCGATTTGAGCTAAAACTTTGCGCACACAATCGATGCTTCCAGTAGGAGAAAGAGCTGAAAAGGAAAGGATTTTGCAAAGCAAGGAAGAGATGCCGGGGATGGAGAGGAACAGCGTGAGGGCTGCGGAATGGATTTGTTGGAGAATACGCATGTTGGGACATTTTTGGACCTTTGAAACGAATCGTTTTGTTTCCTTCTTCTTCCAGCTCTACTTCTTGTTAGGGCTTCAGACAGGGTTTTTCGGTTGATGTTTTTTGTGCCGTTGAGCTTGGACCCGGGAAACATAACTGATTTTTTAAAATTAGTATGTTTCAACTGACCCGTTGATCAGGCCTTTCCACTTTCGTCGTGATGGGCCGAATAGGCCTCTGAAGATTTTCATGAATCTAGCTTTATTTTATGAGGCCCGGGCCTATCATATATGATGATAAAATTTTGAGTAAATTATTCTTTAGTCCCCCATTTTTGAACATGGTTATAACTTAATCCTTCATATTTAAAACTATACACTTTAATCCCCTAAGTCTTGTTGATTTTGACTTTTAATTATTTTCTTTGTTATTTTTGGGTTTCTTTCTAATCAGGTCTAGTATATTTATGTAATTTAGATTTTACTAGTTATGTTAATTTAACTTGGGTTTTAGAATTTATTAAATTAAAATTCTCTCTACTAATTTTAGAGTTTGTAAAAATCTAGCCATTTTCATTTTCACTGTTCGACAACATCATTTTCTTTCTATATTTTTTTTCTAACACTTTAAATTGCAAGAAGATTCATTTCTTTAAAAATAACAATATAATAATAGTTAGCAAAAGATAAGAAACTAATTTGTAAAAATGTACAAGTACTATAATTTGTAATTATATTTTATGTATTTCTCAAATCTACCCTTCTAGTATATATTTCTATACAAATTAACAAAATGAGAAAATTACAATTTGAGTGTCCAATCTTTGATTTTTATCTTGCTTGAGTGTCTAATCTTTTATTTCTATATGTTTGAGTGTCCAATCTTTAATTTATGGATTTAATTTTCTTTTCGAGTTCTTTTGACAATTGATTTTGAAATGATAATGTTATTAGGATCAATTGAAATGTGACGGTCTCTAATTGCCAAATGGAAAAAAAAACAGGTCCCACCTGTATTTATTCCAAAAACAAAATTGTAAAAGAGAATTAAAAAAATAAAAAAATATTATTTTTATTATTTATGAGGTGGCTTGTGCTATGTTGTAAGCTTATCAATTTTTTTTATGGTAAAAACATTATTAAAATGATATAAATATTTTTCAAAGAAAAAATCTAATATTTTGATCATTGATTTGGATGAGATTAATAAATTCAGTTAATTCAATAACATAATTATAAAATAAGATGTCAAAAAAAAAAAAAAACAATACGAATTCAATGTAAAAAATGAACTCTTTATAATATTATAAAAATATATTTGTACAATATTTATAAAATGTTGGTCCATACCGACCCAAATCTTTTTCAATAAACAATAACAATAATAATAATAAAAAAAAACTAATCTTTTTCAGTACATTGTACAAGAATACTATATATATATATGCCTTACCTTGTTCATCAAGTACCTAAGTACCTGTTAAGAAATATCTAAATCAATCTCTGCTCCATACCGACCCAAATCTCTGATCAGCAAGTAATTAACCTTTTGTTTTCGAATTGAATTCCCCACACGAAAGGACTCGATCGGGAGCCAACCGATCAATACAGATGACAATCGTAGATTGGATGCTAAGTTTTGTTAACCCAATAAACTCTTTATTAGGGAAATCATCCCCTTAAGTTGACTGATCATTCTTGGTAATGAGAAAGATGGTTGCTCGACCGCAGAATTCATATACCATGGGCACCAGGTCTTGCACTCCATCAGGCCACCGTGACTAAACCCTAGAAAGTTGATCAGCGAAGCCATTCCCCATCCCCTCTTCTACTCTAGACAAGTAGATTACGGAAAAACTTGGTGATGGCAGCATCAAGTTAGCCAAATTTACACACTTTTCAAGGTCTGACGGCGAACATATCAAGATTCGACAGATATTCATCCTCTAAAAACACAAAAACCTGTTATCTTATACGCCCAATCCAAACCCTAGCTAGAGCCCCATATGGGGATATATTGTTACGAAATATATAACCATGTACGATTGCTCAAAATCCTCAATCTCCCCAACTCTTTATAATAACCCTATTCTCATAAACTCACCACACATGCAATGAACCATGTGATGTCATTAATTAATTCATCTCATAATATATTCATTATAAGAGTAATATGAGAAACATTAGTGTATGGCATGCACATCGATAAAATAATGAATAATATTTACGTGCCTCCAATGTTTCGTGACCTTGTAAGCAGCCTCAATATCTACAATGATCGTGTTGAAAAGTGAGAATCCTATATATGAAGTTTCTACTCTTACAAACCCTCGTGTAGAATCCTGAGTACGCAAGGCGCTAAATTTATCGCATTTAATTTTCAAGTTTTCTTCTAAAAAAGGGCAAAGGGGAGAAGACTCTTGGACGTTGTTCTTGTCCAATATAGATGCAAAAGAGAAATTAGAAAATATATAAATTAGAGACTATCAAAGATATATAATAAATATATTTTTTAGGAGAGAACACTTGTGAGTATTTTATTTGCTTAATTTTTCTTGAAAACCATCAAGAAATCCGTTGTTGCCGCAATCTAAGCCACTTGTTTTAGCCCTCCATGATGGAAATACTGTTTTTCATGATTACCAGCGTTGATTAATTTTCTTTTGCAAATGACAAGCTCGTATTAGATGACATTAAAGAAAATGATGGCTATATAATTAATTAGTAAAGTTGGGCATTAAAGTCAACAAATACTGATTTAATTTGTGATTAATCAGTGCAGCATTAAAAAGAACACTTTGATTTAATCAGGAAATAATTTGCTATTAATTCTGAGATATGGATCAGACATACGTACACAGATCACGAATGCATGGAGATTATGCTAGCTAGGAGATCCTTTCGTCCCAGTCTCTCGTATCTCAAGCCATACCTCAAAAGCAATATTGAACAAGAACACCTACGCATCGTTTCTCTATAAATTCACGAGCAACATCATTACCTTCCATACCTGTAATCATCCATAGCAATTAATATTCTTTTGTACCTTTCAGATTATCGATCCTCTTTCTTAAAAAAAGAAGAAATATACATATAATTATGGCCTTACGAGGAGCGCTAATTGTGTACTCGTTCTTCATGATCTTCGTCTCCATTATTTCATCCTATAATTGTTTGCAGGAGGACCCACTTAATAATTATCTTGAAGAAGAAGCATCAGGCTATGATTCTCGAGCTTACCCTTCGCACTATAGCACGATTAGTGAGGATGGCGGGTTTAAGAACTTAGTCAAGCTGAGAAGTGATGGTTTAATTAGTTTGCAAGCGTTTAGCAAAGTGGGTGGCAAATCAACTTCAGTAAGAACAGTTAATGTAAAGGATTTTGGAGCAAAAGGTGTTGGAGGAGATGACACAGAGGTACATATTTTCTTTCTGACAGGCAGTATATATCATCGAACCTTTCATGTCCACAAGACACGATTAATAATAATGCATTAACATTAGTATAGCATGCTTTTATATACTCATATTCTATATTCTATATTCTATAATAAAGCATATAATACAATTTTACACGGATATAAACAGTACCAAAAATAAAATAATAACAAGTAAGAATTTTGTGGAATAGAATTAATATATAAAAATATTAATTTAAAATTCTATTACCAAATATTTTTTTCTTCAATTAGTTTGTCTCTCTATATTTTTTCTTCAATTAATTTATCTCTTTAAAAGGTTTACAATCCCTTCAATAAATTCAAAAAACTAACTAACAAGAGAGGAAACTATTTTAATTTAGAAAAAAAAACAAAACAAAAGTTCTAAACAAATTAGAAAATAAAAAAATAAAAGGAAAAATAACAAAACTAATCCAAACAATATTTTCTAAATTTAATTTGTAAGTTTTTCAAATCTTGACTAGTTATAATTAGCTCACCGTTATAGAACTAGTATGTAGAATCTTGTTATTAAATTTGAGTAGATATAAATTTTTGATATAAAATAATATAGATTTTTTTATCAGTTTAATCATTCTGCCTAACCTTGACCTCTTTTTAAGCTTATCTTTTATCTTATCCGACTATCTATTCTTAATTACATCAATTATGATTTGAACTGATTATGCCTTCAGTGTGCAAAAACTTGGGGAATTCATGCCATATATTTTAATCCAATGATCAACACCTTAATTTGTAGATAAATATTTTTAGCAGTCATCAATTATTTGATTTTTAAATCTTTAATTTAGTGACAAGAACAGGACACTCTTGTAATTTCTTAGCAATCCCAGTCTCTTGCCGTTTCTTTTTCAAGGCCCTTGATTGTTTTTTTTCTTTTTCTTTTTTGAGAATGCTTAATTCCTCTCTTGCTTTGTAGAAATATATATTGCATGCCTTCTACTATATATATTTCTCGCAAGTAATAGTTAACGCTTTCTGTGAACTTAATTCTCTCAGGCAATAGAAAAGGCTTGGAAGGAAGCTTGTTCTTCCTCTGAAGGAGCTATTGTTGTTGTGCCCCGCTATACATATCGTCTTAAGCCAATTACATTCCAGGGTCCTTGCAAATCTAATATCACATTACAGGTGAGTTTAACTACGTATATAGATTTAAACCCGTAAATACTTTTGGAGAGATAGGTCATGCTATTTGCACGACATAAATAAATGGCCATTTTTGAGAAAAATATATGATCTCAGGTAAATGGAGTCATTGAAGCATCTGATGATCTATCGGACTACAAAGAAGATGGCAGACATTGGCTTGTCTTTGATAGTGTTCAGAATCTGCAAGTTGAAGGTGGTGGAACCATTGATGGAAACGGGAAGATATGGTGGGAAAACTCATGCAAAGTTGATAAAAATCTTGTAAGTCATGTATATAAACTCTGTATTTCTTACTGTTAATCTTAGGAGTAGTTGACTTTCATCTTCTCATTTTTCTGCTGAACAAGAGAAGCTGATCATTTTGCTTTCTTTCATGATTTTTGCAGCCTTGCAAAGATGCGCCTACGGTATTTATGCTCCTAGTCTGAAAAGTTTTGCAATTTTTTCTCTGGTTCTCATCTTGCGAAGCTACAAAAGTCATCATTTTGGGAAACCATGTATGCTTTGCAGGCAATAACCTTCTATGAATGCCAGAATTTGGTTGTGAAGAACCTCAAAATCCAAAATGCACAACAAATGCATGTTTCTTTCGAGAAAAGCAATGGCGTTCAAGTCTCGAACCTCACAGTAACCTCACCGGAGCGAAGCCCTAACACTGATGGAATCCATGTCGCAGGCACCCAAAACATCCAGATTACTGATTCAGTCATAGGAACAGGTATATATATATCCACGTATTTATTGCCCACCTCTTCAGATTCATACAATTTTTATTATGACTGTCATGTCCAATATTCACTTATGGTTAATGAAGGTGATGATTGTATCTCCATTGTAAGTGGATCCCAAAATGTTCAAGCCTCGGACATAACCTGTGGACCAGGTCATGGAATCAGGTCTGAAATAGCAAACATCAAACTCTAACCTTCTTTGAACTGACACTTCTTCTCTCATATGAATTGCTTGTTTCTTTAGCTACTATGAGTTTCTGTAAGCATTAACTAATGTTGCTCTTTCAATTTCCTTTCTGTGCACAGTATTGGAAGCTTGGGAGTTCGTAATTCAGAAGACTACGTTTCAGGAGTTACTGTCAATGGTGCCAAGTTTTCTGGTACCACAAATGGTGTTAGGATCAAAACTTGGCAGGTAATGTTTGCTATCCTTCATTTCATCAACAATATTTATGCGCATTATATATCATTTAATCAAGATTTAAGCCCAATTGTGATCTTAATTAATATGCAGGGAGGGTCTGGAAGTGCACGCAACATCAAGTTTCTGAATATTGAAATGAACAATGTCACCAACCCCATTATAATAGATCAAAACTACTGTGACCAAGATGAACCATGCGAAGAACAGGTGAAGAACTTTATCCCACAGGACCTTAATTAACAACAATTAGCATTTGAAAGCAGTGCCCATCCCCCTTAATCTAGTTGTTAAAACGTTTTCTTGATTATGGCATGCAGAGGTCAGCAGTCCAAGTGAAGAATGTGGTGTACAAGAACATAAAGGGGACTAGTGCTTCTAAGGTGGCTATCAAATTTGACTGCAGCAAGACTCATCCATGCGAAGGGATTCTGATGCACGATGTTAATCTTGAAAGAGAAGGAGCGGGAACAGCCATAGCTTCGTGCAACAATGTCAAATTAGCTGAATCGGGAGTTGTTTCTCCAAAATGTCCTTGATGGACCAAAAAAAACTTAGAACAAGGTAAGCAAAAGTTTCCCAGAGCATCATCTTTGTTCTGTGATAAGAGAACTGAGTTTTTCAAGTGGTTAACTGACACTAATTAACATTTTGTTTTGTTTTAATTTTCTCAGGTTTCAGTAGGACCGCATGGATTATTTATTAATTATACATAGTCAATCATTAGTCAATGGTTGTATACATTACCAATAAAAGTTCAATGTCATTGTATATGATTTATGACATGATTAGAAAAAATTCAAAGTTATATAAACCCTAAAATTACAACTGAATTGAAAAGAGCATTCTGATTTTATAAATTTTGAATGTCAATAATTCTTATGCCAATAGCACACAAAAATATTTAAATGGTAAGTTAAAATGATCTAACTAATAAAACTTAAATTAAACAAAATTAATCTAATTGAAAAAAAAATCCTAAAACAACTAGTAAAATAAAGAAAATTTCAAAACAACAACTTTCACAAGTAATTTGGATATAAAAAACAACCTTAATTGATTATAGAAAACTGAATAGAGCTTATAAAATATGCTCATAAAATTTTAACTCAATTCAAAAATTAAAATAAAAAATCATCAATATTTCTTATATGTTTTTTAATTCTATAAATAAAAGTTTATTGTTTACATGTTTTTCATAGTATTTTTTTATAGTCCATTCAATATTTCTAATGAATCCATGATTTTTTTTTCATTATATATTTATCTCTCTTCAAAATAATTTTTTTTTTTTGGATAGCTTAACATTAACATTTTAGTAAAGTGATTAGTGAAATATATGGGCAAGACTAACTTTATTAATTGGATCATCTCATATCAATTATTGGCCCTAATCGGTTATCATTATTATTATTTTCGAACAGCGAGGCTGGCCGCTTGAGGGGAAAAAACAAAAAAGGTTTAAAAAAGCCCAGTCTCAAAAAAGAAAAATAAATTCAGGGACATTAAATTTACCATTTAATCCCTTAGTAAACGTCACTACTTCAGTCAAGTCCTCGCGGTAAAAAAATCCAATTGATGTAACAGTTACTGCCAGCTCATCATTCTTTTGTCAAACCGCACCATTCTTACACACTCCAAGCGTTTATGTAGAGCCAATACTCTCCATATCTCATTCCAAAACTCGTGGCATATGAGTAAATCCACACAAACAGCAGCTTGTAAACGCGAGTACATTAATTTTCATACTCTCGAGCGTAGTCCATTCAGAAGAGTTACTTCCATTTGTTTGGATCTTGTCTCACTGCACAGAATAGAAAAAAGACCGCTCGCAGGAACCGGATGATTAAAACATCCAATCATATTTTGCCACGTCAAAACTATCAATACTTCATGCTTACGTGGCAAGATCTGATCGAAGAAAAGAACTGTAACATAAGTATCTCCAAACTTGCACTTCAAGTTCCACTTATACCTTGACATAAAATTCAGATACACATTTTCCTTTTTTTGGCAGCCTTTTTTTTTTTAATCGTCTCTGAATATTTTATAAAATGAAAATAAAATAAAAGGGAATGGGAATGGAGTGAAATAATGGAAACAGACACTGTGGATCTGTCGGTCAGTGTCGGTGAGGGACTTGAAGCTTTTATAGTCTAGTAGGCTTTATTTTTGTGTGGCATCATCGGAACTCCATTGGTTCATCAATGGACGGTTGCCTTTAAAAATAGCTGCTTTAAAGATTTTGTGAACTGGGGATTGAGCATTTTGCTTGATTGCTTGAAGGGGCAGTAATGGATTTAGAAGGAGATGCTACTGGGGTTAGTCACATTTTGATAACTTTGCTTGTTATTATTGGGATTGATAGATAGAGAGTAGACGCTCAATTGATTGGATTGTGATATGAAGGGTGTGGAATTTGTACAAATGCATTGCTGCATGCTCTCTGGTGAATTGTTTTATGTGTTTTTTTTATTGGGTTGGAAGCTTTGTTCTCTATTCCATCATGTTTGGATCCTTGAAAGAAAATGACAGGAAAAGTGGAAATGGGATTTTGTTCCTGTTCTTGTTTACTTTAATATATGATTGTTGATGAAACCATTTCATTGCATTTTATATTCCTTCTGCTTAGCTTTTTCAGATCCGAAGGGGATTTAATGTCTGCCTTGTTTATGAGATAGTTTTGGTTAAGTGTAGATCATGATGATGTATTCTAGATGCCAACAGCTGAACTTTTGCTGGTGTGATAATCCAAATCTGTATGCTTGATTGTCAGTAGTTCTTTGTTTCTCGCTTTTGTTCGTCGGAGAATCTGTTTGTTTGCTGCGTTTAGAATCAAGGAAGATAATCTCTCTCCTTTGAATCTAATACATTTGAACTGCTCGGAAATTGTGCCATCTTAGAGATTTGCGATAGTGATTATGAAATCTGTTCTTGGGTCTTCTTATCTATGAATTTACTTTGGCTTTGGGTGTTTTGCTTGTTGTTCAGCCAAAAAAAATCCAGGTGTGCCAGATCTGCAGTGATGATATTGGCAAGACTGTAGATGGAGAGCCCTTTGTTGCTTGTCATGTATGTTCATTTCCAGTTTGCCGTCCATGTTATGAGTATGAGAGGAAGGATGGTAACCAGTCTTGTCCTCAATGCAAGACCAAATACAAGAGGCATAAAGGTTAATCCAACACCATTTGTTGCTGCTTTTACAATTTATGCATACGTAGATAGTGTGTCAGTGACACATTTTGGTTTCTCATCAGGAAGCCCTCCAATTCAAGGTGAAGAAGTGGAAGATGCTAATTCTGATGATGTAGAAAACAAGTCAAATCATCATACATCAGGTGTTCAAGATGAGAAACAAAAGATAGAGCGTATGATGTCTTGGGATTCGAGTTCTGGTCGGAAAGAGCATCTTGCAACTACAAACTATGACAGAGATGTTTCTCTTAACCATATTCCTTACCTAGCTGGTAGACGCTCGGTAGGTGATGGAGCAATTCGTTGCTTCTAGTTTCTCTTCTCTCTTTAACATCGACAACGGTTGCTGAAAACATATATATTTCAGGTTTCTGGGGATCTTTCAGCTGCATCTCCTGAACGTTATTCATTGGCTTCTCCTGAAAGCGGCATCAGAGGTATGGATGTATATCTGCTAAAATAAACATCGTTGAGTTCAGATTTTAATGTCAGTTTTGGACTTTCTGCAGCTACTATGAGGGATCCAACAAGGGATTCTGGATCACTGGGGTTTGGCAATGTAGCCTGGAGAGAGAGGATTGATGGTTGGAAGATGAAGCCTGAGAAGAGTACTGCTCCAATGAGTGTTAGTAATGCACCATCTGAAGGCAGGGGTGGTGGAGATTTTGATGCCAGCACTGATGTGCTCATGGATGATTCTTTACTGTAAGTGCCTGAAGCAGAGTTTGAAACTGGTTCTTTTAAGCAGATTGTCCGTTTATCATCTGCCTAGCAGCATTCACATATTACCTATATGAAACTGTGGCTTTTCCTCCCTCTCCTCCACCGGTTTTTCCCCTATGGCTCTCTCCCTTTAGCTTCGCAAATCCATGATTTTAATTCAGTTAATATTTGTATTTTATTTTTTTCGTCATTGTTTTCTTGTATTTATCCCATGGTTGTAATGCAGAAACGATGAAGCCCGCCAGCCCCTCTCAAGGAAGGTTTCAATTGCTTCCTCTAGGATTAACCCTTACAGGATGGTCATAGTTTTGCGGCTTGTTGTCCTTTGCATTTTCTTACACTACCGTCTAACAAATCCAGTGAGGGATGCTTATGCTTTGTGGTTAATATCTGTTATCTGTGAGATATGGTTTGCAATATCATGGATATTGGATCAGTTCCCTAAATGGCTTCCAGTGAATCGTGAGACGTATCTTGACAGGCTATCTCTCAGGTAGTTTTTCTTTTTTCCTACAATCTACATTAATGTTGTTAAATTTTGCTGATATCCTTACGAAGATGTAACTTCTTGAGTTTTCAATACCTCACAGATATGAGAAAGAAGGAGAGCCGTCTCAATTGGCTGCTGTTGACATTTTTGTCAGTACAGTCGACCCTTTAAAGGAACCTCCACTGGTCACAGCCAATACTGTGCTATCTATTCTTGCAGTAGATTACCCAGTCGACAAAGTCTCTTGCTATGTTTCAGATGATGGAGCTGCTATGTTGACATTTGAAGCCATATCTGAAACGTCAGAATTTGCTAGAAAATGGGTTCCTTTCTGCAAGAAATATGATATTGAACCGCGAGCTCCAGAATGGTACTTCGCTCAAAAGATTGACTACTTGAAAGACAAGGTTCATCCAGCATTTGTTAAAGAACGCAGAGCTATGAAAGTAGGAAATTGAGGTTCTATTGAATGATTTTGTTACTCATAAACTTAGCATGTATATTACTTGTCTTACCTCCTAATAACTTTCTTGCAGAGAGAATATGAAGAGTTTAAAGTTCGTGTCAATGGGCTTGTTTCAAAGGCACAAAAGGTTCCTGATGAAGGATGGGTCATGCAAGATGGTACGCCTTGGCCTGGAAATAATACCAGAGATCATCCAGGAATGATCCAGGTGTGTCCATTTTCAAACTAAGTTAGGATGTTCCTCAGTAAGAAATGCCTTCTTAGGATAACTACTACCCGCACAAAATCCGCAATGTCGGGATGTTCTCGTGTACTGCACTCCTGTAAATGGCAATTGGATAGTTCTGTTTATACTTCTGCATATAACCTTTCTATTCCACTTGCTGATTGTGATCCGGGGGTCACAACACAGGAGTGACTGTTTTAAGCAGCCTTTGTTTTTTATTGATACTTCTCTTGGATCATACTTTCTTGTTGGCATCAACACATTTTATGGTGTCTAATCCTATTTACATTATAATTTGCAGGTTTTCTTGGGCCATAGTGGAGGCCTTGACACTGATGGTAATGAACTTCCACGACTGGTGTATGTGTCTCGTGAGAAGCGTCCTGGTTTTCAGCATCATAAGAAAGCTGGTGCTATGAATGCACTTGTAAGTTCTTAGTATTATCAATATCGGAATCTACTAAGGTTTTAGTACCAACTAACATGTATCTCATACAGGTTCGTGTTTCAGCAGTTCTCACCAATGGGCCCTTCTTGTTAAATCTTGATTGTGATCATTACATAAACAACAGCAAGGCATTGAGAGAAGCTATGTGTTTTCTAATGGATCCTAATCTTGGAAGAACAGTGTGTTATGTCCAGTTTCCCCAGAGATTTGATGGGATTGATAGAAATGATCGATATGCCAACCGTAACACTGTTTTCTTTGATGTAAGTACTTACTGCAACCTTTGGCACAAATTTGTCCTCTTTTATTGTTTCATGATGTATGTGGCATGCAGAACTATTCATTTTACATGTTACAGAAAATGAAATTCATATATGTTTTGTCTTCTTGATATTGTGTTGATGCTTATGCGATGGTAGATAAATTTAAGAGGATTGGATGGAATCCAAGGCCCTGTATACGTGGGTACAGGGTGTGTTTTCAATAGAACAGCCTTGTATGGCTATGAGCCTCCTCTCAAGCCTAAGCATAAGAAACCAGGATTTCTATCTTCATGCTTTGGTGGATCCCGGAAGAAGAGTTCAGGATCAGGTAGAAAGGAAAGTAAGAAAAAATCGAGCAAGCATGTTGACCCTACTTTGCCCGTATTCAATTTAGAAGATATAGAAGAAGGGGTTGAAGGTAAGCATGGATTTTTCTTTTTCCTTGGATACAACTTGCACCAGATCCGTCACATGTTCATTCTTCAGACATGAATATATACTTACATAAGTTGGTGGCATGTCAAAAAACATATGGTTCTCTCTTCTATCCTTAATGATTCAAACTTAATATAATTTAGGTTGAAATTATTTTACTTCTTTTCATTTCCTAAATGACTGTAATCTTGCTGAAACTTGTCTTCAGGATAGGGTAAAAGAAGTTACTTCCAATAAGTGTTCAGTTGTGCTAAATAGATGGTTGTTTGTTGTCTGATAGTTTTTAGTTACCTCTTCTCTGTGCTTGCAATGCTGATATTCTGTAACTTTCTTCAAAAGGTACTGGATTCGATGACGAAAAGTCATTGCTCATGTCTCAAATGACACTTGAGAAAAGATTTGGTCAATCAACCGTGTTTGTTGCTTCCACCCTTATGGAGAACGGCGGTGTTCCTGGATCTGCCACCCCAGAGTCTCTTCTAAAAGAAGCTATTCATGTCATCAGCTGTGGATACGAAGACAAGACAGACTGGGGAAGTGAAGTAAGTTATCCCTTTTTCATCCCTTGTGCTGATACCAATTTCTTTTTATGCTGTAAATATGGACGAATATACTGCAAGCCACTGACTCTCTTTTCTTCAGCCCCAAAAAAAATGGAAGAGAAGGAGCTTCATATGCATCCCTACCTGTAGCTTATGTCGACAAATTAATTTTGTGTTCCTAATAAACATTTTGTTCTTTCTTTTTGCAGATAGGATGGATTTATGGTTCAGTTACAGAAGATATCCTTACAGGATTCAAGATGCATGCTCGTGGTTGGAGATCAATCTATTGCATGCCAAAGCGTCCTGCTTTTAAAGGATCTGCTCCTATTAATCTTTCTGATCGTCTAAATCAAGTGCTTCGGTGGGCTTTAGGTTCAGTTGAAATTCTTCTCAGTCGTCACTGCCCTATATGGTATGGCTATAGTGGGAGGCTAAAATGGCTCGAGAGATTAGCATATATCAATACCACCATTTATCCAATCACCGCTATTCCTCTTCTTGCCTATTGTACATTGCCAGCCGTGTGCCTTCTTACTGGAAAGTTCATTATTCCACAGGTGAAAATAGTTGCATTCGCAGTCTCTGCTTTTGGTTAAGTATGAAACTTTTGACATTATGGAACAACAAGATCCTGGCCTGAGAGTAATATTTTTGTTGCTAACTGCGGAATGAGAATGTAGTTTTCTTCTTTTCTAACTCGAATTGAACTGCGAGAACTTGTCTGCAGAAAAAAAAGACAGTTCTTTTGTGTTTTCTCTTGAAAAGTAATATCCCAGGGAGTTTACATGCCTGATATCTGCTTTGTTGTATTGCAGATTAGTAACATCGCCAGTATCTGGTTCATATCCCTCTTTCTATCAATCTTTGCAACTGGTATTTTGGAAATGAGATGGAGTGGTGTTGGGATTGACGAATGGTGGAGAAATGAGCAGTTCTGGGTTATTGGAGGTGTGTCAGCTCATCTATTTGCTGTCTTCCAAGGCCTGCTGAAAGTCCTTGCTGGAATAGATACCAATTTTACAGTCACTTCAAAAGCATCCGATGAAGATGGTGATTTTACCGAGCTTTATATGTTCAAGTGGACCACTTTACTTATCCCACCAACTACTCTCCTCTTAATCAATCTAGTTGGAGTGGTTGCTGGAGTCTCCTACGCCATAAACAGTGGTTATCAGTCTTGGGGTCCCCTCTTTGGCAAGCTTTTCTTTGCTTTTTGGGTGATTATTCATCTCTACCCTTTCCTCAAGGGTCTGATGGGACGCCAGAACCGAACACCTACAATCATTGTTGTATGGTCAGTTCTCCTTGCCTCTATTTTCTCCTTGCTATGGGTGCGTGTGGATCCTTTTACAACAAGGGTGACTGGACCGGACGTTGAGCAGTGCGGCATCAACTGCTAGAGGAACATGTAGATTGAATATAGAACAAAATCATAACCAGAGGGGATAAGTTTTTTTAAGATTTATCAAGATATCCTCAATCAGAAAATCTTGAAAGGTGTTTGCCTTCTGCTTTGTGTAGTGTTCTGTTCTGGTCTAAATAGTCAGACCAGAAAATAACTATAGGTTCATTTCTATGTTATTCTTTACATTTTTTGACAAGTTTATTAGTCTCCTGAGTTGATTCACCTCATAAGTTAGCGGCCCCAATCCCAAAGACTGTTGGAGATGATACTGTTCATCTCTTCCCTGAGTTTTACAGGTCGCAGGAAATGAGAAATGTTGTATGAAATGAGAATATTATTCTTTGGCTACTACTTCCTGCCCTTTATGGATAGCTTGAACATGTTATTGGATTTCTTGTTTCCTATTTTTCTTAACATCTAACTATTTCGAACTTTTATATCACATATACCATTATTTTATCGTCCGATAAGAGGGTTAGATTACCTCCCGAAGTAGCTCGGGGAGGCTATGGAGGGTGTTAATGATCACTAGCACAGGATAGTGAAATTCCCATTTCTCAATGAAATTGGTTCATTATATTTGAAGAGCAACTGGATGATGCAGTAAGCGTAACATGAAAAGTTTAGCAGATTGTTCATGGACTAAATCAACAAATTCAAATCTAATAAGAAGTTCCGAAGTTTTCCTACAAAGATAAGCATAGCTTTAGATCTAACTATTGAATCTAGCTGAAGTTTTATAAGCGTGTTCTACAAACTTGATTTTCTATGAGGTCTACCAATCAGCACTAAATGCGTCGGGGATCATATCTAAATAGACCCAAAAGTTGTTTTTTTAAAATTCCTAGTTATTTTTCCATCCATTTACTGGTTAAGTTTCAGAATTTTTAATTGATTTGATTTTAATTAGCTAGGTCTATTTAGCTCCTATTTAAGCAATTTTTCATATTAATTTTCAGAACGGTGTTAAAATTTAGAACTGTAATTTTAGGACTTGAAGACTTAATTTCTTTCTTATCACTACACGTAAGGAAGGCCAACATCACATTACACATATATAAATATAAGAATGTAGGATGATATAATTTTTAAATTATATTTTGAAATGGTAATGACTCTTGAAGCAATAGAATAGTGGGGTTGGAACTCCAGCATTGAGTTCCAGATTTTAAGTTCTGTTGGAGAAAGGTCATGGTTTCATTAGAAGCTCAAAGTGGCTCATAATTGATGGCTTTACTTTTGTTTATAAATATTTCTTTAGAAGAACTAGCAACGGTCACAGACTAAAAGCTTTATAATGCAAGCATATAATATAGCTTGCAAGAGGTTTAGCTTTTAAAAGAGCAACGGTCAGATTGTGAAAAAGTTTCTCTCTGCTTTTACAGTGAAACTGTTTGCATTACTTCTGATTGCTATGATGTTGCTTCCCTTTATTTATTGCAGAAAGTTTGTGGAAAATCCGGTGCGTGCGTTACGCGATGAAGTGCGAATGAATCCCCTTGTTCCGGCATGGATGCCCTAACTTTTAATCGAACTCGAGAGATAGAGTTGGTCTCATTGGAAGAGAAAAGGAAACTGAGAAAACTGCAAACTGATCGGTCTAATTGAAGATAAACAAGCACACACTCTATTATGTTTCTGCTGAAATCATTACTCAACATCCCTTTTAATTGTTCTGTTAAATGATACTTAGAAAATGATGATGAATGGCACTACACTGAAGCAGCAAAAGCGTAATCACTCGCCACTAAGCTAAAACAATGTCAATGTGTGATAATATTCCAAGATATTTTCTGCTATGATGCCTTAGTTCTGCACTTCTATGACCATATTCACTTCTTTGCCTCTTCTGCTGCCGCTGCTGGCTTTGCCTCTTCTGCTGCCGCTGCTGGCTTTGCCTCTGCTGCTGCCGCTGCTGGCTTTGCCTCTGCTGGCGGGGGTGGCGCGGCGGGGACTCCACCATCAATACAATTCCTACATCTGCTCTCTACCCAACCTTCTATGTCATGCTCTCCATTGCCGCCAAAGTGTCGCCCACCGCATAACCGTGCAATAATCCCTGCAATAACAGCTGCTATAGTGATCACAGCTAAGACAACAACAAGGGTTTCGATCGAATGATTTGTATTGCCGCTTGGTTTCGCCACTGCTGGTGGCGGCTGGACTACTGGTGCCAACTGATCGTTTAATCTTGCCTCTAAGGTCCCCATGAAAGGAAATATGAATATGAACAGTTGGTGTAATATGAGAGAGAGAGAGAGAGAGAGAGTCACAACCAAGATGAGAGCAAGCGGAAGGACTAGGTAAAGAGTAGATGTGCGTCTAAAGCCAGAGCAAAAAAAAAAGGTGGCTGACTGCGGTGAAAAAGAATGGGAACGTTATAGGGAGGATAAACAGAATATATATAGCATAAGAGGGGTAAGGAGACGAGGGTTACAGTGGCATTTAGGGAAATGTAGAACAATATATATATATATATAGCTGAAGTATCAAGAAAATGGGAAGACGAGGCAATAGACTAGTATCAGTGAGTGAGGTTGCAACAGAGGGAAATGCCTAAATGGCAAGGAAAACAAGAAGACGAGAAGCTTGAGAGGCTGTGTGAGGATTAAAACCAACAAAAATGATGCTATGATGTAATTATTATGGCGATTGTTTTTCTTTTATATAATGATGATTTCTTTACCTTCTTTGGCTTCACCATTCAAGCTGGAGTGATTTTTGAGGTGTAAAACATGGATGAAAGGCCAAAAGGCCCTGCAGCCTTACTTGAATCTTTGAATTGAAAACAAGTTCAAGAAGTGCTTTCAGCTCTGTGTCAGATTGAATATTGAATTTTCTATCCAAAATCTTTTGATTTCTCTTCCCAATTTGTCCTTTGTGATATCACATGTTGATGTTGGCCATCAAGACGAGCCCCTTTCTTTTTCTCACTTCTTGAAACCTTCCCGGTTTGTCCTTAGTTACTTGCTATTACCATGTCATGGAAGTGTGAGAAGTTTAGGTCAAATTCACTCCGTGCCCTGTTGGCTAATTTGTCAACTAGTAAAGTAGATGTTGATGGGTAGAATCCGTTCACCTGAGATGGTCGAGTCGTTGTATAGTGACCCTTCATGCTCAGGGAACCAGCCCTGACCCGCCTTCATACCCGCCACGTGTAATATGTAGAGAGTGACAGGAACAGAATAGAGCTGATAGCGTGCTCATAATTCATTTTCCCCGGAACCATTTATAGATCTGTCTTAAAGGAACTCGCTTGCATGTTCAATTCTGCCCACAGGCTCGCCGTATTCAATAATTTCTGTCGTTCTTAAGGTGAGATGCAGTTCTCCTGTAAACAGGTCCAAGGACAGCCTGCTACTTCAATGTTGTTCATGGAGGATCCTCTCCAGTGATGGTGTTCTAACTCTGAATCCTTAAAACTCTTGTCATTCATGGTGTTGACTTTTTCTTACCATTTTATTTATGTTTGGACTCAAAACCTAGTTTTTATTTTAATTATAGAAGAAATTGATTCGGTGAAGGATGGAATTTTTAGTAATTTCATTTTAACATTTAATAATTTTTTAAAAAAATATTATTCTTTATATATATATATATATAAAAACATGATGACCTCCATGATAACATGTGTTCTCTGGATGGTTCCCCAACAAGTATACTTTCAGATAAATGGTATCCCAGCAAACGGGACAGGTGAAGTGTAGGGGTGGGAACTGGGAGGTGGGGCTAATATATATATAAGAAAAATATTTTTAGTTATAATTTTAAAAAATATATTTATTTTGTTAAAAAAATTTTGAAATTGATTTCTACTTGTAAAACAAATAAATAAAATAGGTCTTTATGAACGAAAATCAATTTATTTTATATTTTATAAAATTAAAGTTTTAAACATAATTATATGTAGAATTTAGTAAAAAAAAAATTAAAAAAATTTAACTAATCAAATGGTTTTTTCTTTATGATTTGATAAAAAATAAAAGTTATTATAATATAAAATAGTGTTCAACTCTAGTCAATATGTGTGTTTGTGTTTAGTATTATAATTCATGATGCCATTTAAAAATATTTTTTGTTTAAAAATATATTAAAATATTTTTTATTTATTTTACATCATAGAAAAACACTAAAAAATATTATTTTTATTTTTTAAAATAAAAAATATTTTAAAAATATGCTCTAAAACAGTTATTAAACTCTCAAACACTTATAATACTAACAGAAATTGTTGAAGAATTTTTATTTTTATTATTATTTTAGAAAAAAAAAATGAAGATGAATCCAGCCATTTTTAGTGACCCGCACCCATCATCTTAAAAAGTCCTGAGTTCCAGAATTTTTTTATAAGAGAAAAAAAAAAAACTAAACATCCAGAATAATCTTTTGAAGGATTTTGATTTGTATTAGCTAAAAAAATATATTTTTTCTTAATAACGTTGGAAAGCCTATAATTTAACCCATTTGCCCTGCTTGGGTTATATGCTTACATTACTAAATGAATTTTAATTCCACATTGAATACTTTAGGAAAACAAAAGTCATTGTAAATAAAACAATATAATATATATATATATATATAAACAAAGAAATAAAAGAAGAGTAATTGGGCTTCCAACCAGGTCCCGGATCTATTGAGTTTAAATAATATATTGGGCCTTATTGTACTTACTAGAGGCCCACAAACATCACATCTCTCTCTAGATAAACCAAAACGTAGCTATGAGGGGGGCCAGAATCTGATGAATTTTGCCCAAGACCATGTTTGGATCATAGTCAAGCTCAATGGTCTCAAACTATTGATCCATGCCAGCGGCAGTTTGTAGCTCGGGGACTTTAAAGGACCCAATTGGTAAGAGAATATTTGTAAACAATTCCATACTATAATTGATCGTAATTAAATTGAATTAAAACTTTATTTTGACTCTACTTCTTCTCTCCAAAGCTCTTTTTTTAATTAAAGTCATGTGAGAAAATTTAAATCTTTGTTGAATCTAAATAAATGCATAGGGGCTACAAAGCCAGATTATTTTTTAATTTTGTTCAATGGACTCAATAAATTCTTGCATATTTATGAATAGTTACATTATTATATATATATATATATATAACTACTTTTAATTGAATAGAAATCAATAAAAAGTTTTCAAGTGCATGAAAAAAGAATTAATTTCATTGGTAAATATTTATAACAAATTACCATGCAAAAGAAAAGAAGTAATATGGAACTAGAATCTTGTTATAAGAGATGTAATTTTTTTTTTAAAAAAAACTCAAATAAAAAGATAAGTAAGGAAATATTTGAAAAGTTAATTTATATATATATATATATATAAAGGACACAAAGGAACCTATTTTAATAAATCAGCAATAATATAATTATAATCATTTTTTTTTAAGGTATTCGAATTTTCCTTGGATTTTACAATTTTATTTTTCTTGAATTTAATATAATTAAATGATCGTTATTTTTATCACGAATAGAAGGGCTCGTTTGAAATGATGATTTTTACTGAAAAATCGATCTTCATGATTTGGAACGAACAATGGAGGATCCGATTTTGCAAAATGTTTTGAATTTTAGAGCAACTCAATAATAATACCAAACAAATATCAGTATAAAAATACCAATTCCACACGTAGTTCGAGAACTCAATTAAACAAGATTACATTTGAGGTACCAAATTAATTAAAACGGAAAAGTTTAGTAACTACCTCAAACATTAACCTCTCACTCACTAACCCTAGCTCTCCACTTCTCTTATAAAACCCTTCTTCTCAACACTCCTTCCGCATCTGCCTCTCTTGAAACCCTAATTTCTATCGTTTAACAGAACCAGCAACCATGTCAGAGCGCCCCCCCGCAGAACGTGGTTCCTTCGGCCGTGGTTTCGGTGGCCGTGGCGGACGTGGAGACCGTGGTGGTCGAGGCCGCCGCCGCGGTGGACGCAAAGAGGAAGAAGAAAAATGGGTTCCCGTCACCAAACTAGGCCGCCTTGTGAAAGACGGAAAAATATCCTCCGTCGAACAAATCTACCTTCACTCCCTACCCATCAAGGAGTATCAAATCATTGACACTCTCATTGGCCCTGCATTGAAAGATGAGGTGATGAAAATCACCCCAGTTCAGAAACAAACCAGAGCCGGTCAGCGAACCCGGTTCAAGGCCTTTGTTGTTGTTGGCGATTGTAATGGACATGTTGGTTTGGGTGTGAAGTGTGCTAAAGAGGTGGCTACTGCCATTCGCGGGGCTATTATTTTGGCTAAACTGTCGATTATTCCCGTGAGAAGAGGGTACTGGGGAAACAAGATCGGAAAGCCACATACTGTGCCTTGTAAGGTTACAGGGAAGTGTGGAAGTGTAACTGTGAGAATGGTTCCTGCCCCTCGTGGAGCTGGTATCGTTGCTGCTAGGGTTCCAAAGAAGGTGCTTCAGTTTGCCGGGATTGATGATGTTTTCACATCATCCAGAGGATCTACCAAGACTCTTGGGAACTTCGTCAAGGTTTGTTTTTTTTATTTAGAACTCTGACGTGTGTTTTATTTTGTTGTTTCGAAATAGGGTTGGTCATGTTAGTTTCATTGGGTAAATTTGAAGTGATTTATTGCTGTGATTAAGAGATGTGTATATTGTCAATGTTAATTATGGATGTGTGATTGCTTGTTTTATATTGGTTTGATGTCTTAATCATGGTGGAAGAGAATTGTCTTAATGATGATTAAGTTGCTTAATCTACAGGATTTTCAATCATGTCAGTGTGGGCGAGTGAGGGAGTTGCTGCTAGTTTTTAAATTTAAAAGTTATGTTAATTGTTGCTATGGAAATGTTTTGATCTGAGGAATTCTGCTTTCTTTTTTGGTCTTTATTTTCAAGAGTAGAAACGGATTTGTATGTTGAGAAAACTGAGGCATTCTTTTTATCAAGAAGTTGTCTTCACTGTTGGTCCATTTTTTTCTGTTGTCATGGGCTTGCTTGTGTTAAATTTATTATTGAATGATTTACATTTGTTGGAAGCTAAAGTAAACATAATCTGCACTTTTTATACCTCTTTCCTGCCTGTTCCCTGTTATCTTGTCCGGGGTTATCATTGTGAAGTGTTTTTTTTTCTCGCCTGATAGTAAGGTGGTTCATCTAGATTGGGGAGATGGATAAGGTAACTGCATTGAAGGAGAATGTAAACCCATTTTTTTGGGTTTAGCTTCTTTACTTTGAGCGGCTATAATGTATTGCAATTTAGTACTGTTATTGTGGGTCTCTTGTTGATCCTTGGGGGTCCTTTAGTATGCTGTCAATTAGGTTTTGTGAGTTGGAACGTCTACTATTTGCCTACTTGTTTTTTTTACTTCTGTTTGATGTTGGAACTTTGGTGCTCCTAAATATTTGCATCGAGCTTGTTAGGTACTTATTTTTATGTAATTCTCTTTCATGCTTCACTACTTGATTGGTTGTTTTTTTCTCTAGCTACAGTGGTTGGGTGTTAGTATCCATAGGATTAAGGGTGTGTATTTGTATGGATATCTAACCTTTATTCATCTGCAGGCAACGTTTGACTGCTTGCTGAAGACTTATGGTTTCCTCACACCTGACTTTTGGAAGGAGACCCGCTTCGTAAGATCACCATTCCAAGAGTACACTGATCTCTTGGCAAAGCCTACTAGCAAGGTTCTCATCACTGAGGTTCATGAAGAATGATTCCGGTGTTGCTTGGGATTCCATTGAGGGTATTACAAGACAATGTTTTTCTTTGGTATAGTCTGTAGTTAAAAAAATGTTTGGCGTATTTCCTTGAGGATAGCTATGTTTGTTTTGGATTCCTTTCCAAGTTTTGGTTTGGATTTTTAAATGCTATTTTGAATGGATTTGCAGTATCATGCATGTTTTAATACTTGTCTGAATCTTTTCTTGAAAATTTTCAGGACAATTATTTGTTGATGTGCTCCTTCCAAATCTAGCCCCTAGGTTGACATCCTTCTACTCTAATATCACTCACCGATCCATGGTGTTTAAGGTTGATATTTTTCTCTCAATTAGAGCATCCTTCTTTATTTTTGGTTTAGAACGAGGGTGAGCTTGCCACCAATCCTTTGATTAGACGACAACATGAGTTAATTGTCAATTTTATTTGGATAAAGGATAATGAGGGTGCTTGATATATATGGCAATGCGAATTGAGGTCTGGATTGTTGCGGTCACTACATTTGCAGTTGGCTCTTTGACTGTTATGAGCGAATACTGCTGTCTGGTATTGGTTTCGTTGTTTTTGTGTCGCTTAGAAGCCTATGCCCCCCCGTCTTCCTTCATGATTGTCCCTGTTTCTGGTGCAACGAGATTTGATCCCTTTTTACTTTTTAGTGCATTGCAAGTGATTTTTACGAGTTGTTGGCACTCAAATTCACTCAAAATTTAAGGGGACGGGTGAGGTGATCAATGCAAATTATGTTTCATTTGTTTTGGGATAATGTTGGGTGCAAACCAAGATCGAGTCTTGAACCATCGATGGGCAAATATGGGGCACTCAAGGTTCAAACCAGGATCGAGGGGGCTGGAATCAGGATTAAGCTCGGGATGGGACTAGGTTTGAATCACCAGGTTTTGGTTCGACATTGAGTCTGAGGCATCCAGGTTGGGGGCCATGGTTGGGTCTGGTGTGTTTGAGTTGCAAATCGAGATGGGGTTTTGGGGTCAGTATGAAACCTGAGAATCCAACCGACACCAAGTATAGAGCACTTAGGTGTTAGATTCGAGTCTAGAAACTAATTATATTTTTATAGAAGTACTTTAAAAAATTAGCTAACCAAACAAGTATTCAAAATTTTTAAAAGGAAAATGAAAAAAATGAAAATACAAAAACAGAAAATGTTACCAAACGGTCTCAAATGTTTAGGTGTGGTTGGTGTTCGAGATTTGCGATTTGTAGCTATAAAAAACGAGCCAAATGATTCCCGACTGGGTGGGTTGAATTACTTTTCTAGGTTTCTAACGGGGTGCTCAAACCAGATCTGCCTTTATCGAATCTACATATTTTTTTAACGTTAATAAAACATAAAACACCCCTATAAAACTTAGTTATACGAGGATCGCCGCCGACCAATTTTGCCCAGTTGTTACCCCTGCCCCTTCCCCTTTGGCCAGCAGCAGCCAAAAACTCTTATATGGAGGTTTATACCAAAGATTAAAATAAAGAGTTCAATATCTTGGATTGATCTATTTTTCTCATCTCCCCCCGTTGATAATTACCCTGAATTTTTGCTCACAATTAAACGCCATTAAATCAATATTATTTTTTTCCTAGAACAATGGCTTGTTATTTGTTCTCGTGATTTGACTAGGCGGTTGCAATCTTAATGAGCCCTTTTGTTCGCAAATGAAAATGAGGCCAAGATGACTTTATCATAATTACATTATAATGCATGGCATTTGTATAAAATAAAATAAAATAATCAATGAGCCGTTGAAAACAAGATGGGTCGATTCAATAGCTTACATCGTCGAGTTCTTTGAAACAAAAGAAGTAGCCCCGTGCCATGACAGCGGTGTCCTCACTTTTGCATTGAAGAAATGGCGCCACTCCATCAATCAGTGTCATGCATGCTTTTTATATTTTGCGTAATTATTCCCACGCTTTAGCAACATCCATCACGGAAACTTTTTCCCCTTTGTTTCTCCTACTTGAATGCATCTTCCTAGATTTTCTGTTTTTCCAGCTATTATAGCTTCGCGTGCATGTTTTAAGGCACACAATCTATAGTGTTATCTAAATTAGATTCTTTGGTAGTAAGGTGTATAATCATTTTTAAAAGTATTTTTTTAATTTTTAAAAGTTTTAAAATCAACACATTATAACTATTAAAGAACACGTCAAAAGCAAGGCTTGGATTTAATTTTTTAAAAAATAAAAAATAATTTAAAAACTAAGTTGAATTACAATGTCAGGGAGACGTACGAAGGTTGCTTCCCTAAATGTGAGGATTTTATTTTATTTTTTAATAAGAATAAAGTATTTATATTTTTTAATTGGTGGATAAGAATCTTTCATCAATGAGACCTAACAACGCAACTTTTTTCTCTCATTGATTTTACGATTATTTAAACTCACGAGTCTCGTGATTGTGTGATCGGTATATGTGTACAAATATAGTGATAGCACAGAATATTTAAAAATAGCAACTGATCTTTGAATCCATTTTTAAAATACCATAATATAACATAGCAATCCAGAAAACTAAAGCAATTAAGAAGTTTTTTGTTTTTTGCAGTTGAAACTGTATTTTATAATTTTTTATTTAAAATTAAAATTTTAATATTTATGGATTATTTTAATGTATTTATGTTAAAAACATTTTAACATAAATATTATTTTATGTATTATCAAGTAAAACATACTTTAAAAAACAATTCTACCATACTTTCAAATATTACTTAATATTCTAATATATTTTATATACATAATTTTTAAACTATAATTATTTATACTTATAAGCATGATAATAAATGTGGAAACGGATTAAAAATTCATGAAGGGTAGTACGGATTCCAACTCGTTGCTGATTTGTTTTTTTAAAAAATTGTTTCTATTTTAAATTTAATTTGCAAAATTTGCTCCCTTATTAAAAAAAAAATGCTTACCTTGGTCAATACACGCATACAGTGAATATTGTATCCTAGTCAAATCCTAGAAAATCTGTCCTCAAATAACCACCGTCAGAAACATCCACATGTCACAATCTCCGACCTACAAACTCTATCCCGCCACGCACTTTTCAAAACCCTAACACATCTTGCCCCCATATTTTCCCTCCCTCATTTTCCCGCCTCCCAAACACACCCCTTATTAAAACACCAAACCCTAACCCCCCACCATCCCCACTCCATCCCCACCCTCTCTCTGTCTCTAAATATCTTCTCTTCTCCCTTCCCATCCAAACACAATGAAACCCACCACCATTTCAAGATCCCTTGCCACAAAGAAGAGAAGAAATCACGAGTCCAACTTTTACAGATACTTGAAACCTGGTGCGCTTGCTCAACTCAGGGATTCCAAGATCAGCTCGCTAACACGGTTATCTGTCCATCAATTTGACTCAATCCCTACAACCCCACGACAGATCTCTTCAATTCTTGATCTTGAACAAGTCCCTTGTTTTCTCATGAGCAAGATTCGGGGTCCTGCTTGTTCTCTTAAGAGGAAGAGGCTTGTGGCTGCTAGATCTGTGTTTTTACTCAATTTGGATCCTTCTAACTCTCCTGTTTTAGATCCCAGTAGTAGTAATACTGATAATGGTTCTCTAATTAGTGTGTAAATTTCCCCCACCCTTTTGGTTGTAATTTTTTTGTTTAATGAATGGATCAAGAGCATCGAATAAAGTTGTTTAATAATTGAATTGGTGTTGGTTGATTGTTTTCCCTTTTTGTTGTGCTTTCAATTTGTTAATATTCATTATCATTGAAAGTCTTTTTTTATGCTTAGATTTGATGGATAAATGGGAAATTAGCAATCAATGATCTATTGCGCAAAGTGGGGTTTCTTGACTGTTATTTAATCCAACAGTACAATAATTAATAACCCATCTTTTGTTGGTAATTGAGATCATGAATTGTGTGTCCATTGATGTTAGCCTTACAAGCTTCCTAGTTTTGTTGTTTCTACAATGGTTCTGTTCCATCCAATTTTGGGATGCCTGTGTTTTTTACTGTATAAATGTTGGACCTTTCTGGTTGTGATCGAGTTTACAAGTCAATGGATGTATAATGGAGTTCTTAGAGGTTAATAAAATGTCATCCAGTCTTATTGATCCTGAAAGTCCTTTTATTCTGTGCTTGAAGGGATAAGGATTAGGGGGTTCATGTTAATTCCTGATTTATGTGAAGTTGTGCATTGATGATGGAATGATTTACACGTGAATCTTTAGGGGACTGTATTTGCTAATATTTGAGTAGAGCTGTGCTTCCATTTCTGTGTTTTTTCCTCCTTTGGAAAATATTTTTTTTTTGTTGTGCTCTCCAAATCTGAAATGATCTACCAAATTGATCAAGTTAATTATCCTGATAATCCCGGTGTTGAAGATGTTCTTATATTATACTGTTGATGGATTGACTGGTTACGATGTTGAATTGTGGTTGGTTTGATCTAGATGATTATTGACCATTGTCAATGGAAGACTCACATGGCGAGGGATTCAGAGGAGTCCTTTCGGCATCTTGTTTTGATGATCAGAAACCTAACTAAGAAGACACTGAAGATTGTAGTTCAAAATTTGTAGTTGTGATGTTAATACGAAATGTTGATCAACTTGGAGGGTGGAAGGGTTCTGATACTTCAGCTGTGTTGGTTCTAGAATGAATGGAGAGATTTATGCCATTAGACAAGGCTTAATGCTTGCTAAGCAGGCTGGGCTATATTTCCATGAATTGATGTACCAAGCTTTTACCCCTGCTTTGCATTGATGCAGTGTATTCTTTTGCTTAGAAGGATGGTAACTGGAACTGCAGCGTGCCCCAGTCCATGGAGTAGCAAACTTCATGGACTGTTTGGAAGCTAGTTAAGAGGATTCAGTGCTATCCAGGATCAGCACAAAACGGATTTAGGGTCAGGTTAACTGTGAATCACAGGATAGAACGAGAGGGAGGGTAGCGTGAGGTAAGGGTGAGCAAAAAAACTGATAAACTGATTAAACTGGAAAAACCGGAAAAAAAAACTAAAAAAATCGAACTGAAAAAAAAAAACTGAATTAACCGATTAAAAAATCACAAAAAATTTCTGGTTCAATTCAGTTTCTAAAGTCCAAAACCGATTGAACCGAACCGATTCAACCATACTAGCACTTTAAAAAAAAAAAAACAAGTATAAATTGGAAAATTCCTAGATCTAAACTAACTTTCAGTAGACGCCGCCCCCCCTGCCCCCTCATCATCTTCTCACTGTCCCTCTTTCTCTCCCTCTCATCATCCCCCTCCCTTCCCGCTTTTTGATGATTAAGATTCAAACTCCATTTCAAGTTTATCTCTGCATCTTTGCATCTTATGGGCTGTTGTTTTTTTATTATTATGTTATAATTTGTTTAGGAGTTTTGTGAGCGAATCTGTTTTCTTGAACAACAAAAACCGAGATTTACTTGTAATTTGTGGGCACTGGACATCGAGATTTGCTTGTAGTTTGTGGGTACTAGGCAAATTTGTTTTCCTGAACAACAAAAATCGAGATTTACTTGTAATTTGTGGGCACTGGACATCGAGTTTGCTTGTAGTTTGTGGGTATTGGGCAAGTCTGTTTTTCTGAACAACAAAAACCAAGATTTGCTTGTAGTTTGTGGGCACTGGGCACTGAGATTTGCTTTCGGTTTTACCGGTTTTTAAACAACAAAAACTGAACCAAAACCAGTTGGTTCGAACCGGTTTCAGTTCAGTTTCGGTTTTAAAATTTTAAAATTAATAATGTCAGTTTGGTTAATTTTTTTTATGTAAAACCCGAACCGAACCGAAAATGATCACCCCTAGGGTGAGCGGCGACTAAAGGGAAAAATGCTACAGGGTGAGGTTAAGTTTCTTTTTATACCTTTTTTTTCTTATTCAAATTCGGTTAAACCATTCTGGTTCAATTGATTTTAGCTTTTTGAAACCAAAACTAAATTGAACTTATTCAATTTTCAAGTTTTTAAATAAGTTTCTTCAGTTTATTCGGTTAGTCGGTTTTTTTGAACACCTGTTGTTGTGATAATAGTAGGTGGTGTCTGGTAAGCCAGATGACCATCAACTGGTACCTGCCAAATATCTTCTGTAATGGATGCAAGACTTTATGATAGTAAAGTCAATAAATTTATAGAAAAAAAAAGTGCAATAATATTTTAGAGAGATAAATTCTGAAAATATATATGTCTAGAATGTTAAGAATAAAAAGATTATGTGAGCCTTAAGTAGGATTCGTAGAGTTTTATAGTTTATGATTTTTTTTCATTTTATAGAGATGATAGATTAAAGTGTAACTTTATCATTATGATATTTTGAATTGTATTATAATTAAAATAATATATATAAAATCGATGAAAAATATTGATGAACTTGTATTAGATCTTGAAGAAACTCTATGACAAGAGTTGGGTTCAAACAAGGTATTCGGGTCTTTTAATGATGAAAAATAAATTCAAAAACATTGTCTAGATCCATACATATTGGGCTTAGGATATGCGCTCGAGCCTAAAGGAATGAACACGCAACACCCCTCATGGATAGCATGCCCAGCCAAGTGGTGGCTATAGGCCCAGCATATAAGGTGAAGGTGCTGGGATGCATGCCCAGACCTGGCAGGCTAGGCGTTACAACACGACACCCAACATGTCCATCGTAGCATGGGCTCAACCTACCATGCTTGAATCCACTTTTCTTAGTTCATATCTACATATTGGATTCGGGCTTGGTAGCTTTTTAAGGGTTTTTTTTGGCAGTGGTTTTTTAAAATTTATTTTATTTGAATTCATCAAATATATTATTTTAATGGAGACGGACTCTTGACCAAGACCCAAGACTCTGTCACCTCAAATAAGATTAATAATAATTAAAAAGAAAAAGAAAATACAAGATGAAGGAAAGAGAGAGAGTTGACTTTTTGTAGCGAGCCAAAGACTCTTCTCCTGGGTCTTTTTTGGCTTTCTAAATACGCGGAATTCCAGAATTTTCCACGATCTCTCCATAAATCCTGCAATACTCATTATAATCCAATTCTCCTTCTCCAAAAATTATCTTGTTAAATTCATTTTTATCATTGGAATCCCATTCCAATTCTAGTTATAATAATGGGCACTCCACAATTCCCAGATCTAGGAAAACATTGCTCAGTTGAAGATTGCAAGCAGATCGATTTCTTGCCTTTCACTTGTGATCGTTGCCGCCAGGTATTTTTCAATTTGAATGCTGGAATTTAATTCCCAAGCGTTTGATTATTTAATTCTTTTTATTGGGACTGGTTGAAAAGAAAGAAAATGTAAGGTGTTTTAGATGCTAAGATCATTAAGTCAAAGGAACCCATGTTCTCAAAGTATGATTATCGTGTAGGCGTTGACTTGGTATTGGATTTCATAAAGAAAAGTGTTAAACTTTGATGTGTTTTACATGTTAAGATCGTTATCTTATTGGAACCCATGATTTTAAACGAGTTCATTAACATGAAAATAGTATGATTATTTTCTAGACATTGACTTGATTTTGGATTCATGAAGTAAAGTTTGCAACTTTGAGGCGTGTTTACTTGATTCTATTTGTGAAGGATTGGCCCTTTTATTGTAAAGCTTTTGGCTTTGTTTTTATCATTAAGAATTGTAGGCTATAAATGATAGTGGTTTCTTTCATGTTTTAAATTGGTAGCCATTAGCCAAGTCAGAGTTTTTGTTCAAATGAAATGAGTTATGCTGTTGTTTTTTATTGTTTCAAAGATTTGAAATTTGGAGTGTGTTGGTTCTGTTGGAAGCTGAAAGTCGGGGATTATGTTGCAAAATTTGAACTTTGGTGATGGTATTAGAGGTTGATTTTGGCTGTTGCTTGTTTGAATTCTAGTCCATGCTTGAAGAATTGTTGAATGAGTTCTTACAGGAAGTTTCGAATCTTCATATTTGCTACTTTCAAAACCTTAAAGACTTTACCAACCCATTTCCGTAACGAAATAAACGATCATGCAGTGTCTTTATTAAATGGTATATCTGGAAATCCAGGCTACTAAATCAATTGATCGCATTGTTTTCTACATGTAAAAGGCTAACTGTTTGTTTTCTCTTAGGCTGTAGAACTGTTGCAAAATAAATGGAGCATTTGGGCAGTGGAAGTTAGCTAATTGATTGTTCATTGTGTTCTGAATGCCAATTTGAGCAAATTGTTGCATGCATGCTTAGTCTTTGATACTCCTGTTTTGGCCTCCATATATTTTGAATCTCTATTTGCCTGCTGATTGCCGCATTTAATTTTATTAGAACCTTTTTATTTGTGTTAATTGTATGCGCTAAATAATTTGTAGGTATTTTGTTTGGAGCATAGAAGTTATATTAAACACAGTTGCCCAAAAGCTGATAGCAACGGTGTCATTGTTGTCATCTGTCCATTATGTGCAAAGGGAGTTCGCCTAAACCCTGACGAAGACCCAAACATTTCTTGGGAAGTGCATGTTAATACTGATTGTGACCCTTCAAATTATGATAAAGTTACAAAGAAGAGAAAATGCCCTGTCCGGGGTTGCAGGGAGCTACTTACATTCTCAAACACAATCAAGTGCCGGGATTGCACCCTGGACCATTGCCTGAAACACCGGTTTGGACCAGATCACAATTGTCCTGGACCAAAGAAGCCTGATGCGAGCTTTCCTTTTATGGGTCTCTTGAATAGGAGTAAGAAGGAAGAGTCAAAACCCAATCGAGCTACAGCTGTGTCTTCGTCGAAGTGGACCACTAACTTTCTAAGTGCTGCTTCAACTGTTCGAGCCTCAGCTGAAGCAAGCATGGCGAAATTGAGCAGTGAGATCAGCCAGGCTTGGCAGACTGCAACAACTAGTGCGAGCCCAAGCAGCAGCAATGGAAGTGGAGGAATTGGGCCAGAGGAGTGTCCGCAGTGTGGTGCAAGGTTTTCCTCAGTCACAAATCTGATAGATCACGTGCAGAAGGTCCATGAAAAGGGTGGAAATCAATCTCGTGTCTTACAGTTGCCAATGGAGGTATGCCCAAAGTGTAGTAAGGGTTTTCGTGATCCTGTGGCACTTGTGGAGCATGTTGAGAGAGATCATAGAGGTACTTCCAAAGCCTAGAAAGGTTTGGCTATCAAAACAGCGAAGTTTGCTTCCAGAGTAGTCATTGTTTTTCTATTTCTGATCGCATTCATTTTTTTTAAAAGCCAGTACAGAAGCAAATGTAACTCTTGAGCATTGATGCAGCTTGTATGGTTTTGAACTGTCAGTAACTTTCACACAAAGGCCTTTTTGTTACTAATAGAAGTTGTCAGGCGATTGAATTCTTTACTTTTGCGGGTTCTTGCAAATTCCTGGCTTCATTTGATTTTCTACTCAGCTGTGGAGAGGTTAGCCAATCTAAGCAATTAGAATATAGAATCGTTGCAACGTTTTCGGAACCCGCACCGTATCTTAAGCAAAATGTTTTCTCATGAGATGCTATGTGTTATAGAAAATAAAAAATGAGGACCGGGGAGCATGCGAGTTTGTAAATGCATCCATTTCCCAGAACTTCTGTAGCTGGAAACAAAATGGCCGCCGACGGCCAAGTCTGGGAGTTGTCAGGGACCAGACCCGGAGCAGGGAAGGTGGTAGGCCCTGATGTCCTCCTCCTCCTCCTTGGTCTGAAGATGCATTAACGTGAACAACTTCGCGATATGGATTATGGATAGCAGCTTAGGCCACCATATATGGAAAGAAGTGGCCGTGACTATCTGTTACCTTTTTTTCCCGCCAAAACGAGTGGATGGCTGGTTTGCATGCTCACATTCCATTTCTTAAGCATCTTAGGAATCAGTCGTTTCAACCTAATCTTTGCTTTGCAGACAATCTTGTGGAACCTACTTGAAATATACTGGTTGAATGAAGGTACTAAATTTGGGGCAGTGAATCATCACAAAGACAGACAGCCTGCAATGCCTGAAGTTGAAGTAACAAATGGAAATTTGTCTGCTCATCTCTTTTTTAACAGGAAAGTTAACGAAATCAAGATTGAGTTTTTCTCTCACTCGTACAAAAGCTGATTAATATGAGGTGTCAAGAGCAGTGGAAGTTGCTGGCTAGCTACGAATTGCAAGGCACTTGAGTACCATTTCAAAAGGCTCCATAAAGAGATGGCCATCTAATCCTTATGTTTCATTAGCAATGAATATGTTTTTATTAATCATTTTTAGAGTTTTGCTTTGGAGTACAGAATGGTTATGACCTTTAATCAAGACTCTTTTGCCTTACGGTTTATCACAGCCATATTGCCAATTTGTTGCTCATTCGCTAACCTTTTTTTTTTCTTACCAATATTCCATAAATAAAATAAAAATAAACACGAATGATTAAAATAAAATATGAATTTTTTTTTTTTTTAAGTTGAGAACAAAAATGGTGCCTCTAAGTCTTTAAACCCGTGAACTAATATTATTTCCATGAGTTAACCATTAAGCTATGACACAAAGTATATATTAAAATGATTAAAAAAATATATTAATCTAGCTTGATATTCATGTAAACATTTAAATCAACTCTATTTTTTTTAGTTATTAGTATAATTTTGCTAGTGTCCAAGACGAAAAGATAAACAAAAATCTGGTTGGAGAAATAAAGAATAAAATTGTTTTTATAATAGTTTTAAAGTGATTTTTTATATTTTTAAAATAAAAAACACAAAAAAATGTATTTTATGTTTTCATTATTTTTATTTATTTATTACCTAATATAATAACCAAACACTGCATCAATGATCCAACAAGACTTTATTCCCATTTTCTGATTATATGGGATTTGGTTGCCATTTTCGAAGGCTAAAAAGATGGGGCCGGGAGAAATTCCTCGCCACCAGAGCATTATCGTACCTGTAACGTATAGAACGGTGAACCGGAGGACCGAACAGAACATAAAAAAAAAAACCATACAAATTTTTTAACTGTCATGACAGCACGTTTTTTAGTAATTCGTTAAAACAAGAAACAGAGACAGAGATGAAATACTAGCTTGGTCCTTATGGTTTTTAAAAGATAACAAATTACTCCCTCTTGTAAAAAACACTGCGTGTTTAATTTTTATGTTTCTAGATTTACGACTTAGTCCTTCCATTGGTTATACACATATCAAGAAACTATTCAAAACATAATCAAATATTTAATAATATTAGATTTGTTATTAAATTTGTAGGCAAACAATATAACACTCTTCAAGTATAGAGCTGGCAATAACTCGAAAAAAATTGATTTGTAGGCAAACAAAATGGAAAATTGATCAAAGGTTAATTCAAGGTCACAATTCATCTACTATTGTGTAGGTTTGAAGGAGACAATAGCGACGTTGGGTGGCTTGGATGAGTTCATGCTGATCGAGTGGTTAACTAGTATTGCATGTGCTGACTTTAATTGTCAACGTTTCTGAAGATGAGGGATCAAGTTACAAAAAGTCGCCGGAAATAAGAGATCGATACCAAGATAAAAGACAAAACCTTTGATTTTTATGGGACATTTTGAGACTAGAAATTATAAAAAGGTAGATCTTTTTTACGGTTTTGATCAAAGTTGATCCAGGGTTAACATATAAGTTCTTGAACTGAAAAGATTAATTTAAAAATTTATCAAATATTAAGGACCAAGTTATACTTTGCTGGTATAATTCACTGGCACGTCGGCTCCGCATGGAATGCCGTTTATGAACGTGTGGAACTTTACAATCATTTTCTTGTTTTTTATTTGACATGGCGCCGGCTCATGGTATAAAGATTTGTTTTTTCTTTTTTGTTTAGAGAGAGAAAGAGAGAGAGGACAGACATTAAATTGAGTGGCTTGGACAATGCTGGAAATTCGGTGCCTTTTTTACATGGCTTAGAGAGATTTCCAGCTTCTGTTAAGCTGTTTCGTGGCTCCGAGGTATATTTTATTTTCATGGTTTGATTATTGATATATTTTTGAATTTTCATTTCTCCCAACCCCTTTGGTTAGTTTTATTTATCCTTAAGAATGTTGATAGTTCATCATAATTTTGTTATTGGTTAATGATTTTGATCCATGTTTTGCTCTTGTTGTAATCCATTTTCCTGAATTTGAATTCCACATTGTTTTCCTAGCGGAATCCGAGTTTGTTCTGTATGGTTATTGAGTTTTGAGTCATTTCTTAGAACCCCTTCTGTTGAATTTGTAATTTTTCCAACACAGGTTGGCCATTGAATTTGAAGGGGTACCCGGTTGAGTTTCGAGTCTTTCTTTCCCTTCTTGTTGCCAAAATCTTGAGTATCTGCACGGTTTAGAGGGGAAAGAAAGCAAAATTTTGAGGGAAATTCTTAGAATCCAAAATGAGCGCGATTTCGGGTGTAATTTCAAGGCAAGTAATGCCTGCGTGTGGCAGCCTTTGTTTCTTTTGCCCTGCGATGAGGGCAAGGTCCAGACAACCTGTCAAGAGATATAAGAAGCTGATTGCAGATATTTTTCCTCGAAACCAGGTTAGCATTCTTTAAATTGTTTTCTTTTAACATGTTTGTATCACATTTGGTATGTTTATTCATAATAACAAGTTGTTGGTGATAATTTATTGTTTCTGACCTATCATTGCATTTGTTGGATAATCTATATGAAGACAGGTTTAAAGCATAGCAATTTCATGAAAATAAGCTAGTTCATACTTTATAATGTTGCATTCCAATTTGGAGTGTACATTTTCTTTTCCCCCTCTTTTAGCTGATTGTCTCCCAGTGACAGAAAATGTTCATCTTTCTGTAGTTAGTATTGCATTGATTGGAATCATACCATGCCAATGTCGCAGCTGCCAGCTCATGGTCGCTTAATATGAAAAAAGGAAAATATAAAAGACAAAGCATCAACCCTGCATCATGTCACTGGTTGCAAATAATTTATCATTTTTGATAAAATCTTAACATAACAATAAGAAGTACAAGAACTTGGAATATGCAAGTAAGATTTTACCATCCAACTCCTACATGGTCTGTGTTTTCTTTAGGTATTAGAAACGAGTACTTTTAAGTTTTAAGCATTCACAAAGAGACCTGGGACGATATTGAATCCCCTAATAGCTTTTAAGGTAACCATTTAAGACTCAACATCTTGTTTTCTTTTCCTCTGCCACCACAAATCCCTTTTAGAAAACCGCGTTCTTCTTTTTTTCTATTGTTGATTTTTTTTTATTCCACACCATCAGTTATCTTTCTTTCTACTAAATTGAAACTGAATTTTCTTTGCTGTCCCTTTTGATTTACTCCCCAGTCAAGCACTTCCTACATAAAGATGGTGAATCTTAAGCAGCTACAGTGTCTGACTCTTCTTTGAAAATATGGTTTCATCAAGCAAGCATAATGCATCTGAAATTTTTCATTTGTTCAACAGTGGGGTGATTTGATGTTCAATGTCATTTGTTTGTTAACGCTACATTTAATGACAGGAGGAAGGACCAAATGATCGGAAGATTGGAAAACTATGTGAATATGCTGCTAAAAATCCTCTCCGTATCCCGAAGGTATAGTTTTGTCTCATATAAACCTCAAATTAATGCAATCGTTGTGTGATACAAGCCTAATATTTTGGAAACTCCTGATGATCATGGATATCTTTATTTCTTAAAAGATGGTGAGATTTTGGCTGATACTGGCCGTAATTCTTTCTGTATGATTGAAAAATAGTATCTGCTAAAAAAAGTGTTACTTCTCTTGGAAATCAAGAAGTCAGATAACGTGCATCAGCCAAGTTTCATTTGTTTGTTTATTATGGAACTAGTGTTAGTGAGAGTTTGTGTCTCTTCATGTACCCTTCTCTTGTTAGTTGTTTGATTAAGTTATTCTTTGTCAAGAGTCATAAAACATGCTGAAATAGATGCACACATAAATTATTGTATTTCCCATCGGTACACTGGAGGCACGTCCAAATTGATATCATAGGATGTTTTTTTGCCAGTTTCTTCTTATCTTATCTCTTTCATCTCCATTCTCCTCTTATTTTGCTAGAATGAGATTGTGTTTTTAATGTTGCTCACGTCAGACTATTTTATTGCATGAAAAATCATATCGATTCTCTTTCTCTCTCACTCTTTCCCTTCTGTTATGGTTGTTTTGTGATTAATGGAGGCTGCAAATTTTGTGATCAGATCACGAGCTCTCTTGAGCAAAGGTGTTACAAGGAACTGAGAATCGAGAACTTTCAATCTGCAAAAATTGTGATGTGTATTTACAGGAAATTGTTGATCACTTGCAAGGAGCAAATGTGAGCTTATCTCCCTCCGTTATGCTTTCTTTTGTGGGTTGTGCAATATTTGCATTTCTAAAATCTCATTGTTGTTTTCGTTGTTTATATGGTTTCTTTCACATTTTCTTTTGCACACGAACCACTACTACTACCCGTTTAAGCTTTCTTAAATCACACTTGTAGAAAAAAGGGACAACAGTCCTTGATGAGAATTCAAGTATTTTTAACCCTAGCTGTATGATTAAGAGCTAGGACAATGTTCTTTTCTTTCCACTCACTATTTCATCCCCTCCACCTTGAGTAAATATTGTAGCATCTGTATTGGCTTCCCTTGTTCTCACCTCTACTATGTGGGTGTGTTCATGATCGGGGACCATTTCACAGGCCTCTATTTGCAAGTAGCTTACTGAGCATCATCAGTACTCTGTTGGATCAAACACGGCAGGATGACATTCAAGTTATAGGATGCGAGACTCTGTTTGATTTTGTAAATAACCAGGTAGGTGCTATTGGTTACTTAGCAACTCACCATCACGTTCGGGGGTAATTTGTGGTTGAGCTGTCAGTTTTCTGTGCAGAGGAACCTTCAAACTTATCTCTTATAGCTGAATTTTGCAGAAAGACGGAACTTTCATGTTTAACTTAGAAGGATTTATTCCAAAACTCTGTCAGTTTACTCAAGAAGAGGGAAAGGATGAAAGGGAAAAAAGTCCACGTGCAGCTGGGCTGCAAGCCCTTTCTTCTATGGTACCCTTTTTACCCACTTTTAACACTTATTTTCTTCAAAATGTGGAACTATGATCCTTCCACAATCAGTGACACTTCGCTCACATTGAACAATGGGAGATCCTGATAAAAGAGGCCTATCTTGAATCTTACTGTAGCCAGCACGTTTGTCAAATGTGATTATTCCTTAATTCTAGATGCACCTTTTCTGACCAATGACCATTTTGTGAGTCTTTCTTGTTTCAAAATTGTTCTGAGAGCCAGTGGTCTCAGGAGAAGGATTTCTTTTTGTCTGTTATATAAGTACACACTCTCTAGTACTAATTCATTTCATTTCAATCATTCTTATGCTAAGTGGACAATTTTTTTACTTTTGTTTTGTAGATTTGGTTTATGGGTCAACACTCTCATATTTCAGTGGAGTTCGACAATGTAAGCAGATTTTGGGACTGTCTTGGATTCATTGCAAGTTTACCTACACATGACAAATTTTGATTCCTCTTGTTATGCTCTCCATATTTCTCCCTGAGAATTGAAAAATAATTAATTATATCCAGATGTGCTTTGCAACTTGTCCATAGTTTTCCAACATGACCAAATCTTTAGTCAGTCTGTTGGCTGTTACTTTGCTAATTTGGCTGATGCTTTGTTAGTTAGATAAGTCTTTTATATGGACATGTATGCACAAAAGAAATAACAATAATAAAAAAAAAATGTGGCAACTGAGGCAGCTCAAATCTGCACATGAACTTTCCTATTTCACTGAGAGAGGTCTGTCTGACACCTTAACTTGAAGTGACTGCCCTCAAGACTTGAACACGCATGCTTGTGCTTAGAAGAGCAAGATCTTTACCATTTGCACAATGCAATAACACCGATAAACATGTTCATGTGCACACAGTTTACTGTAGAATCTATTCAAGGAAGTCCCTGCAGTAGAGCATTTTAACACCAACTTGTTGATCTGCATATTTATTATTTCTCCTTTTTATTTATCTTTTTTTCCTTATAATTTAAATAATATGACCTACGTTTCAGCTCATTCATTTTTTTTCCTTTTTGATTACAAATATAAACCATTGTTTACTGTACTCCTGGCTTTTTTTAATACTATTCATATGATTAAACAGATAGTTTCAGTTGTCTTGGAAAATTATGGAGGTCCCAAGAGGATTTCAGAGAACCTCGATACTGACAAACCAGGTCCTCAGAATCGGTGGGTGCAAGAAGTGCTGAAAAATGAGGGGCTTGCTACTCCTTTGCCAGAGGTCATTACAAGGGTTCCTTCTTGGAGGACAATTGTGAATGAAAGAGGCGAAGTAAATATGACAGCGTAATCTCCTGACACAATATTTTCTTGGTGAAGACATAGTTTATTGTATTTTAGTCATCAACTAATAGTTATTCATCATTCTTCTGGTTTGGCAGAGAAGAGGCCCGTAACCCCTGCTTTTGGTCCAGGGTTTGCTTGCATAACATGGCCAAGTTAGGGAAGGAGGCTACAACAATTCGGCGTGTTCTCGAATCTTTGTTCCGATACTTCGATAATGGAAATTTATGGTCTCCTGAAAATGGTCTTGCCTTCCCAGTCTTAAAGGATATGCAGTTTTTAATGGATAATTCTGGTATTTAAGCAATCTTTTAATTGTTCAATTGGTATTCCTAAAACAGTATTTTGTTCCCTTTCATTTAATTTTATGAAGCATGCTATTTATGTGCTCTTGCAATTTTAATTGTGGTTTGATGGAAGACTAATCATGCTCTTTCGAATTTTTTTTAATATGTTCTAGGGCAAAATACACATGTTTTGCTGTCCATATTGATTAAGCATCTCGATCACAAAAATGTCCTTAAAGAACCCAGCATGCAGCTCGATATTGTTGAGGTTACCACTGCCCTTGCTGAACTTGCAAAGGTTGACCCTTCTCTGGCAATAATCGGTGCAGTAAGTGATGTCATGCGTCATTTGCGGAAAAGCATACACTGCTCACTTGATGATGCCAATCTGGGAGCTGAAATAAAAAACTGGAACAAAAACTTTAGGGAAGTGGTAGATAAATGCCTTGTTGAGTTAGCATATAAGGTGACACTCATCTCCATTAGCTCTTACTTTAACTTGGAGTGATGCTTCTTTGACTTTTAAAATAGTGTTCCTATTTGAAGTAATTCAAAATTTCATTTTATTTGTGCTGTAAATGTTTTTATACAGTTATCAATTACTTCGGAATTTTCTAATAGAAAAAAACTGGATACTACTGGTGAACAGGTTGGAGAAGCAGGCCCGATCCTTGACATTATGGCTGTGATGTTGGAGAACATCTCGAATGTTACTGTTATAGCCAGAACTACGATTTCCACCGTTTATCGTACAGCTCAAATTGTTGCCTCATTACCAAATTTGTCATATCAAAACAAGGCAAAGCCAAAGTCGTGGTCTATTTGAATATTTTAGATTATTTGAGTACCTTTATTTCTGTACCTTATCTAATATACTTTGCTTCTTTCTTTCAGTCATTCCCGGAAACTTTATTTCATCAGTTACTTCCAGCTATGGTCCATCCTGACCATGAAACACGAGTTGGAGCTCACCGCATCTTTTCTGTTGTTCTTGTGCCATCTTCAGTTTCGCCTCGTCCATCCTCAACTAATCCCGGGTCAAATAAAGGCTCTGATCTTTCACGGACTTTATCAAGAACTGTCTCTGTCTTTTCTTCCTCAGCTGCTCTTTTTGACAAGCTAAGAAGGGATAAAACTTCCACCAGGGAAAATGTCTGTCAAGACAACAAAAGTAATGTCCTTGAAGGTGAACAAATCAATAATGGGATCCTTGCTAGATTGACGTCATCTACAAGTCGAGTGCACAGCATGAAAAATCCTTATGTACCCTCAACATCAGATGAGAATCCCGTGAACATCTTAAATAAGGAAACTGTAAGTTTTGACAATGTCAACTTAGTATTTTATAAATTGTAGTCGTACATTTGGGTCAAATTTCAAGTGTAACCCCTTAACTCTAGTAGGTTGCATTTGTTACAATTTTATTTCTTACCTACTCATTATAGGATGATCCACTTAATGTGATCCTAACTATGCACAAAGAATTCAGCATGATCATCACTGCTTATGCAGAAGACATCCAATTATGTATTTTTCGTCTAAAATAAGCTAGTATTCAATTCATCAACATGGCTTTAGAAAGGAGCACAAGAGTTTGCTTGGAGATACTTAAAATACTGTATTCTGGACAGGCAGGGACTTGATCATGAGATGCATCTTGTGCAAAAGTTGGCCTTAGCTTTATACATGTATATCATGGCCGATACAAAAAGTGGTTTTCATATGTAGGAATTGCTGTCCCTACTCAATGTGTAATCACTAACTTTGATACCAAAAATAATCAACTCTTCAATTGGTTATTAAAATTGTCTTAGTTTAGTCCATCATTAATTTGTATCTGAATCTTCTGTGGTGGTTGAAACTCAGGGGGTTGGTTCTCTAAGGCTGAGCAGCCGCCAGATCTCTCTTTTGCTTTCATCGATTTGGACACAGTCCATTTCTCCTGCAAATACACCCCAAAACTATGAAGCAATTGCTCATACATATAGCCTGGTATTGCTGTTCTCTCGAACCAAGGTAATTTCTTAATGTATTGATAGTAGCATTTGAATATGCACCAGTGATAATAACAGTATCAAGCTATAGCAATTGCCTATTGTAGTTTGATATCTCTATTTGTGTCTGCCATCGATGTTTAACCTTGTCATTTCTCTAACCGCATATGAAAAAAAATTCTTAAAGCAGGTTCATTTTGATTGCAAAGTATTTTACTGTCCTTGAGATAAACTCTAACTACTACTGCATACCACAATTTTCTCATGGACTTTAATTTAGAAGATACAGCATCCACAAAATTAATCATTGATAGGCTTTGTGAGAAGTGAAGTGATGCAAATTTAGGTTTCACTGATCATGAATGGTTGTGCAGAATATTTCTCTTGTTCTACAAAGGCTCTATCTTCTCTTTTACCCCTCTTTTTTTGTGGTTAGTGTCTTAGTTCTATTACATTTAACCTTGTTCCACAGAATTCTAGTGATGAGGCTTTGATTAGAAGTTTTCAGCTTGCATTTTCCTTGAGAAACATTGCTCTTAAGCAAGAAGGTAAGTTCCCAGAGTTATTGTTTTGTGGAATGTTGTTTTGTGTTATTGAACCTAGTTGAGTTTCTATCAAAACTAGAAGATGACTTACTTTGTGTATTATCTATATCCAAGATCAACAAAGTTGCATAAATCAGATAAGTGAAATGAAAATAAGTAGACTAAGATTAAACTTTTGAATTTAAAAATGATTCTCCTAGACAATATGATGGCTTGTGGTTGAGATGATGACATAGTAAAGCATTTTTAGTTTTTGTAGTATTTTAATGATGAAGGGTATTTGTGGAAATAATTGTGATGGACCAAGCATAACAAAGGTTGATAGGTTCTTAGGAGCATGGATGGAGCTTTCACAAATCTGAATTGTTTTTCACAAATATTTTTGGTAGGTTTAAAATTTTGTGTAATTAGATTACAGTTCTCTTGAATAAGTGGTTGGGGTTCAATTGAATTCAATCTCGTTCAGCTTTTCTTCCTATTTTCCAACCATTTTCATGCTAATAAGCATGTCAAGTAGTATGAACATGTTAAAAATTTGTGTTCATTGGATATCATCTCTTTAATCGAAGCCACAAACTTGCTGTTATTGCAGAGTCACTCTCACCATCACGTCGCAGGTCCCTCTTCACTCTGGCAACTTCGATGATTCTTTTTTCATCAAAAGCTTTCACTATTATTCCACTTATTTATTGTACCAAGGCGGTGCTTACAGAAAAAATGGTATGTGTGTCATTGCTGATTAAGTTGCACTTGAATTGGTTCACCTTGAACACATCCTTTCAGCAGCTGCTTGAAGCTTTTATATTTAAATGTGGATTATGCTTTCTACTGTCACAAACAAATGACTTTTTCTGGTTGCTTTCGCTTGCTTTGTGACATATAACCATGAACTTTATGTTTTGGACGTCGTGTCATGCTTGTATCAGGTTGATCCATTTTTGCACTTAGTTGAAGACCGCAAGTTAGAGGCTGTTACTACTGATTCTGGCCACCCCGCAATTGTTTATGGATCTAAGGACGATGATAGTTCAGCTTTAAAATCCCTTTCAGAGATAGATGTTACTGGGAACCAAAGCAGGGAATTCTTTGCTGCTGAGATTGCTAAGAGCTTGGCAAATTTGGCAAATGTAAAGCATTTATCTGATTTATTCAAGTATTTTTGGCTGTCATTTAGTGCTTTCTGTAAATTTATCACTGTGTGATAGCTCTGCATTAAACAGTGACTTGTTCTCTACAGTCTGAAGTATCTGCTAAACGGGAGAAGCTCCTCGACGAATTCTTACCTGATGATGTGTGTCCTTTGGGAGCCCAGTTGTTTATGGATACTCCAAACCACATAGATCAAGTTGATTCCAAAGATAACTCTCTTGTGGAGGTAAATGCCTTTCACTAATTTTCTTTTCTATTAATACTTAGGACTTGCATTCTCAGAAAAAAAATAAAAAAAAATTGGTGCTTGCGTCATCTTGTTTTTGTTTCGCAGGGCACTCCACTTTTTACAGTAGATGATGTTTTTCTAGATTCTTTGGAAGGCCAAACCACTCAGACCACAGAAATTGTCTTCCAATACACCAACCTGTTGAGCGTCAATCAACTTCTAGAATCAGTATGTTTCCTTTATCATGCTCTCTAGTTAAGATCTATTTGCTTTTAGAAGTGCAGAGGAGGCTTTCGTTGATGCTATAACTAAAAATTCACAATGCGGGTTGGTTTCTCATTACAAGTTATCTATATTGTTCAGTCTACGCTGCTCTTGAGGCCTTACTTTTCATGGCCCTAATGGTTTGGGTTTGGGACTCGTCTTCGAGCTAACAAATTGAAATCTTGCAATTATGCAGAAAAAGGAAAAAATAGTAAAAAGCATGATCACAGATAGATGATTTATGTGTGCAGGTCTTGGAGACGACACACCAAGTTGGACGATTGTCTGTAACTGCACCTGATGTGTCTTACAAGGAAATGGCTCACCATTGCGAAACACTTCAGATGGGAAAGCAACAGAAGATGTCTCATGTGATGAGTGTCCAATTGAGACAGGAGAGTTTGATGAATGTCCCCTTTCAGAAACATGATGACAAGGCGAGGAAGGTAATGTCTTTTTCTTATGAAGCTTAGCATGGGAGAATCCCTCACCTCTGCTAACTGAAAAATATGCAGGCTACCAATCCTTTCCTTGACCAAAATCTTATTGCAAGCCCGCAAACAGCACCGGTTGGCACTGTTCAAATGCAGTGCGCGACGGAGTATCAACATCTGCCTAACCTCTTCCGGCTACCAGCATCAAGCCCCTTCGATAACTTCCTAAAAGCTGCTGGTTGCTGATCGTAAAGAAGTAAGAGAAGCACATTCTTCCGGTTAGTCAAGAATCAAGTGACCAATCAGCTCGAAGCTCGAAGCTCAAAGGCCATACAGCTACAAGAATTTATTGTCACAACGTATATATCTCATATTCTATTAGGGTTACAAGAAGTCAGAGATGTGAACAAGATTGGTTGATGTTGGTTACTTTCGTCTCGTTCAATTCTTTCATTCTTTACCTTTCTTGTTTCTATTACCTCGATATTTTTGGCAGTGACTGCAAGAGGAAGGTGCCTTGCCATTTGCTTCTTGCCCAGTGGTCCTGCAAGAGTGCTTGGAGTTTTAAAGAATGTAATATGTTTTAAATGTCCATCGTTGAATGATGATGAATGTGTGTGTAAATTCTCTGCTTGATCATGTGTTCTATTTTGAGATATCAAGCCTATTTAATGAAATCAGCCTCACTTGTTCTTCCTCCATGTGTTCATAGTAAGAGATACCGAGAACTATGCATTGTCTCCCAGTCCAATCCCCCTAGCATGGTTAGCCATGCATAGCTGGCTGCTGTTGCTGCACAAGTTACACTCTTTAAAACACATGGAGTTGGTGCCCGCGCGCTATGTGACGTACTAGATTTTTTTTTTCTAACTTAAAAAAAGAGTTCAGGAAATGGTTATATTTTTAAAAAAAGTTAAATAAATTTGACACTTAGATTAAACCTTGATTAATTTGCTAAAAATAATAAGGGAACAAAACAAATTAAAAATATATTGTTTTGGACAAAGCTGAATTAACACATAAAACCTGTAACTTCTTGATATACAAGATTGGTATAACTATATAGAAGAATGATATCATCAAAAATTAATTATAAAAAAACACTTAGAAAAAAAAGAGATCTAAATTAACCCGATTCAATATTTTAAATTCGTGATCCGAAAGGTTAACAAAATTCAGATAAATAAAATATATAAAAAAAATTCAATAAAAAAAGATTAAAAACAAAATAAATAGTAATTTAACATAAAAATAAAATGAACTAAAACATAGAGGGATACAATTAAGAAAATAATTCAATCAATATAAAGATATAAAATATTGAGAGATGTGATTGAAAAAATTATTCAATGAAAAAAATAAAAAAAATTTAAAATTTTTTGAAAACGTTTTTAAAACGTAAAAACAAACAAAATTTAAAAGTAAAAATAAAAAATATTATTATTTTTTATGTTCATCATATTGATTAATTTTAAGCTATGAGATTTAAAATAATTATGAATTTTATAAGCATGTGTTAAGAAATTTTTTTCATAAAGTTCAAACTTGAATTATCAACTTTCAAGCATTTTTATAAAAAAAGAATTTTTTTATAAATTTTATAATCTTGTGCTTATTTTTTATTATATGAGAAAATGAATTTAATTAGAGATATAAAAACCCTTGCATCGTCTTAGCCCAATAAGCAAAGAAACAGAAAATCTGGACCAAACAAGTTCAGCCCAAGACGGAAAGGGATAAAAACGAACAAAAACAACGTAACCTCTGTATCTGCCTTGTAAGAAGCTTCAAGCAGACCGCAGGAGGACCCAGATCGCCCTAGCTTATTCGTCAACATCGGTGAGCTCCTCAATCTGTTTGGTAACCAAAGGCAGTGTATCAGAGACTTTGGATAATCTTTTAACGTTTGATTTTTGGTTAATTTGGGTTTCGTTTTGTTGAATTTGATTTTAAATAGATTTCACGAAGTGGGTCGCATCTAAAAGTTGAATCTAATTGATGCAAAACAGAGAGGAATTACTGTATGAAATCTTGAATTTTCAATTGGGTCGTTTTTTTTATTGATTTGGGTTCTGGGTTCATGAGAAATGTATAGAAATAATGACGGGTTTGTGGGGTTTTACTAGGAGATAGAAGGTTTGCTATGTACGAATCTGTTCATGTTCATGTTGATTACTGCTTTGAAAAGATTAATGAATGGCGTGGGCGTGTTGACTGGTTGATGTTCTGGTATGTAAATGCTGTAAGGGAATAAGAGAGGGTTTGTAGTTTGCAAAATGGTAGGATAATGTTTTTTGCTGATATTAGCGTGGCAGTGGAAATAGGAAGTCTATGCCGTTCAAGCTTTAGTGTGTTGTAGGAGATTGTTTATAATAATGGTGTTTTTCTGTTGTGGACATACATGGGATTGGTTGTCTCTTATGTCAGGAAACTAGATTGAAAATGAGGAATTATAAAACTAGCTAATGCTTTTGGATTCATTTCTGTCAGTTTTTTAATTGATTAATGTTATCATGTCCTGTGTGGTGTGCTTTTTCCTCTCTTTTTTCCCTCCTTCCCAATAATCTGCATGTTCAAACAAAAACCTAACTCAACCTTCTACCGTTTTATCACTCAATTTGAAGTATTAGGATGCTTTTCCATTTATCAGATGTGGTGTGCATATCAATCTAGTTCATATGGGAGTTCTTCGTGGTGTTTTGACCAATTTATAGCTAAGAATCTGGTAAATGTGAATGATAGGTATTTTTGTTCATGTGATGATGCTATTTTATATGATGTATTTTTATTTTATTCCCTTGGCATAACATGAACCCATGGGATGCTGTTACAGACCGCTGCAATATTTTTATGTGGACCTCATGTGGTCTGTGTCCTAGGCTTCGTTTCCTTGACATTACTGCTACATTATCCTTTCTTTTAGAGAGGTTTTTTTTTTTTTTTTTTCCTTCAGGTTTTTTTTTGTTGTTGTTGTATAGGTTTGGTGGCATGGTACGCTTCTTTCTTTGTTTGATCTGACTTTCTTTTGTGCATAATTGCAACATGTCTTTTGGATATTTTTTCCCCAAAAAAACCTCTTAGATAGGTTGGCTACAGCTATTCATGGGAACAGGAGAATGTAGGTCTTACTCCCATGACATGTTTGACCCATTTATAGATGGTCGTCTGGATGAGTGACGCTCCTCATAGATCCTTTTGATTGTCAAGATTACCTGCAGTGATATGGGATTAGTTGTAGTTTTGTTTTCCAGTTAGAGTTGCGTTTGGCACAATCTGATATGGAGATGCATTTCTTTTTTATGCTACCATGTATTACAATTTTGTGTTATTAATCAGATCTTTGTGCGCTGAAAACTATGAGTCTAGTTTTTTTGAAGCAAGCTCTTAATTGCCAATTCGCACCCATGTTTTTTTGTTTATTTTTATGGCTACATGCTTCTTCTGTTTACAAAATCATGGACTGGACAGGCTTGTTCTACGGGACCAACTTTGTTTACTAGCAAACATTTTCTTGGGATGCTTATGCATGTTGACATTTTACCAAGGATATTAATACTTTACTGAAAAAACAAAAGATGTAAAAATTTATCAAGGACACAAACTTGCAAAATTTTCAACTTCATGAAAAAATTCACAAAAATATATCTTGAAAATTCTGCTTCTATTCAAATGAGGCTCTGCCTCTGCTAGCAAATTCTTCTTCTATTCTAATTCCCCAATTTTAGCTTGGCAATCTTTTATGGTTATTCTCACTATAGAAGCACATTATGAATGAATACCTCTGATATTAATATCTTTAGTAGTTCATTTGTGCAGTTTCTGCTTTGTAGAAAGTCTTCCATTCTTGGAGCAGCCTGGATGCTTCTTTATAAACTCACATTTCTGAATTACCTGAATTTTAGTGGCTGAATTGTTTTCATAAAATATGTCCCAGGCTCTCATAACTGAAGTAATGGAATGTGAGGTATCTGTTTAGGTGCTAATACTTCCCTCTCATGTGAATGTTTTTTTTTTCCTTTACAGTTTGAACATGTCAACCAAGTACATAGTATCTGCTCTCGTGGGATCATTTGCAATAGCATATGTTTGTGACTATGTTGTCTCTGACAAGAAGATATTTGGAGGTAAATTTTAGCTGGCTTGAAGATTTAGTTATTTTCTGTTGCCATGATTTAAGGTCACTACTGTTGAATCCAGGCACCACACCCAGAACAGTCTCAAACAAGGAATGGTGGGAGGAGACTGACAAGAAATTTCAAGCATGGCCTCGTACCGGAGGGCCACCAGTGGTGATGAATCCAATCAGTCGCCAGAATTTCATTGTTAAGTCCCAAGATTCTTGAATCCAATTTTAGCTTGTGGTATGTCAGTTTCAGTTCGAATACTTGGACACAGCCACTTTTAGCTTTGATGGCAATGGCCCTTGTGCCCTTTTGTTTTTATTTGTTTTCTGGATATGGGATTGATCAGCAATGCTGTCATGGTTAAATCTAAATAAAATTCAAGTGACAGAATTCAGAGAATTTCTTCATTTCTATTCCTTTCTTGGTTTGTATGTGATTCCAGGAAGGTGACTGGGGCAATTATCAAAGATAGTGCGTGCCTTGAGATTCTTGGTTTGTTTCTATTCCTTTGTGGTTGTTTCTGGTTGCTGTTAAGTTTGGCCTGAATGCCTTAGCTTAGTGCCTGTTTGGCAACGTTTCACTGGTAAAAAAACACAAAAAATGATGTTGTAGCCGTGGTGCAATCTACAGTGAACCGCTTTGTCAAACATTGTCTTATAGATATATTCTAATTAGTGGTAAAGGAAATCTTATACCATCCTTACTCTACAAAGAATAATAATAAATAAAATTATGTGAAACTCTTACAAGGAAGAAGAAACTTATTTTGTCTGGGATTGGGTTTGCTTTATGCGAAAAAAATCTGAACTAAAGTTTTATCCTTCTCCACCTGTATCTTTTTTAATACAATTTCACAAGTCAAAGCAATGTTTTTATTCTTTACGGTCTTTTTGTATTCTGGAAAAAAAAATTAATTGTTTTAGTTTTAAATTATTTTGTTGATATTTTTAAATTGTTTTGATATATTAATATCAAAAATATTTTTTAAAAAATATTTTTAAATAAAAATATTTTAAAAAATAATCTCTACCTCATATTCAAATATATTTTAAAATATTAAAAAATAAATGCAAAAAATAGCATCAATTAAAGTTATAATATTTGTCATTTATGCTCGAGATTCGTGTTCTCTTTCGGCTGTGGAGTACGATGCCAACTTGCATAAAGAGGAAGGGGGGGTTTGATGGCAAGTGTGCATCTTGGATCTCCTTGCACGCATTCTAAACTATAAGTCTCATGTTAACACTTTTTATTGTAGTCTTTTTACCATAATAAAATTGAAATTTTTTTTTGAAGTGGGAGTAACTTAAAATGTGAAAATAAATAATCATAATTTTTTCTCTCTAAATGCTGTAAATAGAATATTTTCTTGTATCACATGTGAAATAGCTCATGATCTCGCATTTTATTTACTGAAAATAATTTTGAAACTAAATTTTTACTGTAATTAAATTTAATTATAATATTTGATTTAAATTCAACTGATAAATAAATTGAATTTACATGTTTTAAAAAAATAAAATTTATTTTATTTTATATATGATACCTATTAACTTCATTCTATTTTTTCAAAGGTATTTAAAAGAAAAGGAGCTAGATAGATATTTTGGAAAGGTTAGTTTTAATATTAATTTTTGTAATAGTAAAGAGTTGATATCTAATTTACTTACATAGTATAAATTTAATTTAAAATTGAATTCTAAATGATTTTAAACATAGGATTTCCCTCTTAGAGTTCTAAACATGCGGATGAAAAACATAGGTTCGTCGGAACTTAGAGGACTGGTATTGAGAAAGTGTAAACTACAAGGATGAAAATTGAATATTCTTTTCTTTTTAGTGCAAAAATGGGATAAGTTTATTCTGGAAAGTGCTGAGATAGAATTTATTCATTCTCTATAAAAACTCCGCAATTACCCAGAATTTACAAACAACTCATCACCATCATCAACAAATCCAGAATCGAGGGAGAGAGATCTAGATTTTAACGAAAAGGGTTGAGAAAATGGGCGATTTGGAGACTGAAAAGCCACTAAAGAAGATCGCAGAAGCCTTTAAAGAACTAGAAGCAACAATAAAATCTCAAACCCAAGAAGTTGAAGTGGCACCATTTTCTCATGCTTGTTCTCTCGTTTCTCCTCTCTTCGGTTGCTTAGGAATCGCTTTTAAATTCGCTGAAATGGATTATGTCGCCAAGGTAAATCATTCATTTTTATCAATATCCAAAAACCCATGTTTTTTTGTTTTGTTTAAATTCGTGTTTTTTTATGATAAAATCAAACAAACAGGTGCATGATCTTGCAGAGGCATCAAAATCGATTGATACATTGCAAAGTGTGTTAGATAAGGATATAGAAAGGAATTCTGTGAGAAAAGGTGGGAGTCATTCAAGAAATCTTTTGAGAGTAAAGCGTGGTCTTGATATGGTCAGGGTATTGTTTGAGCAGATTATGGTTTCAGAGTAAGTGTCTATTACTTTCTCTTTTGCCTTTCGTTTTGGAAGATAGTTATTGTTACATGAACAGGGTTTTAATAATTTTTCAAGTACTTTATGAAATTGTGTTTGTGAGTTGCTTCACTCTTTCATGCATAATAAAGGATGAGTTCCATGATTAAAGTATAATAGTGGTTAGACTGGGGGTTACTAAGTTATATGATTAGATGCCTGATTTCTTGTGAGGTTTTGTATTAGGTTTGTGCTCAATGTTGATGATAATCATACTCGATTTGGGTTGTTTTGTTTCTATAAGTTTTGATAATTGTTGACTTTGATGTGCTTGTCTTAGCTGTTCGGAGCTGTAGTTTCAAGAATTCAACCTACTAATGTATATATGGATGTTAAGTTTCCTGTTTTGTTACTTTTCCTTTAGTTTGTGTGAAGTGATTAATTCTGAAATCATATGCGAGTTTATTACAAGTATTTGGTCTTAAAATCAACTGAATTTTCATCAAGGTGGGTACTGCTAAAATTTGTACAAAGAATATAGCAGGATGTTCCAATTGACAGGATCCTGTGAAGTTTAAAGTCATATTTGGTCCTCAATTGCAGACGAATATAGACAACAGTTGTGGCATTTGCTTCACTGATTAATTGATATATAAACTGGAGAAATTGGAGGCAAATGGTGGTTGTGTTTTAGATCTTTTCATCTTATCTCTTTTTTGGTCTTATTTGTTCATGGTGAATTGGAGAAACTGATTTTGGGGGCTAAAGGATTAGGCACTGCACAATGGGATAGGGGGCTTAAGTTTTATATTTGTGATGATGACCTCGCTTAACTGGAGGTTGTTATGGTCCAGGGCTTTAGTTTCATGTGCTCATAAAATTGTGTTTTTTGCCTGGGTTAGTGCTCACAGTGGACGGTGTTATGTATGGGCATCTGTTTGTTTCAGCTCCCTGCATTAGATGGAAATTTTGTTTTTTTTCAGCCACCTTACAATTCCAGTGCCTTTCTAACCGACATAGTGGGATGTTCCATAGTAGTTGATATGTCCTGCCAATGCTGTTGTAGTAGATCATATGTAATAGCGATATGGAATGGTCAATTATATATTTTCAACTTAACTCTCAATTTGCCATTTCAGCTCGTGATTTTGTTTTCCTTAAGGATGAAACTGATATACGTCACATGTCTTCAAATCAAGTTTACTTATTTCTGAACCTAGGTTCAAATTAACATGTTTTTTTAGTTACTGTGTAAAGGTTTAGTGATTTATTAATGCTAGTTTTGCCAAATGTCTCTGTCCTGAATCACTTGTGGATCGCTGGGTATTTAACCCCCATTTCTTTGCTGTGTACCCACTTCCAATTATACTCATAGTGTGCCAAGGTGAGAATAGTCAGTGTACCTCATGCGGGAAGGAGCGGACCCACCCCCCTCTGGTTAAAAGCCATCTTCTTAAAGGTTTTAGTGTTGACTGGTACCGTTCTTTTTGATGTGTGAAGCAATAGATTGGTTGATTTATAAGCTGCATGCCTCAATAAACATCCAGTGTGTAGACAGTGGTGCTTGTGTTTCACCTTAATTAATACACATTCAAGTTCCTGACCACAATAAGCAAATTATAGTTGTAAATTTATACAGATTGGCCTTGATTCTGGATTAATGGTCTTTGTTTATGGCTGAAAAGATGCTTAACAGTTCCTGTTATTTCTGTGTCAGGGGAAATTCTTTGAAGGGCCCTGCTTCGAAGGCTTATGCACAGGTATTTGCTCCCCATCATGGGTGGGCAATTAGAAAAGCTGTTGCTGCAGGGATGTACGCCCTTCCTACTAAAGCACAACTTTTAAAGAAGCTGAATGAAGATGGTGAGTGCTTGGACCATTTCAAACACTTGTTTCTGAATTCAATATCTCATATGTTCTTGAAAGGTGTGCAAGCAATTATGCTGGGAGGATTAAAACCTGTTTTCCAATCGACTTTCTATCTGACTTGGTGCACCATAATTATGCCCGTGGTTATTTCAAACTAAAACGCGTCTGTTCTGCAGGCACTCTTATGTGTTTTAGAATCACTCGTATTGATTTCTTCATTTGTTTTTGCAGAAAGCTCGGCAATAATTCAAATGCAGAGTTATGTTGCTGCATCTGCGCCAGTCATAATGTATGTTGACAAACTCTTCCTCTCCAGAGAATTGGGTATAGATTGGTGAACAATGTAATTCCACTGAAATCTTATTTATTGTGATTGTCCTCTGGTAAAAAAAAAAAAGAACGTTAATATTCTTGCGAGTGGCATAAACTAATGTTTTATTGAATTGCTCATGCAATGGTATGTGGGTGTCAAACAGAGCTATATCTGGAGCCGAGTTGTTATTACTCTGTAGCTATATCTATCGTTCAATTTTTCCAAAAGATTACAAATTAAATAAAACTTTTGGATGCAATTTCTTTATCGTTCTTTTTTTTTTTTTCAAGATGTTGAGGACAAAATGCTTTCCATGCAGTTTAAAATGCATGATTTAATGCACGATCTTGCATTATCATCGGCTCAAATTGAATGCTCATTCATAAGCTCTAACAACTGCAGATTTCCAAAACGACCAGGCACTTGACGTTTCTTGACCCTCATTTATTTTTTCAAGCTCTTTCTACACTCCCAGAGATTGATCGTGCAAGAACACTTCTCTTTCAAGATATTCTAGAGGGGCCAAGTTTTGAAACAGGCATTGCGAATTATTTTTTTCAAAATTTAAGCATTTGCGAGCAATAAAAATGGTGGGTTTTTAATTGGAGGTGCCGCCACAGAAGACGCATTTGAGATATCTAAATTTATCGGGGAATACGAAAATGGAAAGACTGATCAAATCTATTTTCAATATACAAAATTTTCAAACTCTGATTCTGGGTTACTATGGATTGGATGAGTTGGCTAAAGATACGCGAGGTACATGATCAGCCTACCATTGTTATGGCTATGTACTTAGCAGAAGCGTTTGCCGGATGTTTGCCGGAAGGTGGGATTGGGTGCTTGGAGACTCTTCATATTTTATACGTTCGGGATTTGTGAAAATCTTTCGTGCCACAAGATGTGGTAGGTCTTAAAAAGCCTTCGAAAATTGCATATTTGCGAATGTTAAGAGCTTCATTTATTTATTTGTTAAGAAGCATGAAATACCTATTCTACTGTTCAGTTCACTAGCCAGTCAGAATTTACCCTGGCATTGTTGGTCTATGTTTTCTGTTTCTGCTGTGAGTGCTCTTCTGGTTGCATTACACTTGGTTCCTTCCAGATGTTGTCTTGAGGCTGCATGTGTCTGCCCTGTTTTCTGTATGTTTTTACTTTCTCTCCTATTTGTGTCTGCTTTCTGGGATACTTTCTTGAAGCCATTGTATTACTTCTGGATGAATATTTGTCATTTGTAAGAGTGTTCAGATTGGATTCATCTTCTTGTGAAAAAGAGGCCTCCATGTAAAACTGTCAGCCGATTAATCATAATAAGAGCATGAACATTTTCAAGAAGGAAGACAGGTAGTCCTAACATCCTCCCCTTAAAAATGAAAAAAAAAAAAAATCTAAATATTCTCTATTCTGACATGAAGGGTTTCGCGGGGGGTTGTTGAGAGATATGCACCGATAGACTGGGCGAAATTAGATGTGGAGAGCAAGAACTTGAAGTAGTGTGCATATAATCTTAACATATTTGAAAACTTTGAACTCTAATCTGGAATTTCATAAGAAAAATTATACTCGACTGTTCACATATATTTCCAACATTTCAAGGCCAGAACTTCAGGATAGAAAATTTAGGCTTAACATGCAACAAAAACCCAAGAGTGATCTTGTTAATGAAGCACCCGCTTCCGTCCATCCACCCTTCAACTGCTTTCTTTTTCCCCCCCGACTCAAATAGTACTTTACAAGTTGCCATTGCTGGAACTGAATTTGGTACAAAGCAAATGGACAGAATCCAAGGTCGAAATGAAATATACAAAGTGAGTCTTACTCCTCCAGGTAGGCATATCAGAAACGAATCATGTATTCAGAAACAAGCTTCTCATGTTGTGTACAGCCCACTAACCATAGTCTTAATAAATATAGGCCGTGCAGAATCAAATAGCTTCACAGGCAGCTCCATCAGCTTTGCTTTATTTCTTGAAGCATTTCAACTACCTTCTTCATTTTTGGCCGCTTGGCCGGTGTGCTGTCGGTGCAGAGTAATGCTACCTTAAGAGCTGCCAGCATCTCTCTCCTCCACCCGAAGGAGACGGTGCTAAGTCTTGCATCAAGTATCTGCTCAGGAGTCTCTCCCCTTGCAGGAGCACCATGAACCCACTTCACCAAATCTAACCCTTCACCAAAGTCCTCGTCGACTGGTAGCCGAGTTGTTAGGATTTCGAGCAGTACTACCCCATAGCTATAAACATTTCCTGGAGCTGTAACTTGCATTGTGTATGCATACTCTGCATAGCAAAGGAAAAGTAGAATGACAGTGAGAAACAAAGAAGCAGCTACCAAGTCTAGAATGATACGGTTTAAATATGCATACCCGGGGGAATGTAACCAAATGACCCTGCAACTGCACTGATGCTTGCTGTGCCTCTGGATGGATCCAAGAGCTTCGATATCTCCACCTCCCCAACCAAGGGCTGGAAGTCAGCATCTAGAAGAACATTAAAAGAAGAAATATCAAGGTGGATTGTGGCCACGTGATGAAGAAAAGCCAATCCTTCTGCCACCCCTATGGCAATGGATAGCCTCATAGGCCAATCAGGTTCATTCTCGGACTTCTTGCTTGATTCATGAAGAAGTTGAGCTAGTGTCCCATTGGGTAAATAATGATGCAGCAAAAGAACGACGTCTTCATAAATTACAAATCCAACGGGTCGCACTAGATTATCATGACAGAGCTTGCTCAGTCTTTCAAGTTCCCTTATCATCTTGTTCTGGTGATGAATTATGGTTCTGTCCATGGATTTTAGTCTCCTAGCCATCAATACCATCCCAGAAGGCATAACTGCCTTGTATACTGTGCTGAAAGTCCCGATGCTGAGCTTATTTGAATCTTTCAAAGTTGCTTTAACAACAGCATCAAGATCTATTGCTTGCTTGAGATTTTCAACAAAGACATTGCCAGCTATAATTGCTGGTTGGTCATTGGTTTTTTCATCAGCAATCCCTGCAGTCTTGGCTGCCTTTTCCTGTCTCTCCCTCATCATAAACAGTAGAACAACTATAGTTACAGAGACAAATACCGCCAAACCAGAGCCAATAACAGCTAGTATAATCCTGTAAGAGACCTTATGGTGGTAATTCTCCCGACCAGAAGGATAAGAATTTCCACATGACAAGCTCAACGGCTCTCCACAGAGTCCTTTGTTCCCCAAAAAGCTTGAATTTGGACTCTTTTGAAATGGTACAAAGGTGGGTACAGGGCCACTGAGCAGATTGTTGGAGAAATTAATCTCTATCAAACTTAACATTCCCTTGAATGAAGGAGGGATAGTGCCGGAAAGTTGATTGTTGGAGACATCCAATGAAACCAGCTTGTCGAGTTTCCCTAATTCAGGGGGCAGAGGTCCGTGGAGATGATTGAAGCTCAAATTCAAGGCTATCTGTAAATTCTTGATGTGGCCAATCTCCGGAGGGATATTTCCAGTCAAGTAGTTCCTACCCATTTGCAATTCAAGAAGTTTCAAGCAGTTTCCAATCTCGTGAGGTATCTCACCTTTGATTGAATTCTGGTCCAGAAGCAAGTACTGCAATCTTGACATGTTGCAAATATCATTAGGAACAGTGCCATTGAATCTATTATTACTAAGGTCAAGCTTGTTAAGGCTCTTGCACCCAATAATTGATATCGGGATATCTCCAAACAAACTATTACCCGAAAGAATCAATTCCTGAAGATTTACAAGCTGTCCAAGCTCAGGAGGAATAACTCCAGTAAATCCATTTGAGGCCAGATTTAAGAGGATTAGATTAGAGCATTGAGCAAACTCAGACACAATCTCACCAGACATATGATTATTGGCCACTTCAAAATATGTGAGGCTGCTAACATTCCCAATAGCCTTAGGGATGACTCCTACAAGATCATTGTTTCCAATTCGGATATTGGAGAGGCCTCTGCAGTTGCCAACTGATTCAGGAAGCTCACCTTGCAACCGATTCAGCGTAAGAATCAAGACTTCCAACTTCCCCATAGAAAAAATGCTCTTTGGTATTGGCCCTTCAAGCATGTTGGAATGAAGGTTCAACACCTTTAACTCAGAAACTGAACCTAGATTATCAGGAATTACACCACCTAAGTCATTCTCATAGGCAGTAAAAACCCTCAAGTTTGTCAAATTACCCACCCAAGATGGAATAGAACCATTCAGCTTATTACTAGAAATTTGAAAATCCTCCAGCTTTTCTAGACCTTGAAACTCATCAGGTATCTGTCCTACAAGCATGTTATTAGAAAGGTTCAATGACTTGAGGTTTTTAAGACTACCCAACTCCGTAGGAATCACACCTCCAAACTTATTCAAAGACAAATCAAGAAATTCAAGCTGCGACAAGTTCCCAATAGCTGAAGGAATTTCACCATGAAAACTATTGCTAGAAAGATCAAGCTGCTTCAGTGCTTTGAGCTCAGAGATTAGAGTCACGTTACCTCGAAGGCCAAGCCTTGAAAGGTCAAGCCCTTCAACCATTGAATGATTCAAGCCACAGCTAATGCCAGCCCACTTGCAGTAATTTGTGTTGTTGGCACCCCACCCAGGGACTCCAAGCTCTCTGTTAATGGCTAACAGTATAGCTTGATCATCCAACTGAGCAGTCACTAACAAAGACTTTGATAAAAACCCAAGAAAAAGACACACCAAGCATGAAAATGCCATTATTGAGTTGGTCTTTTATTCCTGGGTTAACACTTGTTCAGTGCAAGAACTCAAAATTTCTTCACGCCCCAACTCAAGAACATTATCATGTCCTAAACCCCCACATATCTTCAACAATAAAGTTTTGATCTTTTGATCAAAGAATCAAACTTTACAGCAAGAACACTTCGATGGGGACTTAGAGAGGTGTTTCATCAAGCAACGACCAAGAAATGCAAACCCCAAATGACTATTTAACAATTCAAGAAAACCCCATTTGAGATTTCATTGGAATCAAAGCAATGCACAGTCTGAAGCGATCAAAGAAATGCGATTTGGAAACAAAAAGACCCACATCAAAGGAAGAGGAAAGAACAAGAGAGAACAAACCAAAGAAGGACGACAAAGGATTGATGCATTATGGAGCATGGGCTGTAAATGTACTCGTATTTATCAATACACATCAATGAACAAACAAGAAGAAAATGGTTCAAGGCCTATGTAAGTGAAAGGAAAGTGTGAAGTTGAGGGAAGCAAGAAAAGAAAGTACACAGTACTATGTTTCTTGTTTTGTATTTAATTTTTTGTACAGGTGGGTTTTAGACACAGAAGAGAGAGAGAGCTTTAAGGGTCCGAATCATAAAAAGAATTGTTCTCTTCACTCACGTAAGGCTTTTTCACGAGAAATGACAATGAGCAGTGATGAGTGAATGAAAGCTGCATAAAATCTCTCTCTCTCTCTCTGTGAGACTGCAACTGTCGTTGTGTTGTGGGTTTTGATACTTATGTTGACGCATTCAAGAGTAGAGTAGAGTAGCCCTACATTCATTTTAATTAATTAATATTGACTAATTTTAATACTAATCTTGATATAGTAATTAACCAAATAGATTTGTTCCTCCATTTATGGGGCAATGCATGGTGGGAAAAAGGTAGCTTTCATAAATTTATTATGGATTTGGGTATGGTGGCAAAGGATAAATTTTCATAAACTTAAGATCTAGATCTCTCTTACACGTGATTTGTGAAAATAATTTCTTATTTTCAGTCATGATTAAAAAAAAGTTATTAAGTAGATTTAATATGATTTTCATAAATTTAATGACTTGGATACGTGTAAAAAGGGTAAATTTTCATAGATTTAGTTTTGGGATGGCATGATTTATGAAGAGAAATAATAAGTATAAATTTTTTGAAAATATCATTGTTTTTTTATGATGTTGTAAGCACTTGTATGGAGGTGCAGTAGTTTTTATTTTTTATAATTTTTAAAAATATGTTTGTTTTAAAAAAGTATTAAATTTATATATTTTTTAATGTTAGTTTGATGATTTTGATATATTAATATACAAAAATATTTTAATATAATTTTTTAAAAAGTATCAACATTATATTAAATGTACTATTTTCATGTTAACAATCAAGTTGAGACCTCATTGTCTCTCTCACTTTTTTCCCCTAGAAAGATTTGACCAAATATGAGAGAAAAAGAAAATCTAGATAAGTAAGGCCTAACTTGATAGAGTGCTGATGTGAAATTACAAAGCTGAAAAAATGTGCAAAAGGTGTTTTAGGTCTATCATGGTATCATTGCAGTGTCAAAAAAAATAAAAAATAAAAATAAAAAGGTAAAACTTTTCAATCACACCTTTGGTGATTTACAGTTTTGAATTGCTGTGATTTTTTTCATAATTTATAAATAATAAAATATTTAAGGGGAGCAAAATCGAAGGGGATAATCAACAGTGATTTGAGAAGGTAATATCTAAAAATATTTTTCAGATAATATTATATTTAATTTTTACTATGGGATTTTATCTCCTAGCTTTTAACAAAGTTTTTTTTTTTAAAAAAAAAACACTACATGTTTCAAATTACAAAATAAGAGAATTTTTCACAGGAAAAACTTCTTTCCCAATTTCAGCATCCCATTCTTTTTGCGGAATGTAGGGAAAGGAAAAGGACAGTGAAACCCTAAATTTGCTCTTTCATGGCACAAACCTTGGATTCCCCTCCACCTTGGGGTGGGCATTTTATTCCACGCATAAAGTTTATCATTTTCAAAAAAACATTTTCATTTTCAATTTTTAACTTTCTAATTTAGTAGCTAATACTTTTAAAATCAGTGACGGTTGGTATTTGTATTTGATAATGTATCCGAGCACCTTTCAAGAATATATTTAACTTTAAAAAGATATTAAATTAATTTTTTTTAGTATTTTTTTTTATAATTTTAATATATTAATGTTAAAAATAAAAAAATAATTTTAATAAATTTTCAAACAAAAAATATATTTGAAAAACATCATGCACCACGGTAATAAACAACTATCTAATAGATGGTCTAATGGTAAAAGCTTGGGACTAAAAAATTTACTTTTTTTATGGTTTCAAGTTCGAGTCACGTGATTATTAATATAATGGTCACTAAAGGTTTAAATAGTTGTTAACTTCAAAGCTCGTGGGACTAGTTGATGTGCATGCAAGCTGGCCCGGACATCCATGTTAATAAAAAAAAAAAAACACGCATGATTTAAGTTACAATAAATATAAACAAGGTTTTTAAATCTAAAAACTCGTGGGATGTGCCTGTTTGGGTGCATTGTCCCATGAGATGGGTCCATAAACAAAATTAAGTTTGCTAAATAACATGTTAGACAATTCCATGATAAGATACACATCTTGGTCTTTATTTTTTTTGCATTTTGGGGGCAAATTACTATTTATTAGTCCATGTCAGTCACCTTCGATTATCTATGATCTTGCTATTATGTCATGCAAAGGAGGAAAATGTGTCCTCTTTTCAAGAGACAATGCTAGTTGAGTTGTTGCTTAGTTCTATCGAGTGATTTTTAAGGAAAATTTCTAAAATTAGTGCACAAAAAATAAAAGGATGCATGGGGCCTTGCTGTTCTTCCATTATTGTACTATACACTCAACCACTCTAGAGAATTGAAATTTGAAACTACATTTTCTTGTACATCGCGTGACACCCTCTTGCTTTCATGATGGGTACCATTTAAGAAAATTCGTAAATGGGATGGTGTCAAGTCGATTTAGGGTTAATGATGGATATAAAAGAGCTATAAATTTTTAGGAATGTGATTCAGAATTTTTTTTTTAATTAACGCTGTTATTTAAATTAGTTTATATGCACTTTAATTAATTTTATAAACCTAAAATTAACAACAATGTAAACTTCTAGTGACTCTGAAATTTATAAAACTCAAACCGGTAATCTCTATGAAACAAATCTATAATTTAACCAATTGAACTATATTACTTAAAGTTATGATTTAAAATTTTTAATTAACTTAAATTCACATATCATACTTCTATGATTTAATTATGATAAAAAAAATTAGGTTGCATCCATTCAAAAATTTATTTTTTAAGGGAATTTTCACTGCCAGCCATAATAACTTAATAAGAGATAAAACCCAATTATTTGAAAATTAAAATTATAGCTCTTGCAAATTTAGGGGGAAGAAAAGGACTCGAGCCTACAGGAGTTGCTCCATCTAATCATTACAGTCAAGAACCTTGAATGTTACTATTTTTTTTTTCTTTTCCAGTTGCTCCATCTCTCTCGTGCAGAAATAATCATGGCTTGAAATCACTTGTGGTCCTTTACCTTGCACATATGGTTCAATCAAGTCCTCTACTTCAAATTGTCTCAAATCAACCCCTTTTCTTGTAATCAAGACGAACTCGGAAATTAAGCTCGATAAAATATATAAAAAAAAGAGGTACCGAAAATGATCTTTAGCAAGATTTATGGGTCTTTCCAACTCATCAAACCAGAATAAACAAGGGAGCAAGAATTGATAAGTGATGAACCATCTTAGCAAGTGAATCATCAAATGGTGGATACTTTTGACAGCTTGTAATTCCTTTCTTGTTTTTAAATGTTTTTTAAAAAATATATTTATCTTGAAAAAAATATTAAATTGATATTTTTTAAATATTTTCAATGATTTTTATATATTCACGTAAAAACATTTAAAAAAATCATTTTAATTTATTTTTAAATATAAAAAACATCTTCAAAAACCTTCAGCATGCCTCTTAAGATTCCAAGCACAAATCGGGTAAGGGCCTGTTTGTTTCTGCGTTTCAAAAGCGCTTTTAAAAAAATTTGAAATTTTTTTATTTTTTATTAACTTCAAATTAATATGTTTTTAGTGTTTTCAAATCATTTTGATGTGCTGATGTCAAAAATGAGTTTTAAAAAATAAAAAAATATCATTGGCATGCATTTTGGCACGAAAAATTATTTAAAAAGCAATCGTAACTACACTGCCAAATAAGCTGTAAGGCAGTCTCTTGAAGGGAGCATGCAGGAGGAGATGTGACAGACCCATTAGGATTGCGACAAGTGGAAGCTCTCTTGGCTCTATCATCCTCTCTGATGTGGTAGATAATAAGGTGACTGGCATCCAATTCTTCGACCCCGTCGCCCTGTGAAATTAGACATTTTATTTTTATGCATGCATGCTTACTCTTGAAAAATCTCCTTTGAAAAGTACTCTTTGTCCTCTAATTGTTCCCTATTGCCTATCATTATGTGCATTAATATACATACATATATATATATATATACATACATATATATATATATATACAGTGGCGGAGAGCCACGTAGGGGCAAGAGGGGGCAATTGCCCCCTCCCCCAATGCATAAATGTAATTCTCTGCTCCTCCTGGTACAACTTTTCCAGCATATTAAAATTCAACTTTGCAGGTTTTAGTACAAGTTTGATGTGCAGTTCGTTTTTCCTGTAGCTGTTATTCTACATTTTATTTACAATAATTTTTACTATGAATTTGATGTTTACTTTTCAAAGGGCTGTAATCAACAACATAATAAGAGTTGTCCAAACAAAAACTTTCATTAAATAAAGTAAAATTTTAAGAATAACAGCTGGGATCACATAAGCCCAGGCATAATTATTTATAACCAGTTTATTATATTAAAAAATTAATATAATATTTTTATTGGGTTAATTTTTTTTAGCTACTAATTGAACAAGGTTCTTTTTTTTTTCATTAATAATCTCGACTCGCTTCCTTCTATAAAATTTCTTTTCAGGCCCTAAGCTATTAATTAGTTGAGTAATTAACCTCTTATGCTTTATGTTTTAAAAAAGTTTTTTTTATCTTTTCTATTTGTTTCATTATCTAATTTTAGTTTTATTTTTTTTATAATTAGTTATTGAAAATGTAGGGTTTATAATAATATTGAGAAAGATATTTTTAATGAGATTAAAAATAAAATTATTATGAAGCAGTTTTAAAATATAAAATCTTGAAGAGATGTAAGTTTTTTCATTTTAAAAGCATTCTTAAATTAATTTACTTGACTTGAGTTGATATGTGTGTGTATACATATATATATATTTCAAATTATTTTTTATATATATAACACATGTATGTATAATTAGTAATTTATCCCTTTATTTAAAAACTTCTAACTCCGTCACTGTATATATATATACATATATATATAATACTCGATTAAATGATGATAATCATGAAAGAAGAGGAGTATTGTTTAAATTGTAAATGAGTAGTCTTGTAATACTATGATCATAGTCTTGCTGTAATGTAACCTAAGAAAGTGGATTTTTATGAATGTTACGTAGCTTTTATTATTCTTAGATGTTTTTTTTAAAAAATTATTTATCTTTATAAATATATTTTTTATAATTTTGATATATTGATGTGAAAAGTAATATATATATATATATATTTAAATAAAAATATTTTAAAAATATACTATGGTATTAAACATGAAAAAAAAATTCCAACATAAAAGTGATGCGTGTTGGAATAAATCCAAGTAAAAAGTTAATAAAGGGTATTTTCATATTTTCGATCTTAAACGAAGGACCCTACTCATCGGGTTAATTTAATGACTGAAAAGAGATGTGTTTTCTTTTTAGTTATCCAAAAATTATATATGCGATCATATTATAAAAGTAAAATTCTTATAAATTTTTCATTTATCTTTTTTATTAAAATAAAGAGGTGGATTTAATCCAAGAACTGCGTACACCTTCTCGTTTGGTTAGGACAAAAAAAAACTATGATAGAGGTTGAGTTTTAAATGTTAGCAATCAAGAGTTTGTAATCTATTCCCTTTAGTTGCTAAATATTTTGCATTTATGATGTTTGCATGTATTTGAAGAATATATTTTAAAAGCATTTCTAAATATATGTTATTTCTAGAAGTTAATCATTAAATCTTTACTAAAATATAATCTGTTGGTGATTTTGTCTATAATATTTAATTTAAAATTTTAATTTAATTGAAATATTTTAGAAAACCGTTAAATAATACTAATAACTTTTCAATATGTCAATGATTTTATCTGTAAAGAACAATAATTAACAACGCAACTAGAAAATAAACAGTTCTAGAGCTCTCTAAAAAATACTAACAAAATTTTTTGTTGGTGATTCTCTTTGTAATTAACATGATGAACAGTGTTCACAGTTTACTAATGAATTTATTGACAGAATTTATTCCCTTGGTAATTTTGTTGGTGAAAATAACACGTTATTTTTTATTGTTTTGTTTTAATTATTTTTTTTCACTGTAATTATCTCGGTAAATACTAAGAGAATATTCATGTTGGTAAAATCTGTTTTTCATTTATGATTCTATTAGTTATTTTATGGATTTATTTAAAAAAAATAAATATATAAAACTAGGATATAAAAATTATAAATGAAATATTTTTATCTCATACGCTTGTGGATTTTATATTTTAAGGGTATTATTATGTTTTATATTTTACGTTGCTCATGGAATAATTATTGATATTCTATTATTTATTTTATGAATCTATTTTTTAAAAAATTGAGATATGTAATTAGAAAAGAGACATAAATAAAAATATTCTTATCAATTTTTATAGGTTATGAATTTTCATATTTTTATTTCTTCAAAATAAACCTCACATGATAACTAATAGGCTAATAAAATACCACTAATTACCTTACGAGCACAATAAATCTTTCTCGTTTTATCATAATCTTTTTCGATCAAAAAACTCTGCAACTATTGAAAAGTTCCATTCACTTCTTGTTTTTCCTCAAAACATCAAATCAATATTTCTTAGAATCCAAACAAAACATACATCAATAATTGACAAAGGTATTTGTTTCGAATGTGACTTTGGTTTGTTACCTTGTGAATTATTGAAGAACTCACACACCTTGAACTCCTCCTCTTCCTCCTCCTATCAAAAACAAATTTTAAACATAATTTTTTAATTTAAAATGCTGTATGGGACCCCGTTAAAAGGTGATGGTTATGGAATCTCACAGACAAGTCATGTCTGCATGAGAGTAAGCTGACCACCACCATGTTCTATACGTACGGTGTACAAGAGATATATAAAAGGATGTTGCGATATACTCACAGTCCTTCTGATAAATCTTTACTTCTTTGCAGATTTCGGATTACTGTAGAGCTTGGGGATGATTATTTTATAAATAGTTTTTTATTTTAAAATATATTAAAATAATTTAAAAATATTAATTTAAAATAAAATAAAAATTCAAAAATATTTTTAAAATCTAGAAACAAACATGTCAAAAGGACATTTGGACTACGTTATTAAAAATAATTTTTTAAAATAAAAAATAATTTTCAATAACAAATATTTTTTTAAAAATAATCATTATAATACCCTTAAACTAGATATATCATAAAGCAAAGACTATATCATGGATGTCTTAGGCACCTTTTGCTCATGATTTTGGTAAATAGAAAGACCACATTGTCAAGTATATTTCTTTTTCAATGTGAAACCAAGCCCCCAAGTTTTAAATTTAAAGGTTTTGCTTTTTTTTTTTATAATTTTAGTTTTGAACCATGTAATTATTATACGATACTTATTAAATATTTATATAATTATTAATTTTAAAATATATAAAATTAATTGAAATATATGTAAGTTGTTTTAAACACATATATTAATAAACAAAAATCAATTTTCTTTAATGATTATTAATAGCTTTAGTCCTATCAAACTTAATTAAAAATATTAAACAAGAAACCATGAATTGAGGCAAGGATTTTGCAGGGATCAAGGCAGGGAGCCCAACCATGTTTCCATGGGATGCCATGGCGGCACCACTTTAACACGATTGAGGGGTCCAATGATTTTCTATCACATTACTTTTTATTAAATTAATTCTCAATATCTTACGTTTGAACAATAGTATTAGGATATGTAGACGTCTCAAATCTCAATATTTCCACTTTGACTCCATTTTTGGCTCGCATCTGTTGGAACCCAGTCAGAAAAGATCCAAGTACAGTTTCATTGCAATTTGTATCAAGATTTAATTCATAATGGTGATGAGTGATTGATGGGATATATAAATCTATTTTCAATCACTTAATTTTTATTTTTTTAATGATTTTGGTGTTAATTATCTAAGTGAATAGAATATGGTTATTTTTTAAAGTAGTTTTTATTTAAAAATATATTAAAATAATATTTTTTAATTTTAAAATTTATTTGTGATATCAATACATAAAAATAATTTAAAATTAATTTTTAAAAAATACCTTTAAAATACAAAAACCAATAAATACTACTATGTTTTAAACTGTGGTTGCCGTGAAAAAACATAAGAAATACACAATTGAAAACCTAAACCTCCCAATTAATAAAGAAGAAATGATCTCAAATGTCTTTCTTCTTTATTTTTCTGGGTGGATCATGAAAGAAATGAGAGCTTTTGATTAATCTATATCTAATTTTGATCTCTTTTGTAGTTTTAAAACGACAGTCATCCTAATTAATACAAAAACAAATTCAAATATTTTCTACTTTTTTTTAATCGGAATTATTAATTAATCTTATTCGGTAGAAAATCAACCAATTAATCATATAAGATAATAGAAGATAATAATCCCTCTACCTAATAAATACATCTTCAGCTCAAATGAAAACAAAACAAAGATGATATCTTATAAAAGAACTATTTAATAAATCAAACTATCAATTTCATGCATATGTGAATTATGTTGGTTACAAGACCTTCAAATTCTAACCATAGTTAAAAGATTATGATTGTATTGACGGCCGATTTATAATCCAATTAATTTAAGATTTGATTTAGATCGAGTCTCACAATAAAATAAGAGTTAATCTAATATAATTTAATTAAAAATTTAAATTAACTATTTATCTAGTCAGAATCTATTGAATTTTTTTTAAAAAAAATTCAAAAACAATATCATTTTATCATTTTAAAAAATCTATTTTTTCAACTTCGGTTTGAAAATAATGATAATCCCTGCGATGCAAAAAAAAAGAAAGAAAAATCAACACTTCTTGTTCGTTGCATGCTTCTACTCTATTGGAAGTTGGGATGTCATCTTGTTCCATGGTTTGATGAACCAGAGTTCGAAAATTGATTACTCACAGACAGCATATCTAACCTCATAGGAAAATCATTAGGGTTCATGATAGCATCATTAGTGGCATCCCAGCATAGACTATAGAGAATGCCGATTCGTCAAGCGAAACCCTAAAACTACAAAAGAAAGGCTAAACTGCTGGAGCTATTAATTATATCAACAATAATGATTTTGTCACAGAAAGAAAAAAGGAAGTGTAAATGTCCCGAGGACAGATTGATTCTGCAGTCAAATATTCCGGTTCGATATTAGTTTTTTTTTTAATTCCTTTAGAGCGAAAATAACTTTCCATTTTGCCGTGCTGTGTGATGATTTTGAACAGAAAAGAGAACGCACAAAACAAGAACAAGTTCATAAGATATGATGACAGAGATTCTTGAGACATGAAAAAGATGTATTTCCTTGAAAAGACAAGTAGAATTAGAAGCAAGGCCACACACACACACATCATAATTTGGGCCAGGTAGCACTTCAGGTTTCTAGCCTTCTTTTCGAAAGTGAAATCTCCACTGCAAAACAAACTTATTACACTAGATCAATGTTTTTTTTTTAAAGAAATGCTGAAGGTTAGAGGCTGAAAACCAAAAAGGAAAGAAAGAAAATAAAGAACAAAACGTTTTGGCTGCTTAATCTGCAATACAAGTTTTCTATATTGATTGTCTCGTTTTTTTTACAATGAAAAAGCAGAAGGAATATATATACAGGTATCAAGGCTGACTCATCAGCCTTTCCCATGCAGAAGGAATTTGTGCCCACGCACAGTAGCATGGGTAACAGATTTCGTTATAACAATAAAGGAAAGCATAACTACCTATAGCTGTAAAATGAAATAACTGATTGTAGCTGTAAATGGAAAAGGTTACTAATCATCCTTTTTCTTTTAACAACATTACATCCTCCTCCTCATTCTTCAACAGCCCCCCGCAAGATGGAGCATAGTAGTTGACAATGCCCATCTTGGACATATGAGAAGATAATAGATATGCAGGCAAGGCTTTTGTAAACACATCTGCTAGTTGACATTTTGTAGACACATAGGCAGTTTGGAGGACACCGGCTTGGATGTTGTCACGAATAAGGTGACAATCTAACTCAATATGCTTGGTGCGTTCGTGAAAAACAGGATTTGAAGCAATGTGTAATGCAGCTTGGTTGTCACAATGCAGCACAGCGGGGTGAGGATGAGAAATATGAAGATCTGTTAGAAGGAAACGCAGCCAAGTAATTTCAGAGCTAGTGATGGCCATGGCACGATACTCAGCTTCTGCTGACGAGCGAGAGACCACGGATTGCTTCTTTGATTTCCAAGAGATTAAAGATGAACCAAGGAAGATGCAGAAACCAGAGACAGAACGTCTAGTATCAGGACAAGATGCCCAATCAGAATCACAATATGCTGTGATATCCAGATTATTTGCTGAAGAAAAGAAAAGACCCTGGACTGGAGCCCCTTTGATGTATTTCAGGATTTTGAAAGTTGCAGCTAAGTGAAAATCAGTAGGATGATCCATGAATTGGCTGAGAATTTGGACACTATAAGAAATGTCTGGCCTCGTGATGGTTAAGTATAGAAGTTTTCCAACCAGCTACCTGTAATATGTAGCATTAGATATAGAAGTGCCCTCCTCTTTACTGAGCTTCAAGTTTTGATCCATAAAAAGCTTAGAAGGTCGAGACCCGAGAGTGCCAAAGTCAGCAAGAATATCTAAAGCATATTTTCTTTGATAAATCTGTATGCCTTGTGAATTTCGGGCAATTTCAAGTCCTAGAAAATACCGCAACTGGCCCAAGTCTTTGATTTTGAATTGCTTGTTGAGAAAGACTTTAAGATCCTTAACAACAGCAGGAGAGTTACTGGCAACAATAATATCATCGACATATACTAGTAAGACTGTAAATGATCGACTGTCTTGCTGATGAACAAACTATAATCTGCCTTGGACTGATAAAAACCGAACTGAAGTAGAGAGGTAGAAAATTTTGAGTACCATTGGCGTGAGGCCTGCTTTAACCCGTAAAGACTCTTAAGCAATCTACAAACTTGATGAGGATGACCATGAGTGTATCCAGGAGGACGTTTCATGTAGATTTCTTCCTGTAAATCGCCATGAAGGAAGGCGTTGTTGACATCAAACTGATATAAGCCCCAACCTTTCACAGCTGCTATGGCTAGAAGGCAACGTACTGTAACAAGTTTAGCAACAGGAGAGAAGGTTTCGTGATAGTCAATACCTTCTTCTTGAGTGTAACCCTTGGCCACTAACCTTGCCTTATACCTTTCAATGCTGCCATCAGAATTGTATTTGATTTTATAGACATATTTGCAGGCAATAGGTCTCTTGCCAATAGGCAGATCAGTCATGATCCATGTTTGGTTATCCTCCAGAGCTTTCAATTCATCTTTTATGGCCATGCACCAATGAGGATCATTAACAGCTTGAGCATAGGTTTGTGGCTCGGTGTGAGAAGAAATTGAAGCAGAGAATGCTTGAAAAGGTAAGGAGAATTTACTGTATGCAAGATATTTACTCAAAGTAACTGCGTTACCTGAAGGAGCCTCAGTTGTGGTGTCTAGGATTGGATTGGATGAATTGAAGGAAGCCAGTTGACAATGAAAATCCTGCAAGTATTTGGGAGCCTGTTTCGGTCTATCAGATTTGCGAACAGGAAGGTGAGGTGGAGAAGTGTGTGAAATGGGAGGTGAAGAGGAATCAATATCTAAGGATTGTGAGTCAGGTGAAATAGTCGGGGTTGAAGATAAGTTGGTGGAAGTGGAAGGTGAAGGAGGAGTGTCAGGAATAGGATTTGGCAAAGGTTCTAAAATGGAAAAAGAACTAGGATCAGAAAACTGAGGTGAAGTAAGAGGAGGCAGAGTATCAGAATGGAGAGAGTTGGGAATAGGTAGGTTGAAAGGAAAAAATTGTTCGTGAAATACCACATCTCTAGATAAAAGAATGTCATGTGTTTCCAAATCTATCAATTTATAGCCTTTGACCCCAAAAGGATAACCAAGAAAAGCACACTTTCTAGCACGAGAATCAAATTTCTTTCTGCCCTGACCTATAGTAGTTGCAAAGCAAAGGCAGCCAAAGACCCATAGGTGGTGATATGTGGGACTAGTGTGAAAAACTGCCTCATAAGGTGTCTGATTGTGTATTAGAGGAGTAGGAATACGGTTGATAATGTATGTGGCAGTGAGGACACAATCATTCCAGAACTCAAGAGGTAAACCAGCTTGGAATCTAAGAGCTCTAGCGACATTTAGAATATGTTGATGTTTTCTTTCAACTATGCCATTCTGCTGGGGAGTTTCTACACAGGTTCTTTGGTGAATGATGCCATTTGTATGGAAAAAATCTTGCATGTGAAATTCGGCCCCATTGTCACTTCTTAGATACTTGACTTTAGCTCCAAATTGAGTGTGAATAAGATTGCAGAAGGATTCTATAAATTTACGTGTGTCTGACTTATGGCTGAGCAAATAGACCCAGGTACTACGAGACAAGTCATCAACAATTGTTAAGAAGTATTTACTCCCGTCATAAGCTGCAACAGAACATAGTCCCCATAGATCACAATGTATAAGTTCAAAATTGGAAAAAGATTGATGCTGGCTGTGATTAAAGGGGAGTCTATGCTGTTTTGCCAATGGACAAATTGAACAAGGAGCTGTATTAATAGTAGAACGTGGAGTTTTGATTACAACAGGATCTCTAATTAACTGTAATCTGGAATTGGAGATATGGCCAAGGCGATAATGCCATAGATCAAAAGGATGAGTGTTTAATGTGGTACAAACAGAATGCAAATGGTGATTGTCAAAATACTTGGATAGTTTGCACATCAAGGCATCTGGAGATACTTCAACATGCTTAAGATGGTAGAGACCATGCTTCATTTCACCCAATCCAATCGTTGTCCATGACATGAGGTCCTGCAGAAAACAAGCAGTGGAAAGGAAGACAAAACAACAAGAAACATTTCTGGTTAATGTTGGAGCCGAAAGAAGGTTGAAAGTAAAAGAAGGAACACACAAAACATTCTCAAGAGTGATCAATGTGGAGAGTTTGATTGTTCCTATGTGTGTGACTGGAACTTCTTGGCCATTTGGAAGTTTAACATTATAGGACACAGTAGCTGTTATTGCTGTAAAAAATATGGTGCTGCAGATCATATGATCTGTAGCTCCTATGTCTATGATCCAAGGAACATTATTGATATCAAAAGATTTGTGAGAGTAAGCAGAGAAGCAAGTTGTGATACCAGACATTGATGGTAAACTCGTAAAGTTGGCCATTGGAGAAGGTGTGGCAGCTGGACTTTGTTTTTCATGAAGCAACTGCAATATTTTTTTATACTGATTTGAGATCAAATTCATCTTGTCAACTTGAGTCTAAGGTAGATCTTTAGCTATAGTGACGTTGGATTGTCTAGTATGCATGTTTGGCCGTCTTCCCTTGTTATGTAATTTATGACCAGGAGGATAGCCTACCAACTTGTAACATTTTTCTGCTAGATGTCCACTCATATGACAATGGCTGCAAGTAGGCGGTGTAGCATTTCCTGCCTTAAAACAGTCTTCTAAGAGATGTCCTTGAATCTTGCAATGTGGACAGTAGGGTCTGTTAAATGACCTGAAGGTTGTGGAGGAGTTTTTGGCAAGAAAAGCCATTGACTCAGGAGCAGACGTATGAGATAACATTTGGTGTTGTTTCTCCTGTTGTTGAATAAGAGAAAAAACTTTGCTGACTTGTGGTATGGGATCCATCAACATGATCTGATCTCTCACATTAGAATATGTATCGTTTAGACCCATGAGAAACTGGATTACACAATCCTGTTGGTATCGATCAACCAGCATTTTCATCTGTCCACATGAACACTCTGGCATGGGACAATGTAAGGTTAATTCATCCCAAATTGTTTTAAGCTTCCCATAATAAACACTGACTAAATCATTTCCCTGATTTAAGTTGGCTAGAGCTCCTTTAAGTTGAAATATTCGTGGACCATTTTGCTGGGTAAGTCTCTCACAGAGTTCATTCCAAATCTCATAGGCATTGTCAACAAGAATGAAAGAAGACTTTACTGAAGGACTTACAGAATTGTGAATCCATGAAACAATCATGTCATTGCATCTTTCCCACGCTTCTAGAAGGGGATCATTGGGGTTTGAAGGTTTTGTGATACTGCCATCAACAAAACCAAGTTTGTTCTTGGCTCTAAGGGCTCTCTTCATGCCTCTTGCCCAAGTAACATAGTTTTCTGTGGTTAAGGGATCAGTTACCAAACCAAGAACTGACGTATCTCCATGATCAAGTCGATATGGATTGTTTGGGTCAGAGAGGTTATGGAAACGTGAGGTTGATTTTGTAGTGAATGGTCATATTTGTTGGTTTTCAGCATCTTTTTCCATTTTTAGTTAAAGAACCTGGCTCTGATACCATGAAAGAAATACTGAAGATTACAGAGGCTGAAAACCAAAAAGGAAAGAAAGGAAATAAAGAACAAAACGTTTTGGCTGCTTAATCTGCAGTACAAGTTTTCTATATTGATTGTCTTGTTTTTTTTACAATGAAGAAGCAGAAGGAATATATATACAGGTATCAAGGCTGACTCATCAGCCTTTCCCATGCAGAAGGAATTTGTGCCCACGCACAGTAGCATGGGTAACAGATTTCGTTATAACAATAAAGGAAAGCATAACTACCTATAGCTGTAAAATGAAATAACTGATTGTAGCTGTAAATGGAAAATGTTACTAATCATCCTTTTTCTTTTAACAATATTACATCCTCCTCCTCGTTCTTCAACCTTTTTAGCTAGTTAATTATAAAATAATATCTTTTTAAAAAACATTATTTAATCCAATCAACATCCACCCAATTTAATTTAAAAAACAACCTCAACTGGGTCGTAAATGAACAGATTATTAGATCAATAACGTTGCAATAAACTATGCTTTCATGCCTTAATTAAAATTTAAAATCTATAGAAGAGATTGCTCTACAGTATTAATCTCAGTCTCAACTTCTTGCTAACAACTTGATATGAATTTAGCTGACATTGAATTTTTTCTCTCTTTTCATTTTTTTCTCTGTATTATCAAATTTCGGTCCTGAATCTGGAAGTGAGAGTTTTGACACTCGAATTGTAAGAGTTTCCAGCATGCAAAAACCAGGACTGCAAAAACGGATGTAAATCTCCATGTGCGAGGCCCAAAGTTGCAATGATGAATATATGAGGTATATGGGGGCCTCCTCCTCCTCCTCCTCCTGCTGCTGCTTTATTTGCTGATATTCTCCTGAATTGATTTTCCATGATGAACATGGCCTTCACTTGCTAGGAAGGGGCCCTACATGAATATAACGTGATTGAAGCAACGGAACACTACTTGGGGTTGTACTAACTATGAAGAGAAACAGATACAATCCCTCCTCCTCCTCCTCCTCCTCCCTCCTCCTCCTCCGCCTCCATAGCAGAGCATCCTTTTTCACTTTCTAAAGACATGACTCCACTGTCTGCCTCGTATCAATAGCATGTGCAGGGGTGATGGTGTGGGGAGCCTCTTTTGGTGATTGCCATCCTTGTGACCACAGAAAAGGGGTCTGAAAAAGCAAATGAGATTTCACTGTAGAATCTATATTGATTGAGACTAGGCTCTCTCTTTACTAGACATGCATCATGACCCTTGTATCATGTATTGTCTCACCTGCTTGCGGCATCAAGGGTCCCCTCCCCCTTCTCTCTCTGTCTCTGGTTTTTTCTTTTTTTTCTTTTCTTGGCCATGGAGCTTTATTTTGGTGCTCTCTTCATTGAATTCCTCTTGGCATTATCCTGCATCATAGTGTGGGATGGTGGGGGTCCATGGACCATGTTAACTGGCCCATGGTGTGTTCTCCTGTGGGTCGACCGCCCTTATGAACGGTGCATATATCAAGTTTGGAAGCGAAATAATTAACTAGAAAAATAAATAAATTCCACGTCGATTCATAAAATGAATATTGATAGAAGAAGAAAGACGAAGAATCATCCATTTGCCACACAAATACAACGATAATCCAAAGCTGAAACCCATCACGCATCGCTGCTATTTTTTCCTTGCTCTGTTTGTTTACTTTTCTTCAGAAGCTTAGGCCTAGGCCTCATGGGCTTCAAAAACTGAGCCTGTAATCTAACCATCTCTTTCAAAATCCCAACCAGCCTGTCTTCTATCTCAAGCCCATTTTCCTCTACGACTCCTAACCACCTAGCCACGGCCTCCAAAGTGCTAACACACCCACCACAAGGCTCCTTTCTCAAAACCAGGTCAGAGTCATAAATACTCCCTCCTTCTGTGCCTCCATCAAACCCATCCAAACACACCCTTGTTGCGAATCTACTCAGATACCCTTCACTAGCCCTCACCATCTCCTTAGCATGCTTCCACGTGGCATCGAACACGATTAAGACAGGAGGGGTGTTGTTTTTTAACGCTGTCTTGAGGTCTGATAGAGTCACAGCCGGTGAGGATTGTGAGGGGGGGAACAGGTAGTAGGTGGAGGAAGGGGGTTGGTTTATCAGGGTGTTGGAGGTAAGCCGGCGGGTTATTATAGAGGAGGAGTTGAGGAGTGACTTGGTCAGGAGAGGTGTGGTGTTGAGTTTGTGGTGGGATTCGTGGGGGTGTTGGATTATTATGATTTGTGTTCTTGTTGGGATTCGTGGGGTCGGAATGACGTGGCAGAGGCAAACTGGGATTGGACGGTCACATTTGTGGCAGATTGAACGGCGTTTTGGTGGTGGAGACGGTGGCTTGTTGTCTGGTTCTGGTTCCGGTTCCATTTCCGACCGTGGTGGCGACTTGTGGTGGTGGGCTTGCGGCTCCTGCGTTTGCGAGTTTTATTTGATTTAACTCAAACCCTTGTTTTAAAGAGAGGATAAAAATCACGTGTGAGCTCTCAATTTCCAACTGTTAATCAAATCAGTCCTCCTACTTCATTTTTTTAGGAGAGTATATAGATTGAGAGATTATTAAGACATGAAAATTTCCGTTTAGATTGCAAGCTTGGTAAAAATGATCATCTTTAAAATGTCTAGTTGACATCAAATATCAAACAATTTGAAGTCCATCTGTATAGCTAGACAAATATCAAAGAGGAAGAAGAAGGTAGCGTTAGCATGGGAATCTCAGTATTGTATTACAGTTTCTTCCAAGTCAATTATGGAGTCCATCTGTATATTATTTTAATATTTTTTAAACCATACATTATTTGATTTTAATGTTTTTTCAAATAAAAAATTATTTTAAAACTATTCTAACAAATAATTTTAACCGGATTAACGAACAAAAATATCAAGAACATCACACAACTCATGCAAGAAATTTTTAGCAAATATTACATGGTTTTACTTATATTCGTTAAACCTAGCTAGACTCCATAATTGACCCTGGTTCGGGAAAAAATAATTAAAAAAGACCTCATTTTTAAAATAATTAACTCGATAATCCAGTGCATCATGCTGTTAAATTAGGCTTAGGCTTGAAGACTAGGATTTTACACTTTATAAAAGCACTTATTTTATTATATTGAGTGATTATCTTATAGACATAGGCATTGACGTGGATATAGAAATAAGGTATATTTTTAATACTAAAAATATTAATTTAATTTTTTTCTAAAAAAAATAAAAAACTTGGAAAAATACGGTTGAATAGCGCTCTCATACAGTGACGTAATCAAACAATATTAGTGTCTATGAACTCGATTTGTTAAGAGACCATGGATGAATTTTTTAAGTTCGAGAGAGAACATTCAACAAGAGCGCATGATAGTCAACAAAACGATGTCGGTTTTAAGAGGGCGGAAAGATAAACTGTCGTTTGGTGTTTTGGTAAGAAAATGACACCCTTTCGAGCTTCCATCCAACGTGTCGTTTAAGACAGAGAAAACAGGCGCTCTCTCGAATATAAAGCTGATCAAACAGGGAATGGAAGCTCGAAACAAAGAATGAGCAATTTGGAGGTTTCTCAGTTCACTCACACCCCATTTTACTGGTACATACAATTCTTCAGAATCAATTCTCTTGCATTTTTAGCAATTTCCGAGCAATCCCAATAAGTAAAAATCTGTTCTTTTTTATGTTTTGCTTATGTATTTGATCATCATGGTCTTGTTTTTGTGGGGTTTCAGTTGATTGATCGTTCTTTTTCTTGCTTACACCAACTATTGCTCTTATCTTTTTTTCTTGCTAATGTATTTGATCACCGTGGTCTTGTTTTTATGGTGTTTTAGTTGACTGATCATTCTTTTTTTTGCTCACACCAACTATTGTTCTTATCTTTTTATGTTTTGCTTATGTATTTGATCACTATGGTCTTGTTTTTATGGGTTTAAGTTGATTGATCATTTCTTTTTTCCGCACACCAACTATTGTTCTTATTGGCTGTGTAATGTTGTGTTGATGCAGTGAAGAAAATGTTTATTTTCTTCTCAAGAAACTATGCAAGGATGGTGTAGCAGATGCTGATGGGTCTGATCTTTTTGTTGTTTTCATTTCCAATGATAAGAAACAGGCATTTTTTCTTGTTTTTATTTTCTTGTATTAATGTTCACTTTATTATTGTTTTTGTAGTTAACTTACATTGTTAATGTTTTAGTTGCTGATTGTATGTCATTTGGTTTACTTTTTTTCAGCTGTAGGTAATGAAAGCATGAGTGAATATGTTTTGTGGTTTTAGTATTTGAGAAAATTTGTTGTCATTTTTTTTACCAACTTTTGAACCAAAATTTTTTATTTAGATCCCACTGTGGCATCAAAAGGCTAGTACCAGAGCAGATGGAATCATTCTTTGGGATTATCATGCAATTTGCATTCAGGTGAGAGCTAAACCCTTCTTAGCATAAAATTACTGGTGGTCTGGTAAATTATTCTGCTTTATTTGGGGTTTCAGGATGGTTGAGTGGATTTAATTTTGGTTTGGATGGAAAATTGTTTTTCTGTTTGTATCCATTAAGGTTTAAAATGGTATGTGCAGAGAAAAAGAGAGGGGAACTCTCATTTGGTGTGGGATTTGGATTCAAGTCTTTCCTTTCCTTCTCCGTTAGCTTCATATGTCTCCGAAACCATCCGGCCATCATTTCAGCTCTTCTCTGAGTACCAAAGGTAACTTTAGCTGTTTAGTGAAATCGTGCTTTCTTTATTAGTATGTCAATGCATCTTGAGGATGTGGTTTAGCCAATGTTGCGGTCTTTTTCTCCTGTATGTAGTATGTATGAGCCCAAATGGTCTGTGTGTCAAATTACTACAGCAAAGCAGCCATGGTTTTAGCTCGTAAGAAATTAGAATACTTGTTCAAACCATGGAGGATGAGATTGTTGGCTTTCTGTTGGTTTGGCTTTAGCTTGATTCAAATACAAACGAGCTCCCTTTTCACGTCCTTCTCCTGAAAAAAGAAAGTAACAAAATCACCTTGATGTAAGATATGGCACGGCTTTATGAATGGCAAAACTTACCAATTGTTGGATCCAGCTTTTGCAGAACGAAATTGAGGATTGAATAGTTGAAGTTTTATGGTAAAGCATGGCTCTTTTTGTTGCTGGAATATCAGAATTATCTTAGTGAAATTTTCATGCCATTTGGGGGTTAGCTGATGAAATGGCTTTTTGTGTGGCTTAATTGATGGAATAGGCTTGAATTTTGTCGGTTTTGAAGTTTGTAATGTGATTCCTGAGGTGTTACTTGGGATCCAGGGGAGGAAGAGAAGAAGGAAATTTGGAGGCTGTCCATGCTGCAGCTGGCCCTTGAGGCTTTAGGTTTCATTTGATGCATCCACTGACTATGGTCTTAAGAGCATGTAATTAGGGGTGAAAAGTGAGAAAGAAACAAGAATGTTGCTTGAAATTAAGAATAGTTATGGAAGAATAGAAGATGATTACTACCTGGACCTAAAAATTCTAACATAATTATATTTCTCATACCATGGCATCTAAAAGTGGCATTCTTCTCTGTAGTTAGGTTGTCCTCATTCTTTTGCTGATATGAATTGAGTCGGTTAGGTTAACTATTATGTTCCAAACTACCCTCAGTCATAACAAACTTAAAATTTCTGAATTATGATATGGATTTTATTTTCTTTCTAAAGAACTTGAAGTTTTATCTCAGATGTTCGGCAGTCTCTCAGAGAAGGGTATATACTTATTTATGATGTGAAAATTAAATGTGTCATGAGATGATTCCAATGTAACAAAATGTTTTTCTTGGTATCAGGTCTTTCCGAATTGTGCATGCTCCAATTTTCCTCCGTTTCTTTGCATCTGATAGAAGACACATGAAAGATTCTGTTGGTAATTGGACTGCCGAACCTCCTGCATATGAACCCATCGTAGCTGAAGGTAAGTTCTGTGTACAGCCACATAAATATCTCTAGGTGCTGGTTTAAAACTTTACAACACTGTTCCATTCATAGTCAGATCTGGAAGAAAGTTCCTAAGGTCCACATGTCCTGTTTGTTGCATTCATATCACATGTGGGTGGTATTTATGATAGCCAGTCATTATATTTCCTATGGAAAAGGTCATCTAGTAGTTATGGACAAATCATTGAAATAGAATATGTACTTGTGCATGGCCTTGTCATACCATTCCTTTGATTTCTAATTTTTTTACGAATGAACTAGCTCTTTGCTTGTCAGCAATTCTTTTTTGTTCACACTTGTTTTTGCTAACAAGAAACTGCTCAACTTCCGAACTCACGTGAGAAAGTAGTTGCAGGTTTTATGCAGTGACATTCTCTTAGTGTGCAGAGTGCAATTCAATTCCTCAAGATGAACTGCTCATTATTTGATTGAAAAGCTATCATTATCAAAAAAATTGAAATTTTTGTATGCGTATGTGCAGACGGAACCATTCACAACCTGAATGAATACATGGAGATCCATGCATCTGATGAATCGAAAAATATGGAGGCTGATTTGATCAATTCAGTTTTCACTCAGCAACTTGGTGTTGTGATAGGCGAGAATCAGTTGGAGGAATTCTTTTCTCAAATTTCTTGATCCATGTCCAGTTGCTCATGTGCTTGAGTTCATACATGTACTTATTTTTTCTTCATTCTATGATGTTGATTTTCACTTTTACTGCTGCTGGTTTGTTAATCCATTTGTTCAAGACATTGGGGCGTTTTTGAGACATGCAATGGATTGAGAGAACATCTCATATATTTTTTCCTAGTGTTATGTTTGTTTAGCAGAAAAAGGAGCTGTAAGCGTACGTCACATTTTAGCTGTATATCAAAAACTTGTAAATTGACTGGTTCAAATTATAGATATCTTGGTTGGTTTTTTTCAGTGCACTACTTTATGAAAAGCAGTTCCTAATTTTTTAGGCAATGATGCAGTGCTTTATTTCATACTATAGCAAAAGTGTGCTAGAGAGAGCTGATTTTATCAGAAGCACAGTAAGCCTCCTATAGAAAAGAAAAACACGCAAATTACTATATTAAAACTAACCCTATTATTTTTTATTAAAAAAGAACAAGAGCATGAAACTATCTCTGTAATAATGATAGTATGATGCTAACCAGAGCTTGTTTGTGATTGTGTTCGATGCTTGGTTGTGACGAATCACCATGTTAGGAGGCAAAGAGATGCTCATCGTGGCATTGTTCGTCGTGAGAAAATTCAGGAAAATAAAAATTTCCATTAACAAGATAACTTGCCCTAAGTTTCTTCGGTGGCGGTCGCGGCCCCACTTTTTTTCTCTCCTTTGCGGTATATTACGCATAAAACAGTGTCATTCAACTGCAACAAAATGATTTGTCCATTAGAACAAAAAAAAAGAAAAAGAGCAAGGAATCATATTAAAAAGAACAGCTAACTCATACCCTCATGCCTCCAGCGCTGCTTGATTGAATATCCATACATTTAGGAAAGTACTCAAGCATCTTCCACTCTGTTCTACCATCTTTTCCTCTACTTTCATAAAAATCCAGTGGCGTTTTGCTTGCTATTGGGTTTTTGTTCTCATCAAAGACGCATGTAGCTGAGGTTCCAGTAGGCTTCCAGAATCCGCCAGGTACTGCTCGACTAGGTCTCGTCCCATTGGGGTACTTCTTGTCTCTAGTAGTGAAAAAACACCAATGTATTTCCGCGTACCTCTTATACTTCTCTGATCATACATAAATCAAAAGAAATTGTTCCATCAGACACATGATTTATGGATCATTATTGTAGCATGGATACACAGGGGAACAGCAGAGACATTGTTATACACACAGCAGCATTAACTATATAGTATATAAGATCTTAAGAGAAAATAAATAAGCAACCAATATATTTACTAACCAGTAAGGATTGCAGGATGGTATTCATAAATGTTAACCTCATGAATACGATTCTTGGGCAACGCTTCATTCCTGACCCTTTTCATCAAGTATTCCATAACCAACTCTCGATCATTAGGGCAAAACCTCACACCGATTGGTAAGGTAAAAAAATATGGATCAATGTAGTCCCCATCATCTACATTAACCTGACCTACAAAAACCAATTAGTAGCATGTCAATATACAAGTCACAAGTTGGTTAATTGCTATACAAGTAAAAATCTTTTTTTCAAGAAAAAACAAGACATTAAACTGCGACTTTATTTTAGTAAAATTGACACTCACCAGAGGATCCCTGTGATTGTGGTTGGCCGCTATGATTAATCAAGTTAGAAGATGAACAAGCCATCACCATGGCATTGTTAGGTGAACAAAATTGATCATCAACTAAAGAGCCAGGGGAAATATAAGCATTGCTATTGCCATTGTTGAGGATATTTGCATCAAATTGCATGGCATTGCTATTGCCATTGTTGAGGAGATTTGCATCAAACTGCATGTCATTGTTGTTGCTTCTACGGATATTTGCAACTAATCCCATCATGCTATTGTTGATGAACGTACCAGACAGGCCATTATTTTCCTCCATGATTGAAAAGAAACTTTTCTTGAAAAAGGGTAGAGAGAAGACTAAGTTAATAGCTGAAATCTGTGTATAACAACCAAATCATGTAAGATGAGAATATATACGAGTGTGTGTGTGTGTGTGATGCAGCAAAACCCGACTCGTACTGGTACGGAAAGGAAAGGGTTTCCTATGTTTAAGGAATAAATGACAAGGAAAAATATTTAATTGGTTCGGTTTTTTACTGTAGATAAACACTGAGCTATAATTACGGGACTGTGCTTATCTTTCTGGCATAAAAATCCGACAATACAAATCAGATTAAAACACAGAAAACTTAAAGAAGTAATTTAACTGAATAGAGTTTAGATTCCAGGTGTATTCACACGACTACAGTCTAAAACTTAAAATGAAATGTGGGCTTGGGCCCCGTTTTTATTTTTTTTTCTTTAATATAAAAGAATATATAAGTTGCTCTTGATTAGTTAGTGATGATAATTTAAGATTGGAACGAGTGAGGTTTTTTTTTTTTTTTTTAATGGATAGTTATTTTACTTTACATGTTATGTCATGTATAAGATATGAATATTATCAAATTTGATTTTAAACCCAGTCCAAATCTCTCTCTCTCTCTATATATATATATATATATATAACTTTCAAATATATGTATTACTATTTTATTTTGTATTGAATAATAAATAATAGTCCTAAAATGAATTTTCATGCAAATACTTGAAATCTAATGGATAACATATAAATATTAAAATTTTTTACTTGATAGGTAATGAGTATGATATGAATATTTAGTTGCATTTGATACCTTTATTTTCATCAAACAATTATTCAGTTTTTAATTATTAATTTTTTTTTTCAATTTCAACATTCCATTTTAAGGTCACATGATTTTAAGCCTAATAATTTATCTCGATTTACATTATATGTTGTATTCACAATAACAAAAAATATCTTTGTCTCGAATTAAAACAACAAAGACGATATCAAACACCTAAAACAAAATCTTTTTTTTACTATTCGTGAGGCGTGGAAAACTAAAATTTGATTCTTGAAGTTTTATTTTCTTTCATTTTTGATCCTTGTATTTTGAGGATTTCACATTTTAGTCTTAAACTTCATTTATTTTATATTTTATTCCCTAAAATTTGAGAGGAGAAATATTTATGAAAAAATAAAAAATGAAAGAGAAAGTAGTTAATAAGCCATGTTAGGAAATAAAAATATTTTTGATTCTACTATTACAAATATTAACAATATCTTTATTCTACTTTCAAACAGAAACACTCCCGTGGGAGTTTGTGTTTTAGAGTGATTATAAGCTTTTGAAATTGGTTTAAAGGAATTTTTTTAGAGATATTGTCTTGTAAAAACATGTTGAAGATTTAGTTTTTAAGGTTGAAAAACTCGAATTACAAGGTGGCCAAAAAGTTAACTAGAAAACACATTATTTGCTATGTAAAAACATAAGATGGATAACATGTCATTTGTTTATAGAAAAAAAAAAAAAAAAGGCAACGCGAGAGGAGCAACTATGCTAACGTGACCTAAAAAAATTGTTAAAACCTTATGAAAAGAATTGTAAATAATGCAGAATTGCAATTTTTAGCTGCTACTGTTTTGGCTTCAGAATCTTGACATGATAAGAAAAAGGGCAACTCATAATGTAGGACAAGGAGTGATTTCATAAGTTACCAAACCAGTTTTTTCTTAATTATTGGTACAACAGAGAGTACTCAAGTCTCACCTCACTCTTATCTTTGATGAAGGAACCCCCAACTTTCTTTTGCTCGAAATTGTGACCTCTGATGACACGAAGATAAGAGGTAACAACTCCTACAAACATAATGACAAGACATGTTCCTCATTCACTACAAGCAGCTTGTGTCATGGCCTCCAGGGAATTACATGAGCATGACGCTCTTGTGCGTGCCCTTGCCCACAAAGATCACAACTCGGGTCATTTAAGGATATAATTCCAGCCTAAATACAAGCTACAATGTTAGTTCATTTCATCAAGAACAATGGTATCTAGGGCAATTATGAATTAGAAGCACCATGTGAGGTTATTTGGGAAGCACGGGATTGATGCCAGATGTAGCTGGAACCCAGAGCGGTCTTCCTGGAACTGCCTATAGTATCCAATACCAAATAACCAGTGACGATTAGGAAAAGAGAGAATTCTGAAATTAGGCACATGATTCAAGTTTCATCTTCACTGTCTGAAAGCAAGCAATCTTGAATTTGCTCCCTGCAAGAAGAAAATTTCTTTCAGAATTACACAAGATAAGGAATCACATCTGATGTTAGATACCTAGAGCAAAGTTGAGAGAATGCAAGTGGCGGGGGGAGAGCAAACAGGCCTTTTGCATATAGCCCTAAAACAGAGTCAATATTCTGAACTCTGAACGGTGGCAAGCCAAAGCTGTGTGCTTATACTTGTTTATGCCAGAGCCACCAAATGTGCTGAGAGTAAAGATACTTAAATCCCAGTTATTCCCACGTTATACCTCTAAAAAAGAAAATAATGCTGATGAAAATTGTAGATTCTCACCTTAGCAAACTTAAATTGCTACAATTTCCATGCTTTGCTCTGTCAACCACTTGCTGTGGTAAAAGAGAACAGAAATTCTCCATTGATGAGGGATCCTTGGGAATTATCTGAAACTGGCAACTTGAACAACAAGCAGCATTAAACCTTGAACTCTGGCAACTCTTGAGACTGCTCAAATTCAAGGAATTAAAATTCTTGAGGGGGGCATTGCAAATGGGACAGAACAACTCTGAGGAAATAGATTCCTTCGTCTTTAGATTGTATCTCTTTTGACGCCTTCGAATAGCCAAAGGAACATTGCAGTCATCAGTTTCAGGAATCCTGTTGAATTCAAATGGAGTAAGCTTTCCAGCTGTCCGTAAAATCGTGCACTCACGAGAAGAATTTTCTTCCTAGAATCCAAAAGGTTTGTCAGTGACTTGCTAATTAATATTCAAGAAAATCATGAGCAGAAATATTTAAACTAAAATGGAAAAAAGTTCTCTTCTTAAAGAGAGTATGATATTCACGCAAAAAAGAAAGTACTTTCAACGTTGAAAAAAAAGCAGATGTTATCTGCTTCAACAACTAACATTCTGGGTACAATGCAAAAATGAACTCTATCAAGCATAAACTCCCACACACATGCACACCAGAGGAAACAAATTTTGTTATGAAAGCAACAGAACTTCTTTACCTGCAAGACATTCACAAACGAAGATATCAAACCGTTGATTCCAGAGGGAGGACTGTCAAACGGTTGCAGAGCCTTTAGACTGCCCTGCCAGGATGAACCACCATTCAGTAGTAGTCTAAATAATTTTACACCGATTATATATCTACAGAGAAAATTAAAGGACAAAAGAGAATCCAGTATGAAATAGCTGAAAGTTTGAATCACAAACCCATCAAGGTGGCACAACAAATTCAGCTCTTGTGAAGTACAGTCACGAAGTGGAAGCACTACTGGTACCTCCCACCGTGCATCAACATATTGTATATCCGCTGATAAAGAATATCCCCGGCCCTGTTAAAACAATGAGAAGATTAATAAACCGGATATACAGAACATGGATTCATGAAAAGAAGGCCTGCAATGAAAGCATTAAACATGTTTTTACTTCTATGCCTGGTTACATTGATAGAAAGCACTGTGACACAACATAGCTGCTGGAATGTGTTATTGAAGTAGTATGTTTTCAGATCGTTCACATAAACTGACTATTCCCCATGGTTGTATGTTTTATGCTTTGCAGCCAACAAAATTCTGGACTATGTCTGCTAATGTTAGCAGTGCAATGAAAATAGATTTCATGAAAATGAAATCTGCGATAGAATGAATGTTTGTGTCATTGATCCCCATTCAAATAAAAAGAACATGGAAAGCTCCAACACCACCTCATTTTCCCACCCTTCCATTTGTCTCAACATGGCCTTGCCAGTTAAATCAAGTGATAGATTTGTGAAGGTGATCAATTCATAGAACAGAAAACCCTTGGTAGAAGGCTTATTTGGAATGCCTGTTTTCTTCCAATTTAAACATATAAGGTGTCATCCATATCTATAAGGTAACAATCTATAAAATTCCAACTATAAGTTATGTTCCTTAAGAGATACTACAACTCCTCAAGCTAAGATTTGCTTAATGATTTCAGGACAGACAATCCATATCAACATTATTTATAGAATAAGATCAATAGTTTTGAGTATCATAAGACTTATCCAAAGTATGTAGTAGCAATTTTTATTATTATTTCCAATGCGACAATTCACCAGATATTACTGCCTCAAAAGTGCCTAGAGTGTAGAACGTGTGTGACGTGCTATTCTTTCTTTTGATCTGAAATTGCATCACTTGATAAAATAGCACCAATGTCCCTTGATTTCCATTTTATAGCCCATTTGCTATTCTATACAATTCACCGTGGAAGATAACTAGTATATCTATATGATTTCACACTCATGGACCTTCAGGACTTCAACTTTAGGCTATTGAAAGACAAACCTTAACAGTTGCTGCAAGGACATGGCAAGCAATCCTTGATGTACATGATCCTAGAATAAGCCTGTTGTATCCATTTTGAGATGCAACCTACAAAAACAACAAAAAAATAAAATAAAAATGTGCATGTAATTCTTTATTTTACAATTGACGTTCAACATCACATCTAGAGTTAAACCTTTTGCAAAGCCATCATTCGCAAATGTAGCAGAAGATCTTCTTTCCCAGTGGCATCATTAACAGCGTCTAATAACTTTGTCAATCTATCCTTCCCATCACTTGAATCTGAAGCGTAGATATTTTCAATTGGAACAACATGCAGCTGTTTTGTTGGTGGTGCTAGATTTGACACGACCGATCTCATATCCTGAATCGCTCCATCAACTTTATCAGAAGAAACTGGATAGACTGCACTTTCATCAATAAACGCTACTCCAACACCAAAAACTGGCAATGATTTATCCTTACTTGCTTCAAAATTCTTTTGTGCTCTGTCTTGCAACACATGTACAAACTGCAGAGCTACCCTGAAATCAAATAGAAATATGAACGCGCAGTTTAATAAAATAAAATAAAAAAATACACCCATGTATTAATTTACAGAGAAAAAAAAAGGAAAACCTGGAGGAAGGGCCGCCAGAGAAAGCAACAAGAACGTTATCAGAAGGAGAAATCATGGCATGAGAAGCAACAGCAAGCCTGAACTTCCCATAGATATTACTTCTAAAGCAATCAGCACAAAAGCGTGCTTCATCACCAGAAAGAGATCCAGGAGTGATGGGGCTGTTGGTCTTGCACTTGAGGCATAAATTGCTAGAATTGTTGGCTGCTGGGGGTGGTGGCGGTGAGTCCGATACTTGGTCACCGTTTTTGTAGCAATTGGATTGGCAACCTGAGGAATTGCAAGACATTGTTTTGTTTACTTCGGTTGTCTGTGTTTTTTTTTTGTTTAGGAGTTGTTGGGCAGCGGAGTTGATTTAACTGTTTTTCAGGTCCAAAAGAGCGTGTAGGGTTTTGCCTTTGTTGTTCATGTGAAACCATAGTTATCGGACCAATGGGAAAAGAGCCATACGTCAATTCATGAATAATTAGATAAATTATTTTTATTAAATCTGTTATATTGCTTGTGATTCAAATAATAGTTGTTTTTTTAGGCGTGTTTTGTTTTAAAATAATATATATATTTAAAAGTTTATTTTTTATATCATCACATTAATGTTCTAAAATTATAATAAAAAATTTAAAAAAAATTTAAAAATTTAAAAATATTTTTTGAATGCAAAAACAAATACATTAAATGACTGTTTTTTCTTTTATTTTTTGGTATTGATTTAATTATATTTAATAATTTAATTACATTTTACAAGATTAATATCTTATTTAATTTAAATAAAAAACTTGAATTGGATTGAGCATCTAAAGTTTTCTAAATCATTTGATAAATACATGTGAAATTAAGTTTAGGTTGAGTTTTTTGGAGTTAAGGTTTTCATGTTTTTAAAATTTAGCATTCATTGTGGTTTTGAAAGCAGCATAGTAATTTATGTGAGATATTAAGCTAAATACAATAAAAAAAAAACTAGAAATCAATAAAATAATAGACAATTTTGATTTTCACGTATGAACTTTGTGAGAGGTGAAAACAATATTCAAATTAAAATTTCAATAATAATAATAATAATTTTCATTGAATAATTTTTTTATAATTTGATTGATAAACACATAATTATATTATACAATTAAGATAATAAATATAGCTCGCATCAGTGTGAAAAGGATTAAGAGGGTAATAAAATAATTATTATTTAATTGATCTTAGCACCGTATCGTACTCGTATATGTTTCTTATATCCACAACTATGCTTTACCATAGGTCACCTAATAATGAAAAAATATCCATATGAAAGAACACATGACATAAACCTCAAATCATGTTATTAATAGCAACTAATTAAGGAGAGGAAATCACTGTTATTATTCTCCTGTATCATATCATATCATTGCTTATTGAAACATAATTTTTTTAATATTAGATTTATTAGAGATTGAGTTTTATAATTTATTTGGATTTTTTTATTAAATTATTTTAGTATTATGACCCGAGTCAAGGGTTTAGTGAATTAATCTGATTAATTTAAATTAAAAAAAAAACAATTGATAGTTTTTCTATTTAATCCTTCAATAGTTTGATTGATAATTAGATTTTATAATTTATTTTGTTTTTCTTTTTATAAAGTTATTTTATTATAATAATCCAAGTTACAAACTTAGCGAGTTAACTTGATTGACTCGAGTTATTTTTTTAATTTTATCATTTAACGTTGAATTGGTTAGGAATTGAGCTTCATAGTTTATTTTTTATTTATTTTATATGAGATTATCCTAGTCTAGTGATCTAAACCATATGTTTGGTCATTTAACCTAAGTTAACCTAGATTTTTTTTTTAATTTAATATTTTAAAATCTCATCATTAAAAATTGAGTTAATTAAAAATTAAAATTTATAATTTGGTTTAATTTATTTTTTATATGGTTATCTCGTTCTCATGACTCGAGTTATAGATTTGACAGATTATCTCGTGCTAATTCAAATTAATACAATATATTATGATTTTAATATTTTTTTAAAATTATTATCTTGAATTTTTTTGAAGTATTTTAGTAATGGTTTATCACTCGTAAAAAACATGTTATAATGTCTGGATACTTTTTGAAAAAAAACTTCATATTACCTATAGCGTAGCATGGAAGCTCATGTTTTAATGGGTTGGGTTGGTTTTGACAAACAAGACCTATAAGGACTTAGGGCTTCCTGGTTTACGAGCTAAAACCCCTAACGGAAAAATAAATTCGGCTAAACCTCTGGTCTCCGTTTGCCAAAGTACACAGTTGACACTGCTCTCTGCTCAAGTTTTAACCTTGATAGCTAACAACAGGTATCAACAAAAGCTATAAGCCTATGTCAGGGATTTCTCTCTTTGATCATTTTTTCTTGTTTGTTAATTTCATGTTAAAAGAATAGAAAGTAAATTTTGGGTTTTCATTTGTTTTTTTTTCCCTTTTCTTTTAATTGGTTTTGCTGGGTTTTGGCAATGGAGAACGAAGAATTAGAAAGCTGTGAACTTTTTTTTGCCTATTCTTGTTCCATTTTTGTGTGTTTTTCAACACTGCTGCTTAGCTCCTTAACAATGATACTGCAGCCTATGCTAAGAACCTGAACTTAAATATGCTTTAGTGTTTTGTTATGAAAAAAAAATCATTGTTTTTCTATTGGTGTTCAATGCTTCAAATAAAAGGAACCTGAGATGTCGTTTTGCTGTGTTTGGTGTAAATTTGAGTATATATGAGCTGCTTCGGTTTGGTTTTGTATTGATTCTGGATAAATTTGAATTCAGCGCTTTGCGTTTTGTGGGATTATTTAGTTGGTTTGAGTGGCTTTTTTATTTTTATTTTTTTATCTTTGATGAATTTTTGAAAATATAGATACTCTCGGTTGCTGGACTTATGGGAGTGTTTAGAAAAATGAACTTTAATAGGTTTGTTAATTTGGTTCTACGTTATTGGTTGCCTTTCATATAGAAGAGCCAAGGGAAATTGTTGGAAATAAGTCAAACAAAATATAATGGGGGTGCCAGATGCCTCAGGGGACTTGTCATCCGAGATGGAGGTTGATGCTTTCAGACGCCTCTTCCCTCTTCGCTATTTTGAGCGTCATCTCTCAGAATCTATACGCCCTGATGCGAGGCCTCTTGGAAGAGCTAGAGAAACAACATTAGCCCTTGGTTGGTTTAACATTGTTATTCTTAGTTTTTCTCATCCTCACCTGCTTAGCTAGATTTTGATTGTATGACCTTGATGATCTAACTAAACATTGTTAATATGTAGGGGCTGTTGCATCTGCTCATGGGTCAGCATTGGCAAAGATCGGTTCAACTGTTAGTCTCTCTCCCTCTCTCATTTGTGTGTGCAAATGTGCTTGTTTGAATAGTTTGATTCAAAGACATGTAATTTGTTTCTTGCACAGACCATGTTGGCTGCCATAAAAATGGAAGTGATGACCCCATCAACAGAGTCACCGGAAGAGGGCTCCATTGGTTGTTACCCATGAACCATGAATTTTGTTTTCTTCTCTTTTTTAATTTGCATGCATGTGTACCCTTTCTTTTTCAGTTTGATTTATAGGATGCCAATACATTAATCTTGTTATTCAGCTATTGATTTCCACATGCCTCCAATCTGTTCTCCAATTGTTAGACCTGGTAGGCCTGCTGAGGCTGCACCTGTGATATCAAAGCAATTATCGGATACCATATCAAGGCAAGTGAAGTCTTTCCTTTGCTATCCTTTTCTGGTACAGTTGATTTTCCCCTGATTGTGTGCAGAGATGTGTGTCTTACCTAGGCCTCACCTCTTAGCTTCCTTGTGTTGGTTAAAAACTTGTGTTAGCTTATTGAAATCAACTTGCCCTGTTTGTTTTTACTGAATTCATATTTTGTTCAGTAATATTCCTAGTTTGACACACGTTGTCTGTCATTGGCTTATTGCAGCTCTGGCATGATTAATCTAAAGGAACTGTCCCTGGTCAGTGGAAAAGCTGCCTGGATGGCGTACCTGGTTAGTAGTATTGGTTTTTCATTGTCTTCTTTCTTCGCATTTGGCTTCAAAATTAAGGCAGTCACTGCCTATTTTTTCCTTTTTGATCTTTCAAAATCAGAAATGCTTTTAATATATATTGGGCATTGATTTTTTTTTTCCTATATATTGTTCCACATAAAAGTTAGCCTTTGCTTACCTTGACAGGCTAGATATATGCTTTCTGTTGGATGAAAAATAAATATTATTATGTCTCCTGCAGGACATTTATTGTTTGGATGCTGATGGTGCTCTTTTTGATGCTGCACTACTCTCAGCTGTCGGTGCCTTCTCTCATTGTAAGATTGCACCCTTTCCTTGTCCGTTTAATTCATGGCCTGTTAAAGTGAAATAAGGAATAGGCTTTAGAAATCAGCATTCTTGCCTATAGTACACATACGTCATTCTGCAACACATTTTTCTTTGGTCATTTACTGTGACTTCGCTCTGCATAGACATTGGAAGATTGAATTAGATTCATTTTGCATATACTATTTAAATTCATTGGGCTGGATGCTTTCTGTTTGGATATTGTGTCCGATTCTCCAGTGGTTTAAAGTTCTTACACTCTTTGAATATCGGTCACTCAAAAAAGTTGGAGATTTAGTGAAAGTCAGTTTAGATATGTAAGAATAGGTTTCAAAAGATCCTTGTTCTCTTTCTGATTAGAATTTGAGTAACTATGCCCAAATAATTATGTTAAGGAAAGCCAGTTTCTTGTGAATATCTTGCGGACCTATAAATGTCTATCATAGTGATCATAATTCTTTGATGATTTGAAATCATCTGATCCGGTTGGATGGTTCAAAATCATTTGATTTAAGAATTCTCTGTAGCATTATATTCCAGATAATTTCCAACATGGTATCAATGAGTTCTTACATATTTGGTATACAATAACCCTTGCTCACTTTGCTAACCTCACTAATGACAAAAAAAAAGTGTAGTGATACCCGGTTTCACTTTTTTCTAGTTATACCAGCTATTGTAATTATTACCAAGGCAAAGCAGCAAAGGTAATTTATAACTTTTTTTTTCCTCCTTATGAATTCAGTCCAAGCTTGGACACTCTGTAATCTTAGTTTGTTTCATTGAATGTGATTTTAGTACATACTAAACTCTGCTTGCAATTAATATCTTTTATCTGTAGCTGCCTTTATTTATTACAGAAGCTTAATATGTGCAGTGCAAATCCCCATAGTTTCCCTAAATGATGATGGAAAAATAGTACTCGTATCGGAGGAAGATGATGGAACAAAATTGGAGGATGAGCCTGTCAACAAGGAGAAGAGGAAGCTCACACTGAGCAGCATTCCATTTTCATTGACATGCATACTTCACAAGAATTACATCTTGGCAGACCCAACTGCAGAAGAAGAGTCCATTATGGAAACTCTTGTAACGGTGGTTTTGGATTCATCTTCCAGACTCGTGTCTTTTTACAAGCCAGGTGGACCAGTTCTTGCCCAGACATCAGCTGTCCAGGTTAGTCTCTGCCTTTGAGAATATACATTGATGGTTCCTGAAATCAAATTTAATGTCAAAGAATCCATTCAATTTGTCGTTATGATAGGAAGCAAAACACTTTGCAAGTTATTGCCTGGCAGTCTGTTCTTTTGAACCATGATAATTGAAGCAACATTCACATTCAGCTGTTTATGTCGTGATAGATCACTATTCTGGGGAGTGGTGTTGACCTGGTGATAAAATTCTTGGATCAAACTCAAGTCTATTAAAGGTTTTGAAAAGTTTTGACTATTGGGATTTGTGTGGAAAATTGAAATTTTAAAATGGCTTCCCCTTCAAATGCCAGATCATTTTCCGAGTTCTAATCCTCAACGCAAGTGATGCATAATGAGGTAGATTTGTTTGAAATCCAATGTGTTAATGACAGTATGCAAGAGAAGATAGGCAGGAGTTGACATACGGAATGCTTGGATAAAAGCTAATGGAACTTTCTAATAACTTACAAGATACATTCTAGTCATTTGATAAGAATTCCTTGTATGGTTTACACGATCACTTGTTTTTGTTAAGACTGATATATGTAACGCTGACAAAGAAGTGGCTTGCTGTGGTTGCAGGATTGTGTTGCATTGACTAGGCAGAGAGTGAAGGAACTTCAAGACATTTTAGATGAGACCATTTCTGGTATGGAGATTGACTAAGTTTCATTTAGGAGGGAGTAGCTCTACGGTTTAAAAAATACAGTGTTCATTCTGTCTTCTTACTATGAAGCAAGTATTTCTGAAAAGAGATTTTGGAGGGAAAAGTAGTGAATTGTTACTTGCATCAATGGAAAAGCTGGTTTGTTGCATTTTGTTCCATCTCTATTACTCTCTACAGCAATACTAGCTAGTCAATCATAGTAGTGGATGTCCATAGCTTAGATTGAGTCACAGCTCGCAAGATGATCGAATAGTATCTTATGGGAGGAGATAGAACTTTCCCGCGTGTGTGGCCAGGCAGAAATTGGTACGTTAGATTTGTTGAGGCAGCATACTCTGTATTCCACACTTTGAAGGAATTCCCCCCCCCCTCCCTTCTTCCCTGCTTCTAGAACTTGAAACCACACCAATTCTTGACTTGCACACGGTGTTTACCAAAACCACTTGGATTGACGTCTTGATTGCAATTTACTACCAAGTAAAAACCCTTGACTGTGTATCAGACAGTCTCCTGTAATGTGAGCTTTCTCTTTGTTTTTTTTTTCTTTACTTCATTTTTTTGCCCCATCCATTCATCAATTGACCAGCTATGTAATACGAGGATTGCATTTATCTCTAAGCACCTTTATGTGTTGAAAGCCACATTTTCGTAAATGGTGATTAAACATTTCTTCGAATTAAATTCAAGGCTGATGACCTTTGAACCTTTTCTCTCGAATTATCGGATAGCTTGATTGATGATGGTCGCTGTTAATGTGTGTGAAATGGTATCTGGCTCATTTATTGTGATGCTTATAGTAGTGTTCTTTGTGAGTTGATATAATGGGACGTGAGGCTTAATTGCAATTATGGCCCTCCCAAGAAGATCCATCGAACCAATGGCTAAATGTAGACTTGTCATGGCTTGAATTGACAACGTATGGCAATCATGGGCAGTGCCTCGCAAATATTGGCTATGGAATTTGGTGTTTTGTTAGAGAATGCAAGTCTTTGATCGGAGAAACATGTAATTTTCTTGAAGGAACAATAGCAATCCTCTCTTCCAAGCTTTGTTTGCATCATTGTTGCCAAAATGCTTAAATTGGTCGAGATTTTAAATGAGGGCTGAAATGCAAATGATTGACAGCCTTATATGAGAGTTTTCAAGTATACAATATTACATGAAATATTGATGATTTAATGGCGTCCATGTCCACTTCTTTTCCAAGAAATCTCAAGTTTCAGTATTCTTTTCTTTGTTTTCTTGACAAGAAAATATAGGTGACTCTCAACCTGCTCATTTTTTAATCAATGAAATCTCTCTGCAAAGACGGGAAGGGTGGAAAGAGGAGGGAGTGACGACATGAATGGCAACAGAGAACCCAGTTTTTACCACAGCTTTTTTTTTTTTTTTTTTAATCTTGCTGCTGTCAGTAGTGGTCTAATACCATGGGCTCCCCACTTGTTCTTGTATCCAAAAGATATCTTGCACCAATCATGAACAAAAGATAGAAGGACAGAAGTTCACTTGGCCACGAACTAGGTTACCTGGCCCCATTTAGGTCACAAAAAAAATATCAGTTCTTTTTCACAGAGAAACACAAACTCAAGATGAAGAACTGTTACAAGGCAAAACAGGCCCCTCTTTTTTACAGTGCAAGAAAAAATCTAGTCACATAATTTCTCTCAATCACCATCCAATTCCACCTCACTTTCCCTTACTGCTACTTTTTGGGAAATCCAATTCTACCAATCAGAATCCAGGAAACTCCATCATGAAAACCCTAACAGATAGATGGGTAGACACACTCCCATTTTCTCTCTCCAAATACTTGAAAACAAAACTCAACCTCAGAAACCACACTCCCATCATAATTGCTTGACTACCCACTTTGCCACGTGTTCTTCCCTCCCACCACTAACCATAATAACCGACTTTTCTCTTCTGAAATATCCCTCTATACCTTCTCCACACACAGAAATTATAAACACAGCCTTTAAACCTCTTGTAAAAAGAGGAAGAAGAAGAAGAAACACCATTGAACCAGAACCAAGAACACACGCACAAACACGAGAAGCTGAAGCAAGTTCATACGTTTTTGCTTCTCAAAACCTGTTTTCTCTTGCTTTGTTTCTCCCTCTCTCTAATTTCTAAACAGAGAGGAGAAACCGAGGACTCTGTTTTTGAGTTGCTTAAAGTGAGTTTTTTTTTCTACCAAGAATGGCTTCTTTAGTGTCTTCACCATTCACTTTACAATCAACCAAACCAGACCAACTCTCTTCACCATCTCAAAAACACTACTTTCTTCACTCATTTGTTCCCAGGAAAATCAACCAAACCAACTTGAAATCCTCGTTGAAAGTAAAATGTGCTGCAATTGGCAATGGCCTGTTCACACAAACCACCCAAGAAGTTCGCCGAATAGTGCCTGAAAACAACCAGAACCTCCCCACTGTGAAGATAGTCTACGTAGTCCTTGAAGCTCAGTATCAGTCTTCACTCACTGCAGCAGTTCAAGCTCTAAACAAGAGCTCCAAAGATGCATCATACGAAGTTGTTGGTTACTTAGTAGAGGAGCTTCGTGATGAGTCCACATATAAAACTTTCTGTAAGGATCTTGAAGATGCAAATATCTTTATAGGGTCATTGATTTTTGTTGAGGAGCTTGCATTGAAGGTTAAAACTGCTGTGGAGAAAGAAAGGGATAGGCTTGATGCAGTTTTGGTTTTCCCCTCAATGCCTGAGGTAATGAGGCTTAACAAGTTGGGTTCTTTCAGTATGTCACAGCTTGGTCAATCAAAAAGTCCATTCTTCCAGTTGTTCAAGAAAAAGAAGCAAGGTGCGGGTTTTGCTGACAGTATGTTGAAGTTAGTGAGAACTTTGCCGAAGGTTTTGAAATATTTGCCTAGTGATAAGGCTCAAGATGCTAGGCTTTATATCTTGAGTTTGCAGTTTTGGCTTGGTGGGTCACCAGATAACTTGCAGAATTTCTTGAAAATGATATCCGGGTCTTATGTTCCTGCATTGAAAGGGAAAAAGATTGCGTATTCTGATCCAGTTTTGTTCTTGGATAGTGGAATTTGGCACCCTTTGGCTCCTTGTATGTATGAAGATGCGAAGGAGTATCTGAATTGGTATGGAACCAGGAGGGATGCTAATGAGAAGCTTAAAGACCCTAATGCACCAGTCGTTGGGCTGGTTTTGCAAAGGAGTCATATTGTGACTGGTGATGAGAGTCACTATGTGGCTGTGATTATGGAGTTGGAGGCAAGAGGTGCTAAAGTGATACCAATTTTCGCTGGTGGACTTGACTTTTCAGGGCCTGTTGAGAGGTATTTGATCGATCCAGTTACAAAGAAACCAATGGTGAATTCAGTGATATCATTGACTGGTTTTGCTCTTGTTGGAGGTCCAGCAAGGCAGGATCATCCAAGAGCTATCGAGGCATTGAGCAAGCTTGATGTGCCTTATATTGTTGCATTGCCTTTGGTGTTTCAAACAACTGAGGAGTGGTTAAATAGTACTTTGGGGTTGCACCCAATTCAGGTGGCTTTGCAAGTTGCTCTTCCTGAGCTGGATGGTGGCATGGAGCCCATTGTTTTTGCCGGCCGGGATCCAAGAACAGGCGAGCCTAATTTCCCTCTTTAATTCATCTTCTTATTGTTTGTTCTATTCATGGCCATCAATACTCGTATGATTTAGGTCCATCATTAGATTTGGAATTGCTTTAAGATTTTAGAGTCTCTATCATTTCCAAAAGGGGCAAATATTTTAAAAAACTACAATTCGAGCAAATATGCATCTTTCGGTGCTTTTATTTTACAAGCTGAAGCTGAACAGTATGTCCATTACTTTTACTTCAAGCAGTTCCTTTCAATGCACACGACCTCATATTCTTGAAGGGTTAGTAAGAAAATCAATGTAATTGCAGGGAAATCACATGCTCTTCACAAAAGGGTGGAGCAGCTCTGCACGAGAGCAATCAGATGGGGTGAACTGAAAAGGAAATCAAAGGTATTTTCCTTCCTGATCTTTAAACATCATGTCATATTTTTTTTATATAACCTGGAGTCTTGTTGTTTGCTTCCAGTTGATATGAAAACCATAAAAATGTTCATGATAGTTCACAACGGTTAGGCAATCTACATGCTTAGATCACAATGAAGCATTACATCATTCCCACCCTCATTTCATTTGTTTACAAGTGAAACAAGAATTTCTTTGAAAGAAAAGAAAACGAAATTGGTCCTCAAAGAACACACATTGTATATGTGCACCAGTTATTTATTAGCCATGAGAATTTTGCTTCAGAAACTGCTTAAAATGTAAATTTGATTCTGATGGAATGATAGCTGTCCACTTCTGCCCTTTTTTAGCGACCCATCTGTCTCTCCCTCTCAACTTTGTGGCAGAAGATTCACATTTTCATTACCTAGTCTATTTTCTTCTATAAAACAATACTTGAACTCAATTTGAATCTATTTTTTCATCACATAATGACAAGTATATTACCTAATGCAGACTGAGAAGAAGTTAGCAATCACTGTCTTCAGTTTTCCTCCAGACAAGGGGAATGTTGGGACAGCAGCCTACCTTAATGTCTTCTCCTCCATCTTCTCGGTTCTGAAAGAACTAGAAAGAGATGGCTACAATGTTGAGGGCCTTCCAGAGACTTCAGAAGCCTTGATTGAAGACATACTCCATGATAAAGAGGCTCAATTTAGCAGCCCAAATCTGAACATTGCTTACAAAATGGGTGTTCGAGAGTATCAAAGCCTTACTTCATATGCCACTGCATTGGAAGAAAACTGGGGCAAACCTCCTGGCAATTTGAATTCTGATGGAGAGAATCTCTTGGTATATGGAAAACAGTACGGTAATGTCTTCATCGGAGTCCAGCCCACCTTTGGTTATGAGGGTGATCCAATGCGGCTATTATTCTCGAAATCGGCTAGCCCACATCATGGATTTGCAGCTTATTACTCTTTCGTTGAGAAAATCTTCAAAGCAGATGCAGTTCTTCATTTTGGCACGCATGGTTCACTTGAATTCATGCCAGGGAAGCAGGTGGGAATGAGCGATGCTTGTTTTCCTGACAGTCTCATTGGGAATATCCCCAACGTCTATTATTATGCAGCTAATAATCCATCTGAAGCCACCATTGCAAAACGCCGAAGTTATGCAAATACTATTAGCTATTTGACCCCTCCAGCTGAAAATGCTGGGCTTTACAAGGGCCTGAAGCAGTTGAGTGAGCTTATCTCCTCGTACCAATCCCTCAAAGACACAGGTCGTGGGCCACAGATTGTGAGCTCCATAATCAGTACAGCTAGGCAATGCAATCTTGACAAGGATGTGGAGCTTCCCGAAGAGGGGGAGGAGATCTCTGCAAAGGAGCGAGATCTTGTGGTTGGAAAGGTATACTCCAAGATCATGGAGATTGAATCCCGGCTTTTGCCATGTGGGCTTCATGTCATTGGTGAACCTCCATCTGCTATGGAAGCTGTCGCAACCTTGGTCAATATTGCTGCATTAGACCGTCCTGAAGATGAGATTTCATCGCTCCCATCAATATTAGCTGAAACTGTTGGACGCAACATCGAGGATGTATATAGAGGGAGTGACAAGGGAATCTTGAAGGATGTAGAACTTCTTCGGAAAATAACTGAGGCCTCGCGTGGCGCCGTCTCTGCCTTTGTGCAGAAAACAACTAACAAAAAGGGTCAAGTTGTAGATGTTGCAGATAAGCTTAGCTCTATCCTCGGGTTTGGCATTAATGAACCATGGGTTGATTACTTGGCAAGCACAAAATTCTATCAGGCAGATAGGGATAAGCTGAGAACAGTATTCCGGTTCCTAGGAGACTGTTTGAAACTAATAGTCGCTGACAATGAGCTGGGGAGTCTGAAACAAGCCTTGGAAGGCAAATATGTGGAGCCAGGGCCTGGTGGTGACCCAATCAGAAACCCAAAGGTGTTGCCTACTGGAAAGAACATCCACGCACTAGACCCACAATCCATTCCTACAACAGCAGCAATGCAGAGTGCAAAAGTTGTGGTGGACAGATTAATTGAGAGGCAGAAAGCTGACAATGGTGGGAAGTATCCTGAGACAGTTGCACTTGTATTGTGGGGAACTGATAATATCAAGACCTATGGTGAGTCTCTGGCTCAGGTATTGTGGATGATTGGAGTGATGCCAGTTGCTGATACCTTTGGTAGGGTTAACCGGGTGGAACTTGTAAGTCTTGAAGAACTTGGAAGGCCTAGGATTGATGTCGTCGTTAATTGCTCAGGAGTGTTTAGAGATCTCTTTATCAATCAGGTACCGAGTCTTTTTCATATTACTAATTTGTTTTCATTTAGGGAAAATCACGAGGATCAGTCATTATTTTAACATATGAATATTTCAGTTCTGCATTCTTTCTTTAATAGCCGTCGTTCTGGCTCAACCGCTTACTGATGAACTTCTGTATTGTTTTTCCTTTATTTTGTCCACAGATGAACCTCCTTGACCGTGCAGTGAAAATGGTGGCTGAACTAGATGAGCCAGCTGATCAGAACTTTGTCAGGAAGCATGCTCTAGAACAAGCTGAAGCCCTTGGTGTTGACATTCGGGAAGCAGCAACACGTATATTCTCTAATGCCTCGGGATCATACTCCTCAAACATAAACCTTGCAGTGGAGAATTCTTCTTGGAATGACGAGAAGCAGCTTCAAGACATGTACTTGAGCAGGAAGTCCTTTGCCTTTGATTGTGATGCCCCAGGAGCAGGCATGGCAGAGAAAAGAAAAGTTTTTGAGATGGCTCTTAGCACTGCGGAAGCCACCTTCCAAAATCTTGATTCTTCAGAAATCTCACTCACTGATGTGAGCCACTATTTTGATTCAGACCCCACAAACTTGGTGCAGAACTTGAGGAAGGATAAGAAGAAGCCTAATGCTTACATTGCGGACACAACAACAGCAAATGCTCAGGTTAGCAATTGGACAGTTAATCTCTTTTAATCCTTAGGGCTGATTCAATAGCCAAGTCTAAAATTATCAAGTTCCTTCTAATGCTAAACAATTTCAAAATTTGTCTCTTCAAGGTACGTACTCTTTCAGAGACTGTGCGCCTCGATGCTCGAACCAAATTGTTGAACCCCAAGTGGTATGAAGGAATGATGTCTACTGGATATGAGGGTGTTCGTGAAATTGAGAAGCGGCTTACAAACACTGTTGGCTGGAGTGCAACTTCAGGTCAGGTCGATAACTGGGTCTATGAAGAAGCTAACTCAACTTTCATCCAAGATGAGGAGATGCTGAACAAGCTCATGAGCACAAACCCGAATTCATTTAGGAAGATGGTGCAGACCTTTTTAGAGGCCAATGGTCGTGGGTACTGGGAAACTTCTCAGGATAACATTGAGAAGCTGAAACAGTTGTACTCAGAAGTTGAAGACAAGATTGAGGGTATTGATCGGTGATCTGTAAATGAACTGCTGGAAAGATTACTAGAGTTGCAAATATCAGTTAACATGGTTGATTTCCCTTGTTATTTCTCTGTTTCTCTTGAATGGATGGATGTGACAACCACTTTTAAATGCGAGATTTTTAATAAAATTCAGAGTTGCAATTCAATCCCTTTCATGGGTTTTGTTAGCATCTCCACTGTCTATTCTTCTTTTTTTCTTTTTTCTTTCTTTGATAAGCCAAGCAAAGTATGATAAAGTAGGCTCCCAGAAATTGATGAGAGAGATCAAGAACAGCACACAACGGTGCCAATAATTGGCCAGCAGCTACCTGAACATATTTAAACGCCAAGGCCTAATATAAAACAGCCAAGACACCAGAAAAACAAACCCCAAACAAAGAGACAAACTCCAACCAAGAACCATATCCTGAAAGCCCCAAAGCAAGGAAGGCAGACATTGAAATATGAGCAAATGAAGAATCTGAAAACGTTTCGTGAACAGCGACAGAGAAACTGAAACGAGTATCTTCTTCTCTTATATTTTCCAGCCAAAGAAAAAGATCTAACACATTTTTCCATCAGAGGAATCCCCATCAGTAAATGAATGATACAAGGTAAATGTACAGAGATGTTAAAAGAAAAAAATACAAAAAATTAAGGAAAAAGAAAAGTAGCCCTCCCCCTTCACAAAAATAAATTGGGAAAAAGAAAAAACAGAATTCAGTATAACAGGTAGAAAGTAGCGCTACAAGTGTCTTTGAATCTTTCTTACTGTATTCTGGCTCTTGTGAGAATTAAACGATGTTTTTTACCTTCAAAACAACTCCATTAGGAGCGGGTCCCCTTCTGCCATTATTCTTGTCAGCTTTATGAAATCTTGTTCACTAGACACATTCCATGGATGAACAGCAGGTGCTTGAGCAGAATAAAGAGTTGAATTAGCAGGTGGTGGCTTCGGCTTATATACCATTGTGCTAAGCACTGAATCAAAATTCTGAGGTGAATCCATAGACATAAAGAACATGGGTATGGCAACCTTTTGATGAATATTAAGATCACCCACCAAACCAACAAGATCTACAAAGTCAGTCACGAGCTGCTGAGGAATGTAGAATATCTCAGAGCTGCCTATTACAAGGCTCTGGTCACTTTTCATGGCTTCCTTATAATTGACTTGGAAGTGAACCGGCATTGAGCCAACAACTTTTCTTACCATTTCCGCTTGTTTCCCATACCATTCCGCGTTTCCATTGGTAGACACAGTTGTCCAGGACTTGGATACCTATATGCAACAACGTGTGTTAGAAAGGGAGAGAAGGGGAGCCACATGTGTTATTCATCATAAGCATGCAGCATCACAACAAATATGGACATGGATATTCATCAAGATATTGATTTTTATGATATGGTGTGAGAAAGAAGAAACAAAGCTCTGGCATACCAACACAATGTGTGCAATCCTCGTGTGTGGAGAAAAACAAAATTGATAAAATAAGGCAACCTTAAGTATTGAAAAGGAGATAACAATGACCAAAAAAGCGGAGCACTGAAAAAAAATTACCTTGTCAGTAATCCATAGTTTAGTCTTGTCCGCTTGAAGCAGATTCCAGTAATTGAGGATAGTATCATCCTGAAGGAATAAAAAGCCTTCGGCACTGCTATATCGATCAAATATCTTGGGCAGATGTCTATAACCAACATTAGATAGGATAATTAGTACACAAAGCAACACCAGTTTAAGATGAAAGATAGGGGATATCCACTTGACAGTGCAAAACAGTTAAAATTTGACTTTACACCATGGTTATCAATAACAAATGCATGCCAAAGAAACCAAGATATTGACAAGATAACCCGAGGTGCTTTTAAGAAAACTACAATAAAAGACACCGTAACGAACTCAAACTGGCATAACTCCAAAACAAATTTGAGGGAAGAAAAGGAAACAAATGCCTCCTTGAGAAAAGGACAATTATAGAGGGATGTTTGAGACTCCAAGAAAACTCACGCTCTGATCATTGCTTATACTAGAATAGTTTATCCACAAGCACCAGTGCCTCATGCCCAAAAGAATTTGAAAATAGACAAAGCTTAAACTATTGTATTATGCACATATCATACCCTAACCTTCAACAGAATGCATATATTTCAAAACATCTCAAATGGAAATCACTACAAACAATCTGGATTAATCTTTTGTGCAGTACTCTGTCCTGACTTGAAGATCAGAGCTTATGTATCATGTTGAACCTGGTGATTAAACTCATTCCATATGGCATCAGTAAACAACAAGGTAAGTTGGAGGATACGATGATTCCGAGGCCATCATTTCCTAGTAAAAGAATCTGAATACCAGGATCACAAATGTTATCCAGGATGTCAACATTACCCTAGACATGCTAAAATGGTGAGTAGGAATTAGAAACATGACAAGAAACATAGCCACCATTTATTTACTTTGATTGTCGTATTTTATGCAACTCCAAAAGCCATCCAAAATCCAACTTTAATGTCCCAAATGCACAAGAGTTCAGTATTGTAACTATAGGGCATAGGCAAAAATCTACACAATCTAAGAGTGATTATTCCCGTATAAACAGACATAGAATTAAATGAACTAAAAAAAGCCAATTCCATGAAAGCTCTCTCCATACTCTCTTGCAACCCATAAATTTAACCTCAGACTTTCTCAATCATAACAAATCTCTTTCATTTTACAAGAGTGTCAAAGATTCCCAACACTCCAACTCCCCATTCTCTGTGAGAGACAAAGTTTTTGTCATAGTTATATAAAATTGCTATCTGACTGATATATGAATCCATATCAGATATCCGAGATTCTGGTTTGCATAAGAATCTAGATTCAAATCACGATACCAAAACAAGTAAAATATATAAATATAGATAACTTACTTGTACATACGATCCAAATGCCCTGCTTCAACAGCAAGATCTTCATTCTTCTGCGACGATAAGATAATCACAGTTTTGAATATCCTCCCATAAAGTAATCTCCATTCCAAGGCAGTACGTTCAACAGGCCCATTGCAAAACATAATAAGCACAACATTCCCAAAATTCTTTCTCCAACGAATCAAATTGCCAATCTCATAATTCACTGTCCCCGTTTCCTCCACTCCAAGATGCACAGATGGCAACTTCCGAGGAACAAACTCCTTTCGATCCCCATGACCTATATTAGGACGAGGCCGGTCCAATTCGAATGACATTAACCTAGGCTGCTGATACCCTACAGCACGCAAGTCCTGAAGCCAAGCAGCAGTAAACTTCACATCCTGCTCACTCCAAAACCCCTCCTCTGCCATAGCAAAACTCAACTCTAAAATCTTCTCAAACAACTCATGCTTACTCGACCTCCATGCAACCAAGAACTTAATAAGCCTCCCAACATTAACATGAAGATCCTTCTCTTCAGAAAAAGGGTACCCCCCAACTGTATCATATCTATGCACAGTCGGTGGATAAACCACAACATACCCACCAATCTCCCACAAAAGCCTTTGCCCCCAATAGCCTCTCAAGACATCAGAAGCCATAGTACTAACTGAAACTGGAAGCATCAAACCCCAAAAAGCTGACGAATGGTAAATGGTATTAAATGAATTGACCGGCATCATTACCCCTTGAGGCAATGCCACTTTCGGGGCACGCTCATCAAACCTAATATCGAAGGCTTCCAGACCCGTTTTCCTGGTATGATAAAACACAGAATCAACATCAGGCAATCCATTCGATATCCCTTGTTGTATAAACTGTTTCCCACCAAAAACCTCAGTGTAAAACTCTTCATGACCAATTTCACCCACATTCTCTAATGGTAACCCTCTCGGCCAAACTGTCCTTTGACCAAAATGAACATAAGGATTCACTACACTCCTATTCTCATTCTCATGGCTATATTGCAATATCGTCTCTTGCCTAGCCCCCTCCCCAGTTAACTCCACATCAAAATGCTTCCCTAAATCACCATCAATAACCTCTCCGCGATCATCAGCATCAAAAATTTTCTTCGCCCCATGTTGGATCGCAAACAAATACCCCACACTCTTCCTTAAATAAGAATCAAAGGGTAGAAAACCTGAAACCCGAAACCCTAAAGTCGCTTGTTGTTCTAAAGACAAGTAAATTGCACCCTTCAAGGACCAATCATTTGGTGTCCTTGAATTCCCAATTGCTAGCAATTGCCAACCTTTAATCCTAACAAGCTTTTTAAGCGAATCAGAAGGATAATGAGAGACACTAACAACAATCCATTTATCTGACCGGAAATTCGTATAAAGCGAAGATTTGTCAGCGATTGATGGGATATTGTTCCAATTTATACGAGGAGGATGATGGGTTTTGTCTAGAGGTTGGGCTTTTGATTGAATGTAGCTAAGCGCAGCCGCGTCACCAGTGCTCAAGAGGAAGAGGATGGCGGCGACAGTGGCAACTAGCACCGTGATTGTGACGATTTTGCAGAAATTCTCAGATACCCATGTGGAGAAATCTAAAGATTTTGACTCTGAGAAGCGGTGGTGGAGGTCGTGATGGTGGTTGTTGAAGGTGCCTCTGATTTGTGATTTGGGAGATTTTGGATTTGGGTTAGTGGTTCCACGATCTTGGACTAACATTGGTGAAAGAAAAAAAGGGTTCTTCTTGATTTTGGTTTTTTGGAAGAGATTGAACTTCAATGCTTCAATCTTTGTAGTGATTTTGTGAGAAACCGAAGAGATTGAAGCTCAAAGTTCCAATCTTTTGTGTTATTTTGAGTTCTTAATTGAACTTGAAAGCTTCAATCTTTTTGAGAGTCTCTTATTCACTCTAACATTGACTCTCACTTGTCTCTCTCTCTCGTCCTTTTTTTCAGTCTATCTCTCTAAAAGTAAGTTACAATAATGTCTCCGAGCGTTCTCTCTCTCTAGAAATGAAACAGAAGGGGGGAGCCCACTTGCTAGCAGCTAAAAGTAAGTTACAATAATGCCAGGAAGAAGCAGGTTGCTGCCGACATGGAGGGGGTTGGGTGCGGGGTTGCTTAGGCTTGAATGAAATGCAATGTAACGTTCCTGCTGCCTCTTGTTGAAGTGGGGGAGGTGTCCTTGTCTTCCATCATTTCTTTCTTTTTTATATGGGTCATTTCATGATTAATATTTCCAATCAGCTCCAATTATTTTTTTTAGTTTAATGTAATTGTCCGGGTTAGCTTGCGTATACCTTGACTAATCTCACGGATCCTGAAGTTAACAACCATGTAATCCTTTAGTGGTCATCATATAAGCAACCACAGGGCTCGAACCTGAGACCACAGAAAAAACAAATCTCTTAATCTCAAGTTTTTACTACTAGATCACCACCTAGATGATTAGCTCTAATTATTTATAGTTTGGCTTCATTGATTAAATTATTTATTTTATTTTCTTGTTTAATGAAATCTGTCTCAAAACTTATTTGTTTTTCCTTCTCTCTTTTTTGGTTTTAATATATATATATATATATATATATATATATATATATATATATATTGAAGTAGATTAAACTTATTTGTGATCTCATCTAGTAATTGGGTAGCTCAAGTTTGTTTTTCTTTATCAAATTGGTGCCCTCGAACGATTTTTTATATGCTGAGTTCTATTTCTGCAAGCCATTTAAGACATTATTTTTGCTGAATTATCTATAGGCAGAATAATGGATTAAGTAAAATTTTAATTCACAGGACTTCTTCTACAGATATTTAACTTTTAAATAATAATATAGACAACATAATTATTAAACTCAATCCAGTTTAACCACTTAAAAACTCAATTCAGATTATATTTTAAGTTAAATAAAAAAAATATTTGTTTTATTAATAACTCGATTAAATGCAATCTAAACTTGGTGTGATTAACTCTAGAAAAAATTAAAAATAAGATAATTTAATTTTAATAAAAATAATTGATTTAAGTTTGAACAAGAATATTGACAGCTCTTTTTCTAAACTGGAAAGGATCTTACAACTATGACACTGTTTTGCTTATCTGCTTAGGACAAGTAGTAATGTAAGAGCTTATTTGTGATAGGTGGTTTTAAACAAATAAAACATCGTTTTGCTTATCTGTCATGCGGGGTCCACTTATAAAAAAAATATGGAAGAATGAAATGTCCATGTGTTTGCTGCTGTAGCAGTTGCCAGCAAGATGAGCAACTTGTCTCGGGCATCCAGGTCTGGATGGCACATTCTGCAAACCTTCTCCCGACATTAGTTAACGAAAAGTGCTGCCACGTGATAGTAATTGATTTTTGAAATATTTTTTAAAATTAATTTTATACATGAGTATATTAAAATAATCTAAAATTTAAAAAATTTAAATTTAAATAAAAAAATTAAATTTCTGCAAACTTTTATTTAAGCCACACTCCTAAACAGTGTCGAAATGCTTTCTTCTCTTTTTCTTTTGTTATTTTGTTCCTTTTGATCTTGGTACTTGAAAACCTGGGAATCAGGTTGATGGTTTTTATTTTTTAAGAGATTTCTTGCTTCTATTATCCAACTTTCTTTGCAGAAAAGAAAAGATGTTAGTAATTTAGTGTTATCTTTGTTGGGCGTATTTGAAATTGTAGTTGTGATTTAAAGTATTTTTTAAAAAAATACATTAAAATGATATTTTTTTTTAAATTATTTTTGAAATCAACACATTAAAATGATCCGAAAATACAAAAAAAAAACTTAATTTTTAGCAAAGTTGAATTTTTTAAAAATACAGGTTGGACCGTATTTCCAAACAATCCCTAAACTACTTAGGCCTCTTGCTACCTTGCGGCCAGTTCAATTTGTTTTATAGCATGAAAGATATTAAATTTATACAAATATTCAAAAAAAAAAAACAATTTAGGACTTATATTATTAGCTCGTCTATGCTTAATAAACTTAGTTAATTTAAATAATATAAATTAAAAAATTAAAAAAAAATGACAACGTAAAACAAAAACTACAAAGCCTATCAAAAGCAAATTAAATAATATCATGAAGCTCAATTATTAAATAGTCCCATGTAGAGGAGGAAAATGAAAAAAAAAATAAAAAAGCAGTAAAAGAATCCAAGCAAATTCGGGTTAACCCAACAACCCTGGCACAAAATTAGGATAGCCCCCCTAGAAAAGGAAGTGAAAAAAAGAGAGTACAAAGATCAATTCTTAATAAATCATATGTTGAATGAATAAATTTAAAAATATATATATTTAAAAAAAACTTAAAAAAATATTAAAGTCAATCCATGTTAAATTTTGAGCATTATGACCCAAGTCATGAGTATAAGACCAACCACATGGAAAGCAAACCTAAAAAAATAACATGAACAAATTATAAATCAACAAAATACTAAGGGATTAAATTAAAAAAATATACAATAAAAATATCCTAAAAAAAAAAAACAGTAATAAAAAGAAAAAGGACTAGATTTGATGTAAGGATTAAATGAAATTAAATGACGAAGGGAAAAATTAAAAATAAAATAAAAAATAACAATCAATAGATTGAGGAGAAAACTCGATACAAAAAAACAAATAAAATGATACTCTTATATTTTGGTAAGGAGAAGAGAGAGAAAAGAAAAAGGAGGGGAAGAAAGTTAATCAGAGCCTAGCCACCGCTCTTTTATGTACACGCGCGACATCAATGAAAACCTATAACAAGACACTTTAAAAATTGTTTTGAAATGTAGAGTTTAAGTAAGGGATGGTGCCACAAGAAAAATGTGGGCAATGCCAATAATATTTTTTTAAAAAATAAAATTTGTGATTGTTAAATGATCAAATAAACTCGAGTCAACTTGTTAATCACTAATAACTAGTTTGAAAATAGAAAAAAACCTCTAGATGCAAGATTAATAAATTTTACTTTTAAAAGTAATATAGTTTTTATATTGTGTTTCATAAATATAAACAAATAGCCCATGTCAACTTTTTAATAATTTTCCTTGTAATAATAATGTAATTTTTATATCGTGTATATAAAAGAAAAATACTTAATTGCTTCTAATTAACCTTCTTAAAAATTTTGTTTTTAAAGGTAATATAGTTTTTACATTGTATATTAAGCTTATCATTTTTTTTCTGGAAATGCAAGATGTAATTACATTATTTCTGTCTATATTGCATTGTGTTTAGATGTAAGTAATTCATTAGCCCAGTTAGTTTTTTTATTTTTTTTGTAATTTTGGTACTCGTGACATTCCTTGAATCATGTATTCATAAATTGTGATCTCCAGGAGCTTGCTATTTTTACTTGCCAACCCTGTAATTATAGTGTTTTCTAGACAAATCCCTTGTAATTTAGAGTTGTTTAAAAACATTATAATTTTAACTAATTAGTCTGTAAACGTCCAAATTTTACAAGTCTATCCCAAATACAATCAACGTCGGTTCTTGTCATTCATTTTTTTCATGGGAAATTGAGAAAACGTGGGTGAAAAAAGAAGAAGCAATTTTCAATTCTTTTAATTTTAATTCTTGGGCATGATATAATAAAAACACTATGGTGCTGTACGTAAATAAGAGAGAGTTAAAGGTTTAAAGAGGGAAATTAGCAAAAGATACTCTCAAGGCATATCCTTACCTGACGTGGCAAAAAAGCGTGTCTGTCTTGCCAATAACAAGTTAACAAGTAATCGCTGACTCGTATCCACACGACACGTCAAATACAGCTGGATTATTTTTTTCTTAATATTCCTGGATCCATTTTCGTGCACCAAACATGACTTCTTCTTCTTCTTTTTTTATCAGGTTGTGTATCCAAAGAGCAAACCTCAAAATAGTCCCTGTTTTGTAACTGTAATCTCAAATAGGTCCTCTATCAATTTTCATCCTGATTAGGTCCTTGATATCTCAATAGGTTCTCAATCAAATCCTTCTATTAATTCAAGTTAACACAGTGGTTAAGTAGTCACGTGGAAATCATATAATTTTTAATAATTTTCTAACACAATTAAAAATAAATATTTAATAATTTGTAACTTGAAGGTATTATAAATATATTACATACCTTCAAGAAATAAAGTGATTCTAGTCATTAGGAAGAAAAAGAATGCCCTAAAAACGTTGTAAAGACTAGAAATCAGGAAACAAAATTTTCCAATTTTGCCCTGGAATTTACCATAAGGACAGTTTATTTGTCTTGCTTGTCTTCTTCGTTATAATTAGTATTGTATTATTATTATTATTATTATTATTATAAGGCTTTTGTTTCTCCTTCAGAACATGATAAGCCCAGTACAACCACCAGAGTACATATAGACACCCTAACCAAACAGAAACAGAAAGCCCACTTGGTTAACAGAGGCTATAAAAAAAGCCCATTCGATTTGTGACCAGCAACTTGGATCGAGTCTTATAATTATACTATTTTTAATATGTGACGACGAATTTTTAGTTGACTAGTAATTTTCAGAAATATATAAAAAAAACTAGTCGTTAATTAATGTTCTCTTTAACGCATGGCATGAGGAGGGAAATGGAGATGAAGGGAAGAGTGAAGCAAAAGAGTGTTAAGTATATGCATGAGCTGGTTTTTATTATTATGAACATGACTATGATCATTATTTTGCTTTTATTACGGGGTAGCCCACAGAAATGGTGCATTTTATTATATTTATATTATATCATTGGACACGCGTTATATTATAAGTTAGATTAATTTTTTTAATATAAAAAAAATATCTAGATATTAATAATGTTTTTTCTTGTAGAAAAAAAAATTAAATCATGTATGATTTGAGCTGATGTGACTTAATTTTCTTGGCTATTTAAAAAACAATTCGGATGATCAGTAAAAATATTGTTTGAGTAAAAAAAATATTTAAGATGAGATCTGTTTAATAAATATTAAGGCAAAAATATATTATGTTAAGCCAATTAACTTGTCAATCTGCATACTAAGTCATGAAATTATGATAACATCATAAAAAGTAAATCAAAATAAATTATGAAAACATAATTTTCAATAAAATCAATGTTGAAGAATGAAGTTGGAAAAAAAATCAATTAAAAAATTACTAAAAAAATGACCTGAGTTAATTTGGAATAACTTGTCAAACTTGCAATCCTAGTTATGAAACCAAGATAACCTAATAAAAAGCAAATTGAAACAAATTGTTAATATCAATTTCCAAACTTAATTTTGAAAGATAAATTTTTTTTAAAAAAAATTAATTAAAAAACTTGAGTCAACCAAGGTTAACCCGCCAAACTCACAATAAAAGTTGTGAAATAGAGACAACTTCATAGAAAACATACATAAGAAAACCACGAAGTCTGATTCTTAATTATCCTAATATTGAATGATGAATTCGAGAAAAAAAATCAATTAGAAAAGGAAAAGAAAAAACTCAAGTCAACCAAATATTGGATTGATTATGGACTAGACTTCATGATTTGTTTTGTTTACTTCTATTATGTTATTCTAGCCTTTATGACACAAGAATAATGCCTAATGAATTAACTTAAGTTGTTTTTGTGTTATTTTTTTTTTAATTTTATCATTTAACACTATGTCGATTATGAATTGAGCTTCATATTTTTTTTTCTATAAAAATAACTTGATATCGTGATCAAAGTTATGAGTTTTGACATTTTAATATTAAAATATGGTCGTTTTTTTTCTAAGAGGTTATTTCGATCTCATAGCTTGGGTCACGTGTCTTTCAACATTGGATTTATTTTTTATTGGGTTATCCCCGTCTTATGATCTGAGTTGCAAGTTTGAAGGATTAATCCGGTTGACTTAGTTTTTTTCCACCCAATTTCATCATTTAATATTGTGTTTGATTGAGAATTATATTTCATAATTTATTTTAATTTGCTTTTTATTAGATTATCCCGACCTCATGATTGAGAAATAATGTTTAACAAGCTAATTTAGGTTGACTTGACTCTATTTTTACTCCTTTTTTAATTATATATTTTTAAAATTTTATCATTCAAGGTCGATAAAGAAGATTGAAAATTAAGCTTCATAATTTGTTTTGATTTACTCCTTATACGGTTATCTCAATCTCATGACCAAGGTCATGAATCTAGTACATTAACTTAGGTCAAATAAAGTAATTTTCTTACATGAGGTCATCTCAGTATGATGACCCGGGTCATGAGTTTGACGTATTGATTCATGTATTTTTTTATGTATTTTTTTCTATTGATTTTTTTAATTATATCCTTCAACATTGGGTTGAATAGAAATTAAAATTTGTAATTTGTTTTGATTTGTTTTTCTTAGGATTGTCTTGATCTTATAACCAAGATTGCAAGTTTAGCAGGTTATTCTATGACACTTTTTAAGGTTTTTTTTAATTGATTTTTTTTCTTTAATTTTATCATTCAGGTTGGTTGAGAATTATGCTTCATAATTTATTTTGATTAACTTTTTATAAGGTTATTATAGTCTCAAAACTCAATTCATACATTTAACATGTTAACCTGGGTTGACTGAAGTCAATTTAATATGTTGTTATCTTAATATTGAAAAAATATATCATCTTAAAATTATTTAATAAAACTATATTTTTACATGTTGTATTAATTATTTTTAGACTTGTAAAATCAACCAAATTATACCAAGTCAAATCTCAAAACAATTAAAAATAAATAAATTTGAGCACCATTTTAACTTTTTTCTAACGTTCAAGAAAAATCTTACTTAACCAGCAACATAACACGAGTGAATTATCCAGTGATCTAGTATTTACTGAAACTTTCTTTAGCTAACAGGCTGTCACCTAAACTTACCAAACAGCCCGATTACATGAAGGTCAATAAAACTTTGTATGCAAACCTCGCACTGTTACACCTGTCACCTGGCAAGCATTCAAAACAGTCTCGTTATTCTACACTCTCTCCCATGACAGTACCACCGCACGCGAGAAGCATCCGACTGTCCATGATAAAACCGGTAGAAAGAGAGCACAAAAATAGCAGTAACAAAAACTAAAGGAAAAGTAAATATTCAAATATCTGGAGCAGCCCGCCACCCACACAAAAAACGTTTCGTTTCGTTTCTTCTGTTCAAAACACAAAAATGCATCCGTTTCCTACTCCTGTTGAATGCACTGTCGCTTCTGCTCTCCTCCTCCTCTCCAACACCACGCCTCTCTCTCCACCTTCAAAGTAATTACTCAATCAATCAAAACTTGCTTTGCTTTTTAATTTTGCTTGTATTTTAATTAACGATGTCGTTTTTTTTTGGTAGTCTTGGTGTTGATGGAAAGAAGGCTGTGAAAGAGCCAAGTGATGGAAAGAGAAGCAGTGAAGAAGAGAGCTTGAGCCCGGTGACTAGTGGCTCGAAATCGAGCGTTTCATCTCTTACTAGTGATGTATCGTCGTTTAAGGAGATTCTAGCTCACAAGCTACGGATCGTCGCTTTTGTGTCTCGCTGCCATGAAATGAAGCCCGTGGTGATCTTCATTTTTTCTCGGTTTAATCTCAGGGTTTCTGTTCGGCTTCGTTCTGTTCATTTTTGAGTGATCGTCTCCGTTGTGTTTTTCTGCTTTATTCGGATGATTTTAGCATAGCGAGATTTTTGGCTATTATTTGTTGATTTTGAGTGTATCTCTATTAGAAATCGTTTTTTTTCTTTCTGTTTTATGCTTATCGGTTGATTTGTATGTGATTTTCGGCTCTGTTTTGTTGATTTTGAGTAGAAATCCCCGTTTGAAGTCATTACGAATCTCTTTCGGTGATTATTAGTTGATTTTCTTCAGTTTTGCTTCTGTTTGGATGTTATCTAAGACAAGCTCTCTCAATCTTCCTGTATTTGTTATCGATTAAGATCTTTGGATTAAGGTCTTTATAGCACTGTGTTTGCTTCTAGATCGGTCCTTTTATTCGTGTTTTCTTTTGTGATTTTGTTGTCAAACGAAGCGTTCTCTGTGTTTTGATCAGTTAATAACCATTGCTGTGGAGTTTAATCCTCGTAATTCTTGCAGGTAGCACGAAGGAAGCGCTCGAAGGTGAACTGGATCTCGGGTCACCAGAGGACCGTCGCAGTAGCTCCGCCAGAGAAGGCAGTTGAGGCGTCGACGGAGTCAGGTTCGTGTTTGTCAAGCACTTCCAGCGCTGCTTGCGCGCGAAACCACCATGTGAAAAGGAAAGGATTAATGATGAAGCCGGCTCGTAATGACGAGGAGCCGAAGAGGATCAGATCTAGATCTGGCTCTGGCTCGCGGTACCTTAGCCGCCTAGCCGAAGCAACATTGAAGCTGCTGTCTAGCGGTTGTTTCGCTGAAATGAGGATTCGTCAAGTGCTCGGAGACAGTCCTAGGCTCCTAGCACGAGCAAAGCCTTGAGAATGTTGAGTGAGTAAGCTCACGTGATTGACACGTGGGATGTGTTAGATCTAATTGTGTGCAATAGTGCTCTTTTTTTAAAAAATATATATATTTATTACTTGTAAATTTTTTTTGAAATCATGTAAGATTTGATCCGATATGACTTGATTCTCTTGATTATTTTAAAAATAATTTGAATGACTAATAAAAATGTAGTTTGAGTTAAAAAAATATTTAAGATGAATTTTTTTTAATAAATATTGAAACAATAACATATTAGGTCAAACCGATTAATCTGCCAATTTGCATACCAAGTCATGAAATCATGATAACGTTATAGAAAGTAAATCAAAATAAATTATAAAAATTTAATTTCTAATAAATTCAATGTTGAAGAATGAAGTTGGAAAAAAAATAACCCAAGATAACATGGATTAACTTGTCAAACCCGTAACCTTAGTCATGAAACTAAGATAACCCAATAAAAAACAAATTAAAATAAATTGTGAATATCAATTCCCACTGAACTTAATTTTGAAATATAAAATTAAAAAAAAATCAATTAACAAGACACAAAAAAACTTGAGTCAACCAAGGTTAACCCGTCAAACTTATGACAAGAGTTGTGAAATAGAGATAACCTCATAGAAAACATATATAAGAAAATTACGAAGTCTAATTTTTAATCATCCTAATGTTGAATGATGAATTTGAGAAAAAAAAATTAATTAAAAAAAGAAAAGAAAAAACTCAAGCTAGTCAAATATTGAATTGATTATGAATTAGACTTCATGATTTGTATTGTTTACTTTCTATTATATTATTTTAGCCTTTATAACCAAGTAATAGTGCTTAATGAGTTAATTTTAGTTGTTTTTTGTGTTATTATTTTTATTTTATTTTTAATTTTATCATTCAACACCATGTCGATTAGGAATTGAGCTTCATAACTTTTTTTTCTATGAAAATATTTTGGTCTCGTGATCTAAGTTATGAGTTTTGACATTTTAATATTAGTTAATTCTGTTTTTTTTTTAAAGAGGTTATTTCGACCTCATAATCTGGGTTACATGTCTTTCAATATTGGATTTGTTTTTTATTGAGTTATCCTTGTCTCATAATCTGAGTTGCGAGTTTGAAGGGTAATCCAATATTCCAATTGACATGGTTTTTTTTCACTCAATTTCATCATTTAATATTGTGTTTGATTGAGAATTAGATTTTATAATTTATTTTAGTTTACTTTTTATTAGGTTATACCGACCTCATGACTAAGAAATAATATTTAACAAGTTGACTCGGGTTGACTTCACTCTTTTTTTTTTATTATATTTTCTTAAAAAATTTATCATTCAATCTTATGTTCGATAAGGAAGATTGAAAATTGAGCTTCATAATTTGTTTTGATTTGCTCTTTATAGGGCAATTTCAGTCTTATGACCAAAGTCACAAATCTAGTACAATAACTCGGGTTAAATCAAGTTATTTTTTTTATACGAGATTATCTTAGTATGATGACCCAGGTCATGAGTGTGACGATTTGACTCATGTATTTTTTTATGTTGTTTTATTGATTTTTTTAATAATATCCTTCAACATTGGGCTGAATAGAAATTAAAATTTATTTTGATTTGATTTTCTTAAGATTATCTCGATCTTATAACTAAGGTTGCAAGTTTAGCAGGTAATACTATGATATTTTTTTAGGTTTTTTTCTTTAATTTTATCATTCAAGTTGATTAAGAATTAAGCTTCATAATTTATTTTGATTTACTTTTTATGAGGTTATTATCGTTTCAAAACTCAATTCATACATTTAACATGTTAACCCGAGTTAACTAAAATTAATTTAATATTTTGTTATCTTAATATTGAAAAAATATACCATCTTGAAATTATTTAATAAAACTATATTTTTACATGTTGTATTAATTATTTTTAAACTTGTAAAATCAACCAAATTATATCAAATCAAATCTCAAAACAATTAAAAATAAATAAATTTGAGCACCATTTGAACTTTTTTCTAAAAGAAAAATCTTACTTAACCAGCAACATAACACGAGTGAATTATCCAGTGATCTACTATTTACTGAAACTTTCTTTAGCTAACAGGCTGTCACCTAAACTTAACAAACAGCCCGATTACATGAAGGTCAATAAAACTTTGTACGCAAAACACGCACTGTAACACCTGACACCTGGCAAGCATTCAAAACAGTCTCGTTATTCTATACTCTCTCCCATGACAGTACCACCGCACGCGAGAAGCATCCGCCTGTCCATGATAAAACCAGAAGAAAGAGAGCACAAAAATAGCAGTAACAAAAACTAAAGGAAAAGTAAAAATTCAAATATCTGGAACAGCCCGCCACCCACACAAAAAACGTTTCGGTTCGTTTCTTTCTGTTCAAAACACAAAAATGCATCCGTTTCCTTCTCCTGTTGAATGCACTGTCGCTTATGCTCTTCTCCTCCTCTCCAACACCACGCCTCTCTCTCCTCCTTCAAAGTAATTACTCAATCAATCAAAACTTGCTTTGCTTTTTAACTTTGCTTGTATTTTAATTAACGATGTCGTTTTTTTTTGGTAGTCTTGGTGTTGATGGAAAGAAGGCTGTGAAAGAGCCAAGTGATGGAAAGAGAAGCAGTGAAGAAGAGAGCTTGAGCCCGGTGACTAGTGGCTCGAAATCGAGCGTTTCATCTCTTACTAGTGATGTATCGTCGTTTAAGGAGATTCTAGCTCACAAGCTACGGATCGTCGCTTTTGTGTCTCGCTGCCATGAAATGAAGCCCGAGGTGATCTTCATTTTTTCTCGGTTTAATCTCAGGGTTTCTGTTCGGCTTCGTTCTGTTCATTTTTGAGTGATCGTCTCCGTTGTGTTTTTCTGCTCTATTCGGATGATTTTAGCATAGCGAGACTTTTGGCTATTATTTGTTGAGTTTGAGTGAATATCTCTATTAGAAATCCTTTTTTTTCTTGCTGTTTTATGCTTATCGGTTGATTTGTATTGATTTTCGGCTCTGTTTTGTTGATTTTGAGTAGAAATCCCCGTTTGAAGTCATAACGAATCTCTTTCGGTGATTATTAGTTGATTTTCTTCAGTTTTGCTTCTGTTTGGATGTTATCTAAGACAAGCTCTCTCAATCTTCCTGTATTTGTTATCGATTAAGCTCTTTGGATTAAGGTCTTTATAGCACTGTGTTTGCTTCTAGATCGGTCCTTTTATTCGTGTCTTTTTTGTGATTTTGTTGTCAAACGAAGCGTTCTCTGTGTTTTGATCAGTTAATAATCATTGCTGTCGAGTTTAATCCTCGTAATTGTTGCAGGTAGCACGAAGGAAGCGCTCGAAGGTGAACTGGATCTCGGGTCACCAGAGGACCGTCGCAGTAGCTCCGCCAGAGAAGGCAGTTGAGGCGTCGACGGAGTCAGGTTCGTGTTTGTCAAGCACTTCCAGCGCTGCTTGCGCGCGAAACCACCGTATGAAAAGGAAAGCATTAATGATGAAGCCGGCTCGTAATGACGAGGAGCCGAAGAGGATCAGATCTAGATCTGGCTCTGGCTCGCGTTACCTTAGCCGCCTAGCCGAAGCAATATTGAAGCTGCTGTCTAGCGGTTGTTTCGCTGAAATGAGGATTCGTCAAGTGCTTGGAGACAGTCCTAGCACGAGCAAAGCTTTGAGAATGTGAGTGAGTAAGCTCACGTGATTGACACGTGGAATGCGTTAGATCTAATTGTGTGCAATAGTTCTCTCTCTCTCTCTCTCTCTCTTTTAAATATATTTATACTTGCAAAATCTTCATCACCGTTTGATTGTTAATGAACCGTGGTGAAATTTTAGGCTGTTAAGGCAAGAAGAAGTGAAAAGATCTGGCAGAGGAGGGAGACATGACCCATTTATTTACAAGGTACTCGGTTCTTCTCATAAATCTCTTTACTGCTTTTGACATTTCAATTAATGAAGTGATTAATTTATAAAATTAGCACTAAAAATGTTACTGCCACGTGTTATAATTGTAATCAGTGACCTCTCCTGTTGCAGATAGCATGAAAAATTATACAGGGAGCTTGACCTAGTTATACCATATAACTATAGGTCATCTTTCTAGGGTTTATCCGTCCCGCCACCAAGGGAAATTTTGGTCAGCGAATATATATAAAAGTGAAATAGGAAATATTGGTATATGATTAATTAGGCTGGTAGCGTAACATAGAGCAGCATAATAGTCTTATTGCCTTTAGCTGTTGTTTCTGCCCGGAATTCCATAAAAGATGTAAAAAAGGGGAACCGAGTGACACCAGTATTACACCACTATATACATGAGGATGGCGGTGGCGGTTGCGGTGGCAGCGCCTTGCCGTACACATTATAGTTAACTGAACATTTTCCATATATTGATATGTGCTATTATTTTTCTTGCCGAGCCTAGAGCTGGGCTTTGGCCATATACCTCTTTTGAGAAAGCTTTGTTCATATACTTGAAATTAATAGATTGAGGAATAATTTCAGCTTAAATTGAATGCAAGTCAGTATTATATATGCACAATTGATAACTGTTGGAGGGAGCCATGGGCCGTACATATTCCTTGAAATTGTTGCTAAGGATGATTTTGATGTGATGAGAAGGAATGAGCATGATGCAAGGAATAGCCGTGGCTCTTTCTTTCTTTATAAGAATAAAAAATAGAGGACACACTGCACATTCTACAAACTTCATTTCCTCTCTGTGGACTCTTTATGCTTTCTTTTAATCATATATCCCAGGATAGTTCTTTCCCTCCCAGTCCCTGATATTCTTGCGGACACGATTCTTGACTGTTTCCTGCTTGCTCACGAGTTTCTCTTTGCTTTCCAGCAATGCAAGCAACTTGATTAACAGTTGTTGGGCTGTAATCTCGTGGCCTTCTGTTTATTTGAATGTCCAGCTATGGAATTTTTTGTTTTATATTGTTAGGCTACTTGTTAAAACAATTTTTTTAAAAAAATAATATGATAGTATTTTTATATTTTATGTGCGATTAAAAGCTAAAAAATTATAAAAATTATTTATTATTATTTTTTATTAAATTTTTTATAAATTTTATTGTTTAACATTGAATCTATAGAATTAATTAAGTTTTATAATTTATTTTGATTTGTTTTATATAAGGTTATTTCAGTTTAATGATTAGATTTATGAATTTTTATAGTTTAATTTAGGTTTTTTTTTATAAGGTTATTTTATTTTTAAAACCTCAAAATAAAATTTTTAAATTAATGAAAAATCCAAATTAGTTAATTATATTACTTGAGAGTTAGATATTTAAGTTTTTTAGTATAAATTTTTTGCATTGAGGATAAATATACACAGAAATATTAAGATGTTATGTTTGTAAAAACAAGGAAAGTGTTTTCTAGAATAAAACTTAGCTTATCAAAGACTATTTTGCTTGAAAAAAATAAGGCATTAATCAAAAACATGTTCCTAACAATTCGACTATTTGAATTAAGTTAGGTAAGAAATTTCTCCATTGAGGCAATGGAAATTTTTTATTTTTAAAGGAAGAATTTTTCTTAAAAAAACCAAGTCTTAAAGCCAACTCTAGACAGCGCCGTCAAAACCACGTAGCGAATATTGAATATTCAACGCGTAACGCCAAAGCTTGACCCGGTCGAGAACGTGCGTAGAGTCTGAACGTTTGAAAAGCCATACAAGAAAGAGAGCTCCGAAAAAAAGGAACACGAGACGAGACTACGCCCCTTCCGCACATTGCGCCGCCTTCACGCACATTTAAATTTATAGTCCTTTACTTTTACATATTTGATATTAACCCCAAGTATTTGTCCTTGTACCCTCTTTGAATACGCCCCCCCTATGAAATAAAGACGTGTCAAATCCCAGAAATTCTAGAGATACACTGATTTCTTTGTCCTTAAATAAAGATGGAGGGGTGTTTAAGATTATGATATATGATATTTTTTTAAATAATTTATTATTTTAAAATATATTAAAATAATTTTTTGTTCAAAAATACATATAAAAACTATAAGAAAACACTAAAAAAAAATCAACTTAATATTTTTTAAAGTAAAAAATATTTTTGAAAAAAAATTGAAAATAGAAGAAGAAATTATGCCAAATATCCCTTGAGTCGCAAATTGAAGGTGGTTTACTATCTTATAAGCATATTAGTTTAAGATGTATGAATGGCCATGAAAAGTAAAATAATTATGTAGAGGGGCACAATTACAATAAAACTTACTACAAGGACTTGGAGGAAAAAGAAGACCTAACAAGAAAGCCGATGGAACCTGGGAAAGTCAAAAGCCAGAGTTTTACAGGTGAGGAGAGATCCCTATATAATGCCAGTCCCCTCTCCTCTTTCTTGCAACAACATCTCAGACTGACTCGCTCGCACATCTCCTAAAGTGTCTCTCTCTTCCTCTCTCTCGAGTTCTCACTCTCGCTCTTATAAAAAAACGAGGAGGAAGAGAGTTTGTTGTAGAGAAATGGGGTTGTTAGATACTGGGGTCAGAATAGCTGGAAGATTTTACTCTCACTGTCCACAAACTGCTCGCTTGTACTACCATCCTCCCTCTAACTCCGATGACCTCCACCATCACCTCCACCAGCGCCATGGCCACAACGGTGGCAGCGAGAGTCATGCGCCGACTCAAGGCTCTTCTCGGGGGGCCAGTTGTGGAGTCAAGGCGGCGAAGGGCTTAGATACTATTGACATAGTCTTCTATTCAGTCATGTAAAATCATTCAAAAAAAGAAACACATTTTTTGACCGATGAATCGATGTATTCAAATTTTTTTATTGGTTCTAATTTCCATTTATTGGATAGCTTCAATTGAATTCTGAAATATTCCAATTCGTTTTGATTGTCTAGTATTAACTGTTCTTTCTCGAGGCAATACTTCCCGATTAGATGCAGAACCGCCGTTGCCTTCGGTTTGGGGTTGCTGGGCCTGGGTTCTCTGGTTTCATCTCTGTTAACCGAAACGACTAGTCACTTATGAAACATGTCGTCCCCTATGTTATAAAAGCCATGACGATAACACAGGAAAAAGAACTTTATTCGAGAGCAAAAGATCATGGAATGACAAAATAAAGTAAAAACAGGAAAAAAAAAAAAACTTATTTGAGCTAATATGATAAATATATAATTTAGATATTAAAGAAAAGTTAATTCATATTAACTTTACAAAATTATATTTTATTTCATGAAATCGAAATAATTCAATAAAAAATAAAATTAAAAATCATTACAAAGTTATTTTATTTATTAAAAAAACAATATTAAATTATAATATCAAAAATAAAAATAACAAAGAGATATCTATCTCTATTAACTTTTTAAATCTCTAACCTGAATTATAAAGTATCATACAACAAAATTATAAAGTTTAATCTATAGAAAAAGAAATGTTGAAGAATGATTTGAAAAAAAAAATAGACGGATGATTTGAAAAAGAAGAAGATAAAAATCCAAAATAAAAAGCAATTCAATAAATAATTAACTTAAAAGTGCAACAACAAATTTTGTTTTTAAGAGTTAATTGAAGAGAATAAAAACAATAATAATAAAAAAAATAACAAAAAATAACGATAAAAAAAAAATTCACAGTTAACTTAGGTTGAAAGATAAAATAAAAAAAAATAACAAAACTTCTATAAAAAATTAAGAAAAAAATAACTTAAATGTAAATAAAAAACACCAATACATGATAAAAAAAATTAAACATGTAAAATCTTTCAATACATGTTTTTTACAAAAAAAATCTTAAATGTAAATAAAAAACCTTAGTCAAGTATCAAATTAAATAAATCATAAACTATTTTTGTAAATAAATTAAAAAACATTAACAATAAATAAAAATATAATTAAAAAAATTAAAAAATAAATATAAATCAATATCACAAGTGATTTATCCAATTATATTTAATGAATTTATTTATTAATGTTAATTTATAACTGAAATTGATACATAAAATTTATTGAGTAAAATAAAAAAAAACAAATTTTATGCAAAACTAAACGTGTTAAAGATATTGTAAAAAAAATAAATGTTTTTTATTTTAAAAAATAAATTATATATATATTCACTATTTTAAAAAGGCTGAATAGGTTTTTTGTTAATTGTTTTTTACTGGCGTCCAGAAACAAATAGGTTGTTGAAACAAACGTATCAAGCGAGACATCGTTGTCTTTGAGATACAAGCAACACGTAAAGAATAGTTCATAGCCAAGCACGAAATATTGCTCAAAGCCATGAGAATCACTTTGGAGAATACTTCTTGTTTTATTGCTATACTTCGACTTCAGCTACGACTACCATTTGCTTGCTTGCTTCGCTGCAGGTTTCAATTTTCTTCAACCAGATTGTACACAGCTGAAAAGGGGAAACCTCCATTGCTTTTATATCCCAACCCTACAGCTTCATGTGACCAAAGCCTCCTTTAAATGAACCATAAAGAGGCTGTGATCTTCTGAAACTGAAAATATCTTCTATTTGAACTGCGTTGGGCGCAAGCTGTTGGCTTTTGTCTGATGAGTACTCACATGAATGGAGTTTCCCGTAAACCCGCACGCTTAGTGTCCTCTTCCGAGGTGCACCGACTTTTACATGTTCATCAAAGAAATCTATCAAGTCCTGTTGTGTGAGTTGTTTTAATGCGGCCACCTGTTGTAACAACATGGATTAGAAGTTCAGAACATTTGAAAAAAAAAAAAAAACAATTTATAGATTTTTTCCGGCCATTTTGCAGGGGCCAATAATAAACATCTGCAGAAATATGAGATTCATACCTCGCATTCTCGCCTATCAAACTTCAGGGTCCCATCAGAAATCTCTCGCCAGAAAAATGCAGATTCTTCTCTTAAATTCTTGTGCTTCTCAAGTTTCATATCTATCAAAGCATTCACGTTACTCTGCAGAGCATTGAAATTAAATCCTTGTGAACGGAAATGGATCGCAAGACTCGTTTGTCAAAAATAGCTCACTTGCAACCACCAAGCCTCAAAACAACTTGAGGCAACAACAAAATAAAATTAGATAACAAAATAAACAAGCAGCTAATATATGCCTTTTGAAGAAAGATTTGAAGAAAATTTACAGAGAAGAAGGTAAGTATTTTGAAGATTACTCTATCTTCCTCCCAAAAAAAGATGTGCAAGAAAATATCAATCAATTATGATAGGGATAGAACCTCACCTTGAATTCATCATTGGTCATCTCATAAAGTTTAGTTTCAAACATCTTGAGGAATGCCTCAACTCTCAAATCAATTTGTCCGGGACCCTAGCAAGATTACCAGGATTAATGAAATATGTAATAACACAAGGCTACATGACAAGAAGAGAAACACAAAAGAAATGCTAAATACCTTCACTGTAGATTGAATGATAAACTGCACTCCACGAATACCAGAGTCATTTCTACATTGAAAGAAATGGTAAGGCCTAGAGAAAAATCCATATTGGGGACAAAATTTAGAGAGAAATTCTGGATACCTCTGCATGAGAACAGTAATGTACCCAAGTTGCTCAACAGATCTAAGCTGGTGGAAAGCTGGCTGCTTTGCAGTTAAAGCAAAAAGTTGAAGTTTCACATTCAATGTAAAATCATCTCGATGAACCTGCACAATTGAATGATTCTGTCAATTAGAAATCAAAATTCACTTGAAATAATTTATTCAATCCACTACGGAACTGCAAAAGCAGCCACATTGACTCAGAAAAACCATTTCTCACAAGCAAATACAGTTACCTGTATGTAATGCACCAGAGCAGAATTCTCATCATCTGGATTTAAGCCTTCAATTGGATACAAATAATTGATGCCCCTTTCAAGCTTGATAACTCTACTTGTTAAATGCTGGGACGGGAATAAGGGTTGGCATATAGGGTCTGGACCCCCATTAAAAACATCTTCAATATGCAGAATCATTGACTCTGCCTCGCTGCGTTCAATATTACCTGAATGAATGGAATAATTACTAATGATACTTAAATTCAAGACGACATAGCCATATGATTATAGAAATACAAGACAGGCAGTTGAAACCTGCTATATAGCACTCTAAGAAGGCTCTTGAAAGCATCAATGGAATAAACTTAGCAAGATCTTCAGCCTGAAGATGAGGCAGTATTTCAAGTTCTTCCATCCAAGGCCATGTTTGATCGTGTAGTAAGAGATAAGAATAGTACATAGCCTGCTGATAGGGCTGCTGGAACTTCAAATTTCCATACTCCTTTGTCACCATTTCCTGGAAAAAATACAAGGTGTCTATCAATGATAATCAGTAAAAAAATGCACTGCTCATATGTTCATCCCGATGCAACCTGTAAAAGTCACCTAGACAGGAATCCTAAAGAAAAGAAACAATAACAAAATTAAACAAGAAAGGTAAAGAAAGGAAGAAATAATTCAGTGGTCTCTAAAAGTGGCCTTCTCTTGGCCATATTCCACAAGATTTTTTCAAAAGTTATTCCCAAGTCAGGTTACAGGGAAACACGTGACACAAGCTCCACCACTTTGATTGGGCTTCAGAAGAATCATAAAAGATGTTCATGGTGATTTCATAATCAAATAGAGCATTATTTGGTATACATGACTGAGCAATATATCTATATATGTATCCTTTTGAGTATAAATACTTGTAGATACAGGAAGTTCAAACCCTGTATGAACTCTTCCTTGCATTACCTTGATCACAGAAAATCTGTCGGGCTTCACTTTAAAATTTGAAATTTTTTCAATAACAGTTTCCAACAAGATCCTCAGTTTGTGGTTGTAACCAACAACAGTGACCTCCAAAAAAACAAAACAAAAGTAGGTTGAGTGAGAGAGGGGACAGAAGAGAAATCATAATAACATAGAATATGCAAATAGGCTACTACCTGAAAACCACTATCTGTGTTGCTTACGCCATAATATAGACCAGCAACCTGTGCATAATAAGCTGAAACATACAAAACATATGAAACTGTTGTAAGATGCAGAGTGGAGATTTATCAAATATGCCAGTATATCAAATAAAGTTTAATTTATCAAGATGAGGATTTCATATGAATTATATATTCATATGCCACACTGCTTCATCAAATAAGAGATACTGGAACTTGAGGAAGAAAAGGAAATAAATAAAAAAGTAAGGGATTAAATTTTATCTTCACTAAAATAAATCAAAATTTTAGTTCGTGGTACCATAATCATTCAGGTCATCCATCAACAACCGCGCAAAAATGTCAGTAAGAACTTCAGTCTCAGGAGAGCTGCTAGCAAAGGGGCAGTTGAAATCTATCTTAACATAAGCTTTAGGAGTAGAGAACATCGTGTCAGGCTTGTACCATAGTGATGAAGAGGATGACTTTCTTAAGAGAACTGGGAATTTGACCTGCTACGAAGGTCAGTCACATCAGTAAATAACATACAAAAAAATGATGATCATGTAACAGATAATAGAATTCCATCAAACCTTCTCTTGTGCATCCTTAAGTGATAAGTCAGTAGGTATGAATACATTAGGCGCTGGCAGATGCAAATCTTCATTAGGAGCAAACAGCATCCATTCCTGCAATCAGACAAAAACTTGCAAAATATCAGGTTTTGTACCTTTACAAGAGATTCTAATCATGAAAATGAAGCTGCTTATAGTTTGATGACAACAAACAGTAAAGCAAAATAAATTGCAATGGAAGTCCAAAAAGAATTGCATTTATTAACACCACTGACTGGATAATCTAAAAAGTAACAACCAACAACAGACCTGGATCATGGAGCCAGTGATTTTCTCAACACTGTATGCAGTTTTGTACCATGGCTCAGTCATTGTAGTTTGCCCTTCAAATTTCTTCGATTCCCAAAAGATTCTGCAGAATAAAAGGAGGTAATTAAGAAATTTTCTTCGATTCCCAGGAGATAACTGATTGAAAATTTGTACAAACAAATTGAGACATGTATAGAGCAGAACAAACAAAATTCTGGATGAGGAAAAGAAACAAGTCTGTAAAAGTTCACCCAATTACTCGTTTTCCTTTACCATCGAAAGGTAGATTACAACTACTATCTGGAGAATACTTGCAAGGTGATTGTAATGCCGATCCAATCATTAAAAAAAAATAGGCAATTGAAAGTTATATCATCTTTCTATAACGAATGGCCATATTTCTTCCATTTTGAGACATTCCCCTTAAGCATAAACGGTGCTAAAATACATCAATTTCACTGCATTCTATTATTATTTAATTGGAATCTAGCATCATTTACGATTATCAATCCCCTTGAAAGTAAGGTAACAGGAAGGCAACTCAGTTCTGGTTCAACAGGATTAGAAAGCCCCTCTAACACCATTTTTCTTTGTTTCTTGCTTTATATTTTTTGGTGGTTGGCATATTCTCCTGATCTAATTCGGGTTTCATGCCTTACTAATAAAATCCATTTCATTGTCATAAACCAAAAAAAACAGAATAAGGAACAAGGGACAAAAAATATTTGCTTCTCATTTGTTTTGGAAAAAGTTACAGCTCCTTTGAGCTCTAATTAACTCACCGAACATTGTCTGGAGAAAGTTGATTAAGTACCGTCTGAATTATGCTTGGACTGAAATTAGAAGGCAAGGAGGATCCCACCAACCAATCTTTTTGAGGATATAGCTGATAAAAAGAAACCAAACAACCATGTAAAGACCATTATTCTAAAAATATGTTAGCTAACATATCCTCAGTCACAAGCTTTGAAATACATACAGCATGCAAATAAGCATATACATACATATGTGCACATATCTATATTATATGCATGCATGCATGTGTGCATGGATTTACCTGAATATATTTTAAAGCTGTTTAAAAGTAAAGAGAAACAAAGCTCTCAAACAATCTCCAAATGTTTAACTATTCACAAATGATCCCAACACATCAAAAACTCACTTCAACTTTAACTATTACAGTTTAGCAAAAGTAAAATCATTTTCTTCCATCAAATTACTCTCAGTTAAATCCTATAGGAAACAAACTTCTTAGACTTTCTAGCAACCCTTAAAAATCTATCTTCCAGCAAATCATCCCCAAATTTTAGAGGCACACCTTCTAATTATATTAATTTCACCTCCATTTCAGTTTTTTTTTTTTTTTAAAAAACTTAATCACAAACCATTTTCCTTCTTCTGACCCTAAATTGAAAGGTCAAGGCTTTCAGATTATTTTCACATGAGGCCACAGCTCATCAAATTAAAAAAAATCTGCAACTCATAAGTTAGAAGATGAAGCACTTGTAAACTGGTATTGCTTCTAATGAAGAAGTGTATAATGAAAACAAAATGCTCGTTGTTATTGTTGTTTGTAGAGGAGGCATAGATGTTTTAAATTTGGCTACATTGTTTAGTAGGAGCAATTCTCACAAAAGTTATACAACACAACATAATGGTGTAGAATATCTTATATAAAAACAACAACCAAATTGGCAAGACGTAGAAATTCCAGAGGAAGTGCACAATTTTTTTCCCTTTCAAATCCATAACTAACCTGCATATTGGATGCAATCCGGACAACATAACTACTTGGAGGGGTTTTGTCTTGATAGTGGAATGATGTCTCACAAACAGCTGCAAGCTTCATAAAAAAGATAAAATATTTCAGCATCTTGAATAGATTAGAAAGAGAAACTTCAATACTGAACGCAAGAGATAATAAAGAAATAATCTAACTTGACAGGGAGATGCAAAATACGCTCCAAAAACAAAAATTAACTCAGAAAACCATTAAATAAAGGATAGAAGCATTAAAATGTCAAGATGCATGGTAGAAAAGGTCAAAAACTTACATCTCCTCAAGCTTCTTCAGTTCAAATGAACTTTTTTTTTGCTCAAACTTGTATGGGCCAATTGATATGCCCATAATTTCAACTAGAACTTAAAGTGTAACGGAACCCTATGTTCCACAGCATGAGAATGTCAATTAAACAAAATGCCAATTGGTCGAGTTCATCTTGCAACTTTAAAATTGGAAATCAACTGCAGAAGAATTCATTATATGCTGGTTTGCCTAATCACCAGCATAATCTTTCTCCTTAACTAGCTAGCATTCTCTTTCACCTGGCTCTCTTGCCTAATCACCACAATAATGACATTTCATTTCTCTCTTTCTCAGACGAACATTGTAACACCTATCAAATTCTCTAAACATGGTCTATGTGGTTAGAGTTGCATATGAGCATGGCAAGAAGCGTGTGTGATGCACGTTAGCCATTCCACTGTTTGTCAGTAATATCACAAAATGGTAATCCATAATTATATAATGCATTTCCATACCTCATCAAATATCCATTTGCAAACACCAGACTGCTGCAAGAGGTGAATGTATTTGAATAACAATCCAACAACATCTTGCATGTGCTCTGCAATCCGACAAACAAAAAGGCATAGTTTAGATAAAAGATGTTAATCCCAGTTATAATTCTGCCCAAATAAAAAATAAGATAAGCTAAGCTTTGCAACTCTGTTAAAGCTAGATTGTCCAAGAGCACAAACTGAGATAAAACTAAATGGGAACTAACCATGGCCAGCATCAGTAAGATTAATTACTACAGTGAAGAAAGAGAACTCTGTCGTCCCATCTCCTTCACCAGCAGATAAATCAGTGGCCCATCCTGCATTTTTTTTAAAGTAACCAAATCTTAAGGTAAGTCTGCTTTTCAAAGGAAAAAAAGAAGAAGCCAGCGTTTCCAGCATCATAAATAAAAGACAGGTAACTACAGGCACAAGAATGCACACGCACACAGTGAATGCACACAGAGTTCACTGAACATGAGAAGCGGACTGCCAAGCAAAAAGGAAGCCATCTATGTGTATATCTACTAAAGTAGAATTAAAAAAAATATAAAGATAGATCGTAAGGATGCGGGAAACCCACCTAAGGTTTTCAAGACATAAAACAAAGATCCTTCTCCTTCATGGCCAATCAGGTGGCCAAGATACCTGCATGGTCCTTCCTTGTAGTGAAGAATGCCCGGAGTTATTGGCCAAACAATTCTCAATTTGTGACCTTGTTTTATCGGGACAGTTCTAACAAGTATCTGAAACAAACACCAGAATAAAGGTACTATTAAACATTCTCTCAAAAGTTTAATATCTTCAGCCACACATAACTGTCTTTCACAAAAGTTTAACATTCTCTAAAAGTGTGAAGCAAGCAAAGTATCAGAAATGCAGCAGAACTTGGCATACCTGTAAATGTTCCGAGGAGCAAGGCCGACCAGGAAAAGAGAAACAGCTCCTATCATTATTTCGAATTTCCTGGAACTTGTGCTCGACAAGGCTTTGTATTTTATCAAGGCTTTCTGAAGATTTCCACAGCAAAGAAATTGATAGTTGTAATTGTTGGTAAATAATGAAATCAAGAGATAATTAATGTTGAAGGGAAGCTTATTTACTAACCTTTTGCATATATTACCAAGTTCATGAGGTTGGCAGAATAATTTTCTTCATAGAGCTTTATAAGCTCAAGTCTTGTATCCAGTCCCTTTTCTTTTGGCTGAACTTCCAAAGTGTCCCAATTCCCTATGAATTGACAAATGATAGACACAATTCAGGAAAGAATATAAATTTTGATCTTCCTCAATATGAAACATCATTGTAGTTGTAAATATGATTCCTTTAGAAGTTAAGGGAAGCCAGTAAAAGGCATTCGCCCCTAAGAAATTATCATTAGTTAAAAACATAATGTTGTAGAAAAATATTATTAATTAAACTTTACAGAGTCATAGGCAGTATGGATGTTTTGCTGAAAATCAACAAGCATGCATGACTCGCTACATGCCTGGATTACTGTGTTCTACAAATAACATACCAGCTCATACACACATGCATACAACCACACATAAATATACATCGACTTATGCAGCTAACCTGTACTGAATTTATGGTATGGGTGGCCTTCCTCACTTAAATGTTTCTGAAGCTGCAATGAAAGAGAGAGAAAACAGTTTGTGAATAGTATTAATTGCATAATCACTACGAAGCTGTGATTGATGACAAGCAGCATGGTTTGCTACATGTAAAATGCAATATTTACAAAGAATGAACTGTGCATCACTATTTCTTAAGGTTGTGACCAAGTATATCAAATGTGCAATATCATGCAAAAGCATAGAACTACCCAATGGAATACCTGTTTTTGAGTGACTAAGACAAAACAGCAGGTGATCTGTGACATTTTACTTATAGTTAATTTGGAAGGTTAAATTGGCCTCTTGTTAGTCTAGGTGGTTTCAAAGGTGAAAAGGAAAAAGAAAACCTAGATACCTGTAGGATTCCTCATCATTTGGAATTTGCAAACAACATATCAACTAAAACACTTGCAAATACAAGACAACCAAAAGACTGAAAAGAAAGATTAACAAATGAAAACCAACAGTCTACCGGATAGGTGAGCAAGTGCATTGAATGATACCTGGTTTATTCTCCAACCATCAGACAGTAAGTTTTTCTGATTTTCTGTACAAGAGAGACACAAACACCAAAGTAATTACCAACACTAATTCCGAATAGAAACTCAGCATCAATCCAGCTTGAGAAACATAAAAAAGAAAAAAAGTCTAAGCGCAGCAGCTAACCAGAATCAACAGCCTTAATTTCCCTAATGGTTGCATCCGCTGACATCAACGGTTTGATAAAGAACTGTGCAAATCTGAACAGTAAATCACATTCAAAGAACCAGGTCACAAACTTTATAAGATAACTGACAAAACCAACAAGCTATCTATCATGACAGATTATAAAAATAAGAAAGCGTGCATTTTATACCTGTCCAGAGCATCTTCAAAACAATCACTGTTAACATCAAAATGATAGTTGGTGTGGTCCGACGCCGTATAAGCATTGGTACTGCCCCCATGCTACGCATCAAGTAGACAACAAAATACATAGAAAACATCGTTTAGTAACACATAAATTCTCACCAAAATTACAATTCAACCTTCCCGAACCACATAGAATAAATATAAAGGTTTTAACAGGAAATGAAAGGAGCTTTCTTTCTTTCTTAAGTAAGCAATTTAAATGATAATTAAATAATTAATCACCTCAATAATGTACTTAGAGTAACTGTCCTCTAGTGGATATTTCTCACTTGCATAAAACAGCATATGCTCTGCCAATACCACAAACCAAAAAAATAAAATAAAAAACCTTCAAGAAAACCACAAAAAGGCAAAAGAAAAAAGAAAAAAGAAAAAAGAAAAAAGAAAAAAGAAAAGGCTACCAAGAAAATGAGCGAGTCCTTCAAGACCATCAGGATCGCTGAAAGAACCAACACTAACATTCATAGAAGCCGCACACTAAAAAGTAACGAAAAATAAATGGTTAGAATTGACCTACATCAGTGATTAAAGCGCCAGAATTGAATTGAAATTGCAAAAATTGAGGAATTGAAATTGCCTTATCGGTGTCGGGATCGCTAATGAGAAGGACTTGGAGAGCATTTGGAAGAACAATTCTCTTGTATTCTCGCTTATCAGTCCTTGCCTTCACTATCTCCATCTCCTCCGCTTCTTATTTGCCTACCGCCGTCGTTTTGTTCCTTTCTTTCTTGTTGATTACTCCTGTGTTTTTTCAGATAGAAAGATACTGCGGAAGACTTGGTGGTTTTGGTCTTTCTCTTTGGTTTATTCTACAGAACCTAACTAGAAGCTGACACAAGTAAACAGGGTTTTTTTTTTTTTACATGAGTTTGATAAAAATTAATAAAATAAATGGAATTTGGATTAAAATTCTAAATTTGATTGATTGTTTTCTTCATTATTATGATTTTTGAATGTGTAATAGAAATGGATTGAGTAATATATATATATAAAGAGTTTTTTTAAAATTAGTTAAATAATTCAAGCTAGCTTACTAGCCTAATAAATTCACGAAAAAAGATTTTCTTTGTTTTTTTGGAAGAGTGTTAAATCTATAGAAAATGCTCTTCTTTTTTTCATAAGAGGCTTTTTCTATGATTATTTATTTATTATTATTATTTAGTTAATGTTTAATTAGTGCTTCAATATAAAAAAAAAAAAGAAATCCAGGCCATGTCCCTTCATTTCTTTTTCTTTTTACTTTAACTGTTTTTTATATCTCTCTTATTTTTATCTTGAAATGCTAATTAAATATAAATTTAATCACTATTTTATCATCATTATTTTTTATTTATTTGTTAATTATTATTTAGATAATATTTAATCATTATTTAAAAATAAAAGAGATGAAAACAGGTCTTTATCTCTTATTTTTTAAACTCAACCTTTTATTTTTATATCTCTTATTTTTATCTTAAAACACTAATTAAATACAACCTTAATCTCATTTGTTAACCCATTCTCCAAGGTAGAAAGACTTTGGTCGGGTTCGTTCTCTCACTCAGCTTGTATAAGTGCGAGGTGCTAATTGGTTTGTTTTTTTTTAAATTATTATTATTATTATTATTATTATTATTATTATTATTATTTTATTAATATAAATATTCGGGTCAATTTGCGTGTACCTCGACTAATCTCACAGGCCCTGAAGTTAATGTAAGTTTCTAGTATCCCTGAAATTTATGGGACTCGAACTGATAATCTCTAAAAAACAAACTTAGAACCTGACCAGTTGAGTTATATAAATTACTAGTTACATGACCCGCGCGATGCCATATGTCATTTTTTTTTGTATAAAAAATATATAAAAAAACGAAGATTTAAAAATGTTAAGTTTTTCTGCAAAGCAATATCCAAGAGTCTTGAGTTTGGCTGCGATGCCTGACCTAAGAGTAATATTTATAATATTAATAATAATATTAAACTTGCATATCCAAGTTTAAGTGAGCTTGACTGCAATATTGGACTCAAGAATATTGGATGTGGGTCTGACTATAAGGTCTTGTCATAAAAGTGTGATAATTAAATAGATTAATTAAAAAAAAAAACAAGAAAAAAAAACCAACAGGAAAAAAAAACTAATGAAGAAATTTTTTTTGAATTAATTGGGTTAACTCTTTAAATCAGGTTAACCAGTAAAACTTAGGATTCGTGTCATGAAAGTTTGATAACTAAATAGAAAAAAAAAATTGACGGGTTTATCTAGAATTAACTAGGTTAAGCCATCAAACCAAGTTAACCCGTCAAGCCTAAGATACGTGTCATGAAAGTCTGATAATTAAATAAAAAAAATTAATTAAAAAGAAAAAAATATGGGTTAACTTGTCAAATCAGGTTAACCCATTAAACCCGGGATCCGTATCTTAAAAATCTGATAACTAAATAAACAAATTTATCCTTAACAAACTAAATCAAACAAAAAAAATTCATTAAAAAAAAAGAAAAAGAAAAAGATAGTTCTATAATATAATAATAATTATAATAATATAATATATTAATAAGTGAAAGGCGTGAAGAACCCACACTTTCATATTATTACTTAATTATTATTTCAGGTCCACGTTCATTTAACCCTATTTACAGATTTAACTAGCCACGTCATTTGTATTGTTTTCTTGACAAATTCAAATAATTTACATTGAGTGGGTTAGAATCCCCCTAGGTTGAGTGTTGTTGACGTCTGCTTGAGCAGGAATGACAGAAGCTGTGAAAACCATGATTGAGCTTTGAAGTGGTGATAATCTGGCTAGTGAATGCTTGCTATTAATGGCTGGTTGCTTGAGTTTAACTCTGGGAGGATTAGGGTCTATGGCAAATGATGAAGAAGGGACATTAGCATAATGCTTCCATGCTGTCTAAATAGCTTTGAATCTCTTGTTTTCGCTTTCATAAGAAGTTTCTTGCTATACATAAATCCTGGCTATTCTTTTTATCTAATCCAATCTTTTCATAACACTGACGTGATATGTGGGCATCACATATATTCTCAAAGTTTTGGTTGAATTCAAATACCTGAGCCCTAAATTAAGCCCTCTGATGATGATGATTCTCTCATCTTTGTCCTTGAATATGGCTGCTGTGGCATATATTTTGTTTTCGATAGTTCAGTGTATGATGCTCTGCTTGGGCACTAGCACGGCTCGGAGATCTCTACTGTTTATGGCATCTCCCCTTGTAGTGCTCTGATTGTGTTTTCCTGTACCAGATGGCAAAGAAAGCAACTGAAGTGGGTTCGTTTGAGACTCGAACGCAATGGCCTCTGCTACCGAAATGAAGGAAGAAGAAGTGAACCGTTGCCAGATTCACGAATGGTTCCCAAAATTCAAGTCTGTATCTATCAGAACTATAATTCTTCAACTTCGAGAATCTTTATTCGAGTACCTTCTTGATGATCCGATCCCTTCCTCCTTCCTCTTTCTATCTCAAATGAAGATGCCCGGACGAACAGAATCCACAATCCCTTAGACGAAGAAGACTATACAGTGTCAGAAGAATCTGAAGATGAACCAGAGAAGCCTCCACCGCTCCCTTCTTTCCCTTGAATTGAAGATCAAGGAATCGATTAAAACCCTTGGAGGTGCAGTCTTTCCTAAGCTCAGCTGGAGTACCACCAAAAGACTGCTTGGATAGCCCATCTTGGACCCTCCATTGCACTTCATCTAGTGAAACTGCGATGTGTTGTGATCATCGGACTCATTTGTCTATGATTCATGCAGTGACAAAACCGTGTCGAGTGTTGTTCCCCTTTCTTGCTTGAAATGGAAATCCGTTGCTTTGTATCATTGCATGGAGCCAGCAGCTGGTCGGGATCTCACAGATGGATGTCACTACATTTTATCTTGTTCTCCTTGAGAAGAATAGTGATCGTCAACTCTTGTTGGGGTTTTTATAAATTTTACTGATAACGTTAGACTGAAATTGAACCTGAAAATGTTACAGAGGTTTCATTCAGCTAGGAATGGCTACTGGAAATTCCTCCCCGATGTCAGATTTTCATTTAAACCCGAATGCTAATCGCATTTATGATCCTGTATCATATTCATTTTCAAATTTTTATCTAAATAATCCTAAACTTAGCTTCAATCCAAACTCGTTAATCTCTCTGTTCTTTATCTAGGTACTAGTTGAAATGTATTAGTAAAATTAATCATAAGAGATATTGCATCTGTAAAATTCGAGCTGGCATGGAAATTACAGGGATTTGAATCCAATACGCATTACCTTTTTTTATCTTAAATAAAAAACAGCACATAGTTAAGTTGGACGCATGGTTAAATAAATAACAGCAATCAAGGAGAAAACGTGCAAAAACCCTGGAAGCATCTTCCAAGTTTTGACCTACAACAGTCAACAGAGGTTTCCGAGCGATGAAAAAGTATATTGGTGTAAAGATCCCCATCATGCGTGAATCAAGGACAGAAATGATCATGCACTGAGTGGATGCATAAATGTTTGCTCAAGAAAACGAGACTAATACATCCAAAATGCTTACCAAAATAAATTATAGTTAACCAGATTGAATGATCAAATTGACAGAAGAAACCCAGGTTGGTAGCCTTCATGAGATTAAAATGGAAAATTATGAAAAGCACACATGATACTAGTTTGTATTTTAATGTATTGCATCCAGTAGCTAGGCTAACATTTATCGGTCTTTAAGATTGGGATATGCAGTCAACGTATTATGAAAGCATTTACCTGACACTTTCAACAAGTGCTGCTTTCAACAACTTTGAGATACAAGCAAAACATACTAAAAATAGTTCATAGAAGTTCCAATGCAACGAGAAACAGTGCCAAGCACGAAATGTTGCTCAAAGCCATGAGAATCACTTTGGAGAATACTTCTTGTTTTATTGCTATACTTCGGCTTCAGCTACGACTACCATTTGCTTGCTTCGCTGCAGGTTTCAATTTGCTTCAACCAGATTGTACACAGCTGAAAAGGGGAAACCTCCATTGCTTTTATATCCCAACCCTACAGCTTCATGTGACCAAAGCCTCCTTTAAATGAACCATAAAGAGGCTGTGATCTTCTGAAACTGAAAATATTTTCTATTTGAACTGCGTTGGGCGGAAGCTGTTGGCTTTTGTCTGATGAGTACTCACATGAATGGAGTTTCCCGTAAACCCGCACGCTTAGTGTCCTCTTCCGAGGTGCACCGACTTTTACATGTTCATCAAAGAAATCTATCAAGTCCTGTTGTGTGAGTTGTTTTAATGCGGCCACCTGTTGTAACAACATGGATTAGAAGTTCAGAACATTTGAAAAAAAAAAAAAACAATTTATAGATTTTTTCCGGCCATTTTGCAGGGGCCAATAATAAACATCTGCAGAAATATGAGATTCATACCTCGCATTCTCGCCTATCAAACTTCAGGGTCCCATCAGAAATCTCTCGCCAGTAAAATGCAGATTCTTCTCTTAAATTCTTGTGCTTCTCAAGTTTCATATTTATCAAAGCATTCACGTTACTCTGCAGAGCATTGACAGGCATTTTGAAATTAAATCCTTGTGAACGGAAATGGATCGCAAGACTCGTTTGTCAAAAATAGCTCACTTGCAACCACCAAGCCTCAAAACAAATTGAGGCAACAACAAAATAAAATTAGATAACAAAATAAACAAGCAGCTAATATATGCCTTTTGAAGAAAGATTTGAAGAAAATTTACAGAGAAGAAGGTAAGCATTTGAAGAAAGATTAACCATGCGCAACTTAAGCTCGTATTTTGAAGATTACTCCATCTTCCTCCCAAAAAAAGATGTGCAAGAAAATATCAATCAATTATGATAGGGATAGAACCTCACCTTGAATTCATCATTGGTCATCTCATAAAGTTTAGTTTCAAACATCTTGAGGAATGCCTCAACTCTCAAATCAATTTGTCCGGGACCCTAGCAAGATTACCAGGATTAATGAAATATGTAATAACACAAGGCTACATGACAAGAAGAGAAACACAAAAGAAATGCTAAATACCTTCACTGTAGATTGAATGATAAACTGCACTCCACGAATACCAGAGTCATTTCTACATTGAAAGAAATGGTAAGGCCTAGAGAAAAATCCATATTGGGGACAAAATTTAGAGAGAAATTCTGGATACCTCTGCATGAGAAAAGTAATGTACCCAAGTTGCTCAACAGATCTAAGCTGGTGGAAAGCTGCCTGCTTTGCAGTTAAAGCAAAAAGTTGAAGCTTCACATTCAATGTAAAATCATCTCGATGAACCTGCACAATTGAATGATTCTGTCAATTAGAAATCAAAATTCACTTGAAATAATTTATTCAATCCAGTCAATTACCAGAAAACAACAAGAAATGCAGTATTTAAATTTATTTATATGCTACTATGTTTCATTAGTGATGCTACATCTTAAAGTTGAAATCATGTACTTCTTGACTTAAAATTATATCTTCAACAACTCAAAAACTACGGAACTGCAAAAGCAGCCACATTGACTCAGAAAAACCATTTCTCACAAGCAAATACAGTTACCTGTATGTAATGCACCAGAGCAGAATTTTCATCATCTGGATTTAAGCCTTCAATTGGATACAAGTAATTGATGCCCCTTTCAAGCTTGATAATTCTACTTGTTAAATGCTGGGACGGGAATAAGGGTTGGCATATAGGGTCTGGACCCTCCTTAAAAACATCTTCAATATGCAGAATCATTGACTCTGCCTCGCTGCGTTCAATATTACCTGAATGAATGGAATAATTACTAATGATACTTAAATTCAAGACGAGATAGCCATATGATTATAGAAATACAAGACAGGCAGTTGAAACCTGCTATATAGCACTCTAAGAAGGCTCTTGAAAGCATCAATGGAATAAACTTAGCAAGATCTTCAGCCTGAAGATGAGGAAGTATTTCAAGTTTTTCCATCCAAGGCCATTTTTTATCCTGTAGTAAGAGAGAACAATAGTACATAGCCTGCTGACAGGGCTGCTGGAACTTCAAATTTCCATACTCCTTTGTCACCATTTCCTGGAAAAAATACAAAGTGTCTATCAATGATAATCAGTAAAAAAATGCACCGCTCATGTGTTCTTCCCTATGCAACCTGTAAGAGTCACCTAGACAGGAATCCTAAAGAAAAGAAACAATAACAAAATTAAACAATAAAGGTAAAGAAAGGAAGAGATAATTCAGTGGTCTCTAAAAGTGGCCTTCTCTTGGCCATATTCCACAAGAATTTTTCAAAAGTTATTCCCAACCTTCTTAACATCATGTACAGGGCTTGGCTCATATCTGTCCTTCCCTTGTTCTAATTATCAAAATTGCACTTGCCAAAATGACATGAAAATAAAGTCAGGTTACAGGGAAACACGTGACACAAGCTCCACCACTTTGATCGGGCTTCAGAAGAATCATAAAAGATGTTCATGGTGATTTCATAATCAAATAGAGCATTATTTGGTATACATGACTGATGTATCCTTTTGAGTATAAATACTTGTAGATACAGGAAGTTCAAACCCTGTATGAACTCTTCCTTGCATTACCTTGATCACAGAAAATCTGTCGGGCTTCACTTTAAAATTTGAAATTTTTTCAATAACAGTTTCCAACAAGATCCTCAGTTTGTGGTTGTAACCAACAACAGTGACCTGCAAAAAACAAAACAAAAGTAGGTTGTGTGAGAGAGGGGATAGAAGAGAAATCATAATAACATATAATATGCATATAGGCTACTACCTGAAAACCACTATCTGTGTTGCTTATGCCATAATAGATACCAGCAACCCGTGCATAATAAGCTGAAACATACAAAACATATGAAACTGTTGTAAGATGCAGAGTGGAGATTTATCAAATATGCCAGTATATCAAATAAAGTTTAATTTATCAAGATGAGGATTTCATATGAATTATATATTCATATGCTACACTGCTTCATCAAATAAGAGATACTGGAACTTGAGGAAGAAAAGGAAATAAATAAAAAAGTAAGGGATTAAATTTTATCTTCACTAAAATAAATCCAAATTTTAGTTCGTGGTACCATAATCATTCAGGTCATCCATCAACAACCGCGCAAAAATGTCAGTAAGAACTTCAGTCTCAGGAGAGCTGCTAGCAATGGGGCAGTTGAAATCTATCTTAACATAAGCTTTAGGAGTAGAGAACATCGTGTCAGGCTTGTACCATAGTGATGAAGAGGATGACTTTCTTAAGAGAACTGGGAATTTGACCTGCTACGAAGGTCAGTCACATCAGTAAATAACATACAAAAAAATGATGATCATGTAACAGATAATAGAATTCCATCAAACCTTCTCTTGAGCATCCTTAAGTGATAAGTCAGTAGGTATAAATACATTAGGCGCTGGCAGATGCAAATCTTCATTAGGAGCAAACAGCATCCATTCCTGTAATCAGACAAAAACTTGCAAAATATCAGGTTTTGTACCTTTACAAGAGATTCTAATCATGAAAATGAAGCTGCTTATAGTTTGATGACAACAAACAGTAAAGCAAAATAAATTGCAATGGAAGTCCAAAAAGAATTGCATTTATTAACACCATTGACTGGATAATCTAAAAAGTAACAACCAACAACAGACCTGGATCATGGAGCCAGTGATTTTCTCAACACCGTATGCAGTTTTGTACCATGGCTCAGTCATTGCAGTTTTCCCTTCAAATTTCTTCGATTCCCAAAAGATTCTGCAGAATAAAAGGAGGTAATTAAGAAATTTTCTCAACCAAGGAGATAACTGATTGAAAATTTGTACAAACAAATTGAGACATGTATAGAGCACAACAAACAAAATTCTGGATGCGGAAAAGAAACAAGTCTGTAAAAGTTCACCCAATTACTCGTTTTCCTTTACCATCGAAAGGTAGATTACAACTACTATCTGGAGAATACTTGCAAGGTGATTGTAATGCCGATCCAATCATTAAAAAAAAATAGGCAATTGAAAGTTATATCATCTTTCTATAACGAATGGCCATATTTCTTCCATTTTGAGACATTCCCCTTAAGCATAAACGGTGCTAAAATACATCAATTTCACCGCATTCTATTATTATTTAATTGGAATCTAGCATCATTTACGATTATCAATCCCCTTGAAAGTAAGCTAACACGAAAGCAACTCAGTTCTCGTTCAACAGGATTAGAAAGCCTCTCTAACATGATTTTTCTTTGTTTCTTGCTTTATATTTTTTGGTGGTTGGTATATTCTCCTGATCTAATTCGGGTTTCATGCCTTACTAATAAAATCCATTTCATTGTCATAAACCGAAAAAACAGAATAAGGAATAAGGGACAAAAAATGTTTGCTTCTCATTTGTTTTGGCAAAAGTTACAGCTCCTTTGAGCTCTAAATAACTCACCGAACATTGTCTGGAGAAAGTTGATTAAGTACTGTCTGAATTATGCTTGGACTGAAATTAGAAGGCAAGGAGGATCGCACCAGCCAATCTTTTTGAGGATATAGCTGATAAAAAGAAACCAAACAACCATTTAAAGAACATTATTCTAAAAATATGTTAGCTAACATCTCCTCAGTCACAAGCTTTGAAATACATACAGCATGCAAATAAGCATCTACATACATATGTGCACATATCTACATTATATGCATGCATGCATGTGTGCATGCATTTACCTGAATATATTTTAAAGCTGTTTAAAAGTAAAGAGAAACAAACCTCTCAAACAATCTCCAATGTTTAACTATTCACAAATTGATCCCAACACATCAAAAACTCACTTCAACTTTAACTATTACAGTTTAGCAAAAGTAAAATCATTTTCTTCCATCAAATTATTCTCAGTTAAATCCTATAGGAAACAAACTTCTTAGCCTTTCTAGCAACCCTTAAAAATCTATCTTCCAGCAAATCATCCCCAAATTTTAGAGGCACACCTTCTAATTATATTAATTTCACCTCCTTTTCAGTTTTGTTTTTAAAAAAAAACTTAATCACAAGCCATTTTCCTTATATTTTATAACCACCACATTAGGCTTTCAGATTATTTTCACATGAGACCACAGCTCATCAAATTAAAAAAAATCTGCAACTCATAAGTTAGAAGATGAAGCACTCGTAAACTGGTATTGCTTCTAATGAAGAAGTGTATAATGAAAACAAAATGCTCGTTGTTAAAAAAAAAAAAAACTTAATCACAAACCATTTTCCTTCTTCTGACCCTAAATTGAAAGGTCAAGGCTTTCAAATTATTTTCACATGAGGCCACAGCTCATCAAATTAAAACAAATCTGCAACTCATAAGTTAGAAGATAAAGCACTCGTAAACTGGTTTTGCTTCTAATGAAGAAGTGTATAATGAAAACAAAATGCTCGTTGTTAAAAAAAAAAAAACTTATTCACAAACCATTTTCCTTCTTCTGACCCTAAATTGAAAGGTCAAGGCTTTCAGATTATTTTCACATGAGGCCACAGCTCATTAAATTAAAAAAAAATCTGCAACTCATAAGTTAGAAGATGAAGCACTTGTAAACTGGTATTGCTTCTAATGAAGAAGTGTATAATGAAAACAAAATGCTTGTTGTTAAAAAAAAAAACTTAATCACAAACCATTTTCCTTCTTTTGACCCTAAATTGAAAGGTCAAGGCTTTCAGATTATTTTCACATGAGGCCACAGCTCATCAAATTAAAAAAAAAATCTGCAACTCATAAGTTAGAAGATGAAGCACTTGTAAACTGGTATTGCTTCTAACGAAGAAGTGTATAATGAAAACAAAATGCTCGTTGTTATTGTTGTTTGTAGTGGAGGCATAGATGTTTTAAATTTGGCTACATTGTTTAGTAGGAGCAATTCTCAAAAAAGTTATACAACACAACATAATGGTGTAGACTATCTTAAATAAAAACAACAACCAAATTGGCAAGATGTAGAAATTCCAGAGGAAGTGCACAATTTTTTTCCCTTTCAAATCCATAACTAACCTGCATATTGGATGCAATCCGGACAACATAACTACTTGGAGGGGTTTTGTCTTGATAGTGGAATGATGTCTCACAAACAGCTGCAAGCTTCATAAAAAAGATAAAATATTTCAGCATCTTGAATAGATTAGAAAGAGAAACTTCAATACTGAACGCAAGAGATAATAAATAAATAATCTAATTTGACAGGGAAATGCAAAATACGCTCTAAAAACAAAAATTAACTCAGAAAACCATTAAATAAAGGATAGAAGCATGAAAATGTCAAGATGCATGGTAGAAAAGGTCAAAAACTTACATCTCCTCAAGCTTCTTCAGTTCAAATGAACTTTTTTTTTGCTCAAACTTGTATGGGCCTATTGATACACCCATAATTTCAACTAGAACTTAAAGTGTAACGGAACCTATGTTCCACAGCATGAGAATGGCAATTAAACAAAATGCCAATTGGTCGAGTTCATCTGGCAACTTTAAAATTGGAAATCAACTGCATAAGAATTCATTATATGCTGGTTTGCCTAATTACCAGCATAATCTTTCTCCTTAACTAGCTAGCATTCTCTTTCACTTGGCTCTCTTGCCTAATCACCAAAATAATGACATTTCATTTCTCTCTTTCTCAAACTAACATGGTAACACCTATCAAATTCTCTAAACATGGTCTGTGGTTAGAGTTGCATATGAGCATGGCAAGAAGCGTGTGTGATGCACGTTAGCCATTCCCCTGTTTGTCAGTAATATAACAGAATGGTAATCCATAATTATATAATGCATTTCCATACCTCATCAAATATCCATTTGCAAACACCAGACTGCTGCAAGAGGTGAATGTATTTGAATAACAGTCCAACAACATCTTGCATGTGCTCTGCATTCCGACAAACAAAAAGGAATAGTTTAGATAAAAGATGTTAATCCCAGTTATAATTCTGCCCAAATAAAAAATAAGATAAGCTAAGCTTTGCAACTCTGTTAAAGCTAGATTGTCCAAGAGCACAAACTGAGATAAAACTAAAGGGGAACTAACCATGGCCGGCATCAGTAAGATTAATTACTACAGTGAAGAAAGAGAACTCTGTTGTCCCATCTCCTTCACCAGCAGATAACTTAGTGGCCCATCCTGCATTTTTTTAAAGTAACCAAAGGAGGAAAAGAAGAAGCCAGCGTTTCCAGCATCATAAATAAAAGACAGGTAACTACAGGCACAAGAATGCACATGCACACAGTGAATGCACACAGAGTTCACTGAACATGAGAAGCGGACTGCCAAGCAAAAAGCAAGCCATCTATGTGTATATCTAATAAAGTAGAATTAAAAAAAATATAAAGATAGATTGTAAGCATGCGGGAAACCCACCTAAGGTTTTCAAGACATAAAACAAAGATCCTTCTCCTTCATGGCCAATCAGGTGGCCAAGATACCTGCATGGTCCTTCCTTGTAGTGACGAATGCCCGGAGTTATTGGCCAAACAATTCTCAATTTGTGACCTTGTTTTATCGGGACAGTTCTAACAAGTATCTGAAACAAACACCAGAATAAAGGTAATATTAAACATTCTCTCAAAAGTTTAATATCTTCAGCCACACATAACTGTCTTTCACAAAAGTTTGACATTCTCTAAAAGTATGAAGCAAGCAAAGTATCAGAAATGCAGCAGAACTTGGCATACCTGTAAATGTTCCAAGGAGAAAGGCTGACCAGGAAAAGAGAAACAGCTCCTATCATTATTTCGAATTTCCTGGAACTTGTCCTCGACAAGGCTTTGTATTTTATCAAGGCTTTCTGAAGATTTCCACAGCAAAGAAATTGATAGTTGTAATTGTTGGTAAATAACGAAATCAAGAGATAATTAATGTTGAAGGGAAGCTTATTTACTAACCTTTTGCATATATTACCAAGTTCATGAGGTTGGCTGAATAATTTTCTTCATAGAGCTTTATAAGCTCAAGTCTTGTATCCAGTCCCTTTTCTTTTGGCTGAACTTCCAAAGTGTCCCAATTCCCTATGAATTGACAAATGATAGACACAATTCAGGAAAGAATATAAATTTTGATCTTCCTCAATATGAAACATCATTGTAGTTGTAAATATGATTCCTTTAGAAGTTAAGGGAAGCCAGTACAAGGCATTCGCCCCTAAGAAATTATCATTAGTTAAAAACATAATGTTGCAGAAAAATATTATTAATTAAACTTTACACACTCATAGGCAGTATGGATGTTTTGCTGAAAATCAACAAGCATGCATGACTTGCTTCATGCCTGGATTACTGTGTTCTACAAATAACATACCAGCTCATAGACACATGCATACAACCACACATAAATATACATCGACATATGCAGCTAACCTGTACTGAATTTATGGTATGGGTGGCCTTCCTCACTTAAATGTTTCTGAAGCTGCAATGAAAGAGAGAGAAAACAGTTTGTGAATAGTATTAATTGCATAATCACTACGAAGCTGTGATTGATGACAAGCAGCATGGTTTGCTACATGTGAAATGCAATATTTACAAAGAATGAACTGTGCATCACTATTTCTTAAGGTTGTGACCAAGTATATCAAATGTGCAATATCATGCAAAAGCATAGAACTACCCAATGGAATACCTGTTTTTGAGTGACTAAGACAAAACAGCAGGTGATCTGTGACATTTTACTTATAGTTAATTTGGAAGGTTAAATTGGCCTCTTGTTAGTCTAGGTGGTTTCAAAGGTGAAAAGGAAAAAGAAAACCTAGATACCTGTAGGATTCTTCATCATTAGGAATTAGCAAACAACATATCAACTAAAACACTTGCAAATACAAGACAACCAAAAGACTGAAAAGAAAGATTAACAAAAGAAAACCAACAGTCTACCGGATAGGTGAGCAAGTGCATTGAATGATACCTGGTGTATTCTCCAACCATCAGACAGTAAGTTTTTCTGATTTTCTGTACAAGAGAGACACAAACACCAGAGTAAGTAATTACCAACACTAATTCCGAATAGAAACTCAGCATCAATCCAGCTTGAGAAACCTAAAAAAGAAAAAAAGTCTAAGCACAGCAGCTAACCAGAATCAACAGCCTTAATTTCCCTAATGGTTGCATCCGCTGACATCAACGGTTTGATAAAGAACTGTGCAAATCTGAACAGTAAATCACATTCAAAGAACCAGGTCACAAACTTTATAAGATAACTGACAAAACCAACAAGCTATCTATCATTACAGATTATAAAAATAAGAAAGCGTGCATTTTATACCTGTCCAGAGCATCTTCAAAACAATCACTGTTAACATCAAAATGATAGTTGGTGTGGTCCGACGCCGTATAAGCATTGGTACTGCCCCCATGCTACGCATCAAGTAGACAACAAAATACATAGAAAACATCGTTTAGTAACACATAAATTCTCACCAAAATTTTAATTCAACCTTCCCGAACCACATAGAATAAATATAAAGATTTTAACAGGAAATGAAAGGAGCTTTCTTTCTTTCTTAAGTAAGCAATTTAAATGATAATTAAATAATTAATCACCTCAATAATGTACTTAGAGTAACTGTTCTCTAGTGGATATTTCTCACTTGCATAAAACAGCATATGCTCTGCCAATACCACAAACCAAAAAAATAAAATAAAAAACCTTCAAGAAAACCACAAAAAGAAAAAAGAAAAAAGAAAAAAGAAAAGGCTACCAAGAAAATGAGCGAGTCCTTCAAGGCCATCAGGATCACTGAAAGAACCAACACTAACATTCATAGAAGCCGCACACTAAAAAGTAACGAAAAATAAATGGTTAGAATTGACCTACATCAGTGATTAAAGCGCCAAGATTGAATTGAAATTGCAAAAATTAAGGAATTGAAATTGCCTTATCGGTGTCGGGATCGCTAATGAGAAGGACTTGGAGAGCATTTGGAAGAACAATTCTCTTGTATTCTCGCTTATCAGTCCTTGCCTTCACTATCTCCATCTCCTCCGCTTCTTATTTGCCTACCGCCGTCGTTTTGTTCCTTTCTTTCTTGTTGATTACTCCTGTGTTTTTTCAGAGAGAAAGATGATGCGAAAGACTTGCTGGTCTTGGTCTTTCTCTGAGGTTTATTCTACAGAATAATGGGACCAGAGACTTGTTGGTCTTTCTCTTTGGTTTATTCTACAGAATACCCCTCCAGATTGTCCTTCTCTTTGGTCTTGGTCTTTCTCTTTGGTTTTCCTTTTCATTTTAAGAAAAATGTATTTTTTTTGGTTGACTTTAGGTCTGCAACGGTGATGGAGGCTGTTCTGTAGTCTTGCTGTTATTTTTTACTTAGAAATATATTTTTACTTTATATTAAAATATATTTTAAAGTGGTAATAATCTGGCTAGTGAATGCTTGCTATTAATGGCTGGTTGCTTGAGTTTAACTCTGGGAGGATTAGGGTCTATGGTAAATGATGAAGAACGGACATTAGCATAATGCTTCCATGCTGTCTAAATAGCCTTGAATCTCTTGTTTTCGCTTTCATAAGAAGTTTCTTGCTATACATAAATCCTGGCTATTCTTTTTATGTAATCCAATCTCTTCATAACACTGACGTGATATGTGGGCATCACATATATTCTCAAAGTTTTGGTTGAATTCAAATACCTGAGCCCTAAATTAAGCCCTCTGATGATGATGATTCTCTCATCTTTGTCCTTGAATATGGCTGCTGTGGCATATATTTTGTTTTCGATAGTTCAGTGTATGATGCTCTGCTTGGGCACTAGCACGGCTCGGAGATCTCTACTGTTTATGGCATCTCCCCTTGTAGTGCTCTGATTGTGTTTTCCTGTACCAGATGGCAAAGAAAGCAACTGAAGTGGGTTCGTTTGAGACTCGAACGCAATGGCCTCTGCTACCGAAATGAAGGAAGAAGAAGTGAACCGTTGCCAGATTCACGAATGGTTCCCAAAATTCAAGTCTGTATCTATCAGAACTATAATTCTTCAACTTCGAGAATCTTTATTCGAGTACCTTCTTGATGATCCGATCCCTTCCTCCTTCCTCTTTCTATCTCAAATGAAGATGCCCGGACGAACAGAATCCACAATCCCTTAGACGAAGAAGACTATACAGTGTCAGAAGAATCTGAAGATGAACCAGAGAAGCCTCCACCGCTCCCTTCTTTCCCTTGAATTGAAGATCAAGGAATCGATTAAAACCCTTGGAGGTGCAGTCTTTCCTAAGCTCAGCTGGAGTACCACCAAAAGACTGCTTGGATAGCCCATCTTGGACCCTCCATTGCACTTCATCTAGTGAAACTGCGATGTGTTGTGATCATCGGACTCATTTGTCTATGATTCATGCAGTGACAAAACCGTGTCGAGTGTTGTTCCCCTTTCTTGCTTGAAATGGAAATCCGTTGCTTTGTATCATTGCATGGAGCCAGCAGCTGGTCGGGATCTCACAGATGGATGTCACTACATTTTATCTTGTTCTCCTTGAGAAGAATAGTGATCGTCAACTCTTGTTGGGGTTTTTATAAATTTTACTGATAACGTTAGACTGAAATTGAACCTGAAAATGTTACAGAGGTTTCATTCAGCTAGGAATGGCTACTGGAAATTCCTCCCCGATGTCAGATTTTCATTTAAACCCGAATGCTAATCGCATTTATGATCCTGTATCATATTCATTTTCAAATTTTTATCTAAATAATCCTAAACTTAGCTTCAATCCAAACTCGTTAATCTCTCTGTTCTTTATCTAGGTACTAGTTGAAATGTATTAGTAAAATTAATCATAAGAGATATTGCATCTGTAAAATTCGAGCTGGCATGGAAATTACAGGGATTTGAATCCAATACGCATTACCTTTTTTTATCTTAAATAAAAAACAGCACATAGTTAAGTTGGACGCATGGTTAAATAAATAACAGCAATCAAGGAGAAAACGTGCAAAAACCCTGGAAGCATCTTCCAAGTTTTGACCTACAACAGTCAACAGAGGTTTCCGAGCGATGAAAAAGTATATTGGTGTAAAGATCCCCATCATGCGTGAATCAAGGACAGAAATGATCATGCACTGAGTGGATGCATAAATGTTTGCTCAAGAAAACGAGACTAATACATCCAAAATGCTTACCAAAATAAATTATAGTTAACCAGATTGAATGATCAAATTGACAGAAGAAACCCAGGTTGGTAGCCTTCATGAGATTAAAATGGAAAATTATGAAAAGCACACATGATACTAGTTTGTATTTTAATGTATTGCATCCAGTAGCTAGGCTAACATTTATCGGTCTTTAAGATTGGGATATGCAGTCAACGTATTATGAAAGCATTTACCTGACACTTTCAACAAGTGCTGCTTTCAACAACTTTGAGATACAAGCAAAACATACTAAAAATAGTTCATAGAAGTTCCAATGCAACGAGAAACAGTGCCAAGCACGAAATGTTGCTCAAAGCCATGAGAATCACTTTGGAGAATACTTCTTGTTTTATTGCTATACTTCGGCTTCAGCTACGACTACCATTTGCTTGCTTCGCTGCAGGTTTCAATTTGCTTCAACCAGATTGTACACAGCTGAAAAGGGGAAACCTCCATTGCTTTTATATCCCAACCCTACAGCTTCATGTGACCAAAGCCTCCTTTAAATGAACCATAAAGAGGCTGTGATCTTCTGAAACTGAAAATATTTTCTATTTGAACTGCGTTGGGCGGAAGCTGTTGGCTTTTGTCTGATGAGTACTCACATGAATGGAGTTTCCCGTAAACCCGCACGCTTAGTGTCCTCTTCCGAGGTGCACCGACTTTTACATGTTCATCAAAGAAATCTATCAAGTCCTGTTGTGTGAGTTGTTTTAATGCGGCCACCTGTTGTAACAACATGGATTAGAAGTTCAGAACATTTGAAAAAAAAAAAAAACAATTTATAGATTTTTTCCGGCCATTTTGCAGGGGCCAATAATAAACATCTGCAGAAATATGAGATTCATACCTCGCATTCTCGCCTATCAAACTTCAGGGTCCCATCAGAAATCTCTCGCCAGTAAAATGCAGATTCTTCTCTTAAATTCTTGTGCTTCTCAAGTTTCATATTTATCAAAGCATTCACGTTACTCTGCAGAGCATTGACAGGCATTTTGAAATTAAATCCTTGTGAACGGAAATGGATCGCAAGACTCGTTTGTCAAAAATAGCTCACTTGCAACCACCAAGCCTCAAAACAAATTGAGGCAACAACAAAATAAAATTAGATAACAAAATAAACAAGCAGCTAATATATGCCTTTTGAAGAAAGATTTGAAGAAAATTTACAGAGAAGAAGGTAAGCATTTGAAGAAAGATTAACCATGCGCAACTTAAGCTCGTATTTTGAAGATTACTCCATCTTCCTCCCAAAAAAAGATGTGCAAGAAAATATCAATCAATTATGATAGGGATAGAACCTCACCTTGAATTCATCATTGGTCATCTCATAAAGTTTAGTTTCAAACATCTTGAGGAATGCCTCAACTCTCAAATCAATTTGTCCGGGACCCTAGCAAGATTACCAGGATTAATGAAATATGTAATAACACAAGGCTACATGACAAGAAGAGAAACACAAAAGAAATGCTAAATACCTTCACTGTAGATTGAATGATAAACTGCACTCCACGAATACCAGAGTCATTTCTACATTGAAAGAAATGGTAAGGCCTAGAGAAAAATCCATATTGGGGACAAAATTTAGAGAGAAATTCTGGATACCTCTGCATGAGAAAAGTAATGTACCCAAGTTGCTCAACAGATCTAAGCTGGTGGAAAGCTGCCTGCTTTGCAGTTAAAGCAAAAAGTTGAAGCTTCACATTCAATGTAAAATCATCTCGATGAACCTGCACAATTGAATGATTCTGTCAATTAGAAATCAAAATTCACTTGAAATAATTTATTCAATCCAGTCAATTACCAGAAAACAACAAGAAATGCAGTATTTAAATTTATTTATATGCTACTATGTTTCATTAGTGATGCTACATCTTAAAGTTGAAATCATGTACTTCTTGACTTAAAATTATATCTTCAACAACTCAAAAACTACGGAACTGCAAAAGCAGCCACATTGACTCAGAAAAACCATTTCTCACAAGCAAATACAGTTACCTGTATGTAATGCACCAGAGCAGAATTTTCATCATCTGGATTTAAGCCTTCAATTGGATACAAGTAATTGATGCCCCTTTCAAGCTTGATAATTCTACTTGTTAAATGCTGGGACGGGAATAAGGGTTGGCATATAGGGTCTGGACCCTCCTTAAAAACATCTTCAATATGCAGAATCATTGACTCTGCCTCGCTGCGTTCAATATTACCTGAATGAATGGAATAATTACTAATGATACTTAAATTCAAGACGAGATAGCCATATGATTATAGAAATACAAGACAGGCAGTTGAAACCTGCTATATAGCACTCTAAGAAGGCTCTTGAAAGCATCAATGGAATAAACTTAGCAAGATCTTCAGCCTGAAGATGAGGAAGTATTTCAAGTTTTTCCATCCAAGGCCATTTTTTATCCTGTAGTAAGAGAGAACAATAGTACATAGCCTGCTGACAGGGCTGCTGGAACTTCAAATTTCCATACTCCTTTGTCACCATTTCCTGGAAAAAATACAAGGTGTCTATCAATGATAATCAGTAAAAAAATGCACCGCTCATATGTTCTTCCCTATGCAACCTGTAAGAGTCACCTAGACAGGAATCCTAAAGAAAATAAACAATAACAAAATTAAACAAGAAAGGTAATGAAAGGAAGAGATAATTCAGTGGTCTCTAAAAGTGGCATTCTCTTGGCCATATTCCACAAGAATTTTTCAAAAGTTATTCCCAACCTTCTTAACATCATGTACAGGGCTTGGCTCATATCTGTCCTTCCCTTGTTCTAATTATCAAAATTGCACTTGCCAAAATGACATGAAAATAAAGTCAGGTTACAGGGAAACACGTGACACAAGCTCCACCACTTTGATCGGGCTTCAGAAGAATCATAAAAGATGTTCATGGTGATTTCATAATCAAATAGAGCATTATTTGGTATACATGACTGATGTATCCTTTTGAGTATAAATACTTGTAGATACAGGAAGTTCAAACCCTGTATGAACTCTTCCTTGCATTACCTTGATCACAGAAAATCTGTCGGGCTTCACTTTAAAATTTGAAATTTTTTCAATAACAGTTTCCAACAAGATCCTCAGTTTGTGGTTGTAACCAACAACAGTGACCTGCAAAAAACAAAACAAAAGTAGGTTGTGTGAGAGAGGGGATAGAAGAGAAATCATAATAACATATAATATGCATATAGGCTACTACCTGAAAACCACTATCTGTGTTGCTTATGCCATAATAGATACCAGCAACCCGTGCATAATAAGCTGAAACATACAAAACATATGAAACTGTTGTAAGATGCAGAGTGGAGATTTATCAAATATGCCAGTATATCAAATAAAGTTTAATTTATCAAGATGAGGATTTCATATGAATTATATATTCATATGCTACACTGCTTCATCAAATAAGAGATACTGGAACTTGAGGAAGAAAAGGAAATAAATAAAAAAGTAAGGGATTAAATTTTATCTTCACTAAAATAAATCCAAATTTTAGTTCGTGGTACCATAATCATTCAGGTCATCCATCAACAACCGCGCAAAAATGTCAGTAAGAACTTCAGTCTCAGGAGAGCTGCTAGCAATGGGGCAGTTGAAATCTATCTTAACATAAGCTTTAGGAGTAGAGAACATCGTGTCAGGCTTGTACCATAGTGATGAAGAGGATGACTTTCTTAAGAGAACTGGGAATTTGACCTGCTACGAAGGTCAGTCACATCAGTAAATAACATACAAAAAAATGATGATCATGTAACAGATAATAGAATTCCATCAAACCTTCTCTTGAGCATCCTTAAGTGATAAGTCAGTAGGTATAAATACATTAGGCGCTGGCAGATGCAAATCTTCATTAGGAGCAAACAGCATCCATTCCTGTAATCAGACAAAAACTTGCAAAATATCAGGTTTTGTACCTTTACAAGAGATTCTAATCATGAAAATGAAGCTGCTTATAGTTTGATGACAACAAACAGTAAAGCAAAATAAATTGCAATGGAAGTCCAAAAAGAATTGCATTTATTAACACCATTGACTGGATAATCTAAAAAGTAACAACCAACAACAGACCTGGATCATGGAGCCAGTGATTTTCTCAACACCGTATGCAGTTTTGTACCATGGCTCAGTCATTGCAGTTTTCCCTTCAAATTTCTTCGATTCCCAAAAGATTCTGCAGAATAAAAGGAGGTAATTAAGAAATTTTCTCAACCAAGGAGATAACTGATTGAAAATTTGTACAAACAAATTGAGACATGTATAGAGCACAACAAACAAAATTCTGGATGCGGAAAAGAAACAAGTCTGTAAAAGTTCACCCAATTACTCGTTTTCCTTTACCATCGAAAGGTAGATTACAACTACTATCTGGAGAATACTTGCAAGGTGATTGTAATGCCGATCCAATCATTAAAAAAAAATAGGCAATTGAAAGTTATATCATCTTTCTATAACGAATGGCCATATTTCTTCCATTTTGAGACATTCCCCTTAAGCATAAACGGTGCTAAAATACATCAATTTCACCGCATTCTATTATTATTTAATTGGAATCTAGCATCATTTACGATTATCAATCCCCTTGAAAGTAAGCTAACACGAAAGCAACTCAGTTCTCGTTCAACAGGATTAGAAAGCCTCTCTAACATGATTTTTCTTTGTTTCTTGCTTTATATTTTTTGGTGGTTGGCATATTCTCCTGATCCAATTCTGGTTTCATGCCTTACTAATAAAATCCATTTCATTGTCATAAACCGAAAAAACAGAATAAGGAATAAGGGACAAAAAATGTTTGCTTCTCATTTGTTTTGGCAAAAGTTACAGCACCTTTGAGCTCTAAATAACTCACCGAACATTGTCTGGAGAAAGTTGATTAAGTACTGTCTGTATTATGCTTGGACTGAAATTAGAAGGCAAGGAGGATCGCACCAGCCAATCTTTTTGAGGATATAGCTGATAAAAAGAAACCAAACAACTATTTAAAGACCATTATTCTAAAAATATGTTAGCTAACATCTCCTCAGTCACAAGCTTTGAAATACATACAGCATGCAAATAAGCATATACATACATATGTGCACATATCTATATTATATGCATGCATGCATTTACCTGAATATATATTAAAGCTGTTTAAAAGTAAAGAGAAACAAAGCTCTCAAACAATCTCCAATGTTTAACTATTCACAAATTGATCCCAACACATCAAAAACTCACTTCAACTTTAACTATTACAGTTTAGCAAAAGTAAAATCATTTTCTTCCATCAAATTACTCTCAGTTAAATCCTACCTATAGGAAACAAACTTCTTAGCCTTTCTAGCAACCCTTAAAAATCTATCTTCCAGCAAATCATCCCCAAATTTTAGAGGCACACCTTCTAATTATATTAATTTCACCTCCTTTTCAGTTTTTTTTTTTTAAAAAAAAACTTAATCACAAACCATTTTCCTTATATTTTATAAGCACCACATTAGGCTTTCAGATTATTTTCACATGAGGCCACAGCTCATCAAATTAAAAACAATCTGCAACTCATAAGTTAGAAGATGAAGCACTCGTAAACTGGTATTGCTTCTAATGAAGAAGTGTATAATGAAAACAAAATGCTCGTTGTTAAAAAAAAAAAAACTTAATCACAAACCATTTTCCTTCTTCTGACCCTAAATTGAAAGGTCAAGGCTTTCAGATTATTTTCACATGAGGCCACAGCTCATCAAATTAAAAAAAAAATATGCAACTCATAAGTTAGAAGATGAAGCACTTGTAAACCGGTATTGCTTCTAATGAAGAAGTGTATAATGAAAAAAAAATGCTTGTTGTTAAAAAAAAAAACTTAATCACAAACCATTTTCCTTCTTCTGACCCTAAATTGAAAGGTCAAGGCTTTCAGATTATTTTCACATGAGGCCACAGCTCATCAAATTAAAAAAATAATCTGCAACTCATAAGTTAGAAGATGAAGCACTTGTAAACCGGTATTGCTTCTAAAGAAGAAGTGTATAATGAAAATAAAATGCTCGTTGTTATTGTTGTTTGTAGAGGAGGCATAGATGTTTTAAATTTGGGCACATTGTTTAGTAAGAGCAATTCTCACAAAAGTTATACAACACAACATAATGGTGTAGACTATCTTATATAAAAACAACAACCAAATTGGCAAGATGTAGAAATTCCAGAGGAAGTGCACAATTTTTTTCCCTTTCAAATCCATAACTAACCTGCATATTGGATGCAATCCGGACAACATAACTACTTGGAGGGGTTTTGTCTTGATAGTGGAATGATGTCTCACAAACAGCTGCAAGCTTCATAAAAAAGATAAAATATTTCAGCATCTTGAATAGATTAGAAAGAGAAACTTCAATACTGAACGCAAGAGATAATAAATAAATAATCTAATTTGACAGGGAAATGCAAAATACGCTCTAAAAACAAAAATTAACTCAGAAAACCATTAAATAAAGGATAGAAGCATGAAAATGTCAAGATGCATGGTAGAAAAGGTCAAAAACTTACATCTCCTCAAGCTTCTTCAGTTCAAATGAACTTTTTTTTTGCTCAAACTTGTATGGGCCTATTGATACACCCATAATTTCAACTAGAACTTAAAGTGTAACGGAACCTATGTTCCACAGCATGAGAATGGCAATTAAACAAAATGCCAATTGGTCGAGTTCATCTGGCAACTTTAAAATTGGAAATCAACTGCATAAGAATTCATTATATGCTGGTTTGCCTAATTACCAGCATAATCTTTCTCCTTAACTAGCTAGCATTCTCTTTCACTTGGCTCTCTTGCCTAATCACCAAAATAATGACATTTCATTTCTCTCTTTCTCAAACTAACATGGTAACACCTATCAAATTCTCTAAACATGGTCTGTGGTTAGAGTTGCATATGAGCATGGCAAGAAGCGTGTGTGATGCACGTTAGCCATTCCCCTGTTTGTCAGTAATATAACAGAATGGTAATCCATAATTATATAATGCATTTCCATACCTCATCAAATATCCATTTGCAAACACCAGACTGCTGCAAGAGGTGAATGTATTTGAATAACAGTCCAACAACATCTTGCATGTGCTCTGCATTCCGACAAACAAAAAGGAATAGTTTAGATAAAAGATGTTAATCCCAGTTATAATTCTGCCCAAATAAAAAATAAGATAAGCTAAGCTTTGCAACTCTGTCAAAAGCTAGATTGTCCAAGAGCACAAACTGAGATAAAACTAAAGGGGAACTAACCATGGCCAGCATCAGTAAGACTAATTACTACAGTGAAGAAAGAGAACTCTGTCGTCCCATCTCCTTCACCAGCACATAAATCAGTGGCCCATCCTGCATTTTTTTAAAGTAACCAAATCTTAAGGTAAGTCTGCTTTTCAAAGGAGAAAAAGAAGAAGCCAGCGTTTCCAGCATCATAAATAAAAGACAGGTAACTACAGGCACAAGAATGCACACAGAGTTCACTGAACATGAGAAGCGGACTGCCAAGCAAAAAGCAAGCCATCTATGTGTATATCTAATAAAGTAGAATTAAAAAAAAATATTAAGATAGATGGTAAGGATGCGGGAAACCCACCTAAAGTTTTCAAGACATAAAACAAAGATCCTTCTCCTTCATGGCCAATCAGGTGGCCAAGATAGCTGCATGGTCCTTCCTTGTAGTGAAGAATGCCCGGAGTTATTGGCCAAACAATTCTCAATTTGTGACCTTGTTTTATCGGGACAGTTCTAACAAGTATCTGAAACAAAAACCAGAATAAAGGTACTATTAAACATTCTCTCAAAAGTTTAATATCTTCAGCCACACATAACTGTCTTTCACAAAAGTTTAACATTCTCTAAAAGTATGAAGCAAGCAAAGTATCAGAAATGCAGCAGAACTTGGCATACCTGTAAATGTTCCGAGGAGCAAGGCTGACCAGGAAAAGAGAAACAGCTCCTATCATTATTTCGAATTTCCTGGAACTTGTCCTCGACAAGGCTTTGTATTTTATCAAGGCTTTCTGAAGATTTCCACAGCAAAGAAATTGATAGTTGTAATTGTTGGTAAATAATGAAATCAAGAGATAATTAATGTTGAAGGGAAGCTTATTTACTAACCTTTTGCATATATTACCAAGTTCATGAGGTTGGCAGAATAATTTTCTTCATAGAGCTTTATAAGCTCAAGTCTTGTATCCAGTCCCTTTTCTTTTGGCTGAACTTCCAAAGTGTCCCAATTCCCTATGAATTGACAAATGATAGACACAATTCAGGAAAGAACATAAATTTTGATCTTCCTCGATATGAAACATCATTGTAGTTGTAAATATGATTCCTTTAGAAGTTTAGGGAAGCCAGTAAAAGGCATTCGCCCCTAAGAAATTATCATTCGTTAAAAATATAATGTTGTAGAAAAATATTATTAATTAAACTTTACAGTCATAGGCGGTATGGATGTTTTGCTGAAAATCAACAAACATGCATGACTCGCTACATGCCTGGATTACTGTGTTCTACAAATAACATACCAGCTCATACACACATAAATATACATCGACATATGCAGCTAACCTGTACTGAATTTATGGTATGGGTGGCCTTCCTCACTTAAATGTTTCTGAAGCTGCAATGAAAGAGAGAAAAAACAGTTTGTGAATAGTATTAATTGCATAATCACTTCGAAGCTGTGATTGATGACAAGCAGCATGGTTTGCTACATGTGAAATGCAATATTTACAAAGAATGAACTGTGCATCACTATTTACAATACAACCAAAAGACTGAAAAGAAAGATTAACAAAAGAAAACCAACAGTCTACCGGATAGGTGAGCAAGTGCGTTGAATGATACCTGGTTTATTCTCGAAACATCAGACAGTAAGTTTTTCTGATTTTCTGTACAAGAGAGACACAAACACCAGAGTAAGTAATTACCAACACTAATTCCGAATAGAAACTCAGCATCAATCCAGCTTGAGAAACCTAAAAAAGAAAAAAAGTCTAAGCACAGCAGCTAACCAGAATCAACAGCCTTAATTTCCCTAATGGTTGCATCCGCTGACATCAACGGTTTGATAAAGAACTGTGCAAATCTGAACAGTAAATCACATTCAAAGAACCAGGTCACAAACTTTATAAGATAACTGACAAAACCAACAAGCTATCTATCATTACAGATTATAAAAATAAGAAAGCGTGCATTTTATACCTGTCCAGAGCATCTTCAAAACAATCACTGTTAACATCAAAATGATAGTTGGTGTGGTCCGACGCCGTATAAGCATTGGTACTGCCCCCATGCTACGCATCAAGTAGACAACAAAATACATAGAAAACATCGTTTAGTAACACATAAATTCTCACCAAAATTACAACTCAACCTTCCCGAACCACATAGAATAAATATAAAGGTTTTAACAGTAAATGAAAGGAGCTTTCTTTCTTTCTTTCTTAAGTAAGCAATTTAAATGATAATTAAATAATTAATCACCTCACTAATGTACTTAGAGTAACTGTCCTCTAGTGGATATTTCTCACTTGCATAAAACAGCATATGCTCTGCCAATACCACAAACCAAAAAAATGAAATAAAAAACCTTCAAGAAAACCACAAAAAGAAAAAAGAAAAAAGAAAAGGCTACCAAGAAAATGAGCGAGTCCTTCAAGACCATCAGGATTACTGAAATAACCAACACTAACATTCATAGAAGCCGCACACTAAAAAGAAACGAAAAATAAATGGTTAGAATTGACCTACATCAGTGATTAAAGCGCCAGAATTGAATTGAAATTGCAAAAATTAAGGAATTGAAATTGCCTTATCGGTGTCGGGATCGCTAATGAGCAGGACTTGGAGAGCATTTGGAAGAACAATTCTCTTGTATTCTCGCTTATCAGCCCTTGCCTTCACTATCTCCATCTCCTCCGCTTCTTATTTGCCTACCGCCGTCGTTTTGTTCCTTTCTTTCTTGTTGATTACTCCTGTGTTTTTTCAGAGAGAAAGATGATGCGAAAGACTTGTTGGTCTTGGTCTTTCTCTGAGGTTTATTCTACAGAATACTGGGACCAGAGACTTGTTGGTCTTGGTCTTTCTCTTTAGTTTATTCTACAGAATACCCCTCCAGATGTGCATTGGATTGATGTGAAATCATAAAAGAAATCGATTGCTCCTATTTACAGCTTTACACCTCATCCTATCTCTCTATATTTTAGGCAGCCAAAATGATCATAAGAACTTTTGGTTCAAAAGAAATCACCAAAATACTTGTACCATGTTCCTTGTGATGAATCGTCCAATAGCAGATACCCGGAAACTGCTTAGTGAAAACTGAGTTTTGTCAAGTGGCAAATACCAAGGTAGAGGTGAACCCACAGCAACATCCTTCTCCCATATACCCTAAAACATAATAGAATAGTAAAACATATACGATAGTAAAGGATGTTTCCCAGAGCTTGATTTTCCATATATATATATATATATATGTATGTATATATATATATGTATGTATGTATGTATCTCTTAACTCTAAGCTATACAGGTAGAGCACAGTAAATAGTTGAACCAACAGTGACCTGATGTCAGGAAGTCCATTGCCAAGCTCAACTTCTCCCTATTTCCAAAAGCATAAGCTTGCTAGACACACCCTATGTGTAGACGTCAGAACAAAGGACATGTTTATGCAGGTAACCTTAATTCTTTGGTGTTCTTGGTTTAGAGGGTCAGATGATTCAGTTATGCACCATTCATAAGCAGCAAAACACTGGCCAGATTTCAACACTCTGTAAATCTCGTGACAGCAATCGCTCTATTTTCTCCAAAAAGCAGAGTCAAATAACTTCAGATGAAAAGGGCTGTGTACAATTGAAGTAAATGCCTTAGTTGATATTTTATAGCTTATACATGAGCAGAGGTCTTTCAAAATTAGCTAGGAGTCAAATATTTTGGTGAACAAGAAATTCAAATCGTTATTACAAGAGCTACACTTCATAAAATCCCTTAATTAAGGATACTAGCGGCATCAGGCAATACCATTAACTTCTTACCAGCCCGTTTTAATTACCTTTAGTTCAAACACCGACCTTAATTAATACAAGAGCTGCAATGTAGTGTTGCCTTCACAATTTCACACGAGCCCATCTGTTTCTGTCAAATAATCAAGCCAGGCATCTTTACATCACGCCCACCAACATAAATTCTACGTGGAAGGCAGATCTTAGTGTGCAAATGCAAAATCAACTAAAGTTAAAGACGCAAGAAACTGGTACATCTCTGGTTTAATCATTAATCACGCATACTCATTACAAAATCAAGCATCAAACTTGCATAATCACCGGATTGTGTGGACAAGGAACAAATGAATCAAGATTTAGATGAGATCCAAATAAAAAAGTCCTGGAAGAGAGAAAATCACGGCAGCCAAGGAAGGGTCCAACCACAAGAGTCAAGAAGCTCAGTGGAAATTTGGGACTTGGATTTTGAAAAGAGGGACAGACCAAAACGTCCCATGGCTATTTGATGACACGTTAACGTGGGTTGTTTTCTATTATTTCCCTTCTTCAATGCATCCAGCTTTTGCTGTGCTATAATTATACAAATAGATTTCGCTATTCTTTTATACCCACTTGGTAGCTTTTTTTCCCTATTTGAGAGCCACTTCTAGTTGCTCCTTGACAACAAAATAAATACAATGGCTCTGTTTCTCTCTCTTTGCGTTGCTCTCATTTTCTCCTTAGCCCATGCTGCTAGTCCACCTCCACTTCTTGATGGTAAAAATCACCTTCATTTACTTGATTATGTGCAATGTTTTTGGTAGCTAACCAAAGAAATGTTCAGTATTTACATGTGATATAATGTCATTTTTAACACTCTGTGGCATGGGCAACATTTTGCAGGACTTGTTGAAAATGGGGACTTTGAAGAGGCACCAGCAAAATCAAACCTCAAGAAAACAGTGATCATAGGAAAATACTCACTCCCCAAATGGGAAATCAATGGCTTAGTAGAGTATGTCTCCGGCGGACCACAACCAGGTGGCTTTTACCTAGCCATTCCTCGAGGGGTCCATGCGGTGAGGCTAGGCAATGAGGCATCTATCTCTCAAAATCTTACTCTCAAACAAGGTTCAATCTATGCTCTCACGTTCGGAGCCACCAGAACCTGTGCTCAGGATGAGGTGCTAAGGGTCTCAGTCCCTGGCCAGTCAAGTGACCTCCCTCTTCAGACCCTTTATAGCAGCGATGGGGGTGACACTTATTCCTTGGCTTGGAAGGCTACTTCTGATGTTGTCAAGGTCACATTTCATAATCTCGGAATTCAAGAGGACCCCTCTTGTGGTCCTTTATTGGATGCTATTGCAATCAAGGAGATGCCACCTCTCCGGCGTACTCTAGGTAAGATCCTAGAATTTACAGGATTTTTAGAATTTCCAGAAAACATGTTTTATGCTCTCTCTTCAGACAACCTAAGTGAGTATTGTTTTTTCATTTTGTTTCTACACAGGCAACCTAGTGAAAAACGGTGGCTTTGAAGTTGGTCCTCATATGTTCAAGAACTTCTCAACAGGTGTCTTGCTCCCTCCCAAGCAACGAGATCAAATTTCACCCCTCCCTGGCTGGATCATTGAATCCCTCAAACCAGTAAAATACATTGACAGCAAGCATTTCTTTGTGCCCAAAGGATTTGCGGCCATTGAATTAGTAGCAGGGATAGAGAGTGCCATAGCACAAGTCATTAGGACAATTCCTGGAAAATTCTACAACCTCACATTCACAGTCGGAGATGCAAAGAATGCTTGCCATGGATCTATGATGGTTGAGGCATTTGCTGCCAAGGAAACTGTCAAAGTTCCCTACGTCTCACAGGGAAAAGGTGGATACAAGACTGCAATTTTGAGGTTCCAGGCAATTTCAGCTACGACAAGGATTACATTTTACAGTGCATACTATCACAATAAGCAGCACGATTATGGTCACATGTGTGGCCCTGTCTTGGATGATGTCAGTGTGTTTCCTACTCACTAATAAGATCTTCGATGCTTATCCAATATCGCCGTGAGTAATTTCTTGGGTAATTAGAGAGGTTTGTAATTGTCTATGAGAGAGTTTATTGCACTGAAATGGGTGTTTAAAGTTTAAACCTTCTTTAACAGAAACAAATAAAAGTAATGCTACTGTATGGTATAAACTCGAGCAATTTACTTTCAATGATTGTATATATGTCCATGTTTTTAATTCCTCTTATTTTGTTTAACCAAATGACAAAGAAGGTATTTTCTTGAACGCGATACTCTCCTCAATGGCATTGGATCTATAGCATGTGATTTCGTCATCTACAGGGCTTCACTAAGAAAAATCAAACAACATCCGGTTGAACTCACTGTCCATATATAGTTGTTTGAATCATGGTGGGTTCTGGATGTTGCAATATTCAAGTCGATCTTTTTCAACAAATTTGAAAGTTTTGCTAGTGTTTTGCAACATTTTTCAGTAATCCATTACAAAAAATCTATCTTCAACTAACGTAGGGCATTGTGGACAGCACCATTTTATTGCAAAAGAAGCATTCTCCAGCTATTTCTCTCTTTACTGTGGACAGTCAAAAGACGTACCAGAATTCTGCAGTTCCAAGTTCCAACCTCTGAACTAGTTCATGGAAAACTAACCATGACTCACGATTGTTTGGTTATTGATTATTGCTATCATGACTCACGAGTCAATCACTCTAGACCTCGTTTTTTTCAAACAAAATGGAAAGGCAAAGTGTCTATCTACCTTTTTTGTCTTCTACGCCTCGAGCATGTGCTCGTAGAAAAATGAGAGGAAGGTGTTTCCACTATCCAAAAGTCATGGGGCTCTACCAAATTTAAAAATGGAAAGGGAACTAGATTTCCGAATCTACTTTTTGAAACAAAAAGAACTAGATTTCCGCGTGAACAGTACTGGGACAAGATACAAACTGCAAGGTACATCAAGTACTCCTTCACAAAAGGGGAAGCAAGGTGGTTTTTTTGTCAAATTACCACACCAAACTTAAAAGTTTAGGGTCATGACACATTTAGTGAAATGATATAATTTGATAATTTCGTGCCTTTGAAGCATAACATGCATTAAATATTATATTTTTGAAATACAATAATTACATGATATATTTTATAAGCATCACATTAATCTAACATTAATATTTTATTAATATTAGGTTGGTTTCTTGCTACATAAAAGTTGTGAGTCGTATTTTATCTTTGTAGTACTAACAAATAAAGCAAAATTCACACCATATTATCGAGGGTGTTAAATATTTGTCGCAATAGACTTGAAACTTTTGAAAAAATACCAACTTTTAATGATGTCGTGGTAAAGAACAAGGACACTCAAGCAAGAGCACGAACTAGATTCGGTCATATTATTGATGAGCTCAGATCATCCAGTAAACGACATAGATGTAGATAAATAGATAACTTATATTTATATATTTTAGGATTACTTAAATATTGTATTATTGAATTATTTTATATTCGTTTTGGGTGTGTGTGTATTCCCGAGGATACTTGTGATTATGGAGTATGATAATATTTTGAGTTTAGATAGAATTTGTTGATTGTATTTATTGTATTTTTTTTACAGGTTTTTTAAGAGAAATAAAATTTTGGGTATAGTTCCTATATAGAATAAATTTTGTCTAAATTTTGATACAATTACAGATATTTTAACTTTCTAAATTTATAAAATAAATAAAATTTTAAATTAATGAAATTATATTTTTATAAAAAAATTTAAACTTAAAACACGAAAATGACTCAAAACCTTATAGTAGCAAAAACATCAAATATCAAGAAAACATCGCGGTTCTGAAATATTATGTTTTTAAACCGTCGATACTATTAAAATATTATATTAATTTTTGTGATATTTTTAAATTGTGTTATTTTACCCAAAAAAAAATTTCATTTTATATTATTTCAGTATTTAATTATATTGTTTTATGTTAATTGACCGATTTATCCGAACAAGGGACGCTTTACACGAGCGAGAAGATGCGGATAAGCTCTTAACAAACATTATTGCATGCAAACTGCACTATACATGATTCAATGTTTTTGGCAAATGGCCAAAAGCTTACTGCAAGGCAAGGGTAACAATTAGTCAGAATTTAATATATTAGATTGATAAATAAAGAAGATTAAATAAATTATTCAAACAAGTTGGTTAACCCAAAATAATTATAATTTTTTATTTAATTATTTGATGGAGTTTAAGTTTTTATAAAATACATATAGCAGAAAATAAGACTCGATCTCGAACGGTCAAGAGGGAAGCAATCCAAAATGGCTAGAAATTATTGATGGATGAAGATTCCTCCATAAATGAGCCTCGTGCATGGATCTCACGACAGGTGAGCCAGGCTACTCGAGTTTGATTTTTCGAGAAGTGATTCCGAAGAAAAAATAAAGTGAAATTCCTCGGGCACATGCTAGCAGGCAGTAAAAGCAGTTTGAAATAAGCTTTGTCAAAAAAATATGAATTTATATCGTATCTTCACAGATTGGAAAAACAGGTACAAATAGAAACATTCAAAGGAACAAAATCAAACAAGAAAAAAAGGTAAGAAACATTCGAGAGTAAAATGACTGAAGTTTGTCTTTTATCTGCATATCGGTTTCAAAAGTTTTAAGCACCCATTTCAGTGTTACAGATTTTTTGTTAAGAGACTATTGCAAGACTTTAATTATCTCAAAAATTACTTATGATCAGATGCATTTGGTAACATCAAACGAATCTCTCCTTATTAGTGATCAGTAGGAAACACCCTAACATCATCCAAGACAGGGCCACACATGTGACCATAATCATGTAACTTGGTATGATAAGATGCACTGTAAAATGTAATCCTTGTCCTAGCTGAAATTGCCTGGAACCTCAAAGTTGCAGTCTTGTATCCACCTTTTCCCTGTGAAACGTAGGGAACCTTGAGAGTTTCCCTGGCAGCAAATGCCTCAACCATCATTGACCCATGGCAAGCGTTCTTTGCATCTCCGATTGTGAATGTGAGGTTGTAGAATTTGTCAGGAATTGTCCTGATGACTTGTGCTATGGCACTCTCTCTCCCTGCTACCATTTCAATCGCTGCAATTCCCGTGGGAACAAAGAAGTGCTTGTTGTCGATGTATTTTACTGGTTTGAGGGATTCGATGATCCAGCAAGGGAGTGGTGAAATTAGATCTTGTTGCTTCGGAGGGAGCAAGATCCCAGTTGAGAAGTTCTTGAACACATGTGGACCAACTTCAAAGCCACCGTTTTTCACTAGGTTGCCTGTACATAAAGAAAAAAAAAAAAAACAATATGGATTAGGTTGTCTACAGAGCACAAAACCAACATAAACTTCAGCTATCATAAAGGATCCAGAGAAAAACAATTCAGGACTCTACCTTTACTATACTTTTAGAGGTAACATCTCCTTGATTGCAATAGCATCCAAAAGAGGTCCGCAAGTGGGATCTTCTTGGATGCCAGGGTTATGAAATGTGACCTTGACAGCTTTAGAAGTAGCCTTCCAAGCCAAGGCATAAGTGTCTCCCCCATTACTGCTATACAGGGTTTGAAGAGGAAGGTCACTTGACTGGCCAGGGACCGAGACCCTTAGCACCTCATCCTGAGCACAGGTTCTAGTGGCTCCAAACGTGAGTGCATAGATTGAGCCTGGTTTGACAGTAAGAGTTTGAGAGATAGAGGCCTCGTTGCCTAGCCTCACTGCATGAACCCCGCGAGGAATGGCTAGGTAGAAGCCACCTGGTTGTGGCCCGCCGGAGACATATTCTACGATGCCATTGATTTCCCATTTCGGAAGCGAGTATTTTCCTATTATCGCTCTTTTCTTGAGATTTGATTTTGCTGGTGCCTCTTCAAAGTCCCCATTTTCAACAAGGCCTGCAAAAATTTGCCCGTATCAATAAAACAGCCTTGCTAAACCATTTAACTTTTTAATTTGGAACATTAGCCTTAGCTAGGCAAGTGTTAGAACTAGAACTACTTCGTCTGAAAGATCACACGAAAAATATTGAACATAAACGAGTAATCATCAAGAAAGGTGAGTGTTTACCATCAAGAGGACGAGGTGGGATAGCAGCATGGGCTGAGCCTTGGCAAAATGAGAGAATTATTGCAAGGCAGAGAGCGATAAACAAAGCCATTGTATTTTTCTTGTCGAGAAGCAATTAGAAGTGGCTCTCTATATAGGGCAAGAAAGTTCCCTAGCGGGTCAAAGTTTTTTGGCAAAACCTCTTGTATATTTTAGTATACAAATCCGACACAAAAGTGGATACAAAGAAGATAGGGGAAGAAAGTAACAAGCCATGTTAAAGAAGCACCAAATTAGGCGTGAGTTATGTTTGTCTGTCCTTTTATTTTCAAAATCTAAGTCTCGGTTTTCCTAGTAGCTTCTTCTTCATCGGTTGCCGTGTGACTTGCATTGAACCAAGGAGGTACCCATTTCGTACACGGTTGACTTGAATTGAACGGGCGTCTGTTAATTAACAGATGGGATCTGTCCTCGACATTGAATTTATCTTGATGGACAGATAGTAAAAATGTTTGTCTTGATTTCTGGAGCGATCACACAGAAGTGCTTGTGTTGTGTGAAATTAATGTAACTTCATGTGTGTTAGCTTTTCTATCGGTTATGGTCGGTGCCTGAAACTATAAATAAATTAGAAAAGGGCATGGTTTGCTTCTTCTTCTTTTGGTTTCTCCCTCACGTGCTAGAGGTTTGTGTGTGAATTTTTCTCAATGTTAATTCTAAGTTTGAAATTAGAAAATGAAATAATAATAAAAAGTATATTCAGTTAAAAATAACTTTGACTTAAATAAAATTTGTTATGAAATTGAGTTAGAATTTATATTTAATTGAAATTTGAAATTCTTAGCGTCTTAGAGACTTGAATTGGGCTGGGCACGAGAAAAAAATAAAACATGAAGTTAGCCCACTGAAATTCATCTCTCTTTAATGCATGAAAACAAATATACGATTACTAGCTCGTGAATCTTGTGCTCTACCAGCCCGCATGAGTTTTGGTAAAGCTGAACTTTAACTTAGCTCTAGGCTTTTATACAAAGGCTTAGCCCATTCTAGATTATCTCTTTTGCATCTCTTGGTTCCTGTTTTCGGTCACGGGCTCATGTTTATTTTTGCATTTTTAAAAATGTTTTTTTTAAAAATAATTTTTTTATTTATTTTAAATTAATATTTTTTTTTATGATTTTAGATCATTTTAGTGCGCTAATTTCAGAAATATTTTTTAAAAAATAAAAAATATATTATTTTAAAATATTTTAAAATAAAAAATAATCATAACCAAACTCATTGGCCCAAAACCAATCTCACCGGACCAAGTTACAAGAGTTGATTTGAATCAATACAAATAATATTATTTTATAAATTTTAAAAAATATATATATATATATATTATTTTTTATAAAAAAAAAACAAAATCAAGTTAAAAATTTATAAAATAATATTATTTTTTATATAAAAAAAAACACAAAATCAAGTTTTGACTATTCATTCACTAATACCATATCAATTTTTACTTAATATGTTAATCTAGTCTAATCTAGGTTTGAGATTAATCAGCCAGCTAATAAAGTTTAGATACTGTTCAACATTATAATAGTATTTTTTTTTAATTATGTTTTTTTATTTGAAAATATATTAAAATATTTTTTATTTTTAATGTTAATATGCAAAATAATTAAAGAATATAAAAAAAATAATTTATAAAATAAAGAAGTTTAAATCGCATAAACTTAATAAGATTCGTTTTCAATTCCAATCATGAAAAACAATCCGGAACACCGAAAAAACGAGAGAGAAGACAGTAGGCAATTGAGTAGATTGAAAGATGGATTTGCGGGCAGAGAGACTTCATAGCGTATTGAGTACTTTGATGGCATATGGTCAAATGGGAAAGAGGAGTTTCAACTGCCGATGTGTCTGTAAAGTATACTGTTATATGCACTCACTTTTTTCCTTTTATTTCCCATCATGGCCTCCTTTGCCTGCCACCCACAGCCCGCACTTTCTCCTGAAATTTTGACGGCATGCTGCTGTTACGAAATTGCTTTTCCATCTCTTCTCCCGGATTTTTATATTTAAAAAAAAATTAAAAAATTTTTATATTCTTATATTATTTTAATGGATTGATATTAAAAATAATTTTAAAAAAAATAAAAAAATATATTATTTTAATATATTTCTAAATAAAAATTATTTTAAAAAGTAACCATAACAATAGAAACATTCAAATCCATTTTTATCTTATTCTTCTCCTATCATTTGCCTTTTTCTTAACATCATGTTTAGAGTTGTGTTTACACAGAAGATTTAATAAAATTTGAATTTTTATTGTTATTTTTTTTAATTTTGTCTTAATTGAACTCTGGTGGGAATTAGTCAAAATTCGAATAAAATATTTTCCCAATAAATTAAAATCTGCAGAATCTGATGCATTTTGTGCTGTGTACACTGAATACAATATTATGAAAAGTGGGGATGCCAACAATTCAGTGAAGATGGGCTGCGGGGTCGCTTCAGTCTTTTTGACACCGACCTAGCCGTCCTCTCCAGTCTCCTGTTGTTAATTTGTTATTGTTTATCTTTTCTTAAAATATTTAAAGCAACTCTAAAATATTGACATGTGTGAACTAAATGAAAGTACATGCCCTTAATTAGAAAACCCACCTTCCTCTCATATTTTATTCTTTTATAATGTGTGTTTTTGCTATTTTTATTGAATAAAATACTATTTTCATAGTAACCATATGTGTTTTCCATGAGCAAATATCCTCCTTACCTCATAGCATAGTTTTTCAACATGATCTGGTGGTTGATTGAGAGAAAATTTTAAGTTACAGATATAATGAGTTGATTCATGACTTTTTACTTAATTATGTCAAGAGTGATTATTTTCGGTTTGATTCAGTTTTTATTAAAAAAAATAACAATCAAACCAAATTTTTTTAAAAAAAAAAAAACGAACCAAAACCGGTTCAAACCGACCAGTTTCAGTTTTGGTTCGGTTTTTTAGGATAAAAATCGGTTCAAACAAGTTTGGCTAAGTTTTTTTGTTTGAGTTCGGTTCGGTTTTTTTAGTTTCAGACTTATAAAATCGAAACTGAACCAGTCGGTTTTTTTAAAATTTTAATCGATTTTTTTTACAGTTTGATTTTTTCAATTGTTTTTTTCAGTTTAATCGGTTTTTTGATATTTTTACTTATCCCTAAATTATAAAAATTTAATTTTCTTTTATTTTTATTGAAATTTAAATTGGTTGGTTTAGACTTCAACTTACTCAAATCATACATTAACCTATCTGATTGTATCTGGTTTTAAAACATTACTGGATAAAATTTTACAAGGATTAAGAAAAAAAGAGCACTTGATTTTAAAAGAAACATAATTAAAAGTTATCATGATATAAAAATCAAGAAGGGCTAAGAAAAAAAAAGAGCACTTGATTTTAAATGAAACGTAATTAAAAGGTATCATGATTTAAAAATTAAAAAGTTAATTATTTAATTAGTTGAAGTTAAGAAAAGATGGCATCTATTTGGTAGTTTTGGAAACAATTTCCAAAGACAAAAATACGGTGCAAACAAGAGAATAATAATTGTTAACTTCGAGAGTATGAGGTTGAGGTATATAACTCCACCAGAAATTTTGATGTGCCAAGTACCGATCATTGAATAAAGACAGGCCGGTGTGCCTGAATTTGATCTTGAAAGTTGATTTGGTTGTTAATTACCATAGTTATTGTTTCACATTTTAAATAACATTTCTTTAATAAAGACATTAATGAGTTAACAAATATTGCCAATATTAAAAAAAATGCAAACTGGAACATATCATCCATTGAGTTTGGTGCAACAAATATGTTTTGTTTAACGTTGAAGTTCAATTGTATATTTTTTTAAAAAAAATTAGTTGTAAATTATAATTTTTTAGTGTTTTTTTATTATTTTGATGTATTAATATCAAAAATTAAAAAAAATTATTTTAATATATTTATAAATAATATTTTAAAAAATAATTTTTACAACACCTTTAAACACATGTCTTGTTTAGCATTGCAGCCCGACTATGTTTTTTAATTTTTTAATTATAAATTAATTTTTTAGTGTTTTTTATCATTTTAATATATTAATATAAATAATAATAATAAAATATTATTTTAATATATTTTTAAATAATATTTTAAAAAATAATCTACCAAGCCTTCCAAACAAGCTCTCGTTCAAGTTCTTGTTATTGCTTTCTTTCTCTCACTTTTTTTTTCTTTCTTTTTTCACTTCCCTTTTGTTATTGACAGAAGTCATTTCTTGATGTGTAATTCATGCAATCATATGCTACAATTGCTTCTCTTGGAGAAGTTGTTGAAGTTTCCAAATCAATCGAGATACTGGTGATGTCAAATTCTCAAAGATTTGTTAAAGTAGAGGCTCTTTTAAAAAAATGAAATAAAAAAGTTAAGTAAAACTAAAAAACCTAGAACCCTTTAGCTTATATATCAATTGTGATGTTCTTCAGCATTTCAAATTTTCCAAGAGAACTTTGAAATGTTTGTCTTTATATTTTAAAAGTATTTAAAAAAAAATAGAAAGTTTTTTATTTTATTTTTGTTTTAAATTAATATTTTATTAGTGTTATTAGATATTTTAATGTGCTGGTATCAAAAATAATTTTTAAAAAATAAAAAAATATTATTTTACTATATTTAAAATGAAATATATTTTAAAAAATAACCGTAACTATACTCTCAGACACGCTAAAAATTATAAGCAAGTATGGTATTTTTAGTACGAAGACACATATTTAAATTCAATAAATAATGATAATATCAACACCAACAAGAAATCCAAAGGCCTCATGGTATAATTATCATAAACACCAACTTGTTACTCGATTAATATACAGAGATCATTAATTTTGTTTCAAAAGATTTTTTTTCCTCCAATTATATCCTAAAAAATGCATGAATTTACAATCAAATTTCTTCATCGGGAATCGTTGCAGTGGAAGACCAATTTAAGTTCCTCTCAATAAATGCACTTATGGAACCCGTGAAATTATTATGAACTCTATCAACAAAAGTTGGTGGGGGAATCCAAATGGAGAAAAAAATAATTTGAAAATTTGATTGACAATTGTTACATAGTTGGGAGATTAATTTGAGTTTCATCGGTTTTATTATTTTATTTAAATAAGTGTTATTAAATCTTATTTAGTTCAACGAGTTAATTTAATAATAATACAGTTTTTATTAGGGTCGGTAAAACTTGATTTTGAAAAATTATTTAAAATAAGATAGTTTAATTTTTTTTTTAATATTAAAACCATGTTGTCTCGAATTAATCTAGGTTAATCTATTCTCCTTGAGTTATGAGTTGGACAATATCCCTGCTGGGTTTAATAACAAAAAAAAAAAGAAATGAAAGGTTGAGACTTGAGACCCGTGTATTTTAGATTTTGTTTGTTTTTATGCTTTAAAATTATTATTTTTTAAATTAAATTAAATATTTTTTATTTTAAATTATTTTATATATATTTTTATATTGTTTTGATATACTGATATTAAAAATAATTTTTAAAAATATATATTATTTTAATATATTTTCAAGAAAAACAACTTAAAAATAACTTTAACAAATTCACAAACATACCAATCGGTAGAGTAGATAAAACACAACTATCCAACAAGAATACCTGAGCATGTTCTCTGTCACACGTAAGATTAAAGATTGTACAATGACTATTGCTGAGGAAAAATACTGAAAAACGATTACATAAAAAGGCCTTTTCATTAGTATAATAGACAAAAGCAAATCATTTACATCATGTGACAACGACCATACTTGTTTTTTTTATAAGGCTGTCCTTCTACCCACGTTGCCTTGCATGAGCTGGCTTCTTATTTTTGCAGCCTTATAATCCAATAACTCCCTCTTTCTTGTTAAAGAAAAAAGAAAAAAAAAGCTTATGACTACACATAATTAGTATAAATCTGTCAACAAAGTCAATCAATGGAAGCTGAAATAGGCGAATGAAGTATTGATACAGTAGTTAACGTATTATTATATACTTATAAGATTGAGAATATAAGATTAAAAATATAAGTTTGATTATCAAAAAATATATTTATTAAAAGGGATACTCATAAATCTCAAACGATATTAGTTTTATTTTTTAAAAAAGGATACGAGGATACCTAAGTAAATTTTTTTAAAAAAATTGAAACTGAAATAGTTGGATGATGTATATAATTATTCTTTTTTTTTTTGGAATAACAATCAAGTTTTTTTTTAAAAAAAAAATCACCTAATTTTAATAATACTTATAAAAATGAAAAGTGACTTATGAAAGAATTAATAATATTGGATAATCTTTTTATCCTTCTCACATGACGCACTCTTTGTGTGTCCAGTAGGTAGTGATATACCATAACACCTATTGCTATTAAGTAATATACTAAAAGGCGTGGGGAAACTACTGTAGCTTCCCCACGCCTTTTACTTATTTAAGCTTTTTTTTTTTGCAGTTTTGTTTTTGGTAGAAGTTTTTTTTTTTTTGCATTTGCTTTTGCTTTTTTTAAAATGTTTTTTAACTGTAGCAGGTTTTTTTTTCCCTCGCTTTTGTTTCTTCTGTTTTTTACATATAATGTATCACTGTGCATATACAATAAAACACTTAACTTTTTTTTCGTTTTGCCTATTGGTTTTTTTTGTTTGTTTTTTTGTTTGTGTTTTTTTTAATGAATTTGTTTTGTTTAATTTAGTTTGTTAATGTGATTTTTTTTTTAATTTAGTTATCATACTTTCATTACACAGATCTCGGTTTTTTTTATATATTAAGCTGGTTGAGAACTTAGCTTTGTAGTTTTTTTTTAAAAGAAAAAAAACACTATGGATTACTACAGTGTTTCCCTTACATGATTTTTGTTTGGCTTCAGTGTTTCCCCCACATGTTTATTTTTTAAATTATCTTTGCTAAATTTATTTTTTTAATATTGAGTTGGTTGAGAATTTAACTTTAGCTTTTCCCATGTTTTTTCATTATAATTATTATTATATCGTATTATATTATATGACTGTTTTTTTCTTTTTAATTTTTTTTAATGAATTTTTTTTGTTTGATTTAGTTTGTTAATGTTAAGATTTTTTTTATTTAGTTATAATATTTTCATGATACGAATTTCGGGTTTGATGGGTTAACCTGATTTGACGAGTTATTTTTTTCATTTAGTTTAGTTTGTTAAAGTTAATTTTCTTTCTATTTAATTATCAGACTTTCATGACACGTATCCTGGACTTGACAGGTTAACTTGGTTTGATGGGTTAACCCGGTTAATTCTAGGTAAACCCATTATTTTTTTTTTCTATTTAGTTATCAAACTTTCATGACGCAAATCCCAGGTTTTACAGGATAACCTGATTTAAAGGGTTAACCCAATTAATTCAATTTCTTTTTCTTCATTAGTTTTTTCCTTTCTGTTGATTTTTTTAATTAATCTATTTAATTATCACACTTTTATGACACGACCTTATAGCCAGATCCACATCCAATATTCTTGGGTCTAGTGTTACAGTCAGGCTCACTTAAACTTGGGTCATGCAAGTTTAATTTTATTATTAATATTATAAATATTACTCTTAGGTCAGACGTTGTAGCCAAACCTAAGATTCTTAGGTATAACTTTGCAGAAAACCCCAAGATTTAAAAAAAAAATTAATATTTTTTTATACAAAAAAAATGACCCGTGGCATCGCGCGGATATCAAAGCTAGTTAGTTTTAATATGATGTTAGCTATTTAAGAGGATGTTTAAAAATATGATAATAGTTATTTTTTAAAATATTTTTTTATTTTTAAAAAATTATTTATGATATTAATATATTAAAACGATTCAAAAACCTACAATAAAATTTTGAAATTTTTTGCTTTTTTAAAAAAAGATTGAAATTCACTTTTAGATTGAACTCACCAAAAACCTTTTTTTAAGCCTTCTAGCGATTCAACGAACAAGCAAATGAAGTCTCATTACTTATATGGAGGTATATTTTTGCCAATTATTTCGAATGTTCACTCTTAATTCAAAATGATCCATGTCTTGATCAATGCATTTCTTTAATATAGAAAGCTTTTAAAATTTATACAAACTCGCGTATTATTTATAAGTTTATCTATTTGACCATTCAAATCATGATATTATATATTAAAAATTATGTTAATTTGAAAGCTTAAGATGTTAATATATAATATATATTATTTTATAACGTTGAGGTTACTTATTTGGTGAAATAATTAACCATGTTTCCTTCTTTGCTTGAATAAAAAGAATCAAGTCACTTTCACGAGAGACTATACTCCCTGAGGGCTAAGAACTGGATTGCTTTAAGAATCTATTTTTGTCTGCAAATAAATTTTAAAAAATAAAAATAAAATTGTGGTCAATTTACTTGAACTGCCAACCCAAACCCACTTGGTAGTTGTTTGTTTATGATTATTATATATTCCTAAACAACCATTGCTTGAACCTACTGAACACCTTATCAATGCCACCTAAAATCTCATCAGTCCATTTCATGGTTTTTTGGCCTCGTAAATTCTCTTCCATGCCATCACATTCACTGCCTAGAGTAGAAATTTTATAAACTGTGCTGCATGTAAGCAGGTTAAATTATTGGGTTACAAATATTTTTTTTTTTTGATATGGTATCAAAACCTTGATGATTAAGTGGTTATGAGTTTGAATCTCTTCATTCCTATTTATTTGATAAAAATTAAACAAAAGATAAAATAAATATGTGTAAGTTTTAAGTTTAAAGAACTTTCACTCTTGAAGGAATGTGCTAGAAAATAATATAAATTATATCCTAGAATCTCATATAACAACTTAAACTATTAGGTTTGAGATGGTTTTTTGATCATGCAAATATCAAATTAAACATGCTCCAACTTAATCTTTATCTTTTTTTTTTTTAATTAGCACCAGTATAAGGTCATGACCGGACTAATCTTGGTATACATAGGCTCTTGGAAAGGAGTTCCCGCATCACGATTAATTCATGGGTTTTTTTTAAATCTGATTAAAAATATTTTTAAATAAAACATACTTTTAAATAAAACATATTTTTAAAAAACAATTTCAATCAATATCCCAAACAACTCCTTATTTACTCCATCTCGCCGGTGCTCAAGGCTTTTGAATCGTATTAACTGCGATCCCGATGCCTCGGTGGCCATAAATTCCAGGTATAAATCTTCTCAACGAGAAATTTGTTCCATTCATTTACAATTGAATACTGGCACTGTTTGTAGGTTATACTACTTCTCCTCATTTAACTGTATCAATCTTTAAAGTCTAGTCTTGTAGAAATATATGGTGTTTTTTCATCGGCTGAATTCTACAAAACTCCTGAACCATGAGAAATTTCTCTTTATAATTCTACTGCACCTCCTTCACTGTTTATATAAAAAGCAAAACAAGATTTTTCTTTTAATTTTATCATTTCCCCCTAATTTTGTTTTTATAATTTATGAATGGTACCTTGATTTTTTTGGTTATTTCAAGTCGTGTATATGTTTTTCAAGTTGTTTAGGGTGTTTTTAAATCTTTTTGGTGTCAAAACATGGTTGACAAAGGTTTTTTAGGGTGAAACACCTTAATCTTGACTTTTCAATGATGAGAGATCATCAGAATTTAGATAGGGCATATCACGTGTCGTCTGATTTTATTTAAAAAAAAAATCAAGGAACAAATAATAAGTAATTCACTCTATAAAAAAAATAAAAATAAAAAGGTCTAAGCATAGAGGTTGCTTTATGCATGCTCGCCTAAGCTTTTAGAGGCTTAGGCGTGATGTGCCAATAGACCCAAACGCTTAAGCATTTTTTAATTTTTTTTAAAATTATCAGTACTAATTTGATCTATAATAATTTGATCTTTATTGTTTTTTATTATTATTATTTTTAATTTTATTGTTTAATATTTTGTTAATTATTAATTGGACAATGTAATTTGTTGTGGTTTAATTATTTTTTTAATTTATCATGATCTCAAATGAATGTCCTGATATTGGGTTGATTTTCAATTTTTCAAGTGTTTATTTTGGTAAAAAGTTAAATAAAAAAATTACTAATCCAGTTGGGTTCATTGCATAAGTTACTGGTTTAGCTCGTTAACTTCAGTTAGTTAAAAATTGAGTTTCATAATATTTTTTTGTTGTATAAATAATTCTTGATTTATTTAATTAATTCATATTTAAATTTTTTAATTTACAAATAAGATTTTTTTTATATAAAAAAATATATAAAAAATGCTATTATATTAAAAAAAAATTCTATTCAACCTGCGCGAAACGCATATCAAATTATTAGCATCTTTCCATTTTTGGTAGTGTTCACTAATCCTTTTCTTGATCCAATTGTTTTTTCCATTTCTTGTCAAAAACCAACTATTTTCTCATTTAATTAAAAATAAAAACTTATCCACCAATCTAAGTGACAATGAAATGTTCTAGATTTATCATGACGTTTATACAAGCTGGCATGAATCTATTTTTCTGAAAAAAAAACTATACCAATTACTAAATATTCATTCATTTTTTTTTAAATTATGTTTTCAATAAATAAAACCTAATAAAAGGAGAGAAAATTATTACAAGACTCTAATCTCCAAGAAGATAAAAACTAATTAATCCACATCCTAAAAAAAAAAACATTTATTATCAATTCTTTTTTTTTCATTTTCCAATGAAATAAAATAAAATTTGAGTAATTTTTTTTGAGCTAACGGTAACTGCCAAGATGAGAAAAGTTTTTTTTTCCCTTTAAAAAACAATGCTAATTTTAAATCGTTAAAAAAAACCTATTAAACATTATTCAAAATATCTCATGCATTAAATGAGTGACCTCATCAAAATATCTGTGATTTTAAAATGATGGATTCATTAAAGATTTTTAATTAAATAACCCTTGATCTTTATTTTTTAAAAGAGAAAAACACAATACATGACAAGTTATAATACCTGTTTACGAGTGTGGTTATAATTATTTTTTAAAATGTTTTTATGCTAAAATATATTAAAATAATATATTTTTTATTTGTTAAAAATTATTTTTAAGATCAGTGCATTAAAACAATCTAAAACATATATATAAAAAATTAATTTTTAACAATTTGTTTTTTAAAAAATACGAGTATAATTACGTTTCCAAACACTTTTGATGTAAAATGATATTGGATATTGTTTAATAAAATAGACATAAATTATGGAGATTAAAGAGATATATCACTATATATTATATTTTAATAAAATAAAAACTTAATATAAAACTATTTTAAATACATAATTTATTTGATACTTTTGTTTTTATTTTTCTAAGTAAACATGGAGATATTAATCAAATATAACCTTACTATTTTTTTAAAAAATCTTAAATAAACCATTACTAATTTTTTCACAAATCCTCGCAAAAAGTTTTCAAGAAAAAGATTTCCAAATTATATTTAATAAATTAACATCGCTCAAAAATCTAAAAAGCAAAAGCCTTGTTTTGCTGACAAGTTAAAGAAAAAAAATATATCAAGAAAGTCTTAAAAAAAAACACAAAACAAAAACAAATTCCAACTAAGCAATCAGAAAAGGAGAAAACGAGCCAACATGGCCGGTGCCATCGTCCTTCGCGGATTTTTTTTAGCCTTCTAAATTCTTCCACTCTCACTCTCTCTCTCCCCCCCTGTCTCCATTGCCATCTCTCTCTTCTCTGCAACAAAAGAAAAAAAAAAAGCAGCTTTCATAGTAAATTCTTTTTTAAACTCATATTTTTTTTTCCTTTCTTTCTTTCAATTTATCTGAAGAAACTTTATAAATGTCTGAAAAAAAAAAAAGTAATAAAATAAAGTTATAAGACAGGCAGGGGGGAAGAAACCAAACCCCCACAAATAGCAATAATTCACATCTCTTTTTCATTTCTCCCTTTTCACAGTATATCTTTCTTTATTGCCAGCTCCCCCCCCCCCTATTTCTAGCTCTCATTCTCTCTCTCTCTCTAACAATCTCTGCGTTTGCGCATGCTCATCTTTTTGACGCAGAAATTTCCGGGTACGTACGTATATTCTTTGACAGAAAGATGGACTCTGATTGTTTTTTTTCTTAAAAAAAAATTATGGAATTCTGTTAGATCCCTTTTGATTTCGCATTTTATTTTATGTTTTATGATCTGGGTTTTCGTGATCTTGTTCAAATATTGGTGGGTTTCGTTTCTGTTGATGATCTCAGCTTTGATCTGATTGGAAGTTGGATTTTTTCTTGTTTTGTCTGTTTGTTGTTCTTTGTTTTTTTGTTTGATGATCTTTCAATTTTGTTTCCTTGTATTGATTTGATTTTTTTCGATGCTTAATAGTTGATGATGATCATGTTTGTATAAATATTTTTTTCATTTAGAAATGTTTTGATTAACTTGAGAGCTTCATGATGATCTTAATCAAATATATTGGTCAATGGATAACCGATGGTTGATTGAGAAAAATCCCGGGTTTGTTATCAAATGATGTTTGCTTTTGATAGAAAACGACTAGATCATTGATTGATAAGGTTTGTGCTTTATAGTACGGCGATTCAAACTGCAGGCATTTGGTTATCTTATATTGGATGGTGGAATGATTGCTAAGACTGGTAGGGGTGTCATCTTTTGGAGATAGTTGCTGATCGAGGCTCTTATAGTTTTTGTTGTGATTCTATGTGAATATCTCTGATAGCGGTTGCTTAAGAATCAAAACAACTAGGGAACATGGTAGGTTGTTAGTGGATAGTATGAACATGCTCTATATCTAGTTTTAAGAATCAGTCAGTTACAGAGCTATCTGAAAACGGATGAAAGCGTGTTTAAGAGAAGTGTGATTATTGCTGTTACCAGAAGGCTGATTGAGGATCCCCCAGAACTTGTGCTGACATTTTTTTGATGCTTTCGCTTTCAAGTAGAGATTGCACTTGGAGAAAAAGGTTATAGACAAGTTGAATTGATGGTCATGGTCCCTGTACAAAAGTAGTAGTTCCATATTTTGGGTGTAACATGCAATGAGCCTGGTCGGGAAGTTTGAATTTACCGATAGCTTCTCACAGCTCATGCATTGTGAATATTGACTCATTCTGGACCAGCATTTGCAGATTTCTTAGAAGAAGAATTACAATTTCTGGTCTGAGATTATGAATAATACGTGATGCTAGGATAATAGCCACATGGTTTCTCATATCATATCTGGTAATTTAAAGTGGGTAGATGACTATCGTGTGTGAAGGGCAGTGGGAAATGTAGCTCTGGATGTTGAGGGTATGGAATCTAAGGATTTTCAAGGATTATATAATGGGTTTCTATTCATTTAATTCCTAATATTAACATTTTCTTGCTACGGTATTATGCTTTGAGCCAAGGCATGTGGGGATCCTGCACCTGCAGGATGCGCCAATAAGATGAGAGTTATTGTCAATTACTCAAGTATTTCAAAACAGTCTGTCATCTTTCATAAATGGATGATGGATAATATGAAATGGAAACTGGGAAAGCAAACCATACAACCTGACGAGGAGCCTATAAGTTGATGGTTCTAGAAAAAAAATAAGAGGGGAAATCTAATGATTGTTGTGCCCATTGCTGAGGACATTATATTAATGGACAAACTTCCAGATATGTGGATAGAATTGGATGAATGCTGAGCCTTGCTGTGCAAGCTAAATGTTAAAGAAAAGAGGAGAAGATTAGTGTGATCACGTCTAACACAAAAGTTATTAAATCAGAAGTGCTAACAAGATATCCAGCAGTACACAAAAACTATAGTTAGATGCTTTTGGAAAGTGCTGTGTTCTTATTCTTATAATATCTATAGCACAGATACATTTTTAGCTTTTTGAATGTCATCAATGCTTGTTTGATACCTCTGGAAACATTTAGGATTCTCCTAATCTGCCCCCCTTCCAAACAAAAATAAATAAAATAAGATAGAACAGGATACCCATTTAGTGTTATACTGCAGCTTTCCAATGCATTTCAGCCTGCCTCCATGAATGCTCCGGAGCCCCTGAAGTGGCTAATCACTGTGGTGTGAGCAAAGACATGCAATTGAGAAACTTTCTGCACCTCTTTAGCGAACCCCTTCCCAAAGCAAAATAAATAAATAAAAATGATGATGATGAACAGATAAATATACCCTGTTCGTATGGTGTGGGGTAATTTTCATTTAAGATCGTTGAAAGTATTCAGAGGGAATTCTGATCATTTAGAGTCCAAGTAGTAAAATAGTTTCTATTTTTCGGAGCAGTTCTTAGTTATTGACCATGAAATTTGATAGTCAAGCAATTCCCCTGATTGATTTGTTCTGGATGCTGCAGTAAAATTATCTTCTTTGTTTGTGAAAGGTGCAAAATATTTGCAGCGTAGGTAATTTTTCCCAATTATTGATCTTTTAATCTTGCAGCAGGCTCTTGTGCAATTTTCAAATAGCTAATAGCTGGGTTTCAAACATTATCTACTCAATTATTTTCCCGTAAAAAGCAATTACAAGAAGGATTTTAGGCAATGTCTAGCTCTACAAAAGCTTTGGATCCTGCGTTTCAGGGAGTGGGCCAGAGACCGTATCCTATACAGAATAAGCAACTTCATACATGGAAATTTGTATCATGCATGTGCTATAACTTTTATCTTGTTGAATGGAGTTGTGAGTGCGTGACTTTTCTTGGTGAAACTTGTTAAAGGTTAAACATTCTCCTCCCTGTTACACTTAACACATTTTATAGAGGGACTGAAATTTGGCGAATCGAGAATTTTCAGCCAGTTCCAGTGCCAAAATCTGATCATGGAAAATTCTACATGGGGGATTCTTACATTGTTTTGCAGGTTCTCCCTCTTTCTCATACTCTTTTTTAATTCTTGTCTCTGTTTTCTATTTTTCCTTAATTTGTCCTCAAATGTACGGTGAACATATCTATTTATTTCTTTTAGTTTCTGAACCAAAATATCTGCATTAATTGATGGAGTCTTGTAGATATCTTGCTTGAAGAGAGCATGTTAATTTATTTGGATTATTGTAACTTTTATCTTGCTAAGAAGTGAATTCCTTTTGTTTCTTCACTTCATCTAATGCTTGCTTGTCCCCTCCTTTTTTGGTAGACAAGTAAAGGAGGTGCTTATCTGTACGATATCCACTTCTGGATTGGAAAAGATACAAGTCAGGTGTGTTTCTGACTTTCCAAACTTCCTCTTTAAGGACCTGGTTTTGCTATTATCTTGTCTTCACATATGATTTAAGAATTGAAATTATACTCACATAATGTCATAACATTATTACAGGATGAAGCTGGAACAGCAGCTATCAAAACCATTGAACTGGATGCAGTTCTTGGAGGGCGTGCGGTTCAGCACAGGGAACTTCAAGGACATGAATCTGACAAATTTTTGGCATACTTCAAACCCTGTATTATACCATTAGAGGGGGGTGTTGCAACTGGGTTTAAAAAAGTGGAGGAGGAAGCATTTGAAACGCGATTGTATGTATGTAAAGGGAAACGTGTTGTCAGAATGAAGCAGGTATAACCATGTCAGATCTTGTGACGTGAAGTTCACGAACCCACAATAAAATCTTCTCAAATGTGAATCTGCCACGAGGCAGGATCATATGATTCTGGGTTTTGCTTGTGCAGGTTCCTTTTGCCCGGTCATCATTAAATCATGATGACGTGTTTATCTTGGATACTGAGAACAAGGTCTATCAATTCAATGGTGCAAACTCTAATATCCAAGAAAGAGCCAAGGCTTTAGAAGTGATTCAGTTTTTGAAAGAAAAGTATCATGATGGAACATGTGATGTTGCAATTGTTGGTAAGTAACCTGGATTTACATTTTCATTTCACATTCCACCTTTCCAGTCCTTAACTCATACTTTTCAACAGGCATACTTTCTCCAGCCATGTTTTATTTGTTTGGTGCAATTCGTGTTAATATTTATTTGCCTGCTACTTATTTCTACATAATTGCTTTTGTGATGCTAGATGACGGGAAGTTAGACACTGAGTCAGATTCTGGTGAATTCTGGGTCCTGTTTGGTGGTTTTGCTCCAATTGGCAAAAAGGTTGCCAGTGAAGATGACATCATCCTGGAGACAACTCCAGCCAAGCTTTACAGGTATTATGATCTTATATGATTTTGTTTGTGTATCCTAGTAGAATTACGAGATTTGAAAATAAATGTAGAGTTGTGATTTTTCCTTCTTTTTTTTTACATTTATTGCCTATACATGGAAATGTTTACTTCTGCTACTCATCATTTTATGAAGAAAACAAGTACTTTTAGCTGTCATGTTTATGTTGCCCTTTGCATTTGTTAGAGAATAATATAAATCATATCCTGGGACCTCACCTAATAGCTTAAGCTTTTGGGTTGAGATGGTTCTTTGACATGGTATCAGAGCCTTGATGACCAAGCGGTCACGAGTTCGAATCTCAACATCCCCATTTATTTGATAAACATTAAGCACAAGGCAATGTGGGCCTGTGCAAGTTTCAAGCCCAAAGGGCTTTCACTTGAGGGGGTGTGTTAGAGAATAATATAAATTATATCCTGGAACCTCACCTAATAGCTTAAGCTTTTGGGTTGAGATGGTTCTTTGACAACATTCACATTCAGAACTACAGAACTCACTAATAAGCTGAAATATGACACTTAGTGAATCTGCATATGAGCTTAAAATAACAGTGTTAGCTTCTTTACACACACTCCTTGCCATCCGCGTATCAATTATTGGTATGTACTTGTTGGCATCCAATTAATTTTAATATGCTATCTATTTTTCTGGGATTTCTGGAATCTGTGGCCTAATGGTTGGCATACCATTGTGTAGTGTATAGTTCCATGATGTCATGTTCAGTGTTGTCATTGAAGAATGGAGGTATGCAGCCCTCATACAATAAATTTGTCAACGTTGTAATCTAGCTCTGTAGAAGCATCTCTTATTGTGCCTTCATTTATTATCTTGGTCTAGATGGTAGGGGTAGAACTTTATTGAAACAAATTATTCTACTAGAACTTCAGTGTTTCTCTTGTGGAGGGAATTGTGCTGTAAAAGACTCATCTGGTTGCTATTAATTCCATGACCTCATCAAAATTCATTTTAACCTTGCACATTCATTTTTATTATCTTCAAAGAGTTAATTTATTTTGGAAGAAACATGGGCACATTTAATCTGCTTCCAATGTTTTTATGATCTCTCTCACTTATCGACATAAGCTACTCAATGCTAATTTGTAATCATTGATTCATGTAGCATTGCTGATGGTGAGGTGAAGATGGTAGATGGCGAGCTGTCCAAAGGACTGTTAGAAAACAATAAATGTTATCTCCTTGACTGTGGTTCTGAGGTATTTCTTTGGGTTGGCCGTGTAACACAAGTGGAGGAGAGAAAAGCTGCTAGTCAGGCTGCTGAGGTAGAGACATGCATATATTTCTTCATCAAAACAAGGATATGAAATCCCATCTCCAAGGCTGTTTTGCATTTCTTCTCTACACAAAATATGGGATCTCATTTCCAAACTATTTTTGCAGGAATTTGTGGTGAGCCAAAACAGGCCGAAAGCTACTCGCATAACCAGACTGATTCAAGGTTATGAGACACATTCATTCAAGTCAAACTTTGATTCTTGGCCTGCTGGATCCGCAGCTCCTGGTTCTGAAGAGGGAAGAGGGAAAGTAGCAGGTAATGATCACATGCTGAGAGTTCAATTAAGCAACATATTTTTGGGTAACATTATTAAATTTGGTATACTGTGTAATGGTAGCTTTGCTGAAGCAACAAGGTGTTGGTCTCAAGGGTATGACAAAAAGCGCTCCTGTAAATGAGGAAGTACCACCTTTGCTTGAAGGAGGTGGAAAGATGGAGGTTTAGTTTGGGTCCCTTCAATGTGTTTTGGGAATTTTTGAATCTTAGGCTTGTTAAAATCAATAATTCTTGGAACATTGAATTCTGTTTGGTTTGCAGGTATGGTGCATCAACGGCAGTGCAAAGACTCCATTGCCAAAGGAGGATATTGGTAAATTTTATAGTGGAGATTGCTACATCATACTCTATACCTATCACTCTGGTGATAGGAAAGAAGATTACCTTCTCTGCTGTTGGTTTGGAAACGATAGCATAGAGGTAATTTATATTGTTGAAGTTGGGTTAAGATAATTGAAAGAAGTTTGGGTAGTGATGGAGATGTCTCCAAGTAAATAACATAAACGGTTGTGGAGGGTTCGTGTGCATGTAAAAACACATACATTGTACATTTTTCCACTCCTTTGGCATCACACACACATTGTTCTGCTATGAATGTGAAACAAATGCAAAAATACCAACTCCTGCACGATGTACTGCATTTTGACTTTGTTTGTTCACTATTTCACTCAAATCTTTTCTTAATCACTTAAACCATGGTAGTTGTCAATGTCACTTTGCCATGTCATGATTGCTGCACAGAAGAAATGCCTATAAATTTATCTGTTGATTGTATCGCCTTATATCAGTGGGACTTCATTTGGTTAGTTTAATATTGAGTTCTGTGTTTGCCCAATCCAGGAGGACCAGAAGATGGCTGCTCGGCTGGCTAATACAATGTCCAACTCATTAAAGGGCAGACCTGTACAGGTACGATATAATCTGAAGTTAAATTGTGGATATTGCTCCTATGACTTGCATATAATAGTTACTTCTTGCAGGGTCGTATTTTTCAAGGTAAGGAGCCTCCACAGTTTGTAGCACTTTTTCAGCCTTTGGTGATCCTCAAGGTGCGCATTTTAAATCTTTTACAATTCCTGTGTTACAATTTAAGTCTCAATTATTATTGTAATGATGAATTTTTTTGTTTGGTTAGCTGTAAACAAATATGCTTTGATTCCTCTTCAGGGTGGTCAGAGCTCTGGTTACAAGAATTCTCTAGCCGAGAAAGGATCAGATGAAACCTACACTGCAGATTCTGTTGCACTCTTTCGGATATCTGGAACTTCAGTTCATAACAATAAGGCAGTGCAAGTCGAAGCAGTATGTGGTCATGAACATTGAGCTTTTCTTTTCTGCTGATAGATTTTGTTTATCTTGAAGTCTACTATGAAGATATTTAGTAATTTGGAGACCACAATTCTTCTATTCACTATGGTCAATAGTCTATTACAGTTTTAGAAACGATCACTTTTTTCCCATCTGAACAATTCAAAATTTCTCCAGTTTTTCTGTAAAAGTGAATAGGAAAGATCCATCTTCACATTCCTTCAAAAGCTTTTTGAGTATAATCTTAATACCTCATTGCATCAATCACTGGTGAAAGAAAAAGAGTAGCACTAACAGTTATGTATACCCCATCAAATTATTCTCTTTCAGGTGGCAACGTCATTGAACCCTGCAGAGTGCTTCCTTCTGCAATCTGGCTCGTCAATTTTCACCTGGCATGGGAATCAAAGCACCTTTGAGCAGCAGCAGTTAGCTGCAAAAATTGCTGAATTTTTGAAGGTACCTTCCTTACTGTAAATGTAACCTTTCTGATTTTGTTAAAACATGTTTTCCTATTGGAAAGAATATCATTGGCTTGTTTTAAACACTTAATTACAAAAGTACCTATAAAACGGGAACGTGGTATAAAAATGATACCTGATATTTCAAATTTAGCCATGTTGCTTTTCATATTATTGCACACATCCAAAGGAAGTAGTGATATTTTTAAATCTGTAGTATCAGATATTCTCCAATTTTTTATTGAATTCTTGATATTTGGATTTCACTAAGCAATTAGTTAATATTAAAATTTACCTTGGGTCCTATTAAATACATATGCACGCACTTACACACAAAAATAGAGCAGCTGCACATTTAGTTAAAATCGCATTTCAATTGCCATGTGTGTCCTGTAGTTTCTCCTATTAAAGGTCTTGCAACACGAACAAAATTCCATTTTTTTCTTTTATTTGATCTTCATCTTACTATCACTTGCCTCACTAATTCAGCCAGGAGTGGCTTTGAAACATGCTAAAGAAGGAACTGAAAGCTCATCTTTCTGGTTTGCCCTCGGAGGCAAACAAAGTTACACCAGCAAAAAAGTTTCTCCAGAAACTGTCAGAGATCCTCACCTGTTTGCATTCTCCTTAAATAAAGGTGACATTTCTAATTTTGAACCTTGGCTGATACTCTGAAATTTTCATTTATTTTCTTTTGAAATAAATCTGATCGAAACTGTCATCTGAGATTTTTTAAGTAGCTGAAATAACATTCTAACTGGGCTTTTTTATGACCATTTTTGCTGCTATGTGGATTGCCAGGGAAATTTCAGGTGAGTTATAGATTTTAAGTGCGGTTGAAAATTCTTGTTATACAGCTTCTTAGTGGCTTCTCATGTTCAATTGGGCAGGTTGAGGAAATTTACAACTTCTCTCAAGATGACTTGTTGACTGAGGATATCTTGATACTTGATACACATGCAGAAGTGTTTGTTTGGGTTGGCCAGTCTGTAGATCCCAAAGAAAAGCAAATTGTTTTTGATATTGGCCAGGTAGTGCTTAAAGTGTTCTGCTTTTGTCAGATTTTCCCTGTCAATGTTACTTACAGTGTATGTTCCTTTGCAGAAATACATTGAGATGGCTGTATCTCTGGATGGTTTGTCTCCATATGTACCACTGTATAAAGTTACTGAAGGAAATGAACCATCATTCTTTACAACATACTTTTTGTGGGATCCCATAAAAGCCACTGTATGTACTGAATCAAGCATTATTTATATTTCTCAAGTCATATTATTTTATTATCTCATTATTTATATTGTCATTGAGAATAGTAAAATCCAGAATGTTATGAGTGGCGTATTTATGAAGGAGTCGGGATGGGTGCTGTGCACGTGGATGAATTCCCAGAAATCCTGTTATTGGGTAGGATAATAGAAAATGTAGTTTGCATTAGCTTAACGAAGGCTTAGCTTGGTAGTACAAGTCGATCATTGATGGAATGCCTATATAGTCACCTCCAAACCTCTACACTAACTCGATCAAAGTTTGGCGAGTCTCATTAAAAACACAAAAAACTAAACAAGGGTAGAAGCACAAGTCTTTTCACCATGCCAATGGGAACGGGATGAGAATCATTTATTATAAATAGGTTCTAGAAATAGAATCAAGGCAAAAGGATTTTTTAGTCCAATTGGATATCAGTTAAGGGGACTATTCTACCTTGCCTAGAGTGTTTGTAAAAGTTTGTTGAATTCCACTTCACTCATACACTACATCTCCACAAAATCTAAGGGCATCCCTATATTAAAAAATCAGTAAAGCAACTTCAACACTAGCTCCTCTACTCTACTTGGGCCCGCCCATTATTAACCATTTACCAAAAAAAAAAATTACACCACATGCCCGGAGCTTTTAACTTAAACAATGATAAATCATGATTATGAAGACAAACTTTGGAGCTTGGAATCTGAATGTGTCATTTGTAAAAAAAAATAAAAATAAAGAAGAGGAAATAAAGAAACAAGCAAACATGGTTTGGATCTGAAGATTAATACTCTGTTATTCACAAAACTCTCTTTGTTCACGTATATCCCATGTTCAATAACTTGTTCTTTTGTTAGTTTGTTTAAAAAATTTGTCCTTGCATTGCAGGTTCAAGGAAACTCATTCCAAAAGAAGGCTGCATTACTCTTTGGGTTAGGACATCACGCTGTGGAGGTAAATACGTTGCTTGAAGCAAAAAGCTGGTACATAACTTGGCAATTGATAGATAATTGTACCATTTGTTGTTTGAATGAATTTAAACTAATTTTTTGTCTTTATAATGAGATGTCTTTATTTCTTTTACTTTTGAATGCTATGACGAGACATTTCTGTAACCCTGTTCCCCCAAGTTTTTTCTCCACTATGTAAGTACTTTATTTTGGCTACTTTTCTTCTCCTCAATCCCACGAACTATGTTGACATTGTGTCTTTCGTCATCTTCTTTTTTTCCATTCTTCTCTTTCTTATTCTCTTCATCATGTTTTATGTATATCCTTCTTTCCCATATTCCCGATCCCCAATTACAACGCATACATTTTTGCTGACAGCAATTGTCTGGCAATAGGATCCTGCCAACCAGGATTTGCATTCTAAGTTGTAATTTACCCCTTGCTGTTCTTGTTCTCCCTGTATGTGCTAATGCAGTTGAGTCAGGTCTTACATGCAATGTTGTTGTTGGCGTTGATGATGATGCAATGCATGATTAATTTTTTGCAGGACAAGTCCAATGGAAATCAAGGAGGGCCAACCCAACGGGCTTCAGCATTAGCTGCCTTGTCTTCTGCATTTAATCCATCTTCTGGGAAGTCATCACATCTGGTAAATATTTTGTTCATGCAACCAAGTGTGGTAAATTGCCTTTCATCTTTTCTCTGACTTTGTAGGGGTCTGCTTTATGTCTCTTTCAATGTTAGCTGCGTACTGTTTTGTATGTATTCATATTTCTTTATTCAATGTGTTTCTTCTTTCTTCCCTTCTAGTAAACAAGTCATATGCTTTCCAAACAACTGACAAACCAACAGTGAGAAGAGTATGGCTGGCCTTTTGTCCTTTCATGTTTTCAATAGGTCCATGGAGGTCACATTTTCTGGTTAATTAAAGTCTTGGTAATTGAGTAATTTTTTTTTTTTTCATAAGTGGCATAATTCTAATTGTTTTGGTTTTCCTCTCTTTGACCAGTCTCAGCTGGGAATTTGATGGGTACAAAGCGTTGTCTATGCATGTTTTTTTGCTTTTACGAGCATCTGCTGCCGATCAATGTTGTATATTTTCACCTAGAATTTGTGTTTGGATGTATGGTTAGGTTTCTAACATTAGCTTCTTGCTCATACGACTTCTGTTTATTTACAAGTTTTTCTTGCAATTTCTTCAAAGCATGCTTTTATTATCAAAGCTCTTGTACCTAATAGCGATGGTGTATGTGTGTTAAGAATTCATTTACTGAATCATTTTTTGGCCTAATGATGTGGATGTGATTTGATGCGCAGGATAGATCTAATGGGTCCAGTCAAGGAGGGCCGACACAGAGAGCTTCAGCTTTAGCTGCCTTATCCTCTGCATTCAATTCATCCCCAGGATCGAAAACTACTGCTCCAAGGCCATCTGGGATTGGTCAGGGATCACAAAGAGCCGCAGCTGTTGCTGCTCTTTCATCAGTTCTTACTGCTGAAAAGAAAACACCCGAAACATCTCCTTCTCGTAGTCCTCGCTCAGAAACCAACCTTCCTAGTAAGAAATCATCTTTTTGCGTGTTTCAGATGGTGGTATCTTAGATATGAAGAAGTCACAGTTGCTTTAAAATGTCTATCTTATACTGCAAGAGTATATTTTTTTCTGTTGAGAATTAAGAATCTCCAATTTAATTTGATCTCATATATGTTTATGAATTGAACAATCTAAGACATTTATGCACTTGTAGCTGAAGGGAAAAGTGAAACACAATCTGAAGTAGAGGGTTCTGAAGGAGTTGCAGAAGTCAAGGAAATGGAAGAGACTGCATCTGTACCTGAAAGCAATGGGGAGGATTCAGAAAGAAAGCAAGATACAGAACAGGAGGAGAATGATGATGGGAATAGTCAAAGTACATTCAGTTATGATCAACTGAAGGCTCGCTCTGACAATCCCGTAAAAGGAATTGATTTTAAACGGAGAGAGGTTGGTCCTATTCTCAAATTTGTTACTTCACTTGAATTTGTTATCCGGATTGGAATTCAAGCTTTTCTCTGCTTGAATTTTCAGGCTTATCTATCAGACGAGGAGTTCCAAACTGTTTTTGGGGTGACAAAAGAAGCATTTTATAAAATGCCAAAATGGAAGCAGGACATGCAGAAGAAGAAATTTGATTTATTCTAGAGATCAAATCAAGTCCATTAAAGGGAATTATTTTTCTACCCTTTTGTGCTCTAACTCAAATTTCCTCGATCATTATGGTCTCGACTGCTCCTGTTGGAAAACTGTGCTTTCGTTGGTGGTGAGCCATGCCTGGCTTGTTTTGTCTAGCATCTCACTAGTTACTCCTTGATGATGGAGTGTAGCAGTGATTAGTAAGCGGTATTGATTGTGATTATGCATGAAGAGTGAGTTTTGCCCGTGTTTTTTCCCTTTAAATCTACCTCTGTCTCTTGTATTGATACCAGACTGTAGTCTCTGGCAGTTGGGAGGTCAAATTCTTTTATTTGGTCACAGAGCATCTCATTGGTGATTATTTGACTTTATTCTTCCTTCTTTTTAATCTTTTTTATCTGCTGAGAAAAAAAGGGTGTATATGTACTGCACTTGTAATCAAATTCCAGTATACAGGAACCGAAAGTTGTTGTTTGGATGGAACAAGCATGTATGGTTGTGTGTAAAGAGTTATTCAGTAAGCTTTCATACCTTTCAGTCTTATTGCTATTATGCGATCTGTTTGTTTCCTTTCAGGTGCACTCCCAAGTTTGTGAGATCTTTCAGTAATGGAGTTCTTAGGAGTCGATTTTGCCTGATTTTTTTAGCTCTTTCCTTTTGAGTTATAATTCTCAAGTTGTTTTTCATATATAATCTATGATAAAAATGAATATATGCTCGAAAACAATTTCTTGAAGAAGGAAGTATAACCTAAAATTCGTAAATTAAAAGGCTAAAAATCTCAAGTTATTTTATTAAAGAGTCTTGTTGGCATGACTCTTGAATTTGATGTATTTCATAAATAATTTATGATAAAAATGAGCTATTTTGATTGCATTAACATTATTCAGAAAACAAAAACCATCACCTCGTATAAATTGATTTGTGGTGTCGGTGTCTTGCTCCATGGATGGATGATCCTTTGTCTTCTGATGGGTCTCCCTGTTTTTTGGAGCTAGCCTATACGCCTATACATCGGTGGGTTGATGCTTTGATCTAAATTAATTATTTTTAAAATACTAAAATATTAAAACAGTATTTTTTAAAAAAAATATATTTAATTTTAACCATTTAAATCAAATTATAGATTAATAGGAATTAGGTCAACCAAATCAATTATAAATTGATTTTTTTTAACACTTAATTTAAAGAATTGGTTAATGGAGTCCTAAATTGATGAGCAAGATTTAGGTCATATTTGTTTGTGTTTAAAAAATATTTTAAAAAAAATTAATTTTTTTTATTTTTTTATTTTAAATTAATATTTTTTTGGTGTTTTTAAATTATTTTGATGGACTGATATCAAAAATAATTTTAAAAAATAAAAAAATATATTATTTTAATATATTTTTAAATAACAAATATTTTAAAATATAACCAAACTAAATTTTAGCTTTTAATAGCATGAGTTATTCACGTGAACAAAAGTTTTGGAGTTCCACATACGTACAATCTTGTCTTTTAATTTTGATGTCCCAAGGAATGTTCTCGTTTACTTTGTTGCCTGCAAAGCTAATTAGGTTTCACATGTTGCTTTATTAGGCCATAACGTTTACTTTTTCGCCCACAAAGCTAATTAGGTTTCACATGTTGCTTTATAAGGCCATAAAAGTTCTGTTATTATTATATTTAATTAGCTTTTTAGGCAGTTTACATTGATTAAAATCTCCCAAGATTCGTAAAGCCAACATCTGTGGGATTAATTTTCTTCTTGTAGACATTCAATCACATGCCCACGTCCTTTTGAAAGTGATCAAACAAAATCCCCGATGATAATTAATTGAATAAAACAACGGATAATAACATATAGCTGAATCATATTTGAGGTGAATAAATAAAGCATTTATTAAGAAATTCTACTATACTCATGAAATAATTAATAAAATTTATTTTATAGGAGAGAGATTGATACGAGATGGAAAAAAAAACTGAGAAAAATTTTTAAAAAAAAAACAAGGGAAAATTTTTTTATTGTTTTTTTTATAGAATTGAGTATAATTTTCTTTTTCCTTCCAATATTTATCTTATCATTTAAAGTGAGTTCATAAAGTAAATATTATTAGTTATTTATTGAATGTTTCAAAAGTATTTTGCCTTTTGTCTAATTATTTTATCTTTTTTACTTGAAAAAAAAAAACCTCTCATGCTGATGATTGATGAGATGTAATGGATAGCAAACATTATAATATATCAATGTAGGTGGATCAAAAAACAATGTAGCTCTTACTTTATTGGTATCTTTATTGGTATTAAATTAATTAATTACAAAGAATGTAGTTAGTGGAGGAGCGGCCTTCAACCTTTCGGCCGAGCGTCATAGCAAACCCTCTTTTGATGGTGCCCGATCCTGAGTTTATATTATTTTTTGTTGTTTTTTTAAAAAATAATTTTTTTATATTTTTAGATATTTATGACATATCAAAACAAAAAAATATATTTTAAAAAATAATCCTTACCACATTTTCAAACATCCATTTAATGTGATTGGCATGAAAAAATATTAAATTAATATTTTTTAATTATTTTCAATAATTTTTACTTGCTGATATAAAAAATAAAAAAAATATTTTAATATATTTTCAAATAAAAAATAATTTATAATACAATATCAAACATATATTTTTTAGTATTTTCTTTAATTTAATTCAAAGTTTACCTTCATTTTTAAACTGTAGAAATAAAGAATAGGTGATCTCCCGAGGTTAATCATATCGGTGTGTGCTTTCTATTTTATTTTTTTCAAAAACGAAATTAATCCTTAGATTAGTTTGAAGATAACATTTGAAAAGTGAAATTATTCTAAAAATAAATGATTTTTTAAAAACTCAATTACAATACCCGAATCGTTCTTGACACGTATGTGTTGGAGTAAATTCGAATTGAAAACGAGGGTGCTAATGTTGGAATTGGACCATGACTAATGTTTCTAGTTTCAACCCTAACGAACGGAGGCTTTAAGAACATAGATTACAGGAAATATCTAACCAGCTTCTCTAACAGGAATTGTCTACCTTAACTAAATCGAGAATGGACTCATTCTTGCCCCCGCTGCAGCTACGAAGCCTCCTCGTAAGTTTGAATTGGACTGCGCTGCACTTGGATACCCTTTTTTTTTCATAGTTTAGTGATATTCTTGTATCATTTTTCGGATATTAAAATAAGTCTTACTCTTGCTATGTTAAAAGCAAATTATATGTTAATGATGGATTTTTCTTTCTAATTATGCCCTTTATAGGATGCAAAAAACGTGTATTTTATCACTGTAATTATGACTATGGAAATTGATTGTATTCATATACGAAATGTCCTTTAAAAAGTATCTGATTTTTTTAATACCATCATAAATATCCTTTTTCTTGTTTTGTTTTTACACGCGTCGAAATGGAAATATTCTCTAAGAAGACGAAATTGCTGCTTGAAGGTCAGCATCCAATGAAGCTAGCTCCCTCCCCAAAGAATGAAATTCTAAAAATTAGAAAAATAAAAGCAAAAAAGCATTCAAAGGAATGAAAACTAACCATTCAGCAAGAATAAAGCTGCAAAGTTATCACATTCAACATGTCCTAACAAGTTAACTTGAAAACTCATTGCTTCATAGCCTAATTTGAAGGGGGTTTATCATTGAACCGAATCCACAATCGACTCAAGTGAACTCAAGCAATCCAATCATGTTTGTACCAGTGTAATTAACCCAGCCAAACTCAATCTAGACCTGGCTTGGCCAACGATGTCATCTTTAGTTTTTTTTTATCTAAAATAATATTATTTTGATTGATTTAAATTGACTATTCCACCCGCAAATCAACTCAACAGAGCCACAATCCAAGCCTCAAGTTGTGTCAAATCCTAAACCTAAATCGGGTATCATAACTATTAGAGCATCTCCGACGGGTGTGTCAAATGAAAAGCTAAATATTAAAAAAATATTATTTTGGCTCTTTTATGTTTATTTTGCACACTCTAAAGAAAGAGCTAAACAAAATGCTAAAATGTCTTTTCTCTCCCACATATATTATTCCTACATATCTCTCAAAAAAACCAAAATAACAAAGTGGAGCCACTAAAAAAATAAACCAATTAAATGTAGCCAATGTAAGAAAAAAAATAACAATAAACTTATTAAGAAATAATAAAATACTTGCTTCTTCCACTTCAATATAATTGGTTCTTCAAAAAGTTTTTCTCCATTAGAATAAATATTGTAAAAAAAATTATATTTATTCTATTTAAAATGTTATTTTTTTTTAATTTAATTTTTTTAAATAACATTTTTTATTAAAAATGATCTTACATTGAAGTCACACAGAAATTCCACAAATGTGGGGCACATTGAATTGTAAAATCTTAAATTCATACAAACAATTACTGCTAAAATAGTCAATATCCTGCCAGTACTTCAAACAGCTAAAAGTCACGAAAATGGCAAAGAAAATGGGACTAAACATGCCGCGCGCACTTTTCTACTACTACCACGTACCCAGCAGCTCGTTAAACCCTTATCAGAATTTATTAAATTCTTTCCCCCTTTTTTTATTCCTTTCTGCTAATGCCATGTGAATGCATTGACTAGCTAGCTAGGGTTTGCTTGGTTGGGCAAGAGCTGGCTATAAAAGTGAAAGCAAAGGTACTTGACTGATACGTTTCATTGCTTTTCATGCCTTGAAATATACCTAAACCTGAAGAAGAAGATCACAATTCATAAGCACGTGTACTTGCTTTGCATTCTCTCCACCATCCTCTCCCTCTCTGACTTTAACTTCTTTCTGCAGAAATGAGCAACAATTCGAGCAAATTTTTTTTTTAAAAAAAAACATATATTTAAATTGCCAGGTTAACCCGAGTTCAAGGTATTTTATGGTCTAAGTTCATCCGGATTTCAACAAAAATTAAGAAAAATTTAACTTGGTATGACTCAATTAAAATTCAAACCGGCTCGCAACCTGGTCAAAACCCATTAATCTTTTTCTTTTTAATAAAAACGAGTTAATTTAGATCAATCTATCTGACCATACTTGACCGATGTCTGACCCGGTGGCATTTAAAAACTATGAAATCAAGTGTCCGGCCTTTGCTTTCACCATTTTTTGGTACAGAGGATCCATTCTTTACGAATGGGTCATCAAAGAGGGATCATTAGCGTGCGTAATTAAAGGTTATTTATTGCATCCTTTTTTTAGAAAATCAACAATCGATTACATAAAGTAGGCAAACATTTAGGAACATAATTATAAAACGTTGACCAAAGCATCCATTTTTTTTTTGTCTCCCACGTTCGCATTAAACCTCTTTTTTTTTTCATTATGTTTTTCAATTTAAATTTAATATTTTTTTTCGGTGATAAATAAAATAATGAGATCATCGTAATTAAGGTTTTTTTTCAACAAACTCAAATATCATTTTAACAGTAAAGTAATCTTAATTACAATAAATCTAAGCTAAGCAATATTACAATACAGAATATTTTAAAAAAAATACATTCAAATAATGTTTTTTAATTTTTAACATCAATATATTAAAATTATATAAAAAAAATTAATATCTTTTTAAAACAAACACAATAAAAAAAAAAAAACAGAAGCTACTTCAATCCTAGTTCTAAAATTAAGGATAAATTTGTGTGGATTTAATAATTATGATATATTGTTCTTTAGCTTCTACAAGACAGAATGATGATTAATTAATATGGCCTTTTGACCATTTTCTTGTCGTGCTTGCATCCTCCGGATTTGTGGCTGATTAACATTAAAATTATAGAAAAGTTTAAAAAATAAATAATATCTTCAACAATATCATTTACATGTAAAAACAAATAAAAAATAAATAATATCTTCAACAATATCATTTACATGTAAAAACAAATATAATTGGGGATTAAGGAGAGAAAAAACGAACAGACGCAATTATGCAATTTTTTTCTCTGAAAATTAAATTATATTTCCTCCCTCTATAATTAATTTGCTAATTAGCAATCCCTATAAGCAGAAGATTCTGCTTCGCGTGAACATATTTGTTTCATGATAATAGAGTTAATATCATGATTACTATTACCCCCACGTTGGATTATACTATAATTATTCCACAGAGACGAGTTTGAGCCAGTGAGTGAACTCATACCCGGGATTGACTCGGTCGATGTAATCAAATCAATGTTCTTCAATATATGCACATTGCCCACGAGTTGACTTAAAATCCCTGACTCGGTAACTGAGCTCTTCTTCTTGTGTTGCATCGCAACTCGAGCGATTTCTGTTAACATTGCAATAGACAATCTTCGAATTCCCCGTGCTCCACCCATCAAAATCGCTGAGTTAACTTGAGAGTGAGAGTGAGTTTTCTCCGAGATTTTCCTATTATGCTTGCTTGAACCGCTTTCTTGTTTTGTTCTTATATAAACTGATTCTGGACTCCGGTTCCTGACTCGGCCAAGTGGGTCGCTGAATAACACCAAATTTTTCACGTCCACTAACATTACATGCTTAAAATTTCTCCGAACTCGACCGAGTAACATCGGATAACAGGCCCATCTTCTCAAACTCATCGGCAAATGATCTAAAAACCCAGCAAGTGAGTTTTCCGGGTCAAGCTCACTCGCTTCAAAACCCACCACTGAGCCATAGCGAAACCAAGTCAACTCACCTTCACCCTCTCCCGACTCACTGAAATTGCCATCACCATTAACTCGAATTCTCTTTCCCCACAGAGGCTCTCCCATCTGCTTCTTCTCGCTTTTAAAAAACTGACTCACATCAAAACTCGACGCCGACACGGAGTCGTGACTCGTTCCGTTCAATTGTTTATAATAATTAACGAGTTTCAAGAACGAGTCGTTCTCTTCTTGGATCAGTGATTCAAATCTTGAAGCGAACAAAGGAGAAGGAAAGACAAAAACAACATCAGCTCTTGCTGTGAGACCTGACCGATGCAAGACTCTTAAAAAGAGTCTAAATTCAACTTCATTTGTCTCTTCCATTACATGAGCAACAACAAGATCACTCATTGCCCTAGTCCCGCGCCTGTAAAGCTTGCCCATTCCTTGTAAAGCGAATAAAGAACGAAACTTTTCGCTTCCTTTAGTATCTTTTGGCCTTCTCGAAAACATAGAGAAGTAACTGGCTTTGGCGGTTTTAAGCTTGTTTTGAGGATTTTGAGACAAAAACCTACGTGGGGTTTTGTTGATACTAATGGCGGTGGAAGGGTTGGGGATTGTGGGTTCAAATGTTGAGAGAGTGAAGAGAAGGAGAGTGAGCAAGAGTAGAAGAGCACAGATTGAGATTGTGGATTGAGTCTTGGTGATGATGGGGTTGCTTGAGTTGGTTCTTCTAATTATTTTTGATGGGTTACAAATGGTGCTGGAAGTAGCTTGTGGCTGTGGCGGTGTCGGTGAGGAGGACGAGGAGGAGAATGGAACGGTGGAGGTGGCTGTTGGGGAGGAGGAGGAGGAGGTGTCTTCAGGGAAAAAGACGAGGAAGAAGCCCATGCCCCAATTTTCACCGCTGATTTTGCAGCTTTTGGACTTTGCCATGATTCCCACCTCCCCTCTCTTTTTGTGGTGTCGATGAGCAGTTTTGCCACACAAGCTTTGTGACCTGTTTTTAGCTATTAATTATTCTAAATTCTAAGGGCAAACCTTAAAAGTGCCTCTCGGTCTCAATTTTATACTCAAATAATTTTTATATCAGGTTTCATATATTCTCGATCTTTCCATCTATACTTTGGTCATTCTTTCTCTACAAACTGTAATTATTATTTTCGTTGCAATAATTAATTTATTTTTGTGAGGAATTTAACCATTTTTCTATTAAGGAATTTTAATATAGGAATAAAATTGAAATAAAATTGTATAGGAAAAAATTGATGTGAAAATCAGCTTCGGGTTTACATTTATGCTAACAAGCGGTCAAGAGGTATTTTTGAGGTCTTCCCTTATTAATCATTATTTGATTTGCTTGATTCAATGTATCTCTTTTGTTTTTTTTTTTTTTTTGGTTTAGAATATAATTATGTATATTATTTATAACTACAAATGATAGTCCGGGGTGCTAAAATTATAAAATCAAAAGGTCAGGAGTTGAATTAAATTTGACCACTAATTCAGGATCATTTTACCAATTAGCCTGTTCGTTAGCCGTCTTTGTTTTTTAATGTTTTTTTTTATTATTATTATTGACTAGTTTGAGTGTCCGCACTTTATCACGGGGCAGACTTTTTTGAAAAAAATAAAGAAGATGCTAAGCGCGTTTTAAAAGATAATAAAAATATATAATTTGGTTATACACTCATTATATAATAATAATAAAAATAGATAATGACAATGGAATCACTTTTTTTTATATAAAAAAAAAAATATATATATATATCATAATAAACTGAGAAAAAATATTTTTTACAAAATAAAAGATATAGTTTAATTAGCATTTCATTAAATACAACATAACAACATAAAGTTAAAAAAATGACCTAACCAAATCGATCCTAATCAATTCTAGTTAACATGAAAAACTTATAACCTTAGTAATTATATTCAAGCCAACTGGGAATATCCTACTAAACCTGCAACCCATGTTATGAAATCAAAATAACTCGATAAAAAAAAAAACAAAGTAAATTATAAAGTCTTTTAAAAAAAAAAAAATATATATCAACTTGTGTTGACTTTTCAAACCCTCAATCCAAGTTATTAGATCTAAAGCATCATTTATAGAGAAATCATGAAACTTAATTCTCGATCAGTCATATATTAAATAATGAAAATAAAAAAAATTAATTCAATTATAAAAAAATTAAAAATTAGCAATTAAAATAATAATAACCAGCATTAAAATATAAAATATATTTTATATTTAATTGAATGAAAAAAATAAAAATAAAAACTAATTGATCCAAAAAAATTAAAAGAACATAATTAAAATAACATAAAAATAAAAATAATTTTTTGCATTGTTTGTGTTATTTTGTTCGTTTAGAAAAAAAAAAAACAAAATTCTTCTAATGGAATATGTATTAAAAAACTAGTTTTCTTCTTTTCCATACAGAGAAACATTTTATTTGAAAAGTAATTTTCAGTTTTTATTTGAATCTATGTAATGGAATATGTATTAAAAAACTTTACTTTTATTTGAAAAGTAGAACATGTTTATTTTGAGCAAGTTTTATTACCTAAAATTAAGGCCTTCAGATCACACTCTACGCAAATCTACCGTCCTTTCTTTCTGTTTTTCTATGCATTTTTTTACAGTAAAATTCACCATGCTTTATTTTAAGGGGTATTTTGCATCAAATTTATAAATAATATTTATTTTATGAAAAATAAATGCTAACAATTCCAATGATTTATTTTTTAATAAGTTAAGGAAACAAAAGAAAGGCCGGCGTAAATGGTGATTTGAGTATGTTTGAGTGTAGTTATAATTATTTTTAAAAATATTTTTTATTTTAAAATACAGTAAATTATTTGTATATTTTTTAATCATTATTTATTGATTTGCAGAAATTCTACTCTCTTTTTTCCAACGTCACGTAATAATCTTCATTGACTCTCATCTTTTATGGTAGACGCTTGCTATTTTAATTTTTGGCTCCTTTTTCTTCTCTAAATGTTTGTCTCCACTCTCCTGTTCAACACGAATATTCTTTTCCCTCTTTAAATATTTATTTATTTATTACATGATTTTCTCTTCTTTTTTTCAATCTCCTAATTGAATCAAATAATGGAAACAAATTTTCATTATTCTCCAACCCAAAAAAATCGTAGCATTTAATTGATTATTTGATTGCTATGATCATGGAAAGCAAGTCAATTATGAACTGTATTTCAAGGAATTATCGAGTTGCAAGTGTGATATCATAGATGGAAATACTCTTTGTTGTTAGACTTCCACGAGACAGGAAGGAGGAGAAAAAAATCTTCTTTACTCTTTTCATTTAAAAAATAAATAAATAATTCATTGCATTCTTCAAGCATTTGAGAATTCATTTTAATAACACTTACCATATTTGGATTAAAGAAATTCCATTTCTTTGCCTTTTCGTGTTTCATGTTATGTTCTTGGAGAACTGATTGACTCCTGAACTTTCTTTCTTCACTAGGAATGCAGCTTTAATCTTTGTAGATTGTTTATGGACAAAAACTCTAAACCCTGTGTTGTTTCATGGTAGCAATAAATATGGTTTACTAAGTAAATTATTTTTTATCTTTGAATGGGGAAAAAAAATAAACCATGTGAGTGTTATTTGGTCTTTTACACAAGTATAATGGTCATAAAAAAATTGTTCGGGGGTGCATGTATTTTTTCCATCCTTTTTACCTCTATAGTAAAAAAAGATTAGAAATGCTGACCAGGAGTTTTCTAGACTTTTCATAATTCTCTTAATGGTAAAAATACTTCTTTGCTTCTAAGATTAAAAAAATTATTGGATAGTTGGACAATGATTTTTTTGGTTTATCCATTATCTATGTATAGTAAAAGTACACATTTTACCTTATAAAAGGAAAAAAAAAAAAAAAAAACCTTTGCTTTTGGGGTATTTTTATACTTTCATACGAGTATTTTATATTAATTTCAATTTAGTCCTTCAATTACACTTACTCATATATTGTATTTTTTTTATTTCATTCTTAATCCTTCTATAGTTTCGGTCCTCATTTTTTTAGTTTTTTATTTCAATTTAGCTATTCAATTACAATTTCTCATATGTTTTATTTTTAATGTCAAACTTCATTCTTTTAGTTTCTTATTTCGTTCTCATTCCTTTATAAATTTTTTTTTTTAATTTAGTCATTCAATTACAATTGCTCACATGTTTTGTTTTTTATTTTGGATCCTTTTTAAAAATTTTAATTTTTTTCATCGGGCCTTTTGTTTAAGTTTTTTGGCTTTCAATTTCATCCTTTAATTTTTTTTCTGATTCATCTTTGGACGTTTAATTTATAAAGGATTTGACTTTGTGCGATTTCATCATTTTACATTATTTTATAAAACAAAATATTGGTTTTGCAATTATTTTCAATTTTTATAGGTGGGTTTATTACCATCTCATGACTTAAGTAACGAGTATTGCATGCTATTTTTTAATATAATTGTTTTTAGATTTGTTTTGAATGTGTTTTATTTTTCAACATATTATTCTAATTCATCTGTATTTTTTTTTTGTTTTATACAAATGAATTTTATTTTTCAAAATAAAAATATTTATTTTAAAATAATAATGTTGATGTGTTGGGCCTTGCATAATATTTTTTTTAGAGCATGAGTCTATTCAATCAGTTTTATTTGTGTTTATCTTTTACGTCATGAGTTTTTTAGGGTGTAAATTTATCTTTTATTGATTTAAATAAAAAAGTTCAGTAAACACAATCAGGTGATTGTATTACTTTGTGTGATCGATTATCTTGATATACATTCGTCTCTTATTTTTTTCAATTTATCTTTTGTTATTGTTGATTTTTTTTCGTTTATTTACATAAATGGTTACCTGTTTATTTAATTAGATATTTGTGAAGGCTTTTCGATTTACACTTTGAATTCTTCTATGTAAAAAAGACATATTGAAGCAACCTGTATACCCAGAATTTTGTTTTTAAAATAATTTACATCCCACGGTGGAGTGCAAGTTAAATAACCAATCTATTTGAAACCATGTTTGAGTGTGTTTTAAGAATATATTTTGCTTGAAAAAAATATTAAATTAATATTTTTTATGATTTTGACATGATCATGTAAAAAATATATATTTTAAAAATATATTTTTAAATAAAAATAAAAAGTATCATACCTTGTAATATCAAACATGCTAAAGTCTAAATTGTTTGCAATACTAAATTTATTGAGCCAACCAGTGTTTTGAAACATGGTCCGGTGGGCCGACCCGGGGTTGGAACCGGGCTGGTTTGAAAAAAAAAAAAAAAAGAAAACCCATTGTGACCCGGCAGGCTGATCCGGTGACCCGATTGACCCGATCAAGACCTGGTCGTAAATCCGTTAACTTTTGTTTTTTTCTTACCAAAATGACATCGTTTTGATTTTTTTAAAAAAAAAATGACTCGGCCGACTCAATAATCTTGTTAAGACCTGGAACCCGGACCTTGAACCGGACCGGATCTTAAAATTATGTAGCTAATACCTAAAAAGTAAATTATACATATGGAAGTATATTAATTAATTTATAGTGGTCAAAGGTAAACTATAAGTTATACAGTCAAAACGTTGGAACCACAAGGAATGCAGTACTGTGACGGTGTGACCTGCTTGGATACTTGAAAAATGAATCTGTCACGTGCATCTATTTACACAGTAATCGATCAATCCATCATTGGTATCTGTCCTTTCCTTTTAAGTAGCACGTGTTAATTTTAATCACGTGCATCTAGTCATGAGACTTGATTCAGAGATAGTTTGTGATTAAGTTAACAATTAATTTTTAAGATGTTTTTTATTTATAGATATATTAAAATTATATTTATTTTATATTTTAAAAATTATTTTTAATATCAATATATTAAAATAATTTTAAAATATTTTAAAAATTATTTTAAACAAAAATAATTATTTTTTAAAAAAATACAGTTTGAAACGCATTTCAAACAAACTTTAAATTTGACAATTCAACTTGAGAACTTAATAATTTAGGATTTGGCTAGGCTAATTGGTAGCAAAACTCAAATATTTGTTTTAATGATATGATTTTGATTTTTTAAAAAAAATAACTAAAATCAACTCATCCAATCAACAACCCAAATACCAAGTGAAATCCTAATAAAGTTCTATTATTATAACTAAAACTAAAAGACAATGGGTTTGACTACTATAAATTACGTAGCTTTTTATTTTCGGTCTTCAAATTTTTTTCTTATTGCTTTTTTGTATGCCCATTTAGATGCTTAATTTGTCAAATTTTGTCGGGAAAGGAAAAATTCAATGAAAATGAACCAAAATGGAAAACACGAAAAAACATGATGTCCAACCTAAACCTCGGGGGAAAAATTATTTTCATTCTTCGATTTCTATTTTTCAATGTTTGTAGCCCATCTATTTTTTCAAAAATCAAATTTTAGTCATAAAATTTATTTTTTTTATTTTTCAATTAATGAGTTTCAAATACAAGAGAGAAAATCATTAGTTGAAACAGATTTTTATCATGAAAAATATCAATCTCTTGATGTAAATGAGTTTCATTTAATTAGGAGAGCTAGATTGTAGTTGTTTTTATCTACCTGTTGTGGTGATTGAATTATGAGCAGTAAATAATCTGTCATTTTCTTTTTTTTTTTCAAAAAAAATATAGTTGTACACGCCTTATAGGATTTTTTTTTAAAAGAAAACAAGCTTGGCTAAAAGGTCTATACATGTTGCACCACTTGGTCTAATCTCATGCACTTGATTTTTTTTTTAGTTCTTTCATTTTTCTTCCCAAAAAATCATCTTTGAATTTGTTTTTTTTAATATAAAAAGTCTATGAATAAAGTCAAGAACGGGAAATGACCATGGTTTCTTTGGATAACAGTCAAGGATAATAAGAATCTTGTCAATTTATGCATGCACATCACTAATTAAATGATGAGGCATTTGACTACCTTAAAAGAGTCATAGTTACTCATGCTATTTAGTTGCACTTGGTTGAATTTCTTCACTCTGACATTCAGAGCACTGAACAGAAAATCATATTGTATGAGCATCCACGGGGACCGTAGCAATGCTTTGTTTTAATTAAACAACCGGATTCCCCTTTTCCATGCTATTTTTTAGTTGACTGTTCAACGTGTGGAGAGGCCCTTGAAGGGGTCGTTCCCTATCTACCCCCCCGGCCAATATATGAAGACTCGCTCTCACCATAAGAGTAGTTTAAGTAGTCCATCGATAACAAACGAGTTTGAGAATAAAACCCCTGAGCCTAGCCTGCAAAGCTAATCCTTTCTCAAGGTTACATATCCATTCTGATGACTTCCCTTGCCTGCTTCGTTCCATTGACCAAAAGTTATTCATCTTAAAGACTTGATGCGGTTATGAGTATGATCGAGCGTGGGAGGCACTCAATTCTCAAGATTTTCAAGGGTTACTAGGGGTGCACTAGACACCTTGCGACGTGTTGTGCTCTTTCAGTTGCTGGACCCTACCTCCAACCTAGCTGTTTCCAGTTGAATATTTGTTGCCACCACCAAGACCTACACCGACACCTGCTTCTCCCAAGCTTGCACTTAAAGTTTTGCAATGATTGACACACCTTCATATTCATCGGGGCCAAGCACTTTCTCCAATTGTCGAGTATAGGTTGTGCGCTTTAATGCCGTCCATTTTCAGGGCTAGTTTATTCATTTTACTCTTTTTTTTAATTCAAGCAAGAAAAATTAAAATAAAATTAGTCTATAATCTAGATTATGAGTTTGATAGGTTAGGATACAAAATCCAAACCGATCTAATGTGTTACAATGTGAATTCTTATTTTTTAAATGTCATATAAATTTTTTTTATTTGTTTTATTTTGTACTGTTTATCATAGCATCTTAAATTATTTTTTTAAGATCCAAAATACATTATTACTGCATGTCCAAGTTTTTTTTGAATCTGCCTGATTTTGTTTTTTCTCTCATCTAAACCTTTTCTTTTCATTTGATTTTATTTTTTGTGCTCGAAATGTTTTTTTTATCTAATCTAGGTAGGGCGGGAAAATAGATATTTATTATGCCAAAAGTTCTTCAAATCACACTTTGCGAAAATCTTCCGTCCTCTCTCTCTCTCTCTCTTTTTAATATAAAAGTTTTTGAAGCATTTTTTTATCGTGTAAAAGCCGTAATATTCCTTTCAAGAGGTATTTTGCATCGGATTTAATGATTTATAATATTTGTTTCGTGAAAACGGAAGGTTAAAAAATATATATTCCTCGCACATTCTCAATTAATGCGCACAGTATAGTTGTTTCTCATCACATCTCCATTAACCTTTAATAAAACGGTAGCTTGAAAATATATAAATCCATTTACCATTTTTTTAGGTAATATTCGTATTCATCACTTGAACCAACCATATGAAAGCATAGCATATACAATTCATATGACTTAACTAATTCCCATTGAAAAATAAATTGTTCAAAGAAGAAACTCCGCCGACAGTTTGGACTTTGGATGTGAATGGTCAGCATTGAATAGCTGCATTGTAAGCCTCATTTAATATTGCATTCCAAAAAAATTTGAATAGAATTTAAAATTTTATTTGTTTAAAATTATTTTAATATTAAAAATAATTCTTTAAAAATAATAATAAAATATATTTTAATATATTTTCAAATAAAAAATATTTTAAAAAATAATTACTTCCTTCTAAATCTTGAAGGTGTTGGTTACAAAAGAAGACAAAAGATTGTAGGGGCTTGAAGAAAATTCAAAAGTTTCTGTCATCTCAATTTAATCCTTGGATGGTACAGTGTTTCATGCAAGAAAATCTAACTGGTTCTAACGCAATCTAGGTGGCTGGGACTTTTTTGCAGGTTATTATTTATCTAGAATAAGTGCGTGTAGGTATCCTTTCAGTCAATCTAACTATATATATATATATATATATATATATATATATATATATATATATATATATATGATGATGATGATGATGATTTTGATATACTAATATAAAAAATTAAAATTAATTTTTTTTTATATATATTTTCAAGTGATTTTTTAAAATACCATATATTATAATAATAATAACTAGATATTACATGGTTCAAGTCATTGTATTCAAAGTTAAAACCTAAAATTAATAATATCCCTATATAAAATCATTTCAAATAATCTCAACTCTTAATAAATAATTATTATACAACATAGAAGTGTTTTTTTTACATGTAAGATATCTTTGGTTAGCTTGTATGTACTAGATCTTTACACCCTGAATAAAGCTTGCGGAACAAGATTCTCACCCTGCGATAGCCATCAATATTAATAAGCAAACAAAATCAGCCAAAAACCATATAAAAAACATATCTATGGAATATCATCTATTTTAACAAATGAGCCACCCCATTGATAGTTAAGAGAAGAAGTTTTTCTCTTTATTTCTCCCTCAATTTGAATACTTGTTCTTTCATGGAATTATAAAAAAATAAATTAAAACATCCTCGATTTAGAATATTTTAAAAAATTAAACTAGGTTTTATTTGATTTCCCTGTTATGTCAACCATGTTTTACCTTAATAACTCCTATCCAGTTTGACATGAAATTCTGTCCCGTCTAATAACAAGGCAATGAATACACGAGCTTCCTAACCAAAAACAAGATCCAGGGAGTCAAGATCGTCTCCGATCAATCAAATCATCGAATTGAATGGATTATCCCACCGCCTGTGAAGATAGGAACGCTATTTTGACGGTGGATCTCAAGTAGAAGTTTCCATGAAACACAGACACACACGTGGTACTCAAGGTTCTTACAGATCCATCCCTATCTCCTAAAAAAACATTTAAAAAAAAAAACACAGGAAGAGGTTGTTGCCAGGAGTGCATGAATACTTGCGACAACGCACATCTACTCGACACCCTCTTAAAGATAGCCATTATAAAGCCAGACCTGACATAGGGAACTTCAAATCTGCTGGCTGGAGTTAATTGAGCTTGCTTAAAATCTGACGCTTTTATGATCTCAGACCTTCCACTGGGCAAGGAGTAATGTGGCTGTAGCCTGTGGGACATGGCTAGAGCAATGGTTTGATGACTAATGACCCGATACGCTCCATGGTTATGACACTGGTTTGCTTACCCGGTCAAGTTCGCAGTCTTGAAGAGCATTTTGCCGCCATGGATATGCAAATGTCAAGCATCCGTTTGACAGTTGAGTAAATGATATATGCCATAAGCAAACATATATATATTCATTTGAAGTCATGAGAGCGTGGAGTGATTATTTAATATATTGAAAACTATGCTTTCCTCGTCGCTGTAAAAGTAAGATTTGTAAATGATTTTACGATAACATGCTCGTAAATATATGATAATTTATTTACTAACACGTCCCTTTTGTTTTTTATAATTAATGGACGGTGTTTTAAAGATTATGCACAGAATATATATAGTTGAAGGGACAGAACCCATAGCCCAGGAGTAGACCCAAGGTCAGTTGACCCATCAAGGAACTAGCCCACTTTTAAAGCTTCGCGTCTGGGCACATCGATAATGGGAGGTGCCTGGCTTGGATCCAGATGTCCCTTGCCTGGAGGACAGGGACCACGTAGCGTGCAACTCGCTTTTACAAAGTGTAAAAGCTACGTTGCTTGCCATTTGTAAAAAACATGCATAGCCTCCACCTTGTTCGGTTCGGTGGAGGCCTGGGGCCTGGCACTACACCCATTGCTTTCTCCAAACCAAAAGAATTCGGGAGGTATGTGCGCCTCGTTATTGGTGTTCTCAAACACCTGAACGCCTTCTTCGGTTTGATTTCATAATCTTAAAATAAAAAAATAGAATCAAACCAAATGAAAAAAATAAATAAATAAACCAAATTAAATTGCAATCAAGCCTATTAAAAAACTAAAAAAAAACTTCAAAAACAATATAATTTTTTATTTTTAATATAAAATAACCGAACTAAAACCGAGTCGAACCACACCAAAACAGAACCGAACCAAGTCGAACCAAATCTGATCGGTTGGCTTTTAGTTTTTAATATAAAATAACCGAACCGAACTAAAATAGTTGGTTTGAACTGGTTTCAGTTTTTTTGTATTTTATAACATTTCAATTTGGTTATTTTTGTAGGTAGAAATTGAAGCGAACCGAACCGAAAATAATCACCCCTAATCTCCATCAAATATTTTTTATTTTAATTTTTTTAAAATGGTATTGTTTTGATTTTTTAAAAAAAATATTGTTATTTTTTTAAAAAATTGATCAACTTTCATTTAGATCTAAATCATATAATCAAAGTTTAACTAAATCAAATACATGATGTATACAAAATTTTGAAAACAAAAATAGATTGGTATATGCTCAAATTGACTAGTCAACTTCAAGACGATTATAGTTTTTATAACGATGATGATGATAAAGTATAGGTATGGGAATAAAAAAACATAAACATTAAGGTACTGTTTGTTTGCAGGAAAGTAATTTCCTTTTAAAATGTGGTTTTTTTGGAAAGTGAATTCCAGAAAAGTAAATTATTTTTCGATGTTTAGTAGTGTCATGAAAAGTAAATTGGAAAACAATTTCCAGTGTTTAGTTATGTTATGGAAAATGAGCTAGAAAATAGCTTATTAATGTTTTTTTTTTCAAGTTTATTAAAATAATAAGGAAGAAATCTTACATTAAAAAGTTGAATGAAAATGGAATTGAAAAAAAAAATATTTTTAAGTTAAATTTTTCTTTGATAGAAAAATATTTTTTGTTAATTAATTTTTTTAATAGTAAATAAATATAAAAAAATTTAAAATATAATTTTTTCAAAAAAAAAAAAAAAACACACCCTAAATTATTCGTGTTTTGTTGTCGTTATGTAATCATTCTTCGACGAGAAAAAACCTTCATCCCAACTTGATATTGTAAAAGCTTATCAAAACTTCACTCATAACACATATATAATGATCCATAAAATATAATTTATTTACCAAACCAGCCTTGAGGAGTAGCATTAACATTTTGTATTGCTCTATAAGAAATAATTTTGCTCGTCCCTCCTAAAAACTGAAGACAAAAACATCGATGGAGAATCCCTCCTTGCATTTCTGGCTAGGTTGTTTTCTCTCTCTCCTACCCTTGTTAGCTTGGTTGGAGAAAAAACTTTCCTTTCTTTTTTTAATTTGCTAAATTTAAATTTTAAAACCAACACTCAATGTAATTTATTTATCTGATATATAAGAAATATAAAAATCTTCTAGTTTTGGTGTAAAGATATTTTTAAATTGATTTGCGCATCAACTAATAACAATATTTTTTCTAGAGAATCTTAAAAATACACCGATCATATCAATTTAATATATTGAATGTTTCTTTTCTAAACACAAATCTTAAGATTTGAAACAAAAAAAAAAAACCAATAAAAGAATTGAATCTCCCTAACCAACAAACCAATCTCTTACCAATATATATATGATTTCAATTAGAAATGGCAATTTAATATAAGTTATAAATACTTACCCGACCCGAACTGAACCAAGTGAGATTTATTTTTCTGGATAATTACCTTATTGACGAGTAATGAATATAATATAAATTTTATAAAAAAAAATCTAAAATCAACCCGAACCTAAACCGACTATAATATGTAAAATATTTATATTTTTAAAAATCTAATATAATACATACATACATGTACATGTGTAATACATGTCTTAAATAACAGTTAAATTATAAATATCTAAATGAATATCCAAAACTTGATAGATATAACATGAACATCAAAATCTCTTGCTTAACACGTAATGAGTAGAGTATAAATACAGAAAAACCCGATTCCTAATTTCAATAAATCCCATTGGGCTGGCTGCTCTCCATCAATCACCAGGCTCTAAACACGGGCCCAACAAAAAAGCATTAAAGCCCATTTTAAACCCGCCCAAATTGCATCACCGTCTCCGTTACTTCACAAGTTCTAAAACCCTAAACCCTCTGAACCCTCAAAATTTAGAAACCACCACAACCACCAGGTCCACCACCCTCCACCCTTACAAGCACGAAACCGGCAACTATGAAACATAAAAAACCCGAACCCGAACTTGAAACCCAATTGAAAAACGACACAGAAATCTGCCAACAACTACTCTCCCGATACTCCGCCTCTACAGCACCACAGCACCGCCACCTCTTGGCAACTGCCGCCGCACTCCGTTCAATCCTTACCGCCGAATCACTTCCTTTAACTCCCTCAGCTTACTTCGCGGCCGCAATCAACAATCTCTCCGATTCGAAAGCTCTAGATTCCACGGCAATTGCGGCGTTACTTTCGTTTGTTTCGATTGTGGTGCCCTTGATTGAAGATAAGGGGATTAAGGATGCGAAGGTGAAGGAGGCGGTGGCAGTGTTAGTGGAAGTTGCAGTGGAGAGAGGAGTGGGAGTGGGGAGTTTGGGCTGTGTGGTGAAGTGCTTGGGGGTTATGATTTTAGGGTTTTGTGATTTGGAGAAGTGGGATTCTGTGAAAGCAGGGTTTGAAAGTTTGATTAAATTCTCTGTTGATAAGAGACCAAAGGTTGTGCCTTTTTTCTTAATCGTCAAGTAATTCAGTGATTAATGATTATTAAAGTTTATATTTTTATAAGGCTGATTTGATTTCCAGTTTGAATCTTTGTTTTTTTTTTTTTTAAGCTGAAAATGAAGTAATTCTTTGTCTTTGATATATTTGGCTCTTGCTTAGGTTAATTTTGTGTTTTTCCTTGAGAAAGTTGAGATTTTTATCAAAGCTATTATACTATTGTTACCGGGATAAATGCAAGGAAGTTGATGAGTTTAGGATTTTGACTTCCATTGTTTCAGGTGAGGAGGAGTGCACAAGAATGTCTTGAGAAGGTTTTCAAGTCTTTTAGCTCTTCTTCTGTTGTTAAGGAAGCTAGCAAATTGGTCTTTTCGTTGTTCAAAAATTACATGCCTGTAGCACTTACATTGAGTGAGTCAAGGATTTTTGACGAGTCTAAAGAAGAAACATTATCAAAGCTGGAACATCTAGAGGTCATTCATATGCTAAATCTTCTGAAGGCTACCGTTCCATATCTCTCGGTTAAAATCAGTTCAAAAGTTTTGCCTGAACTAGTTAAGCTTTTGAGGTCTGATTTCTCAGTGCTGACGAGGCAGATTTTTCAAAATATTGAAGCATTTTTTGTGAGTTCAAGTGATGAAGTGATTGGTCCGCAGCAGGAGAACATTATAGATTCTCTTTCTGGGTATTTATCTCTGGGACAGAAGAATCCTGTGGACACTGTATTGTCTGCTGCCACCCTGCTAAGAACTATTTTAAATAAACTCCGAGCCGGAGGATCGAGCTCTTGGACGAGTAATGGACATAAAATTTTTGGTTCTACAGCAGGTTTGCTTCTTGATATGTTTATTGGATCTCTGTTAACAGTGCTAGTATTTTTCTTCTTTGTTATTGTTGCAGACTTGTTGATTGCATACTATTAGGTCCCCTGACACATGTTTATACTGATTCAGGTCTTTTGACTGATGAGGCTACTGCATCACAGGCTTCAGATATAATGAAGGAGTTGATCAACCACTATATAGATCCAAAAGAAGTCGTGATTAATGAAAGTCAATCACCTGATGATTCAAGTCAAGAGAGTGAAGAAGCAAATATGATAAAATCAACATGCGCTGTCTTGGAGAATATTCTGAATTCATATGATGGCATTCCTAATGAACACCTTTTGGGAGTCATATCTGTTTTGTTCAAGAAGCTTGGTACATGAAATTTGTTGTTCTTCTGCCATTTTAGCACAATTATATTTCTTGATTTTACACATAATTCTGTTGCTTGCTTCAAACTATTTTATGGTATCCAAATCTCTATTCTGGACAAATTTTTAAACTAGCATAACTATAGAGGTCATATTGCCAGCTAAATTTTAAAAGAATAGCGAACTTTTATAGTTCTCCAAACAAAATGCCATGTTTTTGCACACATGTTTAATATTGTGTCTGTCATTGTCTCAGAATTATATGTTTCCTTGCATTGTTTCTATGCATGATTATGTTTAATCTAATAAATGGGTAGAGCTCCTGCTCATCAACTTTGCTTTTATATTGCAGGAGATATATCGCATATCTTCATGAAGAACATCATACTTAAGCTTGCAGACTTGATGAATGATGTTGGTCGTGATAAACCAGACACAAATCATGTAAGTGCTCATGGATGTTCTTGCAATTGTCCCAATGTTGATGGGGCGGTGGTGTCAGGTGACCTCTTAAATTTTTATTGCATCTTCTTTTGCTTGTACTATTTCTTCAGCCAGTGACAAATTTTTGGGGCTGTCAATCTGCCAATTTTGATTAATGGTTGAACTGATTTTATGTTAGCATTAATGGTACAATGTTATTTCTTTTTGGCCCTTAGTTATGGGTGTGAAGCTATGCAAAAGCTATATTCACCTTTTGAGCAGTCCTAAGAAACCAATATCTTTTGAGCTGTCAATTTGCCCAGTGCCTGTTAGATCTCTCTAAGAGATTTGACACGAGCATTGTACATTCAAGTCGTATCTCATGAGATGTTTCCTAGGAAATGTAAGAAGATCATCATCTCTGTATATCTTTTATTGTTGTAAACTCACTCCTCAATTCAGATATGCACGTTTCTTTTTAGTTGATAGTGTATAATTTCTTTAAATGACATCTACTGAATTGATTGCTGCCCTTTTTGTTACAATTCCAGCTTCAAAATTGCATGGGATCTGCAGTGGTTGCCATTGGTCCGGAGAAGATGCTTATGCTCCTACCTATCTCCATTGATCCTGACAATTTTACATGTTCAAATATCTGGTTGTTACCCATATTGAAAGACCATGTTGTTGGAGCTTCGCTAGGGTATTATATGGAGCACATCGTGCCTCTTGCAAAATCCTTTAAGCAAGCTGGTCAGAAAGGTATGCCCTAAAAGCTTTATTGAAACAAAAAGTTTGTCCATTCTGGCTAAGTTTATAATGATGAACTCTAATGGGCGGCAGATGTTAGGCAGTTTCAAATGATCATATTGCCCTTATTGATGATGTAGAGCTCTTGGTTTGATGATGAAGATTTGTATTATTGGACCTTTGTGTTTTGCTGAACCTAAACTGATGTCTGCAGCCTGCAATAGAAATCATCCAGATTGATACATTAACTAGTCAGTGGTCACACAAATATAGCTGACAGCTGTTTGATTTACTGATCACCTGTGGGGCTGTACTAGCTCATAACCATTCTTTAATTGTAATGTAACTGAGAGTTGTTCTTTTATCTATCATAGCTTCATCTTCATGATTTTCATTCAACAACGATTTGTTATCCTGTGAACATTTCAACTTCTGGAATATATATATTTTTATTTATTATTCCCCTTTCCCCTTTTTTTGTCCAGTTAGAAAATCAGTAATTGGTCAAGATCTGCAGGCTCATGCTTATGGCCTCTGGGGACTGCTTCCTGCCTTTTGTCGCTATCCTGTTGATACTCACAAAAAGTTTGGAGCTTTGGCTGAACTTATGATTACTTCTCTTAAGAAGTACTCCTTCATGCATCAGAATATTGCTGTTGCCTTACAGGTGACCTCTCTTTTCCCTTTATAGGTGCAAAGAGCTAATTATTTTCTTTCTTCTTTTGGTTTGGTTTTTTTTATTGGGATGCATTATTTAATTGTTTTTGTTTTCTTTTATATTTGATTTTTTTATATTTATTTCTTTGGTTTTGCACAGGTTCTTGTGAATCAAAACAGAAGTGTGATGTTGTCTAAAAGTGATGGTGGTGCCTCAAATGACAATGCAGTAAAAGATTCTGTAGCCCCTTATTCCAAAAAAATTGCAACCAAAAACATCAAAGCTTTGGCATCATGTTCTTCAAAGTTGCTTCATGCTCTAGCTGACTTATTTGTTGATTCACAGTCTGGGAAGCCCTCGTTTATAAAGGTTTCTTCCATATATAGTTTTTCTCCATCTTAATTTTTGTTTTAACATGTTTGATAGATGTATTCTTGCTGTATTTTCTCTAAGTTGAAAGTTTATTTCTTGGGATACAGAATTGACTTGACATTTATATCCTGCTCCCCTTTTTCCTACTATGCATTGTTTTCACTGTAATTTACGAATTATCTCTGTTTCCTCTTTTCTATAGCATCTGTTTTTTGGCTTTCATCTTCTCTATAAATAGTGTTGGGTTGGGTGATGCCTATACAAAGTGCATGAATCCTAGCAATTTACCAATTGGATTTGGATTGGCTTACCTGGCTTTTTGACCTGCCATGGTCACTGCTGCCCCTGATTTAAGGTGGAGTGGTTCGATATTCATTTTGCTTGAGCAGTTTAAGTAAGTGTTGCTGCTCTTGTAAGTTATTCGGAGCTACTGGCATGGTTTTCTTGTCACACTAGCTAAAGATTGTACAGATATAAATCATTGTTGTATCTATAAACTTGATGCTTACACCTCATAGACTGTAACCTTCTTTGAAAGTTTCTGGGCTCATATGATTCAGTCCCTAGGTAAGTAGGATAGCTTTTGACATATTCTGTAATCTCTGCATATCTCTAAGTTGGTAACATTGAGTTTAGGCATTTCAGTAGTGTTTCTTAGTTGTGAAATTATAATTATGCTACTGTATACGCATGCCATTACCTTTTTGATACCGGTTAATGTCATGAGATATCACCTTTTGACTGATGGTATTTTCTCAGGATGCTATTGCATGCTTGGCTTCTATCAGCAATTCTTCTGTCACCCAGAAAGTTTTCATGTCACTGCTTAAAAGGTTTCGGTTTGTAACTGGTGAAGGCGAGTTTCAACAGCCAAAGAGTGATGGTGATGAATTGATTGAGGAAGAAGCACGCAGCTTGGATGTACAAGAGAAAGATGTACATAGGTAAACTGGAAAGTTAATGTCCTGCTTTAATACCAAACCAACCCACAACATCTAACACTATCTCATGAAAAAGATTTAAAAAAAGAAAGAAAGAAGAAATTGAGTTAAGGATGTGAAAGGAATTAATGAACTGGGTTCTCCCTGTCTTCTCCAAATTGCTGTATGTTCTTATTTTCCTGCCTTGAAAATGTACCTTATGTTTTTGGTCTTCTTCTGACTCCCCTGAAATCTTGAAAATTGACGAGTCCAGTAAATCTACAGGTGTGTGATGATGGAGCTTGCATCTTCTCTCGTTGTTGGAGCCAAAACAGATTTCATTGATCTGATATATAACTTTGTTGTCTTCATCTTTCAGGTGACTTTTTCAACCTGAACATCTGACAACCTTCATGTGCTTTTTTGTTTGTGGCCAAATAATTCTGGTCTAAAAATTCTTTTATGAATCTTTGACATTCAGGCTACTGATGTAACTGGTCATTGTGAAGCATACCACACTTTGAGCAGAATTTTACAGGTTTGGATTCGCTTCTTGGCACACTTAAATTATCATCTACAGAAGCTACTGCTTTGCAGACTTAGTTGTTTTTCTTTTTTATTTTCTGGTGCAGGAACACACATGGTTTTGTTCTTCTCGGTTTGTGGAGCTGATTGACTTATTACTTGGCCTGAAATCTCCTGATGATGTTGCAACTCTTAAAAATCGATTTGCTTGTTTCCATATTCTCATAGTTCATGCATTAGAGGTCAAGATCTCTGTTCCTACTTGTCTTCTTTTAGTTTGTCATATCTTCTATTTTTATCTCTGTATTTCCAAATCTTCTATTTTTTTCTCTCTAAGTGGCATTATTGAATATCTCAACTCCCAAAAATTGAGCTCATTTAGAAAAGGGAATGAAATTTAATTATGAAGTGGCATGCGATTAATATCCTCTCAATGAGCTCAATTTTTGAGATACATAAATTGATAGATGAAATGATACTTCCTGGGCTGCTTGTTTTCTTTTCTTTTTTTTTTCATTATGTAAATTACAACATGATAATTCGAGATAAAATCATCAAGTCATCATTTTCTTGTCAGGGCAGGATGAAAGAAGAGTTAAAAAGCCAATGTCTTGACTGTATAAGGAAGAGAAATAGTTTACTAATTGATGGTGTTAAACACCTGAATGCCTACATTTTGAACTATGTTTCTTGAGGACCTTTGCTTGTTACATGTAAGCCATGAAAATGTTTTCTTTGGAAAATAGCAATTGTAATTGGAAAAAACAATACAAAGCAGAATCACAAGATGAATGTAAGTAAATAAGAAGGCACTGACAATTTATGTTTCTAGCTGAAGAGCGTACATTTGAGAAGAGTTAAAAGTCAATTTCTTGACTGGATAAGGAAGAGAAATATTTTACTAATTCTTGGTGTTAAACACTTGAATGCTTGCATTGTGAACTATGTTTCTTGGGGACCCTTGCAAGTTACATGTTAGCCATGAAAGTTTTTTCTTTGGAAAATAGCAATAGAAATTGGAAAAAATAATACAAAGCAGAAATCACAAGATGAATGTAAGTAAATAAGAAGACCCTGACAATTTATGTTTCTAGCTGAAGTGCCTACATTTGTGGAGGGGGTTCATTCACTATCCACTGAAGCAAGGGATTGCAATGTCCCAACCTCTCATTTTTCACCTCCAACCCCTATTTTTCTTGCTTCACTGTCTTTCTTTCACACAGTGAAGGGCACCTGATGGGAAAGTGTCCATTATTAGTACTATTTAGATTGAATACAAGACGCCTTGATTATTAAATTTATTTGTATGCCTAAATTTATGTCTCGAACAAATTATGGAGAAAAGATGATTGAGAATCTCTAGAATTTGGCCTGAAGATTCTATACTATCATGCATTAGTGGTTGCTTTAAATCTAGTATGCATGATCTTGTGAAGTCCTGTTTTTTTTTACCTTTTTCTCCTTTTGAAGTTTCTCTTATTATGTTTATATCATGACACTCTGGCAACTTTGGTTTGTTTAGCTAATTCACTTTCTTTGGAGGAGGCAGATGTGATGCTATTGTCATCCCGCATAAATTAAATGGAATCTGAAATTCCATTAATTTCTTTAATATGCTTTTTGCAGATGAACTCAGAGGAGAAAAATACGAAGGCTTTTCTTATGCTCAATGAGATCATACTCATCTTGAAGGATGTACGTGCTTTGCTTCTTCTTTTTTATTGTTTTGTAGTCCTGATTTCCATTTTTGAGTTAGGAATCAGAGGTAAATGAACTCTTGAGTTACTTTATCTGCTCCGTGTGTGTGTTATTAGCTTGCCAAAGCTTGTTAAGAGAATCTCTCTCTCTCTGCTCTTGATATATTTCATGTCTTGTTCTTTTGTACAAGTAAACATGGTTAATTTTTCAAACAAAAGATGCACGTGTAGGTTAAGACATTGATTTATAGTTTTCTCTCTCTGTTTTCTTTATGTTAGTTTAAAATTCTTGGATAAGTTTGCTAATGAACTTTACATAACATAAAATTAACTAACTATATGTTGCACTACTTACCGCTGTTATTAGTTTATTGTCATTGAAAAAACAACTAGGTTATGTTTTGTGCTAGATTTTAAATTGACATCCATTTCTTGTTAAATAAAATTCAAGAAGTCGTCTTTTTTTTCTCTTCTTATTCTATACTATTGCCATTGTATCAACACGTTTGATATTCAGCATGAATTATCAAAGTTAGGACACTTGTGGTTGAGAGCTAACTGCATGCATCTATTCTGTAACATGTAGGCAAGGGAAGAAGCTAGGAAAGTGGCTTACGATACACTCCTTTTTATAAGTTCCTCCTTGCGCAACTCATCTTGTGCCACTTCCAGAGAAGCTTATCAAAGACTGATCAGCATGGTTAGTGTGTCACCTGTTCTACTTTTGTATTGTTAATGTGAAGCTTCATTTGTTGAAGGCTTTTGAATATGCTTACCATCTCTTTAGTTCATTGTTTTTCCCAGCATGAATGGCTAATATCCTGGCTGTCTATCCCTCTGCCTCCAGTTGTTTGTCTATGTTAGAAAGTCAACCTTTTAAGTGGACATTATCAATGGATTCAGGTGATCAATGTGATGCCATCATTACCACTGCAATTAAAAATGATAGTTTTGGGTGTTTAGATAGCTTGTTTGCCTTCTAGATTTGTGGTGAACTTCCTTAGGTTATGTATGTGGACTTCAAATTAGAAAAATATTTTGGGGATCCAATAAAGGGTAGATGGACGAATTACTTTGCAGGCAGGGAGTTCCTTATTTAGAAATTTTAGATTGAACACCGAGTTGTTGCTGATATGCTAGTTTCTCAGTGGTCTTTTGGTTGTGGTCCAATGATGAAAAATCTTGAATTTGACCATTGTCATGTTGCCATTAATAACTTAACAAGTGTCATAGCTTCTCTCTGATGAAGTCATACACTGCTCAGATAACAGGTTATCTCTCTGGTTCGTCTCCCTACATAACAAGTGGAGCAGTATCTGCACTGTCTGTACTGGTATATAATGATACAGAAATCTGTCTTGAAGTGCCCGATCTTGTTCCCTCTCTCTTATCATTGCTGCAAAACAAAGCTCTGGAAGTCATAAAAGTAAGTATTTGCTAGCTCTCTATCCAGATTGTTATTAATTTATTTAGATTTCAACAGTGTCGAAATAATTAGTAAATATTAAACAGGCTGTTTTGGGCTTCACAAAAGTATTAGTATCTTGCTTGCAAGCAAAAGACCTGCAGAATTTCCTATCTGACATCATCATTGGAGTTCTTCCCTGGTCATCTGTCTCTAGAAACCATTTCAGATCAAAGGCATGTAACTCTGGCATTATGCTCTTATTGGTCTTCTTTGCACATTCCAAATAATTACGTGTTTATGTGACTCTGTTTATTGATTGTCTGTTCTGAAAGGTCCTCTTACATATATGATATACGAGTTTCCACAGGTTACAGTCATACTGGAGATTATGATACGGAAGTGTGGTTCTTCTGCAGTTGAGTTAGATATCCCAGAGAAACATAAGAGTTTTTTCAAGACTGTTTTGCAGGTTGTTTTTCTTTTCTAAAAACGTTGCCTTCTCAATTTGGTTTTATTTTAATTTCTTGAAACATTTTGATTGAGCTCAGATTCAGACCCCACATGTCAGCTTGTGCTGGCCAGATTGAAAGTTGCTATAATTATGTAAATTGTCTCATGAGCATTCAGACTAGTGGCAGGGACAGAGCAAGACTTTTGGCTCTCTTTGAGTCACCAACTGCTGTTTCAGTATGTAAATGATAATCAGTGATTTGGACCATTAATATCTGTTGCGAAATGCATCAATCATTTAACCTTCCTTATTAAGTTAACATTTATGTGGGGACCATTTTCCTGTCTAGAGCCCTTTTTGTCCTTTATATGGTCTGCAATTTTGTTCTGGTGTTTTCAAACTATTCATTCATTTAATGAAAAAGTAATCAATTAAAGGTCATTCTTACACTAATTCCACGTACATGTCATCATCTCCCGTATTATAGCATGATTTTAACTATCTAGAATATCTAATCCAATGTGCTTCATGCTGCTGAAATTTTTGTTTAATTTTAAATAAAGCATATTGCTTCTTTCCAATATCCATGCTTTGCAGAATCGCCATCATAAGTCAACTTCCAAGGAAGCTGGCACAAATGATTCAGAAAAAACGCCTGCAGATACATCACCTAAGAGGTTTGATAAATCTCCTGTTCCTTTTGGTTTAATATTTGTTATTTCTCTTTGCTTGATTGCCGTCTGCAAGAGCCATGTCTCCCTAGTTGCTTCTCCCATTCAAATCCCTGTTGACTGCGCTGCTGCATCAGGGTGGAGAAGCCAAAGAACAAGGAATCGGGTTCCGTACCCGAGAGAACTGGTTCGGTGCATTCTGGGAAGAGACAGAGGGAGAAGAAACACAATGAGAACCCTCCGACCTCAAGCAAGCCTGGTATATCAACTGGTGATGGTAGCGGACGTGAAGGGGCTAAAAGAGCTAGGCACTTTGAGCACGAAAAATCAATCAAGGTTCGGTCAGAGGATGGTTGGAAGAAGAGGAATTTTAACAAAGAGCAAACTGGTGATGGGAAAAGAAAGATGGAGCATAGGAACACGAACAAGAAAGGCAAAGCTTCATTTCGTGGACCTAGTTCTGCTTCCAAAGTACACAAACCCCAGAAAGCATGGAAGAAACAGAAACTCAACAACTGAGCGACACCCGATTCCATTTTACACAAACTAGTGAAACTTGTGAGGCAACAGAAAATCAGCCTCTGGTGATGCCCATGGAGTCAGAACCACCCATGCTTGTTGCCCCGAATAGATATTGACAGTCATCGAAGTTTCTCCTTGGGCTGCTACTCAGCTAGCGATAGTCATTTATCGAGAGCTGGCTATTGGCAAGCCATATCATTGCCCAAGGTTCGGTCTTTTTAGCTGAACCATGGACGTAAAACTTATATAGCTACTGTGCGTCCATTATACAAGCAAGATGGGTCGGATCCTTGAATTCTGCCGATAAGGAGCTTTTGTAACTTACTTCTTTTGAAGGCAGAAAAGAGCAGGTATTGTTGGAAAACACCCAACGCTTTTGCCCTCTGGTTTCATTTTGTATTTTTGATACACTAGTCATCACAGTGACAGCCATTTGGATGGAGTGCCTCTTTACAAATTTTGATGTATATCATATTCTCTTTTGCTAATAACGTGTTAAACACCATTTTGTTCACATTCAAACTCGGTAGTTTCCATGACAATAACAGTGATGATGTTTTATAAATGGAAAAGTTAGTGCTTCATGAAATTTGTTTTTTTAATTTTATATTTTTTTTATAGTTTTAGATTGTTTTGATGTGTTTGTTAAAAATAAATTTTTAAAAATATTATTATTTTGATATGTTTTTAATTAAAAAATATTTTAAAAAGCAATTTTTATTATAGTTTTAAACAGATTAGTAGTGTTATTAAACAAGAGTTGAAGGTCAAATTTTGATTTAATTAAAATTTAATTTTATTTCAAAAAAACATTTCTTAAAATTACATTATTTTAATATATATATATATTTTTAATTAACTTATCAGATTAATTCACTCAATTCACAGTATGATTTTAAACTAATTTATGGTTGTAGCTAAGTGTAATAACTTTGATGAGATAACGTTTATAATAAGAAAAATAAAGTAATAAATGTTTATTCTCAGATAATTTTTTTTTGACGAGGGCCAAAAAGGTAATTAGAAGTTGGAACTAAAATAACTGTAAACCCATTTTGAAAGGGTTTATCTATCCACGGTCCAAAACTGTTTCTCTATCTCAACCAGAAATGGCAACCATACACCATCACCACCTCCCGCTCCTCCACAACCCAACACCACCAGCCTTCAAACCCAAAATACTGTGCAAGAATTCCAAAAACGACGCAGCATTTGAGGAGAAAAAATCTGGGTTCGTGGACTACGACAAGGGCATACACCATGTGTCCACTCAAGTGAGTGGAATCAGGAAAGACCAGATTCCTCAACGCTATCGTATACGAGTCCAAGGAGACAGGTTCCAGAAGGACTGGTCTGTTTCTCAGGTTGTCCAGAAAGTTCTTGAACTCGATCACAAGTCTGATGATGTTGAAGGTCTCTTGAACCGGTGGGTTGGCCGGTTTGCTCGTAAGAATTTCCCTCTTCTTATCAAGGTAAACAAACCATTTTCCCCGCAATGCTTGTCTACATTCGTGGGACCCACTCATGAACCGGACCCCACACGTGGACTTACAATGATTTGTGAAAGTGGCCCGCTACTTGGACCCATAGGAGGTTCATCCAATGATCGATACGTTACTGTTATTATTTGAGAGTGTTTTTTTGAGAGGTGATGGAAGAAAAGGGTCTTATTGTTTTTTTTTTTTTTGTAAATGATGTAGGAGATAACGCAGAAGGGTTCAATTGAACACAGCATTTTGGTTTTTCGGTGGATGAAGAATCAGAGGAACTACTGTGCTCGTACAGATATTTATAATATGATGATTAGGCTGCATGCTAGGCATAATTGGACTGATCAAGCTCGTGGGTTGTTTTTCGAGATGCAAAAATGGAGGTAATGCTTTATTGATTTGCAGTGTTTTTTGCAGGGATTTGATTGTTTTTAGGACAAAATGGAATATTATAGTTGCCAATAAGCAATTCCTGTCACAGTGGTTGTTGTGGAATAAAATTTGTTTCTTGGCACCTTTATGGCTTCATGTTTCGGGGGCATTTAGTTGCTTTAGGTGGTATTCAAAGGAACTGGACATCCCTTCTGTTTCTCTTGTGATGCTTGGCCAGTTACTTTCTAGTTTCTGTCCCTATGGAAATATCTGAAGCTTTCTACCTTGGTCACTATATGGTTCCAAATTATTCTATTTTCCTGCTAGGTGCAAACCAGATGCTGAGACTTGCAATGCTCTTATCAATGCGCATGGTAGATCAGGTCAATGGCGTTGGGCTATGAATATAATGGAAGACATGCTGCAGAAAGCTGTGTGTATCTGTTTTCTTCTTCTATAATTTATCTTAGTAGGTCTGACTTGATGTGAGCTTCCTTTTTTTTTCATGTTGAATTGGAGTTGTGTAGAAATTTTTGCAATATTGCCTCATGCATTGGTCTTTAGGGATCCATCACTACAGCCATAAAAAACGACTTGAAAAATTTTGTTTTCTTCACTCTTTTTTAACTTGTTCCTTTTCTAAGTTAGATATTCAAGGAGTGGTGGGGTCTTTGATTGAAACTTATTGATGATAGCTTGATTTATGACTTGTATAACACCCATGTATTTTTCAACTGGTGTGCATGAATGTTTAGAATTGGCATTTGATTCCACTGATAGTTTGGATGGATATAATAAGCTCCCCTGAATAATTTCCATAGAAAATACTGCTTCCTTCCCTATATTTCTTAAATTTATCTATATGTGTTAGAATAGTTTTTAAATCTGAGACCATTGCTCAGTGCAGTGGTTAAAATCTTGTTCTTGCAACTTCGAGTCTTGAGGGAAGGTCATTTCATGTAAAAAATAGGATTATCTTTAGATTCTCCCTTCTAGGGCCCACTTTGCTGAAACCTTAACTAAGTATTGATTTTTTTCCATGTACAAACCCGAAAAGGAATTGGGTAAATGACTTGTTATTACTTTCTTATGCACTTGAGTCATCTGAGATCATAAGAGATTTCTGAGTCCTTAATTGTACATCTGCAGATTCCTCCCAGTCGGTCGACATATAATAACTTGATCAATGCTTGTGGATCTAGTGGAAACTGGAGAGAAGCTCTGAAGCTCTGTAAGAAAATGACTGAAAATGGAGTTGGACCTGATCTGGTGACTCACAATATTATTTTATCTGCATATAAGACTGGTGCCCAGTATGCAAAAGCTCTATCTTATTTTGAACTAATGAAAGGTACAAATATCCGTCCTGACACAACAACCCTTAACATCATGATATATTGCTTAACAAAGCTTGGTCAATATGAGAAAGCCATTGGTATTTTCAAGTCCATGAGGGAGAAGAGAGCAGAGTGCCACCCTGACGTCGTAACATTTACAAGCATCATCCACTTGTACTCTGTGAATGGGCAGATAGAAAACTGCAGGGCCGTGTTTAGTACCATGGTTGCAGAAGGTCTCAAGCCTAACATTGTTTCCTATAATACACTCATGGGAGCATATGCTTCTCATGGGATGAATAAAGAGGCATTATCAGTTTTCAATGCAATTAAAAATAGCGGACTTCGTCCAGATGTTGTATCGTATACATCTTTGCTAAACTCTTATGGAAGATCACAACAACCTAAAAAGGCAAGAGAAGTATTTGAGATGATGAAGAGAGACAAGTTGAAGCCAAATCTTGTCAGCTACAATGCAATGATTGATGCCTATGGATCTAATGGTTTGCTTGCTGAAGCTGTGGAAGTTTTGCGTGAAATGGAACAAGATGGAATCTATCCAAATGCTGTCTCAATATGCACTCTTTTGGCAGCTTGTGGCCGCTGTTCTAGGAAGGTGAATATTGATGTTGTGCTTCAAGCAGCTGAAAGGCGACACATTAAATTGAACACTATTGCATATAATTCAGCTATTGGAAGTTATATGAATGTGGGAGAGTTTGAAAAGGCTACTTCTATGTACAGATCCATGAGAAAAAGTAAAGTGATTCCTGACGCTGTTACTTTCACAGTCTTAATAAGTGGTTGCTGCAAAATGTCAAAATATTGTGAGGCACTTGAGTTTCTTTCTGAAATGATGGACTTGAAGATTCCTATGACCAAGGAAGCTTACTCTTCTGTGATCTGTGCCTACAGCAAGCAGGCAAGTGCTCTGGCAAAATATGCCTCTTTACTAATCTACAGGAAATGGAAGGAGATCTCATTTCTTTTGCTTTTTGATATATGTTAGGGTAAAATCACAGAAGCAGAATCCATGTTCAACAAGATGAAGATGGCTGGCTGTTGTACTGATGTTGTTACCTATACCATGATGCTACATGCTTATAATGCAGCAGGTCAGTTTGTATGAGACTGACATGACTAGTGAATGTCGTGAAATAAATCATCTGCCTAGCTAAATACATCTCTTTTGTTTCTGTCCAAGTACAGAACACTGGAAAAAGGCCTGTGCTCTTCTTCAAGAAATGGAAGAGTATAATATCCAACCAGACACTATTGCATGTTCGGCTCTGATGAGAGCTTTCAATAAGGGAGGTGATCCATCGAAGGTTCTCATTCTTGCAGAGTTTATGAGAGAGAAAGAAATCCCCTTAAGCGATGCTATTTTCTTTGAGATGGTATCAGCCTGTAGCCTGTAAGTATCCACTCTATCTTGCAAATTGCCTTGATAAGCATGTTTGTCTGGACATGATAGATATCCTGCTCTCTTGATAATACATCATTATGCTCATGTTCCCCGAGTAACTAGCACAGAAAATTTGGGTGTAGATTACGAGATTGGAGAACAACGATTGAGTTAATTAAATTGATGGAGCCTTCATTCTCTGTTGTTTCAATTGGACTTCTGAATCAGCTTCTGCACCTTCTGGGGAAAAGTGGAAAAATTGAATCTATGATGAAGGTACTCAGATATTTTTCACATGTCTATCTTATATTATGATAGTTGTATTTGAAGAAACACTGCATTGAAACCGTAAACAATTTAATTATCCCTTTGTTTGACCTCTTGTTAAGCTTCTTATATAATAAATAACTTAAATCTTGGGGGTTATCAGTAGTGAGAGCTAATTTACTTGCTACTTTTATTCGTTATGTTTTATAAGCTAATCTTGCTCTGCATCATCTATGAACAAATGCAGTTCTTTTACAAGATTATAGGATCAGGTGCTGAAATCAACTGCAACACTTACTCGATCTTGTTGAAGAATCTTTTGGCTGTTGGAAATTGGAGGAAATATATTGAGGTGACTTATAATCAAATTTCTGTTGTTTCATACAAAATAAAATTTCATAACTTTTAAAAATAATAAATGTTATGGATGGTGTTCATTTCATCAATCTCCTATTGATAGATATGGTGGGTATCAACCTGGGGTTTCCTTAGGATCTTCTTACATTCATCTGAAGTGAGACCTGGGGTATCACAAGGTGTCTGTTTTCAAAGTCTTGAATCAATGTGTCCATAAGTTATATGAGGCATGCATTTGAACTCAAGCACTGGCACAACAGTTAGTGATTACTTGACTCCAAAAAAGTGGGTTGTTCTTTTCGAAATCCTAGTGAAGTTCGCTTTTCAGAATTGTCCCATAAGAGGAAAGCATGCATTGCTTCAATAATCAGAGTCTTGGTCAGTTATATGTTTTGAATATTAATGATCATAATTATAGTTAAGGAAATGTAAGTGATCAACGAGACTTAATCTGTCAGATTATGCTTCAATTTCTCTATTTTTCTATTATGGACATGCAAGTGCCAGGAATCAGGACTAGCCACTTTGCCCCCCACTTATTTCCCTAAAAAATGGAGACCTTCTATTCTTGGGTTAAAATGCATTTCTAGTTGATCGGAAAAACTCGGTGAATTCTTAGTGCAGGTATTGGAATGGATGGAGGAAGCCAGAGTTCAGCCTTCAAATGGAATGTATTTTGACATACTCTCCTTTGCACAGAAAAGTGGAGCCACTTATTCTTCTATCATACAGGAAAGAGTTGGTATGCAAATACTTGTCTCCCACACAAGAGAATCATGTTTTGGAACACATGCTTCTATCTAATATAAGTGAAAAGAATATTTAAACCTGGTCATTTCATTGGGTTGCTGTTTCTTATTCTGGTCACTGATGTTTTGCAGAATCGTTGAGAAGAAAATCTGGGAATGAAGTCTCGACAAGCAAGGTGTGAGAGCCTTCCAACTCTCCGCTGGTTAAATTGGGGGGGGGGGGGGGGAAGTTAACCATGCCCTGCAAGAGGAGTTTATTACATTTCCAGTAATATCTCCAAACTGTGGAAAGAAGATCGTTTTTCAGACGATGAGGAATGGAACTTTGGAGTAGGAAATGTATAACAAGAAATTAGTCACTGCAGTTGATGCTCCTGATGAAAGTTCATTGAGCTGGGTAATGCTAGAGCACTTTCTCAGTATGTCTATTGACGCCTGAGAGGTCCTTTGCTTTCAAAATGTCGTATTAGAATGCAGGTTATGTCTGTGATCAAGGATGATGCCAGAGTGTCATCTGCAATTGTAGCAGGGGATGGAATTGGCCTAATGTGAGGAACAAAAGATGATGAGAATACAAAGTCATTACTAGCGTCATTGTACCTGTGAGAATATGGAGTTAAGTGACAGTGTAATGTCCAATCCCATCAACATTGAGAATCTGGTTTACAAATGCAATCTATTATGTTCTCAAGAACACGAGAGGATTTCGATCTGATCTTGATTAAACCCGCCACTCAAGAGTAGACAATCCACCGTCGACAGAATGGTGATCCAGGCTGCTTTACTGGTTCAACGATGTCCTGTTTGTGCCGGATAGGTCGAAGACTATGAATGCTTGTTTGCTCAGTGTAGTTTCTATCTAGTTTCTCTTTGGCGGAAAGACTTAACTACACAAGCAACACCATGGCTGGCATATGATCTAGTTCTGTGAAGCATTGTGAGGCAGTCGTTGGATAATGCAGCTGGTGAAATAGTCCTGGTCTTTTGTCTATAATATCTGTAGACATAAAATCCTGAAATTGGTGTCTTTGTAATAAGAAAAGGAATATTTTTTTATTAAAAAAATGAGTATTCCTTGATCTTTCTTTTTCCGGAATGTATTAGGCATCTTGTTTTTTTTTTATAAAAAAAAATACTTATTTTCTTTCTCGTACTTATAATAGTTCCTCTCTATTTTCTTTTCAACAAGTTCCTCTCTATTTTGGTCTTGGATGAGCATTTCTATATTAAAATCTCTATATTTACGAGGAAATTATTTTCTAATAATTTTTATATTCTTTATTTGGATTTGAACCAAAATAATAATATTAAAAAAAATGTCTATCAATTGCTATTAAAATTATGGTTATTAACTCGAACTAGACGAGTATCCATCAACTTAGGTTTAATGTTGTTGATCTCACCAAATCTGAAATCAATTTTTTTTTATTCAAAATAATATTCTTAATAAAAATTAATATAATTAAGATAAAACACATCACCATCCTCCGAAAGAGGGGGGGGGGGACATCAGTCAATTGGTGCCCATTTTGCCTGAGAGGTTCAAATGCTAGTCACCTAAAAAGCAGGCAAAAAAATAATTAAACCTTCGCAATAATTACAACTACGACGTCGTTTTCAAACATGACACGAAGCACCTCCAAAACTGGCAGTTGGCTTCCACATCCACCAGCAAGCATCCATATTCCATACTCTTTCAAAACACTTTAAGTTACCGAATTACCCTTTTCCCCCTCCTAGCCGTTATACCCCATTTCATCATGTAACAACCCTGAAACACCATCGTCATTTCCAAACCGATCTAGGACATCTCCGTCATTTCATCTTCCCTCCCCTCTTTACTTCAGTGAAAAACAACAGTCAAAAAGATGCTTCCTTTTCAATTCTCAATTTGTTAGTTTTTTTCTTAAATCAAATCATGGCGTCTTCTTCTGATCCGGTCCTAAAACCAGAAATCGGAGGCGGCGTATGTGGTGGCGGAAGCGGAGGAGGCGGAGGTGGTGGAGGAGAGAGCTCAGAGGCGGCGGTGATAGCAAACGATCAGTTATTACTATACAGAGGACTAAAGAAGCCAAGGAAGGAGAGAGGATGCACCGCTAAAGAACGTATTAGCAAAATGCCTCCTTGTACTGCTGGTAAACGTAGCTCCATTTACCGTGGCGTCACCAGGTATAAATATACGTATCCGTGGGTTTAAAGGTGCCTGTATACGTATGTACAAGGTTCTTTCTTAGGGTTTCGGTTTAAAGTTTTTAGCTTTTTTATCTTTTTGTATAATTGAGTGTGATTGTGTTAGGCAAAGTTGAAGACAGTTAGTTGCTTGTGCTATGTGTATTATGTGTTTGACAATACGTGTAAATGAGGGTTTAGAGGAAATAAATGGTTGTGGGAAAAAGTGTTGAGGTAATTCAGGAGGTTTGGAAATGCTAATTTTAATAGGATATTTGATGCAAGGCTTCTGGTGGATCAATGTAGTAGAATGGGGCCTGGAAAAGAAAGGGATTGTTTTTTTTTTATTTAAATAAAATAAATGTGATTTTGGGTACCTTGGATTGTTAAGGGTAGTCAATAGCAACACAGAATTATGATTTGATGGCTGATCACATTTCTATTGTTTGGTTTGGTCAATAGGCATAGGTGGACTGGTCGATATGAAGCTCACCTTTGGGATAAGAGTACCTGGAACCAGAATCAGAATAAGAAGGGAAAGCAAGGTCTCTCTCTCTCTCTCTCGCTTCCTCCCTCCCTCTCTTCTTTCTTTACAATGCAATCATGGGTATATCATGCAAACTGACACTGGCTTTGTCTCCTTGTTGTGCTTGGAATGGTCGGCCGGGCGCGTTCTTCCAGTATACTTGGGTATGTTACTGGCTTATACAATCTTTTTCTTGAAATATGCTTATACTTGTGCTCTTCATATTTATTGGATTTATTAAGTACTACTCACTTGCAGGGGCATATGATGACGAGGAAGCTGCTGCTAGGGCATATGATCTAGCTGCTTTGAAATATTGGGGCCCTGGAACACTCATTAATTTTCCAGTGAGATAAAAACTCCAGTTGGACCTTTCTTAGTTTCTTGTACAGAGCTCATTCGTGTTTTTCTGTTTACTGATTAAGTTTTGTCACAATGTCCTTCAGGTTACTGATTATATGAGAGATCTTGAAGAAATGCAGAATGTCTCAAGAGAAGAGTATCTGGCATCTCTTCGGAGGTGTGTATCTAGTCTGAAAAACATACCGTTTACAGTAATCATGCTGTTTCTAATGGTGGATGTTTTCTGCAGAAAGAGTAGTGGTTTTTCAAGAGGAATCTCAAAGTACCGTGCGCTATCTAGGTATGCTCTTGGAACCTTTTACTTTTTTCTGCACAAATTATCCTTTCATTTATGGTACCTTTTGCTCTTCCCTAAAGCATTCTTTTGGTGTATGATTGCCTAATCACATATGCTTAAAATATTACTAATTTTTTGTTTCTGCTTTCAGTCGATGGGACTCATCTTATAGTCGTGTGCCTGGATCTGAATACTTCAGTAACGTAAACTATGGTAAGGTCGGATTTCTTAATTCAGGGGTTCTCTATTTATCATTAATCAAGACACCAAATTATATTAAAGAATTCTGCAGTGTTATGTTGCCTTGCAAAATGGCCTTTTGACAATAAATTGGTGACTGAAGGCTCCTGTGAGTATTTAAATTCTCCCACCTAGTTTACCTCCAAAATTAATGCCATCTAAGGGCAATATTTCATTATAAGGTGCAGGTGATGATCAAGCAGCTGAGAGTGAATACAGTTTTTGTATTGAGAGAAAGATAGATCTGACAGGCTATATTAAATGGTGGGGTTCCAATAAAAATAGTCTGGCAGAGTCTATGACAAAGTCATCCGAGGATACAAAACATTGTGCTGACGACATTGGCAGTGAACTTAAAACAACAGAACGAGAAGTGCAATGTACTGAGCCATACCAGATGCCCCGTTTAGGCTTATCTGTTGAAGGAAAAAGGCATAAAGGTTCTAAGATATCTGCTTTGAGCATTTTGTCACAGTCAACTGCATACAAGAACTTGCAAGAGAAGGCATCAAAAAAGCAAGAAACTGTCACTGAAAATGATGAGAATGAAAACAGAAATAATATCAACAAGATGGACTATGGCAAAGCAGTTGAGAAGTCAACAAGTCACGATAGCAACAGTGAGAGGCTTGGAGCTGCATTAGGAATGACTGGGGGATTGTCTCTTCAAAGAAATGTTCCATTGACTCCTTTCTTGTCTGCTCCTCTTCTGACCAACTACAACACAATCGATCCCTTGGTAGACCCCATCCTTTGGACATCTCTTGTTCCTGCTCTTCCTACTGGACTTTCTCGAAATCCTGAGGTAGGTTTATTCTCGCTTAAAGCTTCTCAATATTTCTTTCTTTTTTCTTAATCTGCAATCCTCCATTTCTCGTGTCTATTTCCTTGCTAGAGTATAAGAATGTTTCTTTTAAAAAACTCTCAAGAAGATAAATTATTATAAATTTATGAGCAATCATGAATCAGTTTCAGAGGTCAGGAAAATTGTTGTCGTCTTGAGTGAGTTGATCTCTCAGTGTAGAATACCAGAGAAACATCATAGTGTAGAATACCAGAGAAACATCACCTATAACTAATATCCTGTCCGAAATTTGATCCCAAGAAAACTTGGTCATGTAGTTTCGCATGTCCTGGGAAGCATTAAAGCTGTGAGGTTTTCTTGGTAAAGCGTGGAATCAGACGGCAGGGTGCTCGCCTGTAGTTTTGAGATACACTAATACTACTCAGTAATCTCACCTGTCATTACAAGAGTACAAAGTTGACACTATGGTAAAGCTCTGCCATGATTTATTGTTGCCTGTATAATTGCTTGATTAAATCCTTTAATGTTGTGATGCAGGTTACAAAGACTGAGACCAGTTCATCTTATAGTTTCTTTCGGCCAGAGGAGTGATGGTGTCTCAACTCTTACTCCGCCCTTTACAGGAAGGCAGATGTTCTATTTGGGAAAAGAAGAGCAGGAATTGGGAGATTTTAGCATCAGATCCCTCAGAAAGCCAGATGTTCTTGTAACCTGAGAAAAAAAAAAAAGCAGATATTTGGAAGGTTTCAGTGTGAAAAATCCAAGGAAAAGTGTCCTAATTGCAATTTTTTCTTCCGAGATAAGGCTTACTTCTTTTTACAGGTTTGCTTACGTTTGTTTCAGAGAATATACAAAGACATTATATGTACATTAATCACATGTAGACTTTCTATACTCGCAGCTGATGTACACGAAGTTCCAGAATTCAGTACCCCCAAGAAATATATATATGTGTGTGTGTGTGTGTGTGTGAATTCTATCTATGACGCAGAAAAGGGAAAACGACACATGTTTTGCATAGAAATGAAAATGTTGAACTCCCGGCCATATTGTTAAAATAGTGAGTTCACTAGTAAAATTATACGAGTGAAACACGAAAAAAATCAGACTAAAAACTTGAAAATTAATAAAATTATATTTAATTTATGTAAAATTTGTAAACTTGTTTGATTTTATAAGTTTACTAAATTTGTGATATAAATCAAGTCTTGTCCAAATTTAATCTTAAAATATATGCTAATTAGTTTTGTGAAGTTGAACATATCTTTCAAACAATACATTGAACAGAGCTGAAATTTTATAGAGAAATATTAGATACATGAAAATATATTATGGTAAATTTTCAGGTCAAATAGAGTTTGGGAACATAATATTTCAGATAATCAAAGTTAGTAGATAAATCTTGTCAAATATGTCAAACTAGACATTTGTGTATTGTTTGAGACATATCTAGAGCTACTGGTGAAATTTTATTGCGATTAAAGTTAGGAGGGAAACTAGGTATCTGAAGCTTTCCAATTATATATCATAGGTCTAGTAATTTATTCAAGTGAGAGAGAATATCATGTTTGAAATCAAAATTCAAATTTACCAAGAATATGTGAAAATTGAAGATTAGAAACCATATGGAGGAATTTTAACATTAAGATTTTTTTTTTTTTTTTGAATAATTATCTTTAATTTGATTTTTTTAGTGTATTAAACATTATTTGAGGATATATTTCATTATTGAATTTATATTAGTTAATTACTAGCTTAGGTTCATTAGCTTTCAACTTAAAAGGAGACCATTAGGTTAATTCTCTTGTATTGAGAAATTTTATTCTAAGACTTTTTATTTCTTTATATCATTAATTTATTAATTTATATTATCTATCTATCTCATTTTATTTAGATCACTCATTAATTATAATATTATTAACTAATTTTATCAGATTTTAATGTAATTTAATTTTTTAGTTGGAATTGTCAATATATAATTAGTAAAAAAAATTATTTATGTTTTTATGATTTTACAATTTGAGTTTATATTGTATTTTTTATGTCATGTTAAAAAAAAAAAATTAACAACCTTACTCCAGCATATCAAAAAAATAATAGATTAAAAAATAAAAACTTGAATGTTCTTGTTCTAAGATTTGGTCTTGGCCAGTGGAAGACATGGTTGATCTGGACTGGTAAGATGAATAGGTTATAAGCTGATTTACAAGCAACCTTTATCTGATAATTATCAAAAAAATAAAAATAAAATAAAAATAAAAACCTTCATCTAAACCCTATACTTCTGATCTTTTCGATGTTGTTGCTCTCCGTTCCTATTGGATGGATAGCGCCTCCTCCCCCAACTCAAAGACAATTTATTCCCCCCACACCAGAGGAGGCTTTGCCAAAATCTGAACCGCTGCCATGTGATTATTGATAGAGCTTATTATCCAACTTATCAATTTTTTTATGGCTGCGCGAGGATAGGCAGCCACGTCTATTGCGACTGCCCAAGTGCTGGTGGATTCTGCTTGCATATGGGCTGTGGTTGGCATAGCTAGGACAGTTACGGCTAGCACCAGCAGTGGTCTAAATCCATTACGTGGTTAGCCATTCAAGAGACATTATTCCATGTTTAAATTTGTAGTTCCATAGTCAGTTTTATCTTGAAAAGAGAGGTGGTATCTGTATTTTATAAATTGTCCTTAACTTTTAGTTAAAGTGGGATGCTGATATTATCATAGCCCCTGGTCAACAAGCTTGGAAGCAAAGAGCATGTAACCCACTTCTCACCGATGGTGTTATTACATGGTTGGCTTCTCAGGAAGTGTTGTCTCCCTAAGAAGAAAAAACAATGAGCACAGGAGCTACCAGGAAGATGATTCTATGAACATGGATTGAGGAAGCTCTTCGTCACTTCATAGCAAAGCCACGTTTGCATGGAAAATCATATAAATGCCGCATTGAGAATAGTAGAGACAACTCTGACAGCCATTAGTTGACTTGATATCGCAATGCATAACACATTTCTTTGATTCTTCATGCAGATAAACAGTGCTGACGACAAATCAAAAACTACATTGAACCTTGTCTTCCATGGTAGTTGCATGCCATTTCTAAGAAGATGATTGTTTAGACTTCCATTTGACATGTAACCATAAGCAAGCAAAAATTCACCTCCGTCAGTGCTCCAACCTATCAATAGCATAATGTTCCCATGTTCTAACTGACTCGTGATTATTAATTCAGTGGTGAAGACTTCTTCAGCATGTTTATATCCTATGTCTATTTACAGCAACCTTATAGTTGGGATTACTTAGTTATCCCTTGTAAACACATCCAGTACCTCCTTGTCCCAACATTCTCTTGCTTGAAAAGTTACTGGTAGCAGAAACTAGATCGGGAAAGCCATCTCTTCTGTCAGAACTTCTCTTGCTAATTCTAAGATTGTACGAGGGCTTTTTCCATAGATTTTCTCTCTTCTTTGTCACTATAAGCCCTACTGCTTTGTGATCATCAGAAGAATACAAATAATAGTACCTAGTTTCCAGTTAACCTTACCTTTCCGTACCAAGCATTTCTGTAGATTTCTCTAGAAACCCCCAAGAGATTAGGGGGTCTATCTTGGTTACCTGAACTGGGATTCTACCGAGATGAACTTTCTTGTATGGATGTTGCTGTTGGAATGCACGAGAGACATCTCTTCGTGGTTACTTGTTTGAGGCAATTTGGGTTTACAGACGTTGTGTTGTACTCTGTTATGTGTTTCAAGATGGAACAACATTAGTGGTTGGAAGACTAGGAACGTGAAAGGAGAGGTCAGTAACTTGTTTGAAGTGTCATGAATGAAAGTTTTGCAAATGAGAAAATGGGTCTACAGAGTTTGGAGGTAGCAAGGCTTTGGTGCTAGTATTTCAAAACATCAACACAGAGCAGCAGGTGGCTTGTGAAGGTCTTATTTGAGAAACATGACAGGAGTCGACAGCACGGCATAGATACTACCAAGAAATCTAAAAAAAAATGGAGTTAGTGATGAGCTGGCCAAAGATCTGAACATGGAAATGGGCAACCAGAATTGTCCATGTCCCTTTTTTTGGTTCAACGTGACAAACCGTTACTGAGGTGATATAATAGAATAACTGAAACGAAGTATTATATACAAAAATTAAAGCAAACAGCTGAAGAATGATCTATCAGCAAGGAAGCAGCTTTCGCATTTCATATCAGTGCCAATATATCTCCAAGTAATTAAAAGTTTTGTTATTTCTCTACTTGGAATATCAGTGACATTTCCGAGGAAAAACCTAGAAACTTGAGAATAGATGAAGATGAAGTGGAAATCTTTGAAATGGAAGTAGATTTTGTAATCATACAAAGGTCAATAAAAACTTGACAAGCTTAATGGCCAATACTCGATGTAATGGGGGTGCATTTGAATCAGCAGGTGAAGGTACTAATATCCAGAGAGCAATACACATTCTTCTGATTCTTCATGGAGACAAAGCGACGCGAATGCAAAGTCAAGAGCTATATTGAACCTCACCTTCAGTGGAGACGCGTTTCATTTCTGAAAAGATTATTATCTATACTTCCATTTGATATATACACGAACCTATCAATTGTACAACATTCCTACATTCCAACTGAGTCATGAACTATTTGATAAGTGTTGTTATTGCAAGCCGAGACAAGAACCATATTGACTGCTGCAAGAACCTTACTAATTGTCGGATATCACAGAGATGGAGATGGAAACAAGATACTAGTAGCAGGGGGTGATTCCTGGGTACTCGTTGAAAAAATATTTGATAGAACAAATACAGCAGATCACAGTCCTTATGTCGTTGCTTATGTCGCGAAAAAATTCAAATCACCAAAACAACATGAATTTCTAACCATGTGAGCTTCCTTTGAGTATCTTTTGTGCAGTTAATAGTATCGCAGGGGAAAAAATCAGTGTGTATGGTACAAAACTTTAGGGATGCACAGAAAACTGTGCCGCCCACTTTCTTATTACAGAAAAATCAGGCTCTTATTTCTTACAGTGAACTGTAAAAAGAAACAAAAATCTCTTCCTGCGGTTGTCTATGGACGATGTTTTACAACAGGTTTGCTTCTGGAACAGAACATATGAAAATTAAGCATGCAAAAAGCTCAACCGTCCGAATGCACTTGATTCAACTAAACACCAATCTCGATCTAGATGCAGTCGGCTTCGTGAATTTACTTTTACTGTTGTGTTATTTGAAATCATTTTCTCCATTGTTTGACTGCAGGCATCTGCAGTCGCCAAAATCTACCATAGCTGCTCTGCATTTCCATGTATAGAGAGTCCAACTCAGGGACGCCGTTTTCCATTTCCTGCATATTTCTTTTGTGTCAGCTGTTTTTCATTCCGGCATATTTTCTTCGTGCCAGTTGAAACATTTTTCTTCGTTGTTTGACTGTAGGCTTCCATGGTTGCCCAACTCTACCATAGCTGTTTTGCATTTCCACGCATCCAGAGTTCATCTCAGGGACACCGTTTACCATTTCCTGTATATTATGTCGATGTAAAAGGGACTTCGTCCAAGGGAGAAGGTGAGTATCCAAATCATATCCCACGGATTTCATTCTGCATAGAAGATAAATGGCACGGTCCTTTCCCATTTCACCCTTTCTACGGACAAGTTTTGTCAGTATTCGATTGGCAACCCGTCGTCTCAACAGGTAGCCTTTCTCGATGGTGTAAAGGAAAACATCAATTGCACGGTCTAGATTCCCTTCTTTCAATAGAAAATATATCAATTTCACACAACAAGGGGGTGTAATAACAACTTTGTACTCTTCAAGGATTAAGAATATCTTCATAGCTTCACCTACCCTTCTTGTTTGACACAACCCAATTAGCCAAATAGCATATGGACCTAAATCAAAATCATTTAACTTGAAGTCCATCTCAAGCAAGCCTCGAACAGCCTTTTCCACTTCTTGCTTCTCAAAGTATCCTTCTATAGCTTTAATTGCTTCATCTTCCTGACTACGAATGTTCCTGAGATACTTCAACCAGAGACTAAAAGCTCGTGGCAACTCCATTCTCCTGCACATCCAAGTCATCATTGTTCTATAAACTGCAGCATCAGGTGTACATCCATTCTTCTCCATCTGGTCAAAGACCTTGTAGGCATCCTCTTCTCGTTGAAACCGTAGAAGCCCATTAATAAGAGTTCCATACGTAACAGTATCAGGTGAGAGCCCCTTGAATTGCATTTCCCTGAAGAGTTTATAAGCACCATTAAAGTTGCCTAACTTGCAAAAACCATTGACCAGAATGTTATATGTATAAATGCCTGGTGCATCCCCGCTGTCAGCAAGTTGCATGAGAGTCCTGTAGGCCTTATGAATCAAGCCTGAGTCACACAATTGCTCCACCATTTTTTGTAGGCTTGCTGAATCAAGAACGTGACTGGGCCCCTGAGAAAGACGAAGAAACAGAGAAGGATTTCTCCCTATCTCCATCTTATAAAACAGAAGGTGAGCTTTCTCGAGCTGGCCAGTTTTACAAAGTCCATCAATAAGGGAATTGAATGTAACTGCAGAAGGATAACATCCAAGCTTCTCCATCTCATTGAATATTTCTTGGGCATCCCTGGTAAGACCATTTCTACACATACCACTAATGAGAATGGAGTAAGTTTTAACATTAGGGAAGCAATCGTGCCTAGAAATCTCAAGTTGTAGAGACCGAGCCTCACTCAAAAGACCCATATCACAGAAACCTTTGATCAAAACGTTATAACAAACAGTATCAGGAACCACACCACTCTCTGTCATCTCATTCAACAACTCCAACGCATCCCTAACCTTCCCTGCTTCTGCTAACCCCTTCATCATTATTGTATACAAATAAACATCAGGCTTGACATTATCCTCGATCATTTTCCTATACAACAGTTGCACATCTTCATATTTCTTGGCTCTAAACAACCCACGAATCAAACAACTGTACCCGCGCACATCAAGCACATATCCGTCCTTCTCGAACAACCTTAACAGAGAAAAGGCCTCATCAACTCTATCTAACATACAAAACCCATTAAGCAAAGCATTGCAAGTAACAAAATCAGGACCGATCCCACTATCTTTCATCTTATCAAACAATCTATAAGCATCATCAACCCTCTTGGATCTACACAGCCCGGAAATAACAACACAATACGTAAAGGCGTCAGGCAAAATACCTCTTTGTGTCATTTCATCAAACAAGTGAAGCGCATCCTTTACATTGCCACTCTTACACAACCCATCAATCAAGATACTAAATGTAGCTACATTCGGCAAACAATTCAACTTCATCATTCTAGTATAAACAGTTAAAGCTAATAAAATAAAATTCTTTTGAATCAAAACATCCAAAATCATGTTATAAGTGTAAACATCAGGCGAGCAATCAAAATCCCTCATTGACCCGAAAGTTTCCATAGCTTTATCGGTCAAACCCATCTTCAAATACACTTTAATCAACACAAAAAATGCATCGTTATGCACCTTTATGCCACCATTTTTAAGAGCTTCAAGTGTTTGACAGTACATCTCAAGCCCGTTTTGGTTAATGAGCAAGTCAGTGATTAAATCACAAGATTCCCATGCACGAAAACGCTTGAAATTTGATGCCCAGATAAAGAAACGAAAACCCAGTTGAGGGTTTGGTGGGTTTTGGATTATAGAGGTAACAATTTTTGGTGAGAGAAACGGGACCATGGGTTCTAAAGCTGGTTCCATTGGGTTTATAGTTTTAATAACGGTGAATACTTCATCGGAAATAGAAGTTTCTTGTATGGCTGAGGTGTGAAGGGATTGAACCCATGGCGGTTTTGGGTGAGAGAAATGGCGTTGAAGTAGAGAGTGGGGTTTCATGAACAATAGAGAGTTGAGGTTCATGGTTATAGTTAGATGATTGATGGGTTTTGAGAATAATAATGCATGAGAGGGACATACCAGATTGAATTTGAGGTTGTTGTTGTTTTTCTGTTGGATTTGTATGACCAAGGTTTTTGTTTTTGCTTTTGTTTCTTTTTCTATTTTCTGTCTGGCTAGTGAGAAAATGGTGGCAACAGGCAAACATGAAAGCATGTTTGGTTCTCTAGAACATATGGAGTGTTGATTTCTGTCTCTCCATTTTTCCATGCCACTTTTGAGTTTCTTTTCTTGAGCAAGCAATATAGGAGTTAATGAGAAAATTATTTTGAATTGTTGTCATGAAAAATAAATTTTTAAAAACAATTATTGTTATAATACTACACATTTTCTGTTTTCTAAAAAAATGTTTAATTTTTTCCTTATAACATGCTTAGATTTTCAGATAATCATTTTTTTTAAGAAATATAAAAAGATAGGAAGTTTATCCCTGGATTTTCAGCAGTAAATTGATACATATCATCCTTGAAAAGACTGCCATATTTATATTGGGATCGAAGTTTAGGGCATGTTCATTAATGAAAAACTATTTTTCATTTTCAATTCTAGTATTCTTTATTATTTTTTATTTTTCAATAGAAAATTAAGAAACATGTTATTTGTTGAAAAAATTGTATTAAAAAGTTGTTAAGAACATCTAAAATATGTTTTTTTAACTTGGTATAAATTTAAAAAACTAGTTTTTCAATTTTTGTTATGAAGAAATATTGTACTTAAATATGAATATTTAAGTTCTAGTTTTTTATTGACTTTAATTTTCTAAAAATTAAATATTATTCTATATCTGAAAAGCCTCTAAAAAATTGTGGTAAAGCTTTTCTTTTTCATTTCATCGCAACAAAATCATTCCCTCGTAATGGGAAGATTATATACATTTATGTAATCTATTCCCATCCAAAGTGGATTTTATTTTCTCATTTCCTCCCATCCTTGATTTTACTCGAAGTCCTTTGACAAGGCTGGATCCAATGAAGTTTTTTCTTTTCTGGTTTCGGCTGGTTAGTATGCTTTGATTAGGCCGTCGATGGATTCGGCCACAAAGTGCTCATGTTTCGGCTGGTTAGTACGCTTTGATGGCCCAGTTAGCTTATATGTACTTCTCGTTATTTCTCGTGAGATAAATAGCTCATGAAAAGACCAAAAAAATAATCTAAATAAGCATTAAAAGAAAAACCAAACCTAATAAGTGTTCCATTTTGGACTCCTTATGGTTCATTATAGATTTGTATGATGATTGCACAAATTTACCCTTCATAAACAAAGCTAAACAACTTAGTTTAGGGGGTAATATAGTATTTTTCACGGGACACATATGCTGTTATAAAATTGAGGGGGTAAATCAGCATTTTTGTCTTTTGCTTGCATGGTATATGGACTCAAATACTCTCAGTTGAAAAATTTTATTAACCTTTTTGTGCAGGGGCATTTCTTAATTTTTAATTTCAAAAGCAATGTAAAATATCTAAATTACCCTTCAAGGTAAAAAATTTATAATTAATATCTAAGGGGTTTTTTTCTCTTTTCCACTCAAGTTAGGTAAGGGTTAGTTTGGCATTTTAATAAGTGCAAAAAAAAACAATTTTGTTGATTTGTGTAACATACGCCTTAACTAGTGGGAGGAGTTTACGCCCTTCTTACAGCTTGTGTAGGCTTTCCAGCAATGTTTGTAGAAGGCTAGAAGCAAGCCAAGTCCTTGCCGATGGACATGCGTGCAAACCACCGGTGTGACTCATGTGAATTTTTTTCTTATCCTTTATTTTCTCTTTTTTCTCTTGAAAAAATACAAAAGTTTCTTTTTATTAAATTTTTTTTATTAAATTTGATTTTTATTCTTTTTAATTAATGTTTGTTTTGCTTTTAATGCTTATTTAAGTTTTTTTTCAATTTCATCCCTAATCATTTAATTTAATTTAATTCAGTTCAACCCTCATTATTTTTATTACTTTTTTTTATTATTTTCTTAATGTATTTATGTTTTTCAATTTTGTTCCTCAACATTATATTTGAATTAGATTTTGTGTTCAATTTTATTTCTCATTCAAAGTATTAAATTAATGTATTTTTCTAATAATTTTAATGTTATGATGTTAAAAATTAAAAAAAAAAAATATTTTAATATATTTTTATCTGAAAATCATTTTTATAAAAACACATTAAACTGCATTACCAACCACATACTTAAATTGAAGAATAAACTCTTATTGTAGCAGCAAAGCCATGCAGGTATTATATTGAGATTAGCAAGTGGATTGATTACATTAACCTCAATTTTAAAATGAAATCATTAAAGCACGTGCTAGTGTTAACAATTCTAGTTGATTCAAAGTTAGTAATCTAAACACTCCTTCAACCCCTATTTTCACATAAAGTAGTCATGATATAACCACGGTCAACGTTACACACCATTTAAATGTGGGCTTTTTTTTTTTTCCTGGATCTCTTGAAACATATACATGCAATGAAAATAATAAATTTAAAATTTTTCAAGCTCCCATTAAATATATCTAAAGTTATTTAGGGTTTATACAAAGATTGTTTAAAGATCAGATATTGTTTTTAGCTTTAAATAATTGTTTTAATACTAGGCTGTCGCAAACCACAAGTTATCCAATTATTTGGCCTCTAAAAGTAATCTACATAAATCACCGATAATAAATCTCGTAAATCCTTTAAGGGGAGAGAAATTATTATACCTTGGAGTGGTAGCTATTTTTTTTTTGTGTTTCTGTATAATACTTTACTCGCCTTAAAAAATAAAAGATATAACTTTATATTTATAAGAAAACCTAAAAAACCCTATAAATAGTAAAATAACATCACATATATTATCATGGGCTAAATTTAAAAACTTTCAACCATATCCTTACTTGATTGTTATAGGTCTAAAATTATAATTTTATATATTAATTATATTCTAGTCTTCAATTTCTAAAATTTATTTACATTCAAGTCAACTCTATTAATCATTCCATTTTAATTTCTGACCAATTATTCCCATGTGTGTGACTCATTAGATTTCATGGGAAGTGGACTCAAATATAAATCATAATCTTAAATAAAATAAGATTAAATAAATTAAACAATTTAATTTATTATCAATTTGACAATTGATTGATTTATATTTGAAGATCAAGTATAATGTTCAATAAAATATCATGATCTTCTAAATATTAAGAAAATCATTTGACTTAACCTATCAGTGATCATTTTTTCAATATAATTATTATCTTTTTATTAAGAATATTATAATTTAAACATTATAGCACAAAGTATATTTGTTTTGTTAAATCGTTTTATTTCTCAACACTATAGTAATTGATTCTTTAAATAAAATTTAAAACTCTTTTCAAATTTTATTTCATCTAGGTTAAGGAATTCACAATTAATACTATATGAGAACAGATGAAATATTTTTTTTCTAATTCACCAGGGTGATGAATCATCTTTTAATTACTCAAATACCTTCATATAGTCTACGTCATACCCCATATTTGCCCATTTGTTACCCTTGTTTAGGACAACATGTGGTCGGGATCAAATCATAATACCCTATATAAGATAACTTGATGATCTAAAGATTAAGGATCGCTTACACAACTATCACGTGAGCCTTTTAATTGATATAAGTGATATCTCCAAATGAAATTATCTTACAAGTCGGTTCGGTATACATGTCATCCTATAAGCACTTACATATTAATTTTATATACCTCTCATATCCCAATTTATACGAGCTGCTACTTCATTTCATAAAAATAAAAAAAACATAATATACATCGATCTTAATAGCTCTAATTACTGTCCAATTTTAATATAATACTCATTGGGAATAATATTTTGATGCAACATGAATCTCATAATTATAACAACTTTTTAGTTTTATATGCAAAACATTTTTGTTTCATGAACTTTATCTTTACTATAGATTCATTAATCAAACATTAGATTTATTAATCAAGTATAATTGAATGCTAAAGATAAAAAACCTTTATTAATAATAAATATATTTTACAATAATAAAATAAATGCTACGTGTAACCAGCTGATTATCTATATGGCATATTCATTAACATTTTATTCTTTAAATTTTACTTCAAAACTAGGTTACTACAAAATATGATCAAATGTTGATTTGATTTTTGTAGTAGTGGCTTTGATAGTAATAAGTATCTCACTCGCAACTTAAATCATACCATTAGAATAAACCGATAAAAAAATAAAGAAAATTATATAGTTCTTTTTTTATTAAGAAAAACTATGTTAACTTTTCAAGCCCGTGACCTGAGTCATTAAACCTGAAGCACCCAATCTATAAAAATTATGAAATCTAATTCTTAATCAATTATATGCTAAAGAATGATTTAAAAAAAAATCCCTTATACAAAAAGATTCAAAAAATAAAAATTCAAATAGTGACGAACAAAATTAAAATACAAAATAAATTTTAAATTTAATTGAAGAGTGAAATTGAAAAAAAAAATCAATATAGTATAAGACAAAAAAAATTAAAAAGGATCGGCTTAAAATTGAAATAAAAAATAAAAATAATGTTGTAATTAAAGGATGAAATTGAAAAAAAATAATAACTTTTACAAAAGAGCCAAGAAGAAAATTAGAAATCAAAACAACAAGGACCAGATCAAAAAATATAATACCATTAACTTGAATGAAATGATGAATTAAAAACCAATAAAACTTTTGCAAAAGGATCAAAGCAACAAAAAAAAATCTAAAGAATGAGGATCAAATTAGAGAATGTAATATTAGATATATTGAGATTTAATGATAAAATTGAAAATAAATAAAACTTCTACAAAAAGGCCAAGACCAAAAATAAAAACTAAAAAAATAAAGACTGAAGTTGAAATATCAACAATTAAAAGGATCAAGTTGTAATTTTTAGAGAGGAAAGAGAAAATAAAGTATATAAAAAAGGTTCATTGGTAACAAACTAGATCACAGCCGGAGACATGTGTTGCACCAACAAGAAGAGAATACAAAAGCTCTTCTAATAGCATGACAAGAGAGCATTTTTTTTAATATCAGGAGGCATCGCACATGAGCTGCGTAAAGGGCGCTGACACCTCCTACGCGCCCCCAATTGTGAGAAAATAAAGGATAAAAAAAGGTTAACTAGTGACAAACTAGATCACCACCGAAGACGTGTTGAACCAACAAGAAGAGAACACAAAGGTTCTTCCAACAGCACGACAAAATAATATTTTTTTTTAATATCAGGAGGCATCGCACATGAGCTGCGTAAAGGGCGTTGACACCTCCCACGTGCCCTTGGGTGTGAGAAAATAAAGGATAAAAAAAAGGTTCACCAATAATAAACTAGATAACCACCAGAGACATGTGTTGCACCAACAAGAAGAGAACACAAAGGCTTTCCTAACATCATGACAAGAGTGCATTTTTTTTAATATCAAGAGGCATCACACATACGCTGTCTAAAAGGTGCTGACACCTCCCACACACCCTCGGGTGTGCTATTTGAACATGTTATTTTTTTTTAGTTAAATATAGAAGTGCTTCTGGGTTAACTCTCTAATTGCAAAAAAAAAAAAAAAACACTATGAAAAAACAAAAAGGCCCTTTGACCTCATGCTTAATTTTTTTCATTTTAAAGGTATTTTTGTCGTTTTATTGTGCATTCTAATTGTTTATTGTTTTTAATATTTGATAAAATACCAAATTTCTCTCAATTTAAACAACAATAATGAAACAACATCGTGAAAATATAAAAATACCCCTTAATGCTGGGTTTAAATTTTTTTCTTCCAATAATATTCTAATCATTTTATTATACAACTAAGATGAAAAAGTATTTAGTTATTTTTGGTTAATTTAAATTATTGAATGTTATTCTAGGTCAATTTAAAAATAACAAATATACGGCGCAAAAAGATTTTAAACAATATCAATATATCTAGAGGCACAATAATTTTTCATGACCAAATAGGTTTTGTTAAAATCGACTTTGGGTGTTCCGGTCAAGCTTCCAAGGAATAATTCCATGGCATCACCCTCTACCCGTTGGCCACCATAGGTGATGGAGGAAACGTGCCTTTTAATTTCTTAACCATGGGATAAGGAATAAGGTCCCACTGCACTCTCCTACATCAGCCAGTGCACAAAAATTTAAAAGGTCACTGAATTATTGATAATTTATAATCTTGTAAATTTCATCTTCTTCGTCTTTTATTAAAGATCATAAAAAAAAAGAAGAGAGAAAAACAGCCTACGTACGATGCATCTGAGAAGTGGCGACCCGCACAACAAAGAAACAAACTAATGGAAAATCGATATTCATTAAAAAAAATAATCGATATGGAGGATTCTATGTCCCTACATATATATTACTTTTCATTGCAATAAAATAGTTATTATTTTATTTTTTAATAAAAAATTAATTAATTTATTATCGGGATAACACAGTCTATTTTTATAGTTTATTATTCATTATAAGATTAATTGGAAACAATTTAATCATTTTATATTTTAAAAACACAATATAATGACTAAATTATCTTTAAAATTAAATGTTTTCAAACTAGCATCTAGTAACTTTTTGTATTTTCAAATTAGTTTTTTTCATAATTATCAATTTCAATAAGACACCTTTTGCTTTATTATTTTTTAGAGTTTATAGGTTTGGTCAAAAACTTATGGCCATGGTCACCAATTTCAAAAATTAAGATGGGTTAATTTTTATATTATTTTAGATTTTTTAAAAAAATTAATTTTTTTTTATCAATTTCATCATTTAATATTTAATTTATCGGGAATTGGTCCTCATGTTTTTTTTTTCCACTTTTTTATGGGATTATTTCAACTCTTTAACCATGATTGCAGGGTTAAAAAGTTAGCTCTAATTGACTTAAATATTTTTGTAGTTTTTTTTTTAATTTTATCTTTCAATATTAAATTTTTTAATAATTAAGCTTCATAATTTTATTTATTTATTTTTATTGGATTACAGTTACACCAATATCATGAACAAGTCGCAAATATAACATTCTAATTTGTATGAGCTCGAGCTAGTTTGAACTTTTTTATGTTATCAACTTTCTATTAATTTATTTCTTATGTTTGTGTTTTTTTATTTATAATATTTAAATTAAACGAGCTTGGTAAATTCAGTCTAGTCAATAACTCAAATCTTGAATTTTTTTTTTTTAATGAATGCTTGTGTTACATTATCATCCTTTCTTCGCTATAAAAAAAAAAAGAAGAAGAAGAATAGCCCACGGCGCAGCATGAGCCCCTACTTTAATGGAGGACTAAACCTCACTACTTGCAAATACAGGAAAAATAAAAACTTGAATTTGAAGCTATATGTTTGTGAGATAGGTTCCACTGTACGAGCACCTTACAGTTTATGACCGGATCATTGGCTCACGCTGATTTGTAAGTTGAAACAATTGTTTAATATAAAAATATATCAAAGCATTGTTAATGTGTTTTCCAATAAAAAATTTAATTATTATTTTAAAATGTGATTAATTGTTGTTCAGGTAAATTAATATTATTTATTTATTTTCAATTATTTAAAACAAGGTAACAAAATAAAAAGTAATTTTTTTTATATAAAAATAAATAGAGAGTGGTTAGTGTTGCTGATTGCTTTTCTTGGGTATTGATTGTATACCAATTATGTTTTTGAATTTTTTTTATTTTTTAGTTTTAAATTATTTTTTTTTATAATTTTAGATCATTTTGATATGCCGATATTATAATTGAATTTTAAAAACTATTTGGATATATTTTACAGATAAAAAACACTTTAAAAAATAATTTCTATCACTTTTAAACAAATATTTTATTGTTTAAAATGCATTAAGATAATTTTTTAATTTTTTTTAGATATCATCATATTAAAATAATTTAAAAATATTAAAAATAATAATTTAAAAATAAAAAAAAAATCATTTTTTTTAAAGCTCGAGATAATTGATATAAACACATCAATATCTTACCAATGCGTCCAATCAATGTCGGGCCAGGTTAATTATTTAGCAATTCATCCCTGGTTGTGATTCCCCTAAATTTCATCGCGAAATTGAACTCCACTGGCTTCCCAAATGCGACCCAGAGCAACTTGCATGACGTTGACAAGCATGCTTTGATTTTTCTTTTTTCATGGCCCACCAAACATAGAAAGAAGATGGAGTAAGATATAATTTTCGCAAGATAAGATGGCGACCGTGCACACTTGTCATACCTTGACGTGGACATATTTTATGTATTTTATTTCTTATATTTTATCATGTCGGTTTCTGGTTGGTGGAAGGAGCTCCATGGGAAAAAGACATTCCTTATTTTTCATATTTTTAAGTAGAAGAGTGTCACCATTTCTTTATCATTTCCATGCTTCCTTTATTGAACCAATTACCTTTATTTCAACGCCACTCAACATTTTTGTGAAGAAAAACCAATTGCCTTAGACCTGTTTTTCACTCTTTTCTCTCCGAGTGGAATAATGAACAATACTGCGACAGTATTTTGAATGTTATGTTTCTGACAATTCTTAAAAGTTCTTAACAGGTTTATAAACACCATTTGACATTGTGTTTGTAACTGCGTTTCATTAAATTTTGATATATTTTTTTTGTTAAAATTGAGTACGGTTTGTACTTTTTGAATCGTTTTGATGTGCTAATGTTAAAAATGATTTTTAAAAAATGAAAAAACATCATTGACATATATTTCGGCACGAAAAGCTATTTGAAAAACAACTGCTACCACATTGCCAAACACATCCATAATCAAAGTAAGATAACTTATGTTTTCTGTCTGTTTTTTTTAAATTAAATTTATTATTTAAATATTTTTAATGTATTGATATAAAAAATAAAAAAATATTTTAATATAATTTCAAATAAAAAAATACCATTTACCCCCATATCAAAAACACACTTAATTGTGTGCATTTAAGAAAATGACCCCTGGTAATCTCTCTTTTTTCTCTCCTTGTAATATAAACGATGGAACTGTGGATTTTTTTCCAGAAAATTTTGAAGGCTTTCACAAGCAAGAATTAGCCTTTTTAGAAGTCAATTTAAAGTGTAAAATAAAATAAAATAAAATGTATGGGTTCATTTTTTTGGTTAAATTTTACATTATTTATCATTGAAATGGTTTTTCCAAGCTATTGCTAGCATGGTTTTGAAACCCAGCCCGGCATATCGACAAGGAATCTGAGGTTGAAACCGGACCGGGTTGAAAAAAAAAAAAAACCCCGATGTGACCTAGCTGGTTGATCCGGCGACTTGACAAAACTCGATCGCAAACCTATTGACATTTATTTATTTTTTGTTTTTTTACTAAAACGATATCGTTTTGATATATTTTTTTTAAAATTCATCTGACAACCCCAGTGACCCAGTCAAAACCCGAAACCCAGACCTTGGACCAAGCCGAGTTTTGAAATTATGATTGCGAATACATAAACTTCTTGTGGTTACAATAACAAACAAGTCCTTAATATCAACTCAAGTTTAAATGCCTTTTCATTGAGAATTTTTTGTACAAGCCAATGTCAAATGCAATCTAATCTGATTATGCTATTATTACAAAGAAAATAGTGTGTTTATTTTGAACTAGGATTACTCGCTACTTGTAAAATGTTTGTGTTACTCGTTATTTTTTTTTTATTAATGTGGATATTCAAACTAGTTTGTGTATATCTCAACTGATCTCACGAAACATAAAATTAACAATCATATAAGTTTTTATGATTTTAAAATTTCTGAAATTCAAACTAATAATTTATAAAAATTAAATTTAAAATTTAATTAATTAAACTAATTAGTTTGTGTATATCTCAACTGAACTCACGAAACATGAAATTAACAATTATATAAGTTTTTATGATTTTAAAATTTCTGAAATTCAAACTAATAATTTATAAAAATTAAATTTAAAATTTAATTAATTAAACTATATCGTTGCAACTACTTGACAACTTAATCACCATGGAGGCTCCTAAATAAAACTTTATCCAAACGATAATAATAATAAAAAAAGGAAATAAAGTAAGAATCCATGGCCCTTTACACTGTGCCCAACCACCCAATCCAATCAAAACACCAGTACTCTGGTGTACGAAGTAATAAGTTATTACCAGCTACATCTTCCCTAAAAAAAAATATCCATACATTAAAATAATTTAAAAATATTAAAAAAATAATATAAAAAAATTTAAACCTCACGGACTTTTTACCAGCTACATCTTCCCTGACACTTTCCTCTGCCTCTCGTCACCTCGTCTCTCTCTCCAATAGCTGCTTCCAGTCCTTAGGGTTTTGTAGAGAGAGAAAGAGAGGAAATTGAAAGAAGAAAACTGAAGTATGGGGAATTCAACGAGGCAGTTGAAGGCTATGCTTCGTAAGAATTGGCTTCTCAAAATTCGCCATCCTTTTATCACTTCAGCTGAGGTAATTTTTATTTTTAATTTAGTTCAGGTTTAATATTTTTCAAATTTATCTTGAATTTACTCGATTTTCTTCGAATTTGACTGAAGTTTTATTTGATTTTTCTCTTACTTTTGATTATATTATACGATTCCTGTGATTTTCTTTGTTATTCCACATGATTCTAATTATTAATCATCACTTATGTGCTGTTTCTTAATTTTTGCTTTTATTTTTTAATTTCGTTGTGCTTGAATCAAGCATCTGGTTTCTTTTGTTCAAATTGATGCGAGTTTTTTATTTTCTTCTCATTTTTAACTGTCCGTTAATAGGATGAATTGTTTGTTTGTTTGTTTTCTTTCTTTCTTTGTTAAAATTTGCTTTTGATTTTGCAGATCTTGCTTCCTACAATTGTAATGTTACTGCTAATAGCGGTGCGGACAAGAGTTGATTTGCAAATTCACCCTGCGCAGGCGTAAGTTATCTTCTACTTTCACTGCGATTTAAATTTCAGTGCTACTTCGCTGGTTATAATTCAGTAACAAAACACGATGAAGAGTTTTGAAAATTGTTTCTACTTTGTTAGTTTAAGCCAAATACAGAGAATAAGTATTGCAAATTTTTAATTTCATGTTTATGTTGTGGAATTAGCTCTTTCTGATGTTGTGGGAAGTAAATGTTGTTGTTGGGGTGTTGAATTGTTTCAGGTGTATAAAGGAAAATATGCTTGTAGAAGTAGGAAAGGGTGTGTCCCCGAATTTTCAGGAAGTTTTGGAAGCATTGCTGGCGAGGGGAGAGTTTTTGGCTTTTGCACCGGATACAGAAGAAACAAGGATGATGATTAACTTAATGTCAATCAAGTTCCCTCTACTGCAGGTACCCATTGAACATCTTTTTCTGATTTTGCAGGTTAAAAACATTTTTGTACCCTCCAAACAAGGATTTACTCTCAAAATGTGGGCTTACTTGTGCATGTGTGCGTTATACTTCTATACTTTTCTGTATGACATCCATCAAAGATTTCATGTAGTGTGGTCTATGGAGAAGGCCTAGATAGCCTCTGTTGTTGTTGTTGCTATTATTATTATTGTTATCGTTGCCGCCGCCGCCGCCTCTGTTTATGATTAGGGTTTTTGTGACTGAGAGATTCATGGATTTGATTTTGTAATTTCAGCAAGTTTCTCTGATCTACAAAGATGAACTCGAATTGGAAACATATTTAACCTCTGATCTTTATGGCACCTGCAGTCAAGTCAAGTAAGTTGTACTCTTGGCATTCTGGTAGAAGTTCATTCCTCATGGATTCAATTCATTTTTATTATGGTTTTAGGATGCGCCATTGACATGCACGATGGTCTTTTTCCCCTTTTCTTTAGGAATTGCTCAAATCCAAAAATCAAAGGAGCAGTAGTATTTCATAATCAAGGTCCTCAACTATTTGATTACAGTATACGACTTAATCACACATGGGCTTTCTCTGGGTTTCCTGATGTTAAAACCATAATGGATGTGAATGGACCTTATCTCAATGACTTGGATCTGGGTGTTAATATAATACCGACAATCCAATACAGCTACAGCGCCTTTTTCACTGTATGTTTACTTATTTCTTCTCACGTTACTTTTTCTCCCCGCAGTCCACAAATATTTATTTGCTTATTACATGTGCTGGTAATTTGTTTTTGCTTTGAATGTCGTCTAGGTTTGTTATAAGTTACTTCTTATTAAATTATTTTTGCATGTCTATGAACCTAGTGTGGCTGTTGTAGTTTGAAACATTTACGGATTTTGCTTTCAAATTTCAGCTATAGCTCCTTCCATTCATGGTTATCATGCACTGCTTTTTTCTTTTTGGAACTTGAAGAAGATTGGACAAAATTGTTTGGAAAGAATAATTGAAATTTCATACCTTACTGAAATTAGCTTTACATGTTTGAAGTTCATTGTAAATATATGGATTAGACATTTGATGCTATTGTTATTGTTTAGTTAGATTGTATGTTATAGTCTTGATTTTGAATTTTTGAACCTCGTAATTGTGGAGACAATCTTTTATGCTCAAAACTAAAAATGTCTGACTTAATTGGCTAAATATACAAGCACCTGACATTGGAGCTCTTTGATTAATCTGGTACAGATTCTCTAATTTATCCTTTTATGCTTTAGATTTATCTTTACAAATTGTGCGGGGAATGCCGTACACTTTTCAAAGAGTAAATTAACAAGGTTGAGCTTCCATGCTTTCTGCAGCTTCAGCAGGTAGTGGATTCATTCATAATATTTGCCTCTCAGCAAACTGAAACTGAGTCTTCCACTGAACATTTAGAACTTCCATCGTCCAATTCATTCAACAAATCTTCCTTGCTCAAGTTACCATGGACAAAATTTAGCCCTTCAAAAATTAGAATCGCTCCCTTTCCAACACGTGAATACACCGATGATCAATTTCAGTCAATTATCAAGAGGGTCATGGGAGTATTGTATGTTTTTTTTACCCCTAAGGTTTCAAAGTTTTTCTATTATCTTTGTTAATTAGGATTGTTTTTTTGTTTTCTTGGACTTGCATGAGCAGGTATCTTTTGGGATTTCTCTACCCAATCTCTGGCCTTATCAGTTATTCTGTGTTCGAGAAGGTTTGGTAATGACTATGATAGTTAGCATTAAGTTTACTCTATATCTGTATGATTTTCTTGCTTTTGTTGAATCTTTCCTTATTTTGACATTTTCAAAGAGAAATGTGTAGTCAGTGTTACTGTTTGTTCTAAGTGCATCCTTGATTTTTAATGTTTCAGGAACAAAAGATAAGAGAAGGTCTCTACATGATGGGCTTGAAAGACGGGATATTCCATCTTTCTTGGTTTATTACATATGCTTTGCAGGTGAACAGGTTTCCCTTATGTCTCTGGATTGAATCACCACTATTGCATGTCCTTGCTTGTTTTGAAAGATTTGGATTATAACTTGATGCCATTCTATCGAATGTGAGAAAAAAAAGATATTGTATGTCTGCAAATTGCATGTATGTGTGCATGCATGTACAAGTTTAATTTGCAATGTTTTGCGCTTCTTTTGGTTGGCAGTCCATGATTAAATGCCATGAAAGATTCCAGTGAAGGTGGTCAACGGCTTAAGTTATGTTAACATGTTCTTAGGCTCGAGTTCTACTAGAAATTAGAAATGCTTCACCCTTGGCAAAGCTGTTTAGTATTGAATAACATGTCTCTCATTTTTGGTAGTTTGGTACTTTGGCAGTTTGCAATTTCATCTGGGATTATTACAGCTTGCACCTTGAATAACCTTTTCAAGTACAGCGACAAGTCAGTGGTGTTTGTGTATTTTTTTTCATTTGGACTCAGTGCAATCATGCTGTCCTTTTTGATATCTACATTCTTCACACGAGCAAAAACAGCAGTGGCAGTTGGTACCCTTTCGTTTTTTGGGGCCTTCTTTCCTTATTACACTGTCAATGACCCGGCTGTCCCTGTGTAAGTACTCATGCTATGAACAATTTTATGCTGGCAGAGTTTAACGAAGAACATTTTCTTCCTAGTTGCATTTATTGCAAGTTCTCATATTTTATAATGCAGGCAAAATTTATCTAATGTTTTGTACCTATAGGATATTGAAGGTCCTTGCCTCTTTGCTATCACCTACAGCCTTTGCTCTAGGATCAGTTAACTTTGCTGATTATGAGCGTGCTCATGTTGGACTTCGTTGGAGCAACATATGGCGGGTATATTCTGTATTTGGAGTTCTTCCTTTGCTTTTGATTATTTTAGAAGCCTTTTTATGTGCTTCTAACCTTTTTAGACAATATTGGTGCAGGAGTCATCTGGGGTGAATTTTTTGGTCTGTCTTCTGATGATGTTGTTTGACACATTGATATACTGTGCTATTGGCCTCTACCTTGATAAGGTACAGCTCTTAAACTCCTTTTCTTTCATGGCATGTTAGAAGAAGTGTTATACTCTACTCTTACGGGTATAGTTTCTTCGTTTACTGTATGTTGTACTGGCAAAAGATAGTTTTGGGACATTTATTCTGTCATTGGTAGGGGTAATATCCCTTGTCAGCGGGGGTTTCTTGCTTGGTTACATGGAATGATCTATTTCTGGTTTATGTTGATCCTGTGAACATTGGTTTCTCTTAGATTGTAAAGTTCGTTTGTTGTGCCAGTATTGTTGACTGTTTAAGAACTGTTTTTAAGTGGGCTTCTTGTCTTTCTGTCAAGATTTGTATAATGTTGGGATTGGTATGAATTATCTTGGTTGAGTATCAAGTTTTCTAGTACCGATACTGTAATTATTAACATTTTATATACATACACATGGATTTTTTTCTCAGCTTTATATATATTGAATAAAATCATAACCATTTAAAAGTTATGTCCCTAGTCATGTAATTTTGATAGTTTCTTTAACTAATTAGTGACACACATCAAGTGGCTTTATTGAACAGCTACGCATTGCCATAATTGAAGTTCTTCTATGCCTGTAGCGTGGAAGAAAATCATAGCAACTGAAAAGTTATGCTCCGTGTCATATAATTTTAATGCATTAATACATGCATTAAGTGGTTTTTCTCATCTGGTAGGTATTGCCGTAATTGATTATGGTTATTTCACCTATCAGAAATGGGAAACAGTTAGATTGTATCATCTATGATCCATAGAGGAGCACCCTGAATTCTTGTTTGTTCGCAGCTATATTTAGTATGCTTTTTACGCTATTGCATGTATTCTGAACCTTACTGATATCAGTCATCTTATCAGGTCCTTCCCAGGGAAAATGGGATGCGTTACCCATGGAACTTCTTATTCCAGAAGTGCTTCTGGAGGAAGAATAATTTTGTCAAACATCATGGTTCCAGTTTAGAATCCAACTTTAACGATGAGCTTTCCAATGAAAGGGCAAGCTTTTTAGGAAATAATACCCATGAACCTGCTGTTGAAGCGATAAGCTTAGATATGAAGCAACAAGAACTTGATAAAAGGTACTCACTAAATATGAAGCTATCTCTGTTTGCACTGGATAATGAATATTCTCCTTACATTTTCTTTGTTCAATTTTTAGATGCATCCAGATTAGGAATCTGCGTAAGGTGTATGCTTCTAAAAGGGGAAACTGCTGTGCTGTCAATTCTTTGCAGCTTACCTTATATGAAAATCAGATTCTTGCTCTTCTAGGTTGGTTGTGTAATTCACTTGGTTCTCCTTCATTTCTGTTTCATGCTTGGTCTTTTGTATTTATTCTAACTCCTAGTTTGATACCTGAAAATTAAAATGATGATTTTCTACCAATCACAGTTGTTTTTCTGATAATATGTATTCTGTTTGAGTCGGTGACACTTGCATTTCTGATTTGAGCTCTGTGAATCCTGTACTTCTAAAATGGCTTTATAATTAGATCGTTCTGTGTTTTTTCTTTTTTCCCCTTAATAAAATAAATAGTTATTGCATAAAAGATGCTATATGAATCTGATCTCTCAAGGGTAAAACCTGAAGAATTATTGGATCAGATTTAACTGCCCTGATAGTCAATTGTTAATTTGGAAGGGCAATGAGTTGCTGGTCTTGTATCACTTACGTTAACCAGCTCCATTCTGTCCACCATATATAGGATAGCTCTCTTATTTATAGAGAAAAGATACGTCCTTTTCCCACTTAATGGGATAAATAGTAATGAGTGTAGAGTACCTTGTTCAAACAGACATTGTTCTTCTGGTTATCTTTCAAGGTACCTGCACGAGGAATCTCATTATATAATCGACTTAACATCTACCAGTAATAGACAATTTTTATCCTCAATGATATCCACAGACACCCCCAAACTCTTGCTTGACTAGATTGTCAAGAGACTTGGTCATTTCGTGCAAGTCATAACACTTTGAGAGTCCTTTTAGGTAGATCCCTCGGAATCTAATACCCTTTCTGTGAAATTAACTAAGCTGACAAAGTGTTGAAAGAAATTTATTTGGGACCTGAATTTCTTTTCAGTCCTAAAATACATGTATGTGCTTGGGTTTTTCTCCATGTCATGCAGATGCATTACTCTGGGTACTGTAGCTTTTTATGAAAAAGAGGGAAACCTTATTTATCATTTTGGAGGATAACAGTTTTGCTGCTCTGATATAAAATTATCATTTTCAAGGACATAATGGAGCTGGAAAAAGCACAACAATTTCAATGCTTGTTGGTCTTCTTCCTCCTACTTCTGGGGATGCTTTAGTATTTGGAAAGAATATCACAACGGACATGGTAAATTATGTTTTCTTTTTCTCATACTATCTTTTCCTTTTTGCCTTTGCGGCTCCTCTGTTTGAATGGGCTGCTAAGTAACCTAATTCATCATCTGTTCTGGTTATAATATTATTCAATTGGTAATCTTTCATAGGATGAGATACGGAATGGACTGGGTGTGTGCCCTCAAAATGATATCCTTTTTCCAGAATTGACTGTAAGTAAGAAGCATGTTTTGTTTTTTCAATTTGTGTCGTACAATATACCTTTAGTACTCTTTAATGCTGACAATAAGTGGGATGTTACATGCAACCGTAGTTTTGGACTAGTTATTTGCATGGACACATTAAGAAAATTGGACTATCCTGACCATATTTTGTCTTTAAACTTGTCAGTTACAACACTTGCCCTTTCAAGTGTAGTATAAGAAGTTTTTTTTTTGTTCTTTAACTGCTTTCATATTTAGTTTGTGCTCATGATGAAATGGAATAGTTGGAATAGCTATTGTGCCTGTCGCATGCTTATTCTGGAACTTGAGAAATGTAATAGCAAATATCATTTTCTTAAGAGATATGATTGCGGTGATATCGCTACAATTTTTATATATGACTGGATCTCAAAGGGTATAATCCACTCATATGCATCAAGTCGTCTGCTAATTGAAATATGAAGTATATACTATTTTAACTAATAAATGCTGTAGATTTGATAACAGCTGATCCATCCTTTACTATCTATATCTTCCAATCTATATCTTCCAATTGATTTCTCATTTAATCTTTGTCTGTTGGCTGTTTTTGTCCATGATTATTAAGACACCTTCATGGCACTTTGGTTGTAAGTGAACTGAATCTTTTCTGTTAGGATTGTAATTGTAGCTGTGGATCAAGTACAATTCATTGCTGTTAGAACCATAACAGTATGAGTGTCAATATATTCTTCTTTTCCTTCTCACTGTCAGGTGCTGGATCTGTTCCAGCAATATGACCCCATAATTCCTTTCCCTTGACAAAAATCTGAAATTGGAAAGCCCAGGCAGAATAGTTCTTTCCAGTAAATCGAACAAGAAAATGTTCAGATCGTTCGAGAGACATGATTTAACTAGAAACAAGAACCAAGAAATCAAGTCCAAGAAAAACAGACTAGAAGAACCAGACTAGGAACCAGACACAAGATGAATTGATTTCAGAGTTTTGGCTCTGATACCATGACAAGATAGTACAAGAGAAATTCTGAAATGTTTTCTGTATATTTCACTAAGAGAGTTACAATATATATATACATCAAGAATGATCAAATCCCTTAATTCTAGGGTCTAATAAACATAATTAGATCCCTTAATCCTAGGCCTAGACAATAATGAAAATCTTAGAGAGATAATCAAGGGATATACAGCTATGAAAGAAACTAAATAAGGAAAGAAGAATATAATATACAGCTATGAAAGAAACTAAGGAAAGAAGAATATATTGACAATGAGTACCACTAAATTCTTGGTACAATTTAATGCTTAATTAGGATGGAAGGATGCCAGAATTCTCACCAGCTTTTTGCATAATCTTGAAGGAAAAACTCATGCTTAAGTTTGGCTCGGTCCTTGTCCCCTATTCACCTAATAGGAACACAAGTCTGAGAAATAATGTGGGTTCTTTAGTTGCATGGAAGTTCCAGTTGAGATTCCTTTAAATACTTTATGGAAGTTCACAACTCAGATTCATGGACAGTGAGGGAGGGAAAAATTCCTTGAGTTCTTATTGTGGAATTTTCATTCTCAATGATTGATGCTACCTCTGAAAGTCATGGTGCTTAATCTTATACTTGAATCAACTATTTGATCTATGACCACAACTAGATGAACCTGTTAGTGGTTATGGCACTATCTCTATAGCTGATGTCTCTGTAAAAACTCATTGTCGGACAAGTTGATAAATAACTGATTTACTTTAGTTGCTAGCTTTCAATTTCCAATTTTTATTCCAGGATTTGTTTGACTGATATATTAAACGGATCTCATTTTTTTTTTGCTTGAGATGGTACATGCTGAATTTTGGAGATTGATTAAATTTGAATTGGTTAATTACTTTATCCAGGTGAGAGAACATTTAGAAATTTTTGCTGCATTGAAGGGTGTGAAGGAAGATGTTTTGGAGAGGGTCGTAACTGATATGGTCACTGAAGTGAGTTTCTCTTCATTTAATTTGGATCTGTCCTTCATATTTCACTCAATATTTTGAATTATGTCAATCAATAATGTTTATTTTGTAAGTTAGCTTACATATAGCATCCCATCTTTTTAAGCCTGGATACATATAACATTCAGTCAACCTTGAACTGATACATGCACTCCTTTGTTTGGCTTCCTTTACACATTTGATATTCTACATTTTCTTAGCTCGAGTACAAGTTTTGGTATGCAGTAGGAGCTTGGAGAATGAACCTTGTCTTAGTTGAAAAAAATGAAAAAAATTTGTTTTGTGGTGTTTAGGTGGGTTTGGCTGATAAGGTCAATACTGCTGTGAGGGCTCTTTCTGGTGGCATGAAGAGGAAATTATCTCTGGGAATTGCACTGATAGGAAATAGCAAGGTGATTTAAATATGAAAGCATGTTCTTGTTTCTTGTTGTTGAAATTGTAAGGAACCATTTCTCATTAGTCTGTCACAGGTCGTAATTCTTGACGAACCTACGAGTGGGATGGATCCATACTCAATGCGCTTGACATGGCAGTTAATAAAAAGAATAAAGAAGGGCAGGATAATCTTACTGACAACACACTCGATGGATGAAGCTGATGAACTAGGAGATCGGATAGCTATCATGGCTAATGGATCCTTGAAATGCTGTGGAAGGTAAATTCTCTTAGACTATTATCTGATATTTTCTTGGGTCAATGATACCTCATTATTTTCAGAAACTATTATGTTAGTGGGCAAATACCAGTTTAAGAGTAGGACAGATGTCACATTTCTGATGCTTGATTTATATACTTCCCCAGAAAATAGAACTAAAAACATCTTCTAGAAATAAATGATTGGTTTATATTGGAGTTCAAGCATGTTGAAGGTAGCATGCCTTCTTTTCATTGAGTGCAGCTCGCATGATGTTATCGATGCAATGTCATGAAAATTTCTTAAGCAGCTTTCTGTTTTGAAATCTTTGTTTGTATACTTTGGCAATTTCTCATTGGACATGACATTTTGATTGGCAGCTCCCTTGCAGTTTCATTTTAGAAAAAAAATGTTCTTTTTTTCCAGTGCAAATTCTTCACCAAGGTTCCCTTTTTTTTTTGGTGCTACCTCATCATGAGTGCTACCTCATTATCACATATCATCCTTTCTTCCTTGTGGAGGAAAAAGTTTTAAAGAAATTTTTTATCAAGACCCTGCAATTTATGAGCAGGCTTCATATATAAAAAATATAATAAATACTTGATCAACTGATATATGGCTTATGGGCTTTCTGGTAAACTCACTGAAAACAAAGAAAGCGATTGCGCAGAACTTTTGAGGAATATTTTATTGTAGTCTTCATTTTTTGGGATGTAGCAAATCAAGAATCCTACAGTTATGGAGAATGATTGATTAAAATGGTGAATGAAAAGAAGTTTAGATGGTTTTGGTGATAAAATCTTGGAAACTTTGCCCCTTTTAGGGGTTAGAGATAGTAGAAGGCACGGCCCTTTTTTGTTGGTATGGATTAATTTGATCATTTCTTAAATATACTGGCAGATCTGTTATTCTGTGGACCATGCACTTCATAATCTTTTGTGTTCTTAGAATCTATACAACTCGTATAAAGAATGTCCTCCTAACATGTGAAAACCTGTCTAAGATGATTGCAAAATGATTACAGAACATAGCATAATTTCCAGTCATCATTACTATTTCTAATTTTCCTCTCTTGTCTAGACTCTGTAGAGGCTAGAAAATAACTGCAATAATTAATTTTCTATATGGGAAATTCTGGTTTGTGCTGCGATTCCATAAATTCTCTTTCCAGCTTGACGACTTGATAACTTAAGTTTAATAGAGCCATGGATTTCACCATTTAATCTGATTCTGATACCAGATGTAGCTTTTTGAGAAGTAATTGCCCTCTTCTTGGTGATTGTCCAATATCCCTTATGAAACTTTGACTGGTGCTTTTGTTAAAAGCTGGATCAAAGTATTCCTGCTGTGACCTCTGAGAAATCATTTTTAAGCAAACTTTCCTCTGATTTTTATGCGAGCGCTTCTTTCAAGATCATGCCTTGATAAATCTTGGTTGGTTAACATTTGTAGAATAATTGGCCATTTGTGTCTTTAAAAAATTGGTTTGATGTAATTGTTACTTTTATTATGTTATATCCGGAGCATACCACACCATATCAATGTTTGTTCCTTTTCCTTCTTTTTTTAATGCGATGCACCTTCGTTTTGATCTGAGATTCTGTAAATTGTTAAAAAAAAATGATGGTTTGTATTATTTAGAATAATTGTTAGTTCATGATGTTTACATATCATCTTTGTTTTTAACAGCTCCCTATTTTTGAAGCATCAGTATGGGGTTGGTTATACCCTTACATTAGAGAAGGTCAGCTCTTCAATCTGATATTTTTCAATGAAACTTCTTAATGCTCATGTATAATGGTCTTCATTACCAAACTATTTGATATTTTTTCTCTTTTCTTTCAGTCGTCACCTACTGCTTCTGTGGCTTCTGATATTGTTTCCCGTCATGTTCCATCTGCAACGTGTGTGAGCGAGGTATAAACTTCGACATTCATTGGACATTTCTTAAGCAGTCCTATCTCAGGACCTATTAAGATGCACATATAAGAATAGAGTTTATGAAGAATTTTTCAAAAAACTCCTGATTGCTTCTGAGTTGTTTATCTTAATGTGTTTGGAATTAAGCTTCTGAATTTGATTTATTATTTTCTAGCACTCTTTCTTTTTTACTATGCATGCATGTTCTAAGTTTACTTGTTTCCCAAAAGATTCCTCATGTATTCATGATGCTATTAATATGTTATCCCTGATGATCCTCCTCTTTTAATTTTCATCTGTGGTTTGCTCTCTCCCCAGGTTGGAACTGAGATTTCTTTTAAGCTGCCTTTGGCATCATCGGTTTCTTTTGAAAGCATGTTTAGGGAAATTGAAAGTTGCATGAGAAGATCAATTTCTAAATCAGAAATGAGTAGTAGTGAGGACAAAAGTTATCCTGGCATTGAAAGTTATGGTATTTCAGTCACAACTCTGGAAGAGGTATTCCTGAGAGTTGCAGGATGTGGGTATGATGAAACTGATGATTTCGTGGACAGAAACAACATTCTTTCATCTAACTCTACAGTTCCTGCAGCCTATGACAATCGCCCTTCTGAAACAATTTTTGATGCGAAAATTTTGGGAAATTATAAAAAGATTATTGGATTCGTATCTGCCATGGTGGGGAGAGTCTCTGGTTTAATGGCCGCCACAATCTTAAGTTTCATCAATTTCTTAGGTATGCAGTGCTGTAGCTGCTGTATCATTTCAAGATCAACATTTTGGCAGCATACTAAGGCATTATTCATAAAGAGGGCTATATCGGCTCGGAGAGATCGGAAAACAATTGTTTTCCAACTTATAATTCCTGCCATTTTCTTGCTTTTTGGTCTTCTTTTTCTCAAGCTCAAGTCACATCCTGATCAGCAGTCTGTTACTCTAACAACTTCACATTTTAATCCTCTCTTAAGTGGTGGTGGTGGTGGTGGTCCAATTCCTTTTGATCTATCCTTGCCTATTGCAAAAGAGGTTTGTTGATCTTATTTTTTTCTTCTTCCGTCTGTTGTTATGTATGCTGTTTTCACAGCCTTTGAAGTCATAAAATATGACTGGCTGTTGAACTTCCTTTTGAGATCTTCAAAGCTGCTAAATGCAGGTTGCTGGATATATTAAAGGGGGGTGGATTCAAAACTTTAGACAGAGTGCATACAGATTCCCTGATGCAGAGAGGGAATTGGCTGATGCAATCAAGGCAGCAGGACCAACTTTGGGACCAGTTTTACTTTCAATGAGTGAATTTTTAATGTCAAGCTTTAATGAATCCTATCAGTCAAGGTGTGTTGACCTGAACTCTGAATTTCTTTTCACTCTCTTATACAGTTTTCTGAACTGCATTTAACATTTCATCATGTAGTATCTGTAATCAATCTTCTTGCCAGCTTCATCATGTTTCAGTTTTTCAAACCATTGTGAAACTTTTGCAGCACTAAAGTTTGCAACATCTATTCTTTTCTTTCATAAAATAAATGGTGTAAGCATCTAAATCCTTGTATATGGAGCCTATATATCTTTTCACAAAGCCACAGGTAATAGCATAACTATTAAATGTATTTTTTTTTTCACCGGGTTTGGCCTGGTGTCATATATCGTCACCTTTTATGCAACCAATCTGTTAGTAGAGGCCTTTTTGTTATTCATATTAGCTATCCCCTGCTGGTCCAGAGCGTAGTTTCTCAAATGTACTTGTCTAACAATGTGTTTAGATTTTCAATGGATAGTAAACTGATGTTTCTCCTAAATTGGACTGTTAATTTGGGACACAGCCAATTTATGGGTATAACACTTTTTGCCAAGAAAAGCAGTTGGAACTTCTGGTTGATTATATCTTCCATGCATGGCTTATTGATCAGATGCTCCTTTTCATTTCATGATATATTATCATGTGCAGGTATGGGGCCATTGTGATGGATAAACAACATGATGATGGAAGCTTGGGATATACCATTCTACACAACAGTTCCTGTCAGCATGCTGCTCCAACCTTTATCAATCTAATGAATGCTGCGATTTTGAGGCTTGCTACTGGTGACCAAAATATGACAATTCAAACACGCAACCACCCTCTGCCAATGACCAAAAGCCAGCACTTACAACATCATGTATGTTTCCTTTCTCATGCTAGATGTTTTCAAGCCTTCTAATGGCTGACAGCAAAGATTGGTCCATATGGATTAGACTTGTTTTTATAGATTTCTATCCCAGGTATTGAGAATACTATAAAGAAAATTATGTTGAAGGAAAGCCATTGGGGGTTGGAAACTATTAAATCATCTCAAAAATCTGTGTCTGAATATGTTTATCATATTTAGAACATTTGTCATATGGATACCGGAGGTTTTGAATGTGGGGTGAGGTGGGGTTGGTGTGCTGTATTAGGGAAGACATTCTACATGCTTGATTGGGGGCACAATCTCTTACATTTATTGTTGTGTATTTAGTTGCTATCCTGTGATACATGACATCCAATTATGTTATGGATGGAGAACTATAGGCTTTATAATTCAATTTCAACTTGAGGGAAGAGTTATACTGAGACATTGTGAAATTTGAACAGGTTTTATTTCTAATTATAACGAAATGGATCCTTGAGATTTGTTGGATGTTATATTGTACGAAGTTCTTCACATCATGATGTAGGAGTGCCTTTGTTGGCATTTACTCTTTCTATCACTCTCCCAGAACAGTTACATTTAGACAATGCTTGAATTTATTGCATTATCTTGTGAATATGTAGGATTTGGATGCCTTTTCTGCTGCAATTATTGTCAATATCGCCTTCTCATTCATTCCTGCTTCATTCGCAGTTGCTATTGTGAAGGTATTATATCTGAACTCTATTGGGAAATGTTTAGTCTAAGCACTTTTCTTCACAGCTTTACTGTGTCTCTCTACTGGGTGGGCACGTGGTAGTTTTGTTAGCAAGAAGATAGTTATATTTTAGTGTATTATGCTTCTCGGAACAATTGTTTGTAGTCAATGAAGTTGTTGCGGATAAATTTCATTCACTTGGAATCTTGTATAAGATTTCAGCAGGGTCCAGATGTTGTTCAGTTTGTTTTAGGACTCACTCATGGTAATAAGCTAAAGAGTTAGAATAAGCATCCTATTTGATAATGTCAGCAACAAAATTTCTCTTATTAGCATGCAACTTTATTGTAATTCTTTTAATGAGCATTTTATTATAATTTTTTCCATGTGCTTTTGGCCTTGTTTCATTTCTGAGATTTTAGATGGCATTATAGTGTGATCTGTTACTAGAATGTATATTGACAACTTGAATTTGGTGGTGACATTAAATTTGTTGTCTTTGGGAAATTGAAGTTGAGGCCTTAATGTTTTTTTTTTTTTTTTGAAAACGTGCTTATTCTTGATCTTTCATCAGTTTGGGATGTTTCTTTACAAGTTGGTAGGTGGTCTGGTAGTGTTAAATGAATATAGGCAACAAAATATAAAATCCTTGCACCAAAGGGAACTTGCATTATTCATCTTGATGGGATTATGGTCCTCCAGTCCTCTCCTGCCCCGTAATATTTACCTCTTTTTTGCTTCATTTGCAAATTCTTCCATTGCTAGTCTTACATTTCTTGTGATAAATAGATGACTCAACTCTAAAAGAGTTATTTTGGTTTAAGGAACATATTTTGTTTTTTGAAATATAGTTACAATTCATTAAACAACCTGTAGAGATGTTATTGGTCCAATATAACATATATGCAACTCTAAATGTGGTGCCACCCAACCTCACTTTTATGTTTTGCTTTTCATATTAAAACAACTAAAAATAGTTCAAGGTTCTTTTGGCTTCCAAACATCATATGTTTGGCTTTTCACTACCACTATTATTTCTCGTGGCTTATATGACCTTGTACTTATTATAACTCTTACCAGTTATATACAACTAAAATAACTGCATCTCTAGCTGAGTTTATTCTTGCTTGAAATTCATGCATTGGTCAATATCAAAACTACTTCACCTGATCTATTTTTATGACAGTCTACTTTTATGCCTAGTTACTAACATTAATGAAATAAATATTTGCGTTTTTTTTCATTTTTCTTCCATGGGAAGTATTTCATATTATCTAGCTTGATGCAGGAACGTGAAGTTAAGGCAAAGCACCAACAATTGATTAGTGGGGTATGTTCATATTTTAGAGGTGTCAGCTCATGAAATTTTGCTTACTGGAAATATATTTAAAAAACTAACGTTATAACAATGTCCTTCCTCTCAGGTTTCTGTACTTTCATATTGGGTTTCTACATACATCTGGGACTTCATTAGCTTCTTAATTCCTTCATCTTTTGCTCTCGTATTGTTCTATATTTTTGGTATGTTTCCAAGCTCTCATTCCTGTCAATATACTTCTAAGGAACTTAATTTAGGTTTATGAATTTTGCTTGGTCACATTTATGCCATTCACACTGGTTGCTGACTTTATGCATATAACCAAAATGCTATTAATTTATTTTTCAATTTCTAGTTATAGACCACTAAAAATGTTTGGCAACATGCTAGTAGTTCAAATGCTTAAGTTGTCTTATTAGATGTATCAATATATGTTCATTTTATGGTATGATATGCTAATGTTACTTTTTGTAAGTATGTTGGCAATATCAAATATTGAAATGTTAAATTGTGTAACTTGGTGTTTTACTAGGATGCATGTCAATATTAGACTGATTGCTTGACTGATTTCTTATGGACATGGTGTGATGTGGGGAAATTTCTTCCATATTCTTAGCATCATAATATGTTTATAGCATTATTTCATTATTGATTAAGATTTTTAAGTTTTGAGGAGTTTGAGAAGTGTCCAAGACGCGGTTTGGTAAATCAAGTATAACTTTTAATCTGACCGTTGGATCAAGCTGAAATTTTAATAGAAGATTTTTAAGGTTCTTTTCCTTATTGGATTAAAATTTCACGATGATCGGAGGTTAGAAAGATCTTCAAATAAGGTTTGGAGTTATTGTGCGAGATTGTCTTTATTTACCTTATTGTATTTGGATTTTTTTCCTATTTAGTTTAGGACTTTTAATTTAATTAGTATTTTACTATTTTGGAATCCTAATGCTAGATGGATTATATTAGTTAGGTAACTTTTAATTATGAATCATTTTCTATAAAAGATTTTAGAGCTAATATAAAAAAAAGGATATCTAGTTTATTTTCATATGAAGATTATTATTCGGGCTTTTAATGAAACACTATAGAGTTTTCTCTAAATTCCCATACAACTTAGGTTTGTAACTTTAGAACATGAGAACCCTAGCTTTTATCAAAGCTATACGCTGCGTCAATTGATATTAGAGTAGGTGACCTCTTTGATAGACGAAGACAGTAGCAACCTGCTTTGCGATGTGGGAGTGGAGGCCCTTCAGGGTGTTGTGCGGGCTCAAGAGTAGAAACTAGATTGTTGGGAACAAAGGTTTGATTGTTTGGAGCAAACCATAGTAGATCTAGCTCGGCTAATGGGTAATGTAGACAGGGATCGTGAAGAGAAGAGAAACTTGTTTGGAGACTTATCTCAAGGTAGGCCAAACCCCAGACCCATTCCTGAATTTGATGAGATTCCATTCTATGATGGGAGATTTTCGAAGAAAGATTTATTAAGTGGTTAGCAGAGTTGGAACCTTACTTTTATTTCAACAAGGTTACTTATTATAAACATGTAGGACTTGTACACAAATTTTCTTGTGGTGTTAAAGAATGGTGGTTTGAATTTATAGACTTTAGAACTTGTATTAGTATGCCTTTAATTTCATCTTGGCAAATTTTGAGATGATTATTTGGAGTTTATATAAGATGATTATGAAGATATTTTACATTGGGTAGATAAAACTAATAGTTTATTATTGTTTGTCTTATGTTCAACCTTCTCAAAAGGCAAGGAGGAAAAACATGAAGGAGTTTGGTGAAAGCAAAATTTCAAAGTTATCTAGTTGTAGATGATGTTGGGTGTTGGGTGTTGGCAAACAATTTTAGTCTTTTGACCCTAAGCTGGAGAAGCTAGTGGTAGATGATGATCTTTCAGTCATGGATTAAGATCTTGCAAATAAGGACATGGAGGACATGAAATTTTTTGACAATTCTTCTAAAAATATGATGAAAGATTATCTTGTAAAGGTTAGAGTATTGAAAGTTATAGATGATGATGAGGTCAAGTTTGAAGAAAAAGAATGTGTGAAGGAACTCCAAGTGGACTTAATAGGAACGAAAAATTATAACATTAAACATGGAGTTTTCTTTAGCATGCTCATATCAAAAATTAAAATTTAAAGCTCACCAATCATGGACATGCTACTTTGTGAATATGTTGGCTTCAATACTATATTCAAAATATTTGTTCATTTGGAGCAAAAAAGTTTAATTTTTGACAAATAACTCGAGGACGAGTTTTTCAAAAATAGAGGGGGCTGATGTGGGGAAATTTCTTTCGTATTCTTGGCATAAAAATGTTTATTGCATTATTTCATAAATGTTTTAAGATTTTTAGGTTTTGAGGGGTTTGAGAAGAATCCAAAACACAGTTTGGTAAATTGAGCATAACTTATTTCGACTGTTGGATAAAGTTGAAATTTTGACAGAAGATTCTGAAGGCCTTGTTTCCTATTGGGTTAAAACTTCATGATGATCAGAGATTAAGAGACCTTCAAATAAGGCTTAGAAGTTATTGTGCGAGATTGTTTTTATTTACCTTACTGTATTTGAATTTGTTTTTCTATTTATCTTAAGACTTTTAATTTAATTAGTATTTTACTATTTAGAAATTCTAATGTTAGATGTATTCTATTAGTTAGGTAAGTTTTCATTTGGAATCCTTTCCTATAAAGGATTTTAGGACTAGTAGAAATAAGGATGATTATTATTCAAACTTTTAATAAAACACTAGAGAGTTTTCTTAAATTCTCTACAACATAGGTCTGTAATGAGATTGAGAACTCTAGCTACTATCCACACTATACGCCGCGAGTTATCAAGCTAGAGAATGCAATTACAATTTCTTTATTTTGCAACTAATTTCAGGAGTCTATTTTTTGGTCTGAAAATCTCTTGCTAAAATAGGGTTTCTCACTTCTATAAGTACTATCGGTTAGCATATTGATTGATGCATTCGATGTTAGGCATCTTGCTGGGTGTTCATATGGACATGGCAATGGATGTATATATTTGATATTCTATTTTGAAATAATTCTTGAATGAGTTTAAAGGGATTTTACAGGAGCATGCTATTACCATATTTTGTTACTTATTTTCTTGTTTCTACCCATTCTTTTCTAGGTTCCACCCATGCTGAGTGATGACCATTTCTTAAGCATTGGGGATAAAATATCTATTTAGGAATCTTTTTTACCTACAGGCATACTTCCATTCAAATTCCAGTTTCCACATACTTGTGGGAATTAGACAGTACTGAAAATCGAATGCTGTTGTTTATAACCCTTGTCAATACTTTTCTGCATAACTGTGGCAAACTAGGAGAAAAGTTTCTTAGGTTATGTTTGTTATTGAATTGGCTCTGGATGAAACACCATCCAGCCATGACTGCCTCAAATTTTCACTTTATTTTACAGTCATATATTATGGTCAATATTACTTGCTGACAATATTAATTTGGGTCTGTAGGTCTGGATCAGTTTATTGGAAAGGATTGCTTCTTGCCAACGTTCCTCATGTTCTTAGAGTATGGACTAGCAATTGCATCTTCAACATATTGCCTTACCTTCTGCTTTTCTGAACACTCTATGGCTCAGGTAGTGCTCTGTCACTCTCTGATTCAGTTTTCCTGACTTCCATGCCATTAATTTCGCTCCACAGTGAATGTTGATGTTTTTACTGTACATGCAGAATGTGGTTCTGTTGGTCCACTTTTTCACTGGGCTGATTCTCATGGTTATCTCATTTATCATGGGCCTTATACAAACAACAGCAAGTGCAAATAATTTACTCAAGGTTGATTCCTTTCTCCAAAGTCAGATGCTTTTGTATTGACCATACATGGCATTTCTCAAACCAATCAAATGTCAAGACATCTAACTGGGCGTTACACAAGAGGCAGAAAGGGTTTTGTCCCATTCAGAAACTTGAACTATAAGAATCAAGCATTTCCAAACTTCATTTAAACTATCACAATGTTCTACTGCTTTAAGCCTTTTAGGACCTTTATTTATCTCATGTTATTTTGGGGTGTTGAGGGAGACAGGATGGTTTGAGTAAATGAATAGGATGTGGAACTCTTCATCCTTCACATCCTTGAGCTTAAACCTATCCATCCTGCAATAGTTGCATCAGAAAAGAGAGATTTTTGAAAACTTTGCACTTCCACCCATCTCATCACACCAAACTGGAAAAACATAGTGCATTGCATAAAATTAGAGAATTCTTCTGCAAGCGCTGCATAGCTGAAAGTCATTTCCCTGACATTTTTATATGCTTTATCAGGGCTTCTTCAGATTATCGCCAGGATTTTGCTTTGCTGATGGACTCGCTTCACTGGCTCTTCTAAGACAAGGGATGAAAGATAAATCTAGTAATTCAGTTTTTGACTGGAATGTAACTGGTGCTTCCCTTTGTTATCTCGGCTTTGAGGTTAACTTTTTAATACCCCTCTTCTGCTATAATGCTTTTAACTTTAAAGTTGCATCCTGACAAGTTTTTGGTGGTAGTGAGATGTGCTCATTAAAAACCTTTTTTCTCTAATAATGAGAAGCTTAGCTTGTGACATTGAAGTGGAATGAAAAAAATAATTATTATCCACACCTACATTCCTGTTGAACTAGGGCTGATTCAATTCTCTCACTTGTGACAGAGCATCGGTTACTTTCTTCTCACACTTGGGTGGGAACTGTTGCCTTTTCACAAATTGACTCCAGTTGGAATTAAGCAGTATTGGAGGAGCATCATGAATCTCCAGCATGACACTCATGATTTAGAACCACTTCTAAAATCTCCATCAGAAACTGTTGATCTCAACTTTGATGAAGACATAGATGTGCAGACAGAAAGAAATAGGGTACTTGCAGGTTCCATTGACAATGCTATCATCTACTTGCGTAACCTTAGGAAGGTATTTCCTATTTGTTTTCTATAACAGTTGTTTCATGTATACTGATACTGCAACAATCTACTACTGTATTATAGCAATTTCTCTTCCCTGTTTTAGGTATATCCTGGAGAAAAACATCGTACAAAAGTTGCTGTGCGTTCTTTGACTTTCTCAGTTCAAGCAGGAGAATGTTTTGGCTTTTTAGGAACGAATGGAGCTGGGAAGACGACTACATTGTCAATGTTAACTGGTATATTCCATTATTCATTGCGTAATATAATCTGATGGCTTCGATAGAGATCTGTGACTAGTTGTAAATGTGTTTCTTTAATTTATTCAATGAGGCTCCTTTCTTACAGAATCATTAAATTGATGCTTCATTAATTTTTTTCTTTTCAAATTGTTGCAGGAGAGGAATCTCCAACTGATGGAAGTGCTTTTATTTTTGGTAAAGACATGCGTTCAAATCCCAAGGCTGCCCGTCGGCATGTATGCCTCAACTTCTCTGTTTCTATTCCTTTTCTTGATAGAAGTTAGATTCTTGTTGGATGATATATGGTTGAGATTTTTCTAACTTGCCAATGTTGTACCAATCATTTGCAGATTGGGTATTGTCCCCAATTTGATGCTCTATTGGAATTTTTAACTGTCCAAGAGCATCTCGAGCTTTATGCAAGAATAAAAGGAGTTGCAGATTACAGAATAGACGATGTATGTATAGTACTCCAAGTTTAAGAGTCCTGGAAACCTAAGCTGGTGGTTTATTTGTGATTTCCAAATGCTATAACTAGAGTTTACAGGGTGAATAAGTGCTCCAACTTGATTTGCAAGGATTCATGTCTAGTTTACTACTGTATAAAGCAAAAGTCTGTACATACAAAAAAGTTATATGAAAAAAATCTTACCAACTGACATGGCAAGTCATTTAATCCTGTGGGCAGGTTGTAATGGAAAAGTTGTTGGAGTTTGACTTGCTGAAGCATGCCAACAAACCATCTTTCACTCTTAGTGGGGGGAACAAACGCAAATTGTCTGTTGCAATTGCAATGATTGGAGATCCACCTATTGTAATTCTTGATGAGCCATCAACAGGTAAGCGCACCAATCCCTTGCATTGAAAATTTCCACCCAGGGGAGGGGGTGCTGGTTTTTTTCCCATTAATACATTCTTGAAAAATAATGATGTAGAAATCGTTGTAATCATCACTTGCTTTAGATAGCTGACCTTTGGTTTACACTTCACCATCCATATATATTTTCACTTCTGCTAAGTAGAGAATGAAGCTTTGAATTTGCAGTATAATTTTCTTTCTTAACCACCACCTCTATCCCAGTTTTAGATTTCATAGATGTTTTCATATCTAACCAGTGCAAACTCTAGTTGAATTCAATGTGCACCATATGTTGTGTGCATTTGGGATTCTGGTATCTGGATCAATTTTGTGATTTTTCTTTGGTTTCAAGACTTGAGTTGTTGTGTTAATAGTGATATTACAGAGCTTTCATCAATTTTATACTAATGCAATGGCTCATCTTACTTTCTATTATCTGGAAGCATTTTCTTCATGTACAATTTTGCAATGTTTATAGGAGCTCTGACAGAAAACAAAACATATTTAAATCTAATATCGAGACCAGCAGACCCAAGTATGTGTTGCACTGGCTCCTTTCTAAGAAAATGTAGCTTACATATTTTGACCCCAAAACCTTTTCTGAATTGCCTTTCCGTGCAATATTCGAGCCATTTTTTTAAATTCAAAGAGTTCTCTTGTCGGAAACTGAGATTTTTCATCTTGCACTCATATTTGCACTAGATCTAGAATTTATCTTCTTTTTTCATTGTTTTCAAAGTGTCCTTTAGAACCAGCCTTGGGGAAATAATGTTGTTCTCAGTAGGAAATTATCTTTGATTCATCGATAACTCAACATTATTGTTCTTCTTTAGCTCAAATGAGTGTCAGATACTAATTATTACTGATTTTAGGCATGGATCCTATTGCTAAACGATTCATGTGGGAAGTCATATCTCGTTTGTCAACCAGACAAGGGAAGACAGCAGTAATTCTTACTACCCACAGCATGAATGAAGCTCAAGCACTGTGCACCCGTATAGGAATAATGGTACCAATTCACTTAGTGCTTCACAAGCTTCAAAAACCTGGTAATGACCATTGACAGGACTTTTTTTCTCCTCTTCTAATTTTGAAGGTTGGAGGCCGATTAAGATGCATTGGAAGTTCTCAGCATTTGAAAACACGATTTGGAAATCACCTTGAACTAGAGGTATGCCATGACTCAAAGATTAATGATCTTTATTTTGAGGGTGTTAATTTGAATGAATAAAGATTCAGGAACTTACATTTACAATCCTTCTAGAGACTGGATCTAATTTTTAAATTCTCCATCTGTTGCCCTCAGGTTAAGCCTACTGAAGTCAACTCTGTAGATTTGGAAAACCTTTGCCAAACCATTCAAAGCAGACTTTTCGACATTCCTTCACATCCAAGAAGTTTACTTGATGACATTGAAGTTTGCATTGGGAGAATTGACTCCATTACATCTGAAAATGCATCAGTGATGGAGATCAGCTTGTCTCAAGAAATGATTATTTTGATTGGACGCTGGCTTGGTAATGAAGAAAGAGTGAAGACACTTGTATCTTCAACACCCATTTCTGATGGGGTCTTTGGTGAACAGTTATCGGAGCAGTTGGTTCGAGATGGTAATAATCTATGAACATATTGATTGTCAGTCCATCTTGTTCTTCCTCTGTAATTAGGAGTTTCACATACCACCATATATTCTAATCCATTTATGCGTTTAGCACATTATGTTTCGTTCCATCTTACACATAAACATTCTTCTAGTATAACAGTTATGAGTTGTCACCATATATTTTTCTTGTTAACAATGCAGAAGCAAACTTTATCTATAATCTTGATAATATAGTTTTCAAAAAAAAAAAAAAACACTTTGGGAAATCTACAGAAGTCTCTGTGTACTTTTTTGAGTTAATTTATTGATTTCTGTGTGGCTAGTGGCTTGGTGCTTCATACTTATAGTAGCCATTCTTTTCTCCAATTCTAAGTATTATGATTTGCTTTTGAGTTTCTGTAGGTGGGATACCTTTGCCAATATTTTCAGAGTGGTGGTTAGCTATAGAGAAGTTTTCTGCTATTGATTCATTTATCCTGTCATCCTTTCCTGGGGCAGCATTTCAAGGGTGCAATGGTTTGAGTGTTAAATATCAGGTAAACTTCATAATGATTTCATCTTCTTATTGAGTTTGTCCATGGAGTTTTTCACCTATGATGTTTGAAATGGTATAATTTCACTAATCCACAGCTCACTCACTATTGACGTGCTTCTAGATGACTGGAAATTGAATAAAACTGGAAATTCTTGTCCTGGTTTTGTTTTTCCATTCCAGTTCATTTCTGTTTCATTAATATTAATTTCTTCAGGAATAAAATGAATTATATGGAATTTCATTCCTTTAGTTAATCAGTGGTGGAGTGTAGTTGCATGTTTTCCCATTGCGAAAAGGACCTGACATTGCTATTGTTATTTCTTGGTAGAAGTCCAGGTACTTAAACCTTGTAAAACCCACTTCCATGTTAATATATCAAATTCCAAGTGGTCAGAATTAAAATACCGATGGAAGGAGAAATTAGGTGCTACTATTAAAGAATGTAGGTGCAAGCATGAATCAATCAAGCCAGAATAAATAAATAAAAGCCCTAAGGCTCTTGAAACCAGAAGGATGATATGAGGATGCATGGAGGTTCTGTTAATCAGGAGCTGTACCTTCATTCTTCCAATCTTATTCTTTCCCTTGTAGCCTGAAACACTGAAGTGGAAAAAAATAATAAATAAAAGCCATAAGCTCTGATTTTGTTTATCAGGAGCCTTCTACTTTATTCTTTCAATCCCATTTTAGGCTTTATGAAACCCAAATAAGAATCAGGATTGTTAGGTTCCTGGTGAATGAATCATGAGTTTGAAAAGAAAATCCTTTGAATTATTTTGTGAGCCCTCGTAATTTGCTTTTTATCAGTTTGATATGAGTATCCATCCAACTGTTTACTCGGCAGCTCCTCACACAGTGGTGGTAATTTGATGATAGAATTGATTGATTTAGGTTGCAAAGAATTCATTGCAATATATGTGTTTCACTTGCAACTCAATCAGTTTCACGTCAGTTTTAGAGAAAGAATGGTGATAGAAAAAACAAGTTAAGATAGCGAGCATTTTAGTTTGGAACATTAAAAAATGCTTGGGTGTTTAACTACAGATTTTGGGCATTCCTAAGTAGTATAGGTCTCGCAATATACCAACTACTAATATACCTAAGCAATTTATGCTAATGAGGATGCATTCCTTTCTTAGCATGAGGGTGAGGGGTGTGTTTCACGGGCAAGCTCTCATGTGTGTGAGTTGCATTCATTTCTCTTCCGGCAGTCCAGAATGGCCTCTGCAGGTACTGACCGGCTCAATTTTTATTGCAGTTGCCATATAGTAAGGACCTATCGCTTGCGGATGTTTTTGGACACATCGAACAAAATAGGTGAAGTACACCACTACATCTTAAATGAATGCTCTTATTTCTCTTTTCTTGGTGAGTTTAAACTCAATAGGTATTCTTTACTCCAGAAATCAACTGGGCATAGCAGAATACAGTATCAGCCAGTCAACACTTGAGACCATTTTTAATCATTTTGCAGCAAGTTCTTGAGGTAACTTCAAATTCTCAGCACTGTTTTTATGCCCCTTATTTTTTTCAGATGGGTTGTATGTATGAGTAAAGAGATGCTTCTCCTTCTGTTAAAAAAAGAATAATTTATTAATAGTTTGTAAATCATAGCAGTCAAAATTGTATGTACATAGTTAAACCCAGAATATTAATATCCCGCTAACTCTGGTGTATGAGATTGTTTGTCATAAGAACAAACTAATATTGATCTGCTCGTGCAATTTACTTGTTGCATGGGATACAATGGACCTGTCTCGGACCATGTTAAGTGATATTTTGTGCTCTAGTAGTGCTTTCGGCTTTCACTTTGAGAACTACTCCGATGATTAAGCTGTGGTCGTCCAAGCCCAGATTAAAATTTATTATGCTTTGCCTTTGAAATATGTGATCAGTGTTCGTAGCAGCCGATCAATATTGCCCTGACTTTTTTCCCTGTACTGTAACTCGTCCACCACAATCCTTTATTCTTTAGAATATCCTCTCTTTTTCAGTCAAAGCCGCCGATATTTTGGGCTTTTTTTTCTTCAAATTCTACTTTTGCTCATCACAAGAAGGTCCACAATAGTTGGAATTTTCAAGCTACCCTAAGAGACATGAATCTACGAGTTCGTATCTAAGCTTAAGATATTTCACTGTAATATGGCAGTACTTTCTTTGCCACTTGTAGATGCCAATTTTATCCGCTCTGATGGACATCCGACATTTGCCTTTCTTCCAACCCAATGGTTTAGTACCCATCTTAATTTCGGTAGGTGCAAAAATATTAAGAAATCTGAAAGTAGGAACAAAAATATGTTAATACCAGGTGATTGTCTAATGCATGTCATCAGAGCATGTGTCAATGTTGTTTTATGTCCCACTGTTGATCGAGCGACCAGTAAATCAGTAATTTGCAAGGTCAGAAATTTTTAAATTTCATTACCTGTGCCCTTTAAATCGAATTCCCACTCTGATCCAACCTAGCCCTCGGAGGGTCCAAACCCGCTCCGTTTTTTTTTGGCTTGTTCTTTAAAGAATATTTAACTAGTCAACTAGAATCTATTTGGTCTGTTTATATTTTTCTTTCATGAAATTGTTTCCACAATATTTATGTAATGATATTTTCCATCTTGTGCATGTTGCAAAGAAATTTTTGTTTGCTGAACACATGGCATTTTTCCGAACACCTAACTAGGTGCCTGACAAATGAAACTTGCAATTTAGGATGCAAAATGCGTTTCCGCACACTGCAACTTTTCAGCCGAAACATGCACACACAGCCACGAAAAGTTTTATATCCCTGCAACTTAAAACTTGGTAAAGAATGTGTTTTACACTGTGCTTTAAAAGTATTTTTAAAAAATTTTGATTTTATTTTTGCTTTGATTTAATATATTTTTGATGTTTTTAAATTATTTTGATGTATTGATATTAAAAATAATTTTAAAAAATAAAAAAATATTATTAATATTATTTTTTAAATAAATTTTTTTTAAAAAAATAATTACAATCATATTTCTAGAGATATTTTCAAGCACCTAGATAGTCATTGTGTGAAAGTAAAGCCACTGAATTGGAACTTTACAATAATTTTGACCTTGCTCTTTCCTTTTAAGTTCACGATCAAGAATTAGTGGAAAAAGTAGATCAAGAAGAAAGGGACAAATACCAAAAGTAAAATATCATTTTACATACCCCACATGCACGTGAAGAAAGTGATATACACCTGTTGTTTCTTTAGAAACCTTCATTTTATACACTGTCGGGCTGGGACCATGACTAGGTAAGACATTCTTTTAGAAAGAAAAAAACAATTTTTGACGGAGTCTCTTATTTGGGTTTTGGTTGGTAAGATCATGGGTTAACTTGTTCAGTATCTGAGTTTAACTGGCTCAAACCTCTATTCAATTTAATTTCAAACCCATTCTACATTAGGTTTCTAATGGATAAATCAGCTGATAAACTCGTAAAAACCCATAAAATAAGGCTAGATTTGACAACTATTTTTTCATAGCTAAATTACATGCAAGTTTTCAAGATAGCTACAAGTCATCAAATTAGCTAAGACTTGGTCACCAGTTAATCCTTCTATTATTATTATTATTATCTTTTTGGGTGTCAGTGGAAATCTCTTAGTCAATATTGATGTTCGAATATATATTAAAATTACCAAACAATATTTAATTTTTCCAGCGAATTTTGGTGACTAATTTGAAATCGGGTTAGGTCTTTCTTGATGAAATTTCATCAGGAATGAAACTATAAGTAGGTACCGCGTGAAATCGCCAACCAGCCAGGGCTAATTTCCCGAACAATATTTTTAATCTCTTACAATCGTCCATTTCAATATCAAGTTCTTTCCGGATATGGTAATTATTTCGATGTCAATATGCACCATCTTTCAGGAGTAGAAGAATGCTGTAATAAACACATGGTTCAAATTTTGAAGTTGTTGCCCACCAACCATGCTATGTTCACCAGTTTTTCAAACCATTGTGAAAACTTTCTTGGAAAAATTAGCTGATCGTTAAGAATTGTCAACATAATGCCTTGTCCTTTCTAGAAATCAATTATTTGCATACACATGGTAGATGTGTTTATTTGAAAGCATGTTATTGAAACCCAGCCCGGGACCTAGCTAATTCGAAACTGGAACTAGGCCGGATTGAAAAAAAAAAATAAAAAAAAGAAAAACTCAGTGTGATCCGATCAAAAATCCAGTTGTAACCTGTTGATTTTTATTTTTTTTACTAAAATGATATTATTTTAATTTTTTTATAAAAAAATTAACCTGATTAATTTAATAATTCGATTAAAATCTAAAACTCGGTTTTTGGATGGTGGCAGATATGAAAATTATGTTAGAAAGATTAAACACGAATATGGGAGAGAATATTCTTTTAGTGCACTGAAGAATATTTATCTGTCTTATTCACTGTCTTTATAATTCAATTTTTACAAGTGAAACGAGGAAAAGGAACATGTGTTGAACATTTTTTTCTTCTTGGTTAATATCAGAGTACTTGTCATTTATTAATTTGGTAATGGGTGAAATTTTGTCGGCCATTAACATTTCCTACCATTTTGTTTCTTCTTTATTTTTTTCGGAGGTTGTAGTTTTTCAATCTCCCAACGAGACATGTCAAATCATATGGCAAGACCCATACAAGTTGCCATTTTCCTTTTTGATCAAGTTAGGAGGCAATAACATCAATGGAAAATGATTTGTAATCAAACTTTTGATCTGATCATATATAAATTATAAGCAGCTAGCATACAGTTTCAAAATGATATATCTAATTGCAGCAATTTTCTTATAATGTTAATCATGAAAACATACTTTAATTATAACCTCAAGTAAAGTAAGAAGTATTGCCGGCTTTAATGTCCGATCACTCCTATGACGACCGGACTTTTCCTCCGATTAATAATGTTTTTCAAGTCAAAATGTTAGACTAGATATAGCCTGCCTCACGAGTCAACCAAGCCATATCCCATACGTAAACCAAGCCCCATAATATTAAATCTGTATATTTCAGGACTCATAGATTAATTGAAACATATCCAACCTAACCTGAATATTCATATCAATAATAATAATAATAATAATAATAAAAGTTCTGTCTACCTATATTCTGCCAAATCGCATGTATCAAACACTAGCTATACATCCAAGAAAAAATAATGAATAGAGAGTTTTGAGTTGGGTTGTGTGAGCAATATAAATATTGCAACTTATTACTACTCCGAACGGCAATTGGACTGCCAAGCAAACCATGTAAAATTGTATATATTATACATTTTCAACAACAAGAAACATATGTTAACTTCACTCAATCATGTAGCTAACATAAGGGGGGCTTGTGCCCGTTTTAACACCCTTAAAGATACGTACTTGGCAATGTACAGATCTTGTTCATTACTACAACAACAACAACAACAGAGAATACAACTTTAAACTTTTCTGTGTCTAATTAAGCTAGCTACTTCATTTTTTTGTCTTAGTAGCTGATGACTTTTCCTTGGATTATTCTACACGGCACACATTTTATTTGCAGGATTGAGATAGTAAAATGGTTGCGCTTTCTCTAATCTCTGCTCTCTTCCTCTTCTTCTCCCTCTCCCCCTCGACTTCCAATCTCACACCAAACAACTTTGGCCTTTCATCTTCCTCTTCTTTCTCCAAATGTGCGTTTTTAGCTACTAAATCAAGTAGCTCCTTGCACTTTCTTTTCATGCTAGTAAGCTCAGTGCTCAAGACCCCATTTTCTTTCTTGAGTCGTTTATTTTCATCAACTAGAGAAGTGTATTCGGACGATGATAAGGTGGATGATGATCTTTGATCTTCTTCAAACTCTTGTGGTGTGGCTTGAATTAATGGTGCAATAGGTTGTTGCTTGTTAGTCCAAGCTTTTCTTCGACGGATTTGGCGTAGTAGCTCTCTTTCTCCCTTCCGAAACATGTCATTGCAAAACTCCCACCGGCTCGTTGCAACTTTTCGAAAACCCTGTTCATAACAATGACACGAAAGAAACATAGGGAATCTGTCCTTCGACTCAAAGAAGGCAAAACAAAACGTGCCTCAACAAAATGACAAAACTTTGAAAAAATCTTGATTAGCATCATTACTTTTTTAGGGTCTATCTAATTGTGGTTAATTAATTAGTAAAGGATCGTATTGCTCCAGGTTTGGAGTTACTTTTTTTTCCTATGAATACTTCAAGGTTTTTTTTTTTTTTTTTCTAGTATAAAAAAGAAGAGATTTGAAACTAAAAACCTTGCAAGAAAAGGATGACTTGAGAGACAAAAGAGTGCGTGTACTATATAATTACACTATTTTAATTTACCTTTCTAACCCTCCTCCCTCCCTCCCCCCTCCTGCATTTTTTTCAACATATATATATAACTCATGTTGAAAAAATCCATCAAAAATCATGTAGCTTCCAAAGTTTTTCCTTTTTGTAACAAAAATATAATAATAAATTAAACGATGCAAGACATGAAACTTCTGACTCACTTTACTTGGAATTGCCAAGCTCTAAAGTCTAAGTTTTACGAGAATTAATTGATTAATTAAGACAAAGTAGCAAGTTAGGTTAGACAGGGCCATTTAACCTATATTCTTTCATTCAACAACCTAGAAAAAGATTCAAGAAGGAAAAAAAAAAGAAAACAAGAAGATGATCGATTCAAATTCTTAATTAAGAACTAAGTCAACTAAACCAAAAACAATTAAGAATTTTGAATAGATAAAATATATACCATGCAGAATCAAGAACCAAAAAAAGGGTAGTATAAACTTTAATACATACATAAGTATTGAGTTGCCGGACAAAGCTGGAGAAATTGCTATGCTTGAAGAGTGTTGGTAGGAGATCACGAGAGAACTCTGCCGGTTGCCACACCACAAATCCGGTCCCCTCCCCGTTCCATGATATCACATCATCGGTCGCCAGATCCTCCACTAACATGTAGGTTTTTAATAAAAAAGGTGGCGGGGTTGATTTTCTAACATATTCTAATAAACCCTTGTCATCTGCCATGAATTTATTCAAAGAAAAAGAAGAAATGAAAAAAAAAAAACAAAGAGAAAAGGAGATTGTTGGATGATATTACAAGATTTCTAAGGAGAAGAGGCAGAGAAGAGAAGAAGGGCTGTTAAGAACTCCCAACCCCAACAATAAAAACCCAGCAAGACGACTCCACAGTTCATGAGAAATGCAAGGTCCTTTCCTTTCTCTTTTCTCTCTCTTTTCAAGAAGAAAGAAATGGTTGGAACGTATTTTCTAAGGCTAGACTATTCTTATATATATATATATAGTCAGAATAAACCATGTCATGTATGACACTATAATATGGTTTTATAGTGTGACTTTTAGTTTCATGCTGTATGTTGGTCCAAATTTTACTATTTAGGAATGCATGGTGTGCACCTTTGGATCACACCACTTGTTTCTTGATCGTTGCAGTAATCAGTTTGACTGGTCAATGAAAGACAACAACAAAGATTTTCTGCTGCTACTGTGGCATATGCATAGCTAAATTATTCCTTGTTCATGCTTGATCGATCAGGTTTGATGAAAAACTAATCTTTTTTATTGTTTGGGTTAATTTATTGAATGTTTTTCTAAGAAACAAGTAAATCTTTTGTTAGGGTTCTTAATTCCAGCTAGATCTCACGAATTTCACTTGTATTTTATATATTAGGTCTTTGCGTTAGCCTTTTTTGTAGAGTTATTTTTTTATATTGATAGAAAGATTCTCTCTTTGACCAAAAAAAAAGAGGTTTTTAATTACTTCATTAACAAGATCAAGAACCCAGAAGAACAGGAAAGTCTTTCCTTCAATTTTATTTTAAATTTAAATCTGAAATTTATTTATCCTCTAATTTGGTGATGGAAACATTATGCAATGAGATCGGTGAGTGTACCGACGCGTTATGGTGGAAGAGTGAAAAGGCAAGTTGATAAAGAAAGGTGGAAATTCAGGGCATTTGGACACAATAGAAGGTTCTTATTTTGGTCGCTGAGCTTTCTTGACTTCATCTTTAAAATTCTCTCTGTTTTTTTATTTTTTATTTTTATGAAAAAAATCATCAATAGAAATATAACTCAAATTGTGTGCTAGTTCCCTCACCAACCACAGCTTTTCCTTTCCCATTTGCCCACCGGCCACCTCCCTCATCTACCTGATCACGGTGGTGTGAACTGTGCCTAACACACATGGCATCGGCATAGCTATGGTTAATACTCAGCAGAGACGATATGTTCTTTGGTGGACTTGGCTAGTCCGGTGGTTCAATCCACTAATCTGTTTATGTAGGGTTGGAGATTGTTAGTAATTGTTAGTTTTTAAACTGTATTTTTTAGAAATTATATTAAAATAATATTTTTTTTATTTTTAAAAATTATTTTTAAGTTAAAACAACAATTAAAAAACATAAAAAAAATAAATAAAAAAATTATTTTTTTATAAAATATTATTTGGGCCTTGTTTTCAATTACATCCTTAACATTGTATTTAAAGTGATAAAAATTTTATAAATGTATCATGTTAATGTGAAGAATTCATTCTTAAAGTATATATAGTTTGGAAAAAAAAATCAATATGATAAATGTAGAAAATACAAAGAATACTCCTCGTGGTAGAATGAGAAAAAAAAAAGATGAAAAGAAAAGAAAAGCACGACACAAAAGTCCAGAGCATGGATAAGGACAATGGCACAGTAAAGGGAAGAATCTTGAGTCGTCCCCATTGGGATCCAGTTTCGCAAATTTCCTTTACTCTTCAAGAAAACAGGACACGTGAGCACATCTGAAAAAATAACGTTGAATGTTTTGTTCCTTAATCACATGTTAATAATTAATACTTTGCTTAAGGACGAATTTTAAAAAAGAAAAGAATATACAAGAATTATTATGGTTCAAGGAAAAAAAAACAAATAATATATATCAATATTTTACTATAAATCAAGACTCATTATATTGTGAATTGCTAGAATGTAATAATATTTTTGCCTACCACATAAAACACTAATGAACTCAATATTAAAGAGCAAAATGGTTTTTTAACGAGGTTTATTTGTTATTATCAAATTGATTAATGTTAAATAAGTCTTTTTACATTATTTTAGCATGGTAAAATGATTGAATTACTATTGATAGAAAACAATTAACAAAAAACTAAGGAGGGGTGATTTTTATTGTACCTCTCCTTATAAAATACTATTTATTATAATAGTATTTTTTTTTCTTCTTTGGCTATGTTTTTTTTTTTTTTTTTCAATTTCAATTACATTAACAAAAAACTAAGGAAGAAGGGGTTTTTAATGTACCCCTCCTCACAAAATACTACTGTAAGAGTGTGTTTTTTTTTTTTCAATTAAATTAACAAAAAACTAAAGAAGAAGGGGTTTTTAATGTACCCCTCCTCACAAAATAATATTGTAAGAGTGTTTTTTTTTTTTTTACAATTTGTGATTTTTTTTTATAATTTTAATTATATCCTTCAACATTAGATTTATTGGGGATTGAAGTTTATAATTTTTTAAATTTATTTTTTATGCGGTTATTTCAGTCTTATGATCCGGACCGTAAGTTTGACGGATTAACTTGGTTGACTCGACTTTTCGTTCATTTTTCTAATTGAATTTTTTTCTCGATCTCATCAAAAAAACATTAGGTTGATTGAGAATTAAGCTTCATGATTTGTTTTGATTTGTTTTTTATGGTGTTATTCCAATCTCATAATTCGGGTCACGCGTTTAGCGGATTAACTTGGGTTGACTTGTGTCGGCTTTTTGTGTTTATTTTTTAATCATTTTTTTTTAATTTCATCTTTCAACGCTTGGTTAATTGAGAATTGAGCTTCATAATTTATTTCAATTTGCTTTCTATTGGATTATCCTAGTTTCATGATTCAGGATGCGAATTTAAAAGGTTAACTTGGGTTGACTTGGATTATTTTTTTTGGTCATTTTTTTTAATTTGTTTTTTAATTTCATCATTTACATTAGATTTATTGATAATTAGGCTTCATAATTTTTTTTTCTTTCTATGGGGTTATCATAATCTCATAACCCGACATACAGATTGACAGAATAATTTGAGTTAACCTGAATTAATCTAATATGTTGTCGTCTCAATATTTATAAAAACAATTGCCACCTTGTATCTTTATTTTGGGTCAAACTACGCTTTTACTGGTCATCCAGATTTCTTTTAGGCCCGCGAAGTTGATCGGGTCAATCCTTACACGGTTAAAAAAAAATTATACTAGAAAAAAATATTAGCTAAGCCTATATATTTTTTATGTTAAACCAACTTTTGATCCTACTTGTAGTGTAGCGTAATCCAGTGAACATTATCTAATGGAATAGTATTTTGACAAACTTGCCCTTAGCTAAAAAAATGTAACACCCCACCTCACTAGCAAGTTATTATCCGTTTTGGCCCACAGGCCTTACGGATTTGTTCTTGACAGTCACGCATGGTCCCAAAACACGTCTTGCTAGTCAAGGTGAGCATGCTCATATAAGGCCCTCCCCCAAGTCTTCACCCGCCGATGTGGAATATTACAATACACCCCTTTTAAGAAGCCCAACGACCCCGTCAGCATCGTTGGATAGCCAGCAAGTCGGGCTCTGATACCAAATGTAACACCCCACCCCCACTAGCAATATATTATTCGATTTGACTCACAGATCTCACGGATTTGTTGTTGGCAGCCACACATGGCCCTAAAACGCGTCGTATAAGTTAAGGTGAGCATGCTCATATAAAGCCCTCCTCTAAGTCCCTACCCGTCAATGTGGGCTATTACAAAAACTATTAAGTTAGGATATAGGGGCAGGATGATCTGTTTACCACGATTCAATGCCATTTTCAAATTATTTGGGGGTAGATTAGTCTTTTCAAATTATTTGGGGGTAGATTAGTCTTTTCAATTTTTTAGAACAATTAAATTACTCAGATACTTTGGGAATAAAAAAAAGGAAGGCTAAAGCCGATGAACTTTTATGTCTTTTTTCATTTTTTTTGTTAAAGTTATATTACTTAATTATCGTTCAAAATTAACAAAATTATCCTCTAGTGACATTTGGGTCTTTTCATGATGGTTTGTTTTGTTAATGTAAAGTTAATTCAAGGGCTTTTTTGTATTTTAATAAATATTTAAAAATTTTAAAATAAAAAAACTTCGCACGCATGCGTACGATAATTGGTGAGTGACCCTCATGCGATTCAGACTGTGTGTTCAATGCCATCCGGTCACCAAATGATGCATTTCTAAGTGGTATTTAAAAGGTCTTGGTGTCCACTCCATGATGGGGTGGTGCATGCGCTAAACACACCTCTAGTTTGGCGTCAACAACCATTTATTTTTTTTCTCTCCCTCCTTCTTCTCTCTATCCACCTCAAATTTCACACCATCCCCTTTAAAATTTCAGTTCAACCCCTTCAATTTTTTTTATTTAACATTCGGTCCTTATCATTTTGATTACTATTTCTTTTATTTTGAATAATCTATAAAAATAGAATTCTTTTTCAACTTCACCCCTTCTATTTTATTATTGTTCAAAAGTATTTCTTGTTCTCTTGATTGCTATTTGTTTTGTCTATAATTATTTTATTTTTTTTCTTATAATTTTATCCTGCTTAAGTTTTTTTTTCTATCAAATTTGATCCTCACTTTTTTTATTGCTATTTTTTTTACTTTGAATTTTTTTTTTCAATTTCATTCTTCAATATTAAATTGGTTAGGAATTGAGTTTTTTATTGAGTCAAGGTATAGAATTTCACGGGTTATGAGCTTGGAAGATTAAACACGTTTAGAAGGTTTTCCTGGGTTTGCTTGGTTTTTTTTTTTAAGCTCATGATTTTTCAGTTTCATCTTCCATCATTTATTTAATTGGAGATTGAGCTCTGTTATTTTTTATATTTGTTTTCTATAGGGTTTTTCATGTATTTTAAAAATAACTTGGGTTATCTCTGGTTTTTTAATTTATCATTCTTTGTTAAATTTAACTTTTTAAAAAGAAATTTATTTTTCAATTAAATTAATTTAATTCATTAAACATAAGCATGAGATGCTAACTTCATGATATTATTTTTTATTTTTCTTTCCAAGTCATGGCTCTAATAGCGTGTGTGGCATTTTTTGGAGTCATCATAAAGTCTTTTGTAGTGGCATAAGAACCGTCTCGGTGAGTTTTTTTTGGTGATGAAGCGGTGTCAACAGTAGAGTGATAGTGAGTTTCCAACAGGCTTTTCTGTAACGGCCTATAATCTAATGCATCTTTATTCATTTTATGTCATCATACACATGTAAATATGGTAATTGTTTACTTAAAATCTTTCTTATACTAAATTACCCCATTTATCGCAAATAATACAAAATTTACATTGCATATATATCCATCTTATAAGAGACTTCTTTGTTTTTTTTATTAAAGCAAGAAATCATCCAAATTTTAACAAAATTTCAACAGAGTTTTCCCTGCACAGGAACTTTACCCAAAATTTCTTCCAACTTAATTAAAAATTCATGAGTTTTCCTTGCATAGAGACTTTACCTAAAATTTCATTAAGCAAAAATATATGTAAATAACAACAATAACTCTCAAACACAATATATGAGGTTTGATATCCTAGCTAGAGATCACTCAATCATGCTCCATACCCATGGCCGACGAGTTTAAAAGAGAAAAAGAAAGGAGTTTTTTTTTTTTTGAATTATGACGATGCCACTCATTTTATACCCTTCATGGTAATTTTGTCAAAACCTCAAATACCAATATTTTTTTTGTATGAATTCTTATTTACTTATTTATTTATTTTTGCTCGAGATTTTAACTAACTTAATGGAGATTCTCATCTCTAGCCATAATAACTTTTTTTTTAATTTATTATTTTTCAGTTGAAAATTCTGCTATTAAAACACGAGATTTACATTTTCTTTCTTTATCCTCAAGTATCATACCAACAACTCATTTTTTATAGTTAATTATTACCAATTTTTTTGTTCATTTTATTTGTTATCGATGCTTTTTCTTATAATTATATTATTAAATTAATTGAATTTATTAAACTTAATCAAATCAATCTTCTAGATCTCAATGTCATCTAAACATCTTTTTTCATGATTGAAAAATTGTGAGTGTGTCGCAGCCCACCAATCAAAGAAAAACTATGGTTGTTTTTTCACTAGAAAAAATTGCACTTCCAAACAAGTTGGCCAACAAAAGTTAACCTTCCACCATCACTCAGCACACCACATCTGACCGTAAGCAGTAATTCTAGGCAATATCATCATGCCATAATGAAAGATTCACATCATGATGTTGATAGAAATAATTTTGAGCGAATTTTAAAAAAATCACTCAAGTATATATAATCCTAACGCTATCATCTTTGAATAAATTTTACCCTTATTTTCAAAAAAATATAATAAAAAACTTTCATTTATTTTTGAAAATTTACATCAATTTTTCATCTAAATTATAATTTTTTTATATAAAAAAACAATGTCATTTTACAAGGATTTATTTATTTTTGTTAAGTGATTATAACCGAAATCCTTGATTTAAAAAAGTGAAATAATTCAGTGGTAAATTTGATTAAAAATATTGATAAAAAAGAGTTTAAATATAAAACTGATAATATTCTAATAATTTGATGGTATATTTTATATCTATTTTATAAATTTTAAATAGGTAGAAATTATTTTCTTCGTGATATGTTAGCATCATAATCATAATGTGTCCCTATCCTTTCTCTTATCAATAAAATGCTTTTGTTTTTTTGAAGATGCGTGCATATCATAAGGTACTCTTACCTTTTTTTTTTTTTTTTTATAAGATTATAAGCATGTTCGGGAGTGTGGTTGTGGTTATTTTTTAAAATATTTTTCATTCTGAAATGCATTAAAATAATATTTTTTTTATTTTTTTAAAATTATTTTTGAGATCAGCGCATTAAAATAATCCAAAACATTAAAAAAAATTAATTTTAACAAAAACTTTTTGATTTTTTTAAAAATATGGATTGACCCGCATTTTCAAACGCTCTCTATAACATGATAACAGGGTGGAACTGAAAATAATAATAATATTTTCTATATGGTGGCATAGATTTTTAGAACTTTTTAACTAAGAAAAACTAATATTGACTTAAAAAAATCGACTATTCCATTGCTTTAAAACATTAAATTAAATCTATTTTAAATTAATTCTAGATAATATATCAAGCCAAAAAATGATTATAAAGAATATAGTCAACAGAAGAAAAATAAATCTTCCCACACTACAGGTAAAGGAAGGAGACAGGAAAAATAGAAAGAAATAAAATATCAATAATTAAGTGCAATACTTGGCATCTTCTCGAGTTTCCCCACTAAACTACTACTATATATGATCACGATCATATGAATTGAAAACTAACACCCAACAAAATGAGATCCTTCAAATATAAAAGAATCCAAACTAAAAAATGGTTGAAGAGTTTCTTTTTTCTTAGTCAAGTGTAATTATACCAAGATTTTCATATATTAAAACTAAGTTTTTTCTTCGATGATAACGCACAGAAAGTAATTAAGTCTTGCCGAAAACTCTTTTCTTGTATTTTTTTTTTAGAATTCAAAATCTAAATAGTAACATATAGTCATATTAATTTTATTTTTTTTGAAGTTTTACATCTTGCCAATTCCTATTTGTTTTTAAATTTTTATATTCAGTTAAATAGACATGATAATAATAATAAAAAAAACCTTTATAAAAAGATAAAAAAACTTATTAACATCAGTTTAAAATTTTTGACTTTCAAGGATATTATGGTTATTTTACTGTATTTTTGATTTTTTTTTAATTTTTAATATTTGAATAGATACAAAATTACCTCTCATTTGAGATGTTAATTATAAAAAAAATCATTTTGAAAATACCAAATTTCCCTTTGATGCTAATATTTAATTTTTTACTTTTAAAAGCATTTCAATCTTCTCACTATGTTTTTGAAATGTGAAAAGATTTACTTAGCCCAATTAATTTAATAATAACTAATATATTATGTGAAAAGATTTTAATACCTTCAATAAATAGTTTTAAGTTTTGTGGCGTGAAAGGCAATTGTTCCAATGAATAATAATTTTGAATTTGTGTCTATAGTGTTTCTAAAGCCTTGTAGCTTCTTATAATGTTATTAGAAATAAAATTTAATACAAATTCAATGGATATCAACCCGATCCAACTCAAATAAATAAGTATTGTTTAAATAATTATCTTACCAGATAAATAATAGATAGAATATAGATCTGTCCAGAAGCCACCTTATCCTAAACTGAAATATATACACTCACCATTTGATGGATATTGTCTGCTCTTCTTGTACTTGATTTTAAACAATTCTACATGTGTAGCAGTAGTTTATGCAATGGGGGATGGAAATGCTTCATTGTCTGTTTATGTCCAAAAACAAACAGAGACTAGCTTAATCCAATTGGATTTTGGACAACTACTAGATTAAACATTTCAAAACTAGGAGGCCGACCGCCCATGCTCTGAAAAGGTCCGCCGGCTTCAGGGCCGAAGTCAGGGTGGCGATTAATTTCTAGAACTTTTTATTCAAGCAAAATTAATATGACCATTTCAATTTTCAAACATTGATTAGACTTATTATCCATTAATAAATTAATCTTCATAGTTATATTAATCCACTAATTATATCAAGTCAAGAGCTAAAACCGATTATTGTCAACACCATAAAAAAATTGTTCTCCCATGCCGCAAGTTAACCAAACAGATAGGAACGAATGGGGGTTAGTTCAAGTAGTAAGCAACTTATTCTATTTAAGTGAGGTCTTACTTTCGAGTCCCCATATACACAATAATACTCATTGTTAGCCTTACCTGTCACTGCCAGGTATGCGACCCGGGACAACCACCAAATTAGTCGGGGCAACCCGGATAATGGGGGCTAGCAATCTATAAAAAGCCAAACAGACAGGGAACAAATGCATTGTTTTAAAACCTCGAACGATCCAACCTAATAAATCAATCTAAAACTTGAATAGGTCTGGATTGAAAAAAAATAAACTCAGTTAATCCAATAAAAAACCTAAATTAACTTGATGGCTTGATCAATTCTAGCTTAACATGGGGATTCAGCCATCAAACCATTAATTTTTTAAAAATATATATATATAAGTTAACCCACCTGATTTTTAGCTCGATGATTGCCCCTAACCAACCCTAACTTCGGGTTTTAGAACCATAAACAAAACAAAACCATTGTAATTATCACACCTAACATTTTGTCTAGTTTTCAAGCTTAACATAGTCTTTTATGTAATAAGAATCTATGATCATTCAGGACAAAATAGACAAGCAACAAAGTCCTTTGGAATGATCTTACCTCGTTGCATACGTGGGTACTCAATTACCTGGTCCGCATGGAGTGTTTCTTGTTTCTTTCATTTTGATGACAGTGGGATGCTGCTCTTTTGAAAGCAATTGGATGCATAAATCAGTAGCAACCTACTGTTCGATCCAAACTAAATTCCCTCTTTTCTTCGGGACATCCAATAATTTTTCTACATTTGACCTTGCCACTATAATCTTCTTTTGATTTTTCTGATCCATTTCTCCTGTTCTATCCGTTTAATCTTCAGATCTATTCCTGGCCTTTTGTCTCCATCTTTCTGCAGTAATATTGCCTGCTCTGCTGATAAAACCCTACAACATCCAACATCCCAGGTAAAAATGAAAAATGTACAAGACGGGTTGTGTTAAAAAAAAAAAAAAAAAACCACCTCGTGGATAATTGACCCTTCTCATGACAACTCCATTGATAAAAGATTTCTTATACATTTTTTTCTGGTTTAAAGGTCAATGTTTTTCAATAAATTTACGTAGTTGAGATTTCAATGTAATACCTTCCTAATGTATAAATAAAATCTATCATGATAGCATTGCACGATTTGAGAATCAATCTGGTTTAATGTTTGAGTTGTTGGTTAGTGAGTTGGTCAAATAGTTGATTTGTATCAATTATCTGGTTTAATTTTCAGATTTTTTTTGTTCTAATTTTTTTAAATATAAATTAAAATGGTATTATTTTATTGAAAATAAAATCTTATTCATTGTTTTATTTTTTTGTGCGTGGAGAATCACTTCACCGGAGAATACCTAATCTCATTCGAGTTATTTACCTCGTCACAATTTTTTATCATTACTTGGTTTGGTCCAGGCCATTCAAAGCCTGATCCGATTCAGTTTCCGAAAAGGAGAATACAACGTGCAGCCTTTTCCTACGTGGCGAGCACTAGTTGGCTGTTTGGAAATGAGGCTTGGTTATCTGGTGTGGCTCAAGACAACTGGCGTTATCCTATCTGAAGGCCACGTGGCTCATGAGGCCATTAAACTGCCAACGTCACTGAACAACAACAGCTTGCCTTCCTAGCCGTTGATTAGATTCTGTTTTCAATCCAACGGTTTATAAATCACTGACACCGGACTCTTCGAGGTTCCAATATTACAAGCTCCGCAGCAACGGAGTTGGTGATTTATGGGTTTTGGAGAAGAGAACGGACAAAAACTGCATGCGGGTAAGCACACTCGCTTGCTTGCCATATTGCATTTACTCGCTCAGATAGGTTGGACACGTTTCCACATTTTTTAGTCAATTTCTTTCTCAAAATATCAGTTGATTTGATGTAAATTATACTGACTTGCTTAATAATTATTACTATAAATTTGAGTCATTTAATGCGATTTAACCATTGGATTAAAATTTATTAAGATGATCCAAAATGATCTATATCTTTGTTATTCATGCAAATGTTTTAATGTTCTCTTAAACTTATCATTTAATTGAATCATATAATATTAATTTCATTTGAAGTTGTCATAAAATTTAATTACAAATTACATAATTTTATTTTATTTTTAATTAGTAGAGATTAAATAAAATGAAAAAATATCATTTGTTTTTAATCAATCTCGATACTCTATATAATCATGAACCGACAAGATATGACTTTATATATTATGTTAATTAAAAATATTTTTTAATTTTAGAATACACATGATTTGAGTGTGAAAGAAATTTTTATATCAAGAAATAATTTTTTCCAAGTTTCTTTTAACTAACTTCAAGTTATATAAAACATAATGATTGTTTTTCATATGACAAATGTGTATTAATTAAAAATATATCTAAATTATTAAGAAATATTTAATTATACCAAGAAGTTTAGACATGTAAGATCTCATATGTAAATCATATATGAACAAGGAAAAGAACCACATAATTATTAAAATTAGATTTAACCGCTCTCAACTTTCTTTCTATTAAAAATATATTTAAGTACTTATTGAATGATATATAATTATATTAAAAAATTTAAACATGTATCATCTTTTTTATAAATCATAAATCAATCAATAATTTCAATATTTTATATAATAATCAATCAATGAATTATAACCTTTTGAATTTTATCACAGAAATTGACATACATTTTTAGTTGCAAAATTGCTAATTTTAATATGCACATGATTAGATTATATTTAAGTTTAACCATTCTGAAATTTTTTAGTCAACCTTTATTTATATGAAACTCAATAATATTTTTCATGTATTTGACTAGAAATATATTTAAATTATTTAACAATACTATAAAGTCTGAACATGTAGCAGACATTTTATGATTTTTCTATTGAAATACATAATGATTATGTTACACCAATATTTAAAATATTCTTGAATTAAAAAGAAAAAAGAGAGAAGAAAATGTTGATTAATATGGCAAGACAAATGGTTTTGTCAGCAATACACTGTACACCCGCGAGTACAGATAACCTCGATGATTGATGCTCAAGTAACAGCCCAAACTAACCCCAAAGAGAAACACACAGAAAAACACGATTCCCGGCCTCACTCTCTCTCCCCCCACTCTTCTGTACTAAAAACTTTTTTTTTTTTTTTGGTATATATTGTATGGTGGGCAACCAATATGCCTGCTAGTCCGAAGATAAGAATCGGAACCGGCACCGTGTCCACTCACCGTCTCATCATGACAACCACCGCCGCCGCCACTCTTTCCCTTCCTTCCCACTCTCTTATATTCATAAAGAGTACTCCTTTTCCTTCCCTCCGTCGCTCTTTCTGTCTCAACTCGCCCTCTACACCAACTCTCACCGCTCATTCTCCTCTCCGTGTCAAAGCTTCCTCTGCTGAGCCCTCTCCTTCTCCAGGTCCCCTCCTTTCTTTCTCTGTTTACATGGTTTTTTAGTGTGTGAGAGATGGGAGTGATTTTTGACATATCTTGTTGATTGGTGGATTTTTAGTTGTTAATGTGTTGCTTTAGCTTGTATTTATTAATTTTTGTGCTGGTTGAAGACCCTTTTTGTGTTTGATACTTGGAAAATTAAAGATATGGACTGAATGATTTAGAAAAAGAAGTTAAACTTTTCTTAAGTGATGCCCGTATTGTTAATTTGGGTATAAGTATCTATTTTAACTTAAATCTAATATGGCTGTTTTGTATGTTAGTTTTTACTTTCAGTTTGGGGTCTCATCTTTAATTTTGAAGCAACTGATTTTGATACAATGTATTTAGAACCTTTTATCTCTAGCAATCTCTAGCTCTGGAAATGATTATATGACTGTTTTTCAAGTTTTGATTTCGGTATATAGTTGTGTTTTGCTTCCTCAAAACAACCATGCTATGGTTGTTGATTTGGTGTTTGTTTCCTGCAGGCAAAGGTATTGAGAATGTGGTAATTATAGGTTCAGGTCCTGCTGGATACACAGCAGCAATATATGCTGCTCGTGCCAATTTGAAGCCTGTAGTGTTTGAGGGGTATCAAGTTGGTGGTGTGCCTGGTGGGCAGTTGATGACTACCACTGAAGTGGAGAACTTCCCAGGGTTTCCTGATGGAATAACCGGTCCGGATTTGATGGATAGGTAACAAAAAACAAAGTTGATTTTGTTTTAAATTTATTCTTGTTCTTGAACGGAACACACATAATTATTTCCAACTAAATTATTACACAGAACTTTGACTTTGTTTGTTGATTAGGATGCGACGGCAAGCTGAACGTTGGGGGGCAGAACTGTTCCAAGAAGATGTGGAATCTGTTGATGTTAAAAGCAGTCCTTTCACCGTGAAGAGTAGTGAACGTAAGGTGATATATAGTTTTCTAGCTTTCTGTTCTGTACATATGTTGGAGTGGTTTCATTAATTTCAACTATTGAAGTATCAAATCATTTAAACACATTTGTTTTATGAATGAAAATTTTGCTTTGAACTCTGCTTGGAGATGACCTATTTTAGCGAGTATTCTTTATAAAAAAAAAACATGCTCCCTGTATGTGATACCAACTTTTTATTGGAAATTGTTTGAAATGCACCGTTTTTATGCATGAGTGATGTGCCATGGCCACATGCAATTGTTTATGTATTTGTTATGCCATAAGCTGTAGATTCTTAATTAATTGTAGTTTGGAAACAAATCCAAGTTCATGCTTACGGTACTAAATTTTTTTAAAAATAATATTTCAGGTTAAGTGCCACAGCATCATTTTTGCCACAGGAGCTACTGCCAGAAGACTCAAATTACCCCGTGAAGATGAATTTTGGAGTAGGGGAATTAGTGCCTGTGCAATTTGTGATGGAGCATCACCACTTTTTAAAAGGCAAGTTCTTGCTGTCGTAGGGGGAGGTGATACGGCCACGGAGGAAGCATTGTACTTAACTAAATATGCTCGTCATGTCCATTTACTTGTACGCAGGGATCAACTCAGGGCATCTAAAGCAATGCAAGATAGGTGAGTTTTGGTGCACCCTTATTTGTGTTGCTCCGTTGCAGTTGTCGGCAATGATTGTTTTGCTGCACTTTCTTTATCAATTACTTTAGGCTGCTCCTAAATATAAAACATGTAAAAGTGCATATTTAACGTTTCACAAAACTATCTTCTATATGTCAAGTTAAACATTTTTGCATTTTGATATGTTCTTAAGCACATTCCTGCGTTGCCATCTTCATCATATCTTTCTTGTAAAGTCAGGTGTATCAGACCTTTTTAACAGGTTTAATTTCATCAACATTGTGTAGTATGTGATCTCTGGTGTTATGTTTATTTCTGAGCGGTCATTAATTTTTCTGCAAAACCCCTTTCAGTGTAAAAATATCTCTCCTAGAATAATTATACTATCAGAAAGAAAACAAATTCTCTCATTATGTGCTAATGTTTAAGATAACTCCAACAAAAATGCAGTCGCTTATCTTTGCAATTCTGGAGGTCTTTAAATTGCAGGCAATCACATCAGTTTCTTAAATGTTGCAAACAATTTATTTCATGGCATTATTTTCTTGTCTTTTGTGATTTAGCTGCCATGATTTCACGACTCCCGAGTTATACACTAATGAACAATTTGTATGTTGAGTTTCAACTCCCTGAAATGTTTGTTTAACAGGTTGATTATCACAAATGTTTCAGAGTGATCAACAATCCAAATGTCACCGTGCACTTCAATACAGAAACTCTGGATATCGTTAGCAATGCAAAGGGCCAGATGTCTGGTATTTTGACTAGAAAAACTGATACCGGGGAGGAATCCGTGCTTGAGGCAAAAGGCTTGTTCTATGGTATTGGTCATTCTCCGAATAGCCAGCTGTTGGAAGGCCAAGTTGAACTTGATAGTGCAGGCTATGTGTTAGTTCAGGATGGTTCTGGGAAAACTTCTGTTGAAGGTTTATTTGCTGCTGGAGATGTTCAGGTAATCCTGTAAAAACTGTCATTTGGATAGGCTTAAGACCTTTCAATTTTCATTCTAATCTCATTACTGTTCTTAAGATTCTGTCATCATTCCTGCTTCTCTGGCGATGCCAAGGCTTAGAAATATGTTGATGGGATGTGTAACTGCAAAGCATGTTAATGGGAGTAATTGAGTAATTCTCATTCAACAAAGATAAGGTTTGTGATTGATTTTTGAGCAAAATATGATAATTAAATAATTGCTGTTAATGTGTTAGTCAATTGGAGAGTATAAACTTTGCGGAAGTGATGCTGCAAAAAAAAAAAAAAATTTGTTTTATTTTAAAGTTGTCTGATGCACTGCAAAAATTTGGTGTAAGTTGATTTCCCTAGAATCTAAGAACTTTGACACAGTGATTATATCTTAAACAATATTCCCCATCTAGTGTATACTACCCCCATTCCTGGCACTGCATTGTTCCTGGTATCCTCTTATAGTTATTGTCATCCCCTGATGATCGCAGAGTTTAATATTAAAGTATAACACATGGGTTGAATTTCGTGATCAGCACAAATTGTTTGAGATAATGTCTTACATGTTCTTTATGCATGTTCATTAACCTTCAACTATCTTGATGCATAGATTCAAACTTCCTTGTGATCAAAACTTGTCTTTTGTTTGGAAAATCTGTAAAGGTTTTGTGATTTAGTATCCTGTTTATTTAAAAGGACCATGAGTGGAGGCAAGCCGTAACAGCCGCTGGATCTGGATGTATTGCTGCTCTATCAGTTGAGAGATACCTTGTGAGCAACAACCTACTTATAGAGTTTCACCAGGTATTTCTTTCTCCTCTTGCTATTCATTTTATAGAAAAGGGAGGGAAATTAACGTACTACTGAAGTCCAACTTTTTCTGTTTTACTCATCCCTTAGCTGTTTCACATTCTCATGTGTCATCTACTCTTGTTGTTCTCAAGCATTGATTTCCATCCGTGGAACATGTCTTTTTCTATCATCACTTGTTTGGTTGCAATCTTACATATGGAGGAGCTCCTCTTTCAATGTCTCATCACTTCTGGAATTAGAACATTTTTTTAAGAATATCTTCACCAAGCATAATCATGGACTTCAATTTTTGGTTAAAACTCACATCTCTAATATTGGATCAATCTATGGAAGTTAAATGAATTAGTTAAAGTGAGATGCATAAGATTGTAAGTTTTCTCGAAATACAGTTTGATCATCCATATTCTAGTATTTTGACGTGGAATTTTATGCAGATCTTTTCTTGTATGTGATAGCATATCTAAACAATACTCCACCTAAACTTGCTTGCTTTTCATGATTCTTTCTTTGACAGCGTCAAACTGAAGAGGTTAAGAAGGAACTCACTGACAGAGATGTTCACGAGGGCTTTGACATTACCATCACAAAGCATAAGGGCCAGGTGCATGTTCTTATTATGATGAAATATTGCAATGCATCAACAGTTTTCGGTCAAGTTGTTGTGTATAAGGTTTTTATGTCCTTAGCTCAAAGCTTATGTTATTTCCTCGATTTACCTTCCTCAGTATGCTCTGCGAAAGTTGTATCATGAAAGTCCACGGCTTATATGTGTGCTATATACATCACCAACTTGTGGTCCATGTAGGACATTGAAGCCAATTCTCAGCAAGGTAGGTTCCATGCTAGCTTATATTGCATTGTATAATTAGGAGAATTACTGGAGGTTCTCTTGCATAATTTATATAATATCCATCCATGCTTTGTGTTTGTTCGCATTTTTGGGAATACATCTTTCTGTGTATCTGACCCCACCCGGCCACCTCTTCTTCTTCTTCTTGTTTTTTTTTTTCAATGGTTAATGGCAGGTGATTGACGAGTTTGATCAAAATGTCCATTTTGTCGAAATTGATATCGAGGAGGATCAAGAGATAGCAGAAGCAGCTGGAATTATGGGCACACCATGTGTGCAGTTCTTCAAGAACAAGGAAATGATCAGGTTTGGAAAATTTCATTGTTTCTACTTTCTCTCTCTATGATGCATGAATGATCATGCAGTTGTTGTTCACATGGTAGTTTTCTGATGTCAAATTTCCTGTACTTGCCATGCAGGACTGTATCAGGGGTCAAAATGAAGAAAGAGTACAGAGAGTTCATTGAAGAAAATAAATGATCGAGCATTCATCTGGCGGTTGTGATCATTTTGTAATTCAATTTTGTTCCCCATTAAACTGGTTAGTCAAATAATACCCTATATTTTTACAGAATCGTATACTGTATTTGATCAACCACATTGCAGATTATCATGCAGAGTTCCCAAAGCAATTTTTACTGGTTTACGTTCTCCAATCTTTTATTTCCTTCAACCTGTATGATTGGCGGAGTTGAACCAATGTAATCTTTTGGTTACAAACTGATGCAAGCAGGCTATATATTCCGTAGCCATCCTCCACCAAACCCTTCATCGAGGTGCTTGCTTTGCTGCATCATATGGAATAAAATCACCCATGGAACAGGATAAAACTTTGGATATTCATAATGGACACACTGGAATTGCAAGGTAGAAACAAAGCTGTTTTCTCTGATTATATAAAATCCTTTGCAGCTTCATTTGTTGAATTCTTACATCCAAAGGAGAAAAGAGCCACTTTCTCATACAATTAATTTGGAATTACGGATCATAAAATTTAAGCTTGTTGATACATCAAATCCAGGACCTGAAACATGGGTGCTCTAGAAAGAGGAAAATGCCGTCTACCCAAAGCATCAAATGCATTCAAAGTTCAAACTCAAGTTTGACCTAGATCCTCGAAGTTTGGTTTTTTCTCTATTTAATTCCATGTGAACAATTATGACCAATCATCCAGAAAATAGTGTTTTGGAGAATTCTTTTGGCATAAAGCCCGAGCAGTGATGATGACAGGCTCTCCCTTCACGCAAGTGCCATGAAGAAAACAAGTCTGTACGATATCAGCAGGCAAAATAGAACAGTCACATCCCACAACCTGGAACTACCTGGGTTGATCCTCTAGATTGTCTGAAGGATCATCGCACCCTTCAACTTCTGATGTCAAGGCACAAAGGATCAAATTCAAGTCCAATCATGGAGTTGAAACCACTGCCATGGCAATAAAGGGATTGGATATCAGTGTCCCAACCACCAATATGCATGCTTCTGAACCAGCAACGTAGCAGAATAAGTTGATGCAGAAGTACCACAAGTGAGAAATCAAAATACCTAAATTCTACTAGATTTCCAGTTAAAAGATATTCGAATTAATTTAATTCCTGTCATGTAATTCGTTACCATCTTTCTTTAGCCGAGCTCATTAAGTCTTGCACCAGATTATTATAGGTAATATCTCAACGTCTCCGACTTTTTTCATGTTTGTGAAGTGTATGTGGTGAGGTTGAAAACCTACTATGATGAGATAGCTCTTCATAAGGCTAAATTGAAGTCGTTAACGGTGAAGAACAGTAATACTTGAGTTCACTAAAACACCTGCAAAACATGAAATAATGAGGATTGAGAGAAGATGGTAAGGATTTTGCTTACCTCCGCAAAATTAGAATTCTAAATTAAAAAAAAAAACACTATTTTTTTTCTTATTACCAAAAGTCCAGAAATTGTTCAAATCAAAGTAGATAGGTCTAAAAAATTAGAATTAACTGAAATAAAACTTTAAGATAGATGTAGTGACTAACAATGGGAGATTATCCCCATCATCTTGAAATAAAAAATCATGCATATTTCATTTTTAATCTTCAACACAATCTTATATTTTTAATGTTAAAAAATAATATAAATTATATTTTCACGTCTCATCTAACTATTTAAATTCTAAAGTTAAAACTAATTATTTATCATGATATCAAAGTTGTTCCCAGATCTATATTTCTTCCTCTGCTGTACATGCCATCGAAAAACAGGGAAGAAACAAGATAAAATACACTACAAATATAAAACAAGAATGGAACGTATTAACAAGGGGATGTAGCTCAGATGGTAGAGCGCTCGCTTAGCATGCGAGAGGTACGGGGATCGATACCCCGCATCTCCACTTTGTTTTTTTTTAATACTTGCAGTAAAAGTGCTTTTTACAATAAGAAAACCTTGGCATTTCGCAACCAGATATCCTAAGCAGCTTCCATTTTCTTACCAGCTCAAGTGGAGCCGAGTGTCCTAGCGAGTCCAATCTGGTTTCCAGATTGGAGCTTCCTTCGGGTCAGCTTTAACACACCAAACTCACTTCATCTTTAAGACTTACATATTTATTATTTACCTGTCTGATTTTAAGGTTTGAACGCTGACGACCAAGAAGAGAGCATAACTCGTTAATCATCCACCCGACATCTAATGGTAACTGATCTATTGATGCCTGTTTTATATTTGTTTTTTCCATAAATTTAAAATAAACTGGTTTAAATTAATAATATTTTTAAAATTGTTATTAAAAAAATACATTTTGAGCTGAGAATTATTCATGTAAATACACAAGGACTTCGTTACGAGACATTCCCATCATCTGTCCAGAAACCATTCTGCAAACTTGGTTTCTCAATTCTGTCGTGTTTCCTCCTAGCCGATGCCACTGCCTAGAAGAAGAATATGGTTCATCAAGCCCCCGCCTGAAGTCCTGGACTCGGTGCCATTTTCACAGATTATGATCTAATCCATTTTTATACTTGCTTAATTGAGACTTGAACCAGAAGAGGACACCAAGGTAGTAAGAGATACCATCCAATACCATACATCCAAATAACACCACCGGAGGCTAATAGAGGGAACAATAACAGGTTAACAGAAAGCTCATTACCAACTCGATCATGGGCATCTCAAGTTTTTTCACAAGAAAAATGAGTTCAAAATTAAAATACAGCACATGGTTACAGGTGATAGTGCAGTATATGCGGTGTTGCAGCGTTGGATATCTCCAAGAGAAAAGAAAGAAGAAATTTTTTAAAATTCTAGATCTTATGATACAGTGTTGGTCTCAGGGACATCATCAAGGATGAAACAACCAAGTTTACCTGTCCTAAAAAGAGTGAGAAACTTCTTTGATACCATCAAGCGAGCTTCAGATGCCTTATGAGGTATCTTCAGTGCCTTCTGCAGCACCTCAAATTGTTGCTCTATAAGATTCTCCAAATCATTCTCATCCTCCACATTACCATTGAATTCTGCCAGTGTTTTGTACATTGCACATTGGACTTCTGTGACAAGATTCTGTAGGTGAACAAGAACAGAGACAAAAAAAATTAGAAACAAAACCAATGTCGACAGAATAAGTTATGAAGTTATATATTCTCAATGAATGAAGATCCGATGAATTCTAAACATCTGAATTGCAAATTGTCACCCAATCATAATTTAATCAAGATAATTGAATGAATCTCTTCAAATAAAATTTCTAACAGCCTCAGATTCTGGATTCCACAAACACACACATATATATAGAAAGAGAAGCAGAGAGGCAGCATGACTTTGTTACCTCAACATACACCACATCAGACACACTAGGTGGCTTCCTCCTATTTGGCCGAAGATCTTTAGGATCATATTTGTGTTTTTCCTCGGATTCATATCGAATCCCATCCATTTTTCTGTTATTCCAGTGTTTCCAGTGAAGCGGAGTGCCTCGAGTATTTAAAACTGCTAGTAAGTATCGGGCAATACGCTCCTCGCCTACAACAGAATCTTTCACGGATCCTGCACATATATTCAAACACATAATTTTTGCTAGGTGTACGCAAACATGCAGCAGAGGGGATGATACTTATTGGACGGTAGCAATTAGTTAATGAAAGTGTCTTGAACTTGTTGAGGCATATGCAGATGGCAATTTTTGGAAATGCCGGGCTGAAGTAATTAAAAAGGAAACAAAGAGGTCTAAACCTGCAAGAGATAACTTTAATCCTGTTTCAATATCTGGGATACTGGGAACCAACACGCCCGGGGTGTCCAGCACGTATATGCTAGGCTTATGAGCAATCTGCAAATCATATTCAAAGTAATCAACATTTGATAAAGGATATCAACAACAGCATGAACAAAACAAAAGGATGGTGCCTGGAAATATTTCATCAAGAAAACAACAAAAAGCGATAGGCAGAAATAGACAAAGATAAAAGAAATAATTCAGAATTTTGAGAGGATCAATTTTTTCTAGTTTGATAAAGGTATCAAAAGCAGCTTGGCAGAGAAATAAAATATATTTTTAAGTGAGAGAAAAAAAAGCATCTGAACAAAGACACATGGATCTCTAAACAATGTCTTTGAGGTTCACAGCAAGAACTAAAGAGAAAAAAAAATAAAAAGGAATTGGAAAAGAAAGGCTTTTATGTGACAAGATGAAAGTGATGCTATTGAATTTATACATGGAAAATCCAGTGCATTATCATGTTTTGTAGGGGATGGCAAGAGAGTATATGGGTGTGCAACAGCATACTGAGCATTTGCATGCAGATAGGCAGGTTGACAGACAGAAATACTTATCACATAATCCAGGGCCTGAAAAAAATGAGGCAACCAAGATACTTCACCTTGTATCCTGCAATATCTTGAGTTACACCAGGCAAAGGGCCCACTGTAGCTCGTTTCTTTTTCCCCTGCACTATGTAGAAAACTCACATCATTATTGCCCAACACATGACTTGAACACAAAGACAGGTAGTTAACATGCAAGCCAAATTATAGTTCATAACAATGGTTTACACAAAATATGGTAACATCTTACCAGCAAAGCGAGACAATGCAATTTGATGGATTGAGTTTATCAAAGCTGATTTCCCAACATTAGGAACACCAACCACCATAACAAGGAGAGTAGGTTCCCTCGATATCACCTCCTTGAGTTTGAACTCCACAACTTCAAGAAGCTTCAGCACACGAATCACAAACAGCATTATGAACAAACTTGAAAATATTACAGGAATATTAGATTAAAAACTCAAATTTAATAGAACACGCAGGCACACAGAGTCAATCAAATAAAATTGACCGAATGAAAGTCAAGCAAATGTAGCACAAGTCAGTTTCGTGTTTGATTTCATTTGTTTTCTTTTCTTTAGATAGCTAGCTGTTTTACTTTAAATATTGCGTTGGCTGGCCACCTGCTTTCTTTCAGCCAATGAAAAAGAAAACATTAATACAAATGCAAGTATTTCTTTTTGTACTGCTGAGACATGGTAATAAACACAACATTTTTGATCAATTAGCATAGATTTAAGGTTTTCTTATGATGAAAGCAAATTTATTTTTCAGTATTTCATCATCAACTATCCATATATTTGAACCCAAATTGAAAACTAAATTTTAACAACACTTTATCTAGCTTATCAACTAACCTTCTGAACAGAACCCTTGCTGTGTGTACTAATCGGAATGCAATCTTGCTTGCACGAGTCAAAATAACGAATCCATTTCTACAGCAATTAAACATACAAACATCACACTCATATTAAACATAGCATCCCCAACACAACTATTCAAATTCCTGGAATCAAATGATCATGCAATTAATTTATGCAAACACAGAGACAAATTATTTTGTTAACAAATTTTCGAAACTATAAAAATCCCAAAAATTCTTATCATTTACACAATCAAAAGGGTACGAAATACCTGCATTTCTAGTCAAATCCCAATTTAAGTAACATAATCAATTAAATTTGAAATCTTTCACAACTCTCCCAACAAAATTCAACATAAAAAACAAAACCCAAATTTTATTTTCCCTTTTCTAAACTTTACACAAGTATTTAATAAACAAACAGCTCTAAAAATTCAACCTTTCCATAAAAAAAAAAAAAACGAAGAAACAAGAAACAGACAATTTACATGCATAATATTAGGATTAGCCAAATCCTTCTTATTAAGAGCAATAACACGTCTTTTTGCAGCAAGTTGAGGTTGTAAGTCTTCATTTGTTGACGATAATGGAATCTGTACATTAATTACCAAACACAAAAACAAAAACAAGTAAAAAAAGTTGCTCTTTACCTAGGAAAAAATAAAACAAATGAAACCCGTATACTTACACGAGAGTCACGGACTTCTATGACTAGGTCGGCAAGTTTCAGGCGGTCTCGGATGGCGCGGGTGGCAGCAGCCATGTGGCCAGGGAACCAGTTAATGGCTCCACCACCTGCGTTGAAACCCATCTCTCCTATTCCTTTCTTTACTATTCCCTTTAACCCTGAACGCATTTTCCTATTATTTTTATCAAATTGTTCGATCAAATTTCTTTCTTTCTCTTTCAGTCTCTCTCTCTGCTGCAGATTAGCTTAAACCCTTATGCTACCTCTGTTTCCAAAACCTCGGAAGGAAAATGTTTTTAGCCCATTCCTTCCCGAAGTGTAAGGAAGTTTGGGCTTGTGCTTGTTGTTCTAGAATTCAATAATACTGGCCCATGATGTTTCGAGCCATGTCTGAGTTTTGATTTTAAAAGGCCCAAATTGAAAATGAGAAGGGTATTGCAAATTTGCAATGTTCATGGACCAATTGGGCCTCTTGGACAAAATAAATTGACTTATAAAAAGATATATTTTCTTCTTTCCAAATATATGCTAATTCTTTTTCAAAGATTGGATAAATATAATGTTTAGCATGCTTTTTAATTATAAATTTTTATAGCGGTGGCAACTATCATTACATTAGAGTTATAAGTTAGTTAACAATATAGAAAGATTAATTTGATTGATAAGTGGATTTGTTCTTGAACTCCAATTTAAAAAAAAAAAATTATGATAAAATATTTTGTCTTGATGTGAAAAAAAAATATAGATTACTATTTTTCATTAAAAATATGATCATAAAAAACATGATAAATTTGTTATCTGTACCTAAGGACATTAGTTCAAGTCTTGTGACTCCTATAATGTGAAACAAATGCTAGCTTTCATGGCTTCATCCATATGCTTTGTAGTTACACGAATTTGTCTATTTTTTAATTTTTTTTGTTTGAATTATGATGTGAACAATTTAATTCCTATTGTGAGTCTATGGACTTGTTCAATTCCTATATATGATTTTTATCATTCCAGATTTGTATATAAAATGGTTCAACTGGATCTTAAAGACGTGGAAGCTAATCATTTAAGATGTTCAAAGGCACAAAGTATGATCCAACACAACGTTGCCCTCTTTTATTAATCGCCAACTTTACTATATCTGGAAACTTGATTAAGTAATTAGGCAGAGGTCCGAACTGGAACTGGGGAAATTGAAATGTATCTTCCTTTTCCCCATAGATCAGAAAGACGGGCTACTGCATGCATGCGTAGTAGCTAGCAGTCTAGCACCTAAACCAAATTAAACAGTAATCATTTCTTGATACATAATTATATTGTAATTAGCAACGACATAATCTTCCCATGTTAAGCCCTGCTAATGCTCCCAGAAAGACGGGCTCGGTGATGACTGAGGAAACAATCACAGAGATTTATGGTTATGGACCTAGACCGAGCCACGTCGTTAAGATCAGTTGAACCATTTTTATATACTCGACCACTACAGGTCATTCACAGGAATTAACCAAGTCCATGTCTATAAACACTTTTTGGCGATGGCAAGGTGTCTGTTTAACTTGAATAAACGTCTAGGTGTTCCTTAGGCCACGTATTTATATATATAAAAAATTTCTGAAAATATCACGGGTCAGCTGGTGGCAGTGGGGGTGAGCATTCAGGCAATTCGAAAAAAAAAAACCATTTTGAAGAATTTTTTTAATTGCCCAATTTGCTTTTCAAGTCTTCCTATATAAAATAATTTTTTGATCCTTCAAATTATATTTTACCTAAATTATATTTCAACTAACTTGGATAGGACCAATTATCGCCTTTTTTTTTACCAATTTTTCTCTTAAATCTCGGTTGATAAAATTAAGCTCTAATTAGAAAGATTTGAACGAATTATAAAATTTGTTAGTTTTAAAAAATTATGAATAAGCAAAAAATATAATTTGAGCATTTCGGTGTCCTGATTTTTCTTCATTCTTTACTTCAATTAAATCTAATATAAGTTTCAGATAATTTTCTTTGAAAGTACAGCAAGAATTATTTAAATCTTAAACAAGGACACTGAGTTTATGAGTAATCTATGATCTATTTCCTATTTGTTAGGTATAAATTTTATACATTTATTTATACCATACACGTTAATTTATCAGATAAACAAAAAGAAAACCCTACATAATTGTTCCCTTCAAAAACTATCGTCTAGTGCTAGACAAAGATATCCGAAACGTAATTAAATACAGAAGCAGATGTCCAAACTCCGAACCGGACCTCTGAGGATAACTTATCTTCATGAATTGTTGACTCAAAAACCTATAGATCTTGAGGTCCTTTCTCGATTATGGGACACAGCTTCGACACGTTTACATTGTTCATATATATGTTATCTTGCATCTTTGGGTGTTCATGGATTCAACCAGAACAAGATATTTGCTCCCATGTGATCTTGATCCGTTTGCGATACGACATCGTCAATTATTGTTGTTATTGAATAGAAAACCCTCGTCAAAATCCATCTGTAGTTCTTACTTACTTCTTCTAGTGGAAGGTAAGGTGGTGGATCTTGAAATATATTATAGAAGCAGCCTTTTTCAATTTTTAAATTCCACTTTCACTTTAGCATTTTGAGTTTGTGAAGAAAATTCCAAGTCTTCAAAGCAGGTAGATGGTATTTGGTTAAATTTTATTCTTGTATTTCTTATATATTATAAAACTCAATTTAAAAAATATATAAAAATTATTTCATAAAAATTACATTTCAAATTTAATTTTTTAACAGACTTATAATATAAAATATAATTTAATTTGTTTTCAAACACCTAAATCAAACACACCCAAAAAATGATTGATAAGGACGGTAAAGTACTAAAGATATTTTATTTATATTAAATGATTTATACCTTTTTAAAATCACATGAAACGTATCAGTATTTTTTTATGAAAATAATTCACAAGTTGAAATAATTTTTTTAAAAAAATGGATAACTATATGTATGGTCACATCATTTTAACATATTTTTTTAAAAAAATAGAGTTAGTAAAGAACTAATATTTTTATCATGCGTAATTTAAAATAATAATAAATAAAGTTGTCATTTTAATTATAAGAACTAGATTTCACAATAAATAACTATGATTTTAATTAAAAGTAAGAGGTACTTGTTTTATTTCAAAATGATAAATGCTTTAATTTCATAAGAAAACATACATTAATTAAATATTAATTTTAGATCATAGAACTTTAGAAGAATATAACAATAACAACCACACATAGTGAAATTTAGTCAATGATCAGTATTGATAAAAATCTCCACCAATCACCGCGCGTCACATGTAATTGTTAAGCTCGAAAGTTTGACTTTAACAAAAACAACCCTAGCTCATAGTTATTAACAAAAACTAAAAACTAAAAGAGGAATTAAACTAGCAAAGCACCTTCGACTTGAACAGTGCTTTAACTTTTTTTAATTTTAATTTTATTTTTAATATTAAATTAGAAGCACAAATAACTGTTTAATTTAATTTTTTTAATTTCAATTTTATTTTTTAATATTAAATTTATTAAAGATTGAATTTCATGATTTATTTTTTATATGATTATATATTATCTAAGTCATAAATTTAATAATTTAACTCGGATTGATCATGTCAATTCAATATTTTATTATCTTAATATTTTAAAAAATATGTTATTTTAAAAAACTTTCTTAGTCAATTTATGTTTTTATTAATTATTTAAATTAGTTTTAATCATGCCAAGTCAACTACGATAAATAAGATAATCTTTTGTATAATTTAAAACTCCTTCTCCTATAAAACATATTAATAATGCTAATTATTTTTTCATGTTAAAAAAAAGGTTGAATAGTATACATACTAATTCCAAATTAACAATATTTCTCATTACAGAATTATCCAATGATCAACAATTAACAGCAAAATATATATATATATATATATATATATCAAGCTTGGCTTTTCTGATCACAGATCAATGCACGTCATTTTATCCATGGATAGACGATAAGCTTCCCCAAAAACTGGAAGAGATTATGACTTTTGCATAAAATGACGGATCCTTAATAAAGATTCTGCTTGGGGACAAAGAGTAGTGTTTCCTTTTAAGTGATTTATGGCCGCGATGTGCCAACTTGTAGGGAAGTGGGTCGACACAGTAGTGAGGGCAGACTTAAGTTTTATTTCTTTGCCAAACTCAATTACTATATTTAATTAATTTCATATATATTCACTTAATTTAATCTGCAAATATGATTTATTTATTTATTTTATCATGGTTATATCCTATGCTTAGTCCTAATTAAGACAGAAATGCTAATTTTTATAGAATATTTTTCTAATGAGAAAAAATCCCATGCATTTATATATATAATTTTTAATGTGAATTTTCAAGTCAATTTGCGTGTAACTTGATATATATATATATATATTTTATTTTTTTTTGTATATTGTACTCATCCATGATTTAAACGTTTTGAAAAGTGGATTGTAAAAGAAATCTTCCAATAAAATCAACACTAAAATTCTTTCAAATAAATTGAGGTTACCTAACTTCAAATAATGCTAAACATTAAAAAAAAATAACAAGAAACATGTATATGAATCATTAGACTATCGTGGCTAAATAACTCATAGTTTTCTTAATTTTTTTTAATTATTCAACAATTCTCCCTAGCTTCTAATATATTAGCGATGTTTTCTCAAGATAAATAAATAAATAACACTAATATTCCTTTCGGATAATTTGGCCAATTTAGAATGCCATGGGTATCCTTATAATCAATCAACTTATAAGGCAATCAAACTCTCTCATAGTCATAAATATCAAGCGCACTTACATCTAAACTAAAAGCTAACCTTAAATTTCTTGAAGTTAATGTTGCCTTTAGCAGACAAATAAATATATGTATAAATGCCTCTGCAATTTCCCAAGTTGACAGTCGAGGCAGTCCTGTTTGCTAGAATAATACCAACTGTAGTCGAATTATTGTGAAAATTCATGGTCTTGGGCCAGGGCAATAAGCATGCCGATCATTTCTTCTTTAGCCGTGGCATGCACGCGTGCACGTTAACAGATGAAGCTCGTTTTCACACATACATTTAAGTGATGAGTAGGTTTAGTTCTTATATTATCGTTTTTTATTTAAATCCTCTGAAAATCATTAAAGATCTTGCAAAATATAGAGCAGTTTAAATTTAGATGATGAAATATATAAAATTAATCTAATTTAAAAGACGGAATGTCTGTGAATGGTATGAAAATGCTGTCTCAGAACAACTCTAATTAATCAGTTTATTAACTCTAAAGAAAGTTATTTTTTAACAAAGTAGATATCTGAATCTTCTTTCACTAAAATATTGTAGAACAGGAAAGTTAAATTTCCTTGTATGATCCAACCCTGAGACAGGAAGAAAACATCGTTGATCTGTTTTTTTCTCCATTACTGTGCTTTATTCCATAAACAAGGCAAACTATCTAACAATATCTAAAATCTAAACAAAATACAAACAAGAAAATCACATAAAAATAGAAAACATATAAAGAAAAAATTACATCACCATACATGTTACTAATTAATTAATTAAACAAGCATGTCCACCTTACATTACCCAGTAACAATAAATCGCAAAGTCTCTGATCCCCTTGTTTTATTTCTTCTCATATTCTAAGTAAAAATATACTGAGTTCAGGCCCTCCATTTCCTTCAGGATTCATCATATAAAACGCCTCTGAGTCACGGCTCCCTACAACTCGCTCGAACTTAGCCCTCATATACAGCAACTCACCTTCCCCACCACCGCTCTTCCGCCCATCCTCCACCACCGGAATCACCCCAGCACCGACTGAGACACTCTGCACAGTTCCAAGCACGTACCAATCAGAATACGTGCACCTCCTCGACACGGCGTATCCACACTTCCTTCCATTACAATACATAGTCCATGTGGGTTCATTAAACAGCTTCCCCGGCCGGCCTGTCTGAACCTGAGGAGCACGAACCTTATCGCATTCCAGGGCGATCCTGACCAAACCTGATGACATTTCCTTAACTAACATTGCCGTAGAAATCGAAAGCTCGAGTAAAAGGACCGGTTCAGAGCCAGGATTATCCTGGACTGCGAAGCTGACATGACCATGGCGGTTTCCGAAGAGGGTTCCGGTGACTTTCCGGCCAAGAGAAGGGGTTATGGATAGGTACTGGGTAGGGGTTGATAGCCATTTACAGGTTTTGGGGATGATTATATTGGGGAATGATATAATCTTGAGGATTGAACGAAAGAAACAAGTGAATCTTGAATAGATTTTGGTACCATGATCAAGGCGTTGTGAAGAGAGTGGAGAGTGATGATCTTCTTGTTCAGGGATTGATCTCATGTAGTTAGATGGGATTATTTTTCGTGTGCTTCTGCTACAGCTACTGCTTCTTTGAAGGGTAATCTGTTGGTGTTTCATGGCTAATTAATTTTCAGTGTCACAAAGAGAAGTTAAAAAAGAAAGAAAGGGAGACTAGTCGGTGTTTGAAGCCAAGGAGCTTGAACAAACTAGGATTGAAGAGAGGTTAGAGGAGATGTCGAATCAAAGAGAAGAGGATGGATACATTGATTGGTTTTGCATAGAGAGAATTGGCAGAGGGAGAGAGAGAGAGAGAGGTGTGGGATTGAGGGAGGAGAGGAGAAATGGGAGATGAAAGAGGCCGACAAGGTGATGATAGTGTTTGGAGGTGGCCAATATAAAGGGAGACTGTGGAGTTTTGCGGTGTGGTGGTGATGATTTCTTGGACTCTTACGTATACTTGGTGTGTTTTAACATTTTCATATGTTTCCTTGCAAAGCATCATTATGGCCCCTCATTCTCAAGGTGCTTTACACTATAGTCATCGATGATCTCCACCCTTCATTATGCTTGTGGGTCCCCCTTATTTTCTTCAAACACTTCATCTCCACCATCAATTCAACAATCACACACGTTTGATGGCCAGGTATCTTCCAACCCGATGAAAATCTTATTGAGGATCACATAAATCTCTGTGTTTTTTGGGGTTTTAATGATGACAATATCTCATACTAATTTCCACATATTAATATCAATCCCTTTTCCAATCCAATCTATTATTTATATTTGAATTGATTATACATCCACATAAAAAAAAATTAATTATAAGTCAAAATACTATAAAAATACTAGCTAGTAGTTGGAAGAGGCACTTGAGATTTGCCGTTTGCATCTGCAATTGAATTTTTTATAGCACATTTCCTCTCTCTCTCTCGTCTGTCATTGACCAAAATTACTGCTCTATTTCATGATTTCAAGATTGGTGTATGCTTTACACCTCTAGCTTTGATAGAGGCCTTGCAATATTGAATTATTTCATGTAGAGGACCACTTTTCTTTAATTTCTAAAATAGTATTCGGTTAAATCTTTAAAAATTAAATTGGTCCCTAAAAAAAGTATTTGTCAACAATCTGTTTCCTTGGAATAATTAACTGATATATAGATATGTGTGTGTGTGTGTAATCTTCTATATATGCTCGAAGATCGACGTATATTATTTTGCTCAAGCTGAAGAGAACATTCAAATCATAGTAATCAATATTCAATTAAATTACCTTGCAATGACAATTTTTTTTGTTCATTTCTCTTTTTTTAACACCCAAATCGCTGAAAGGAAAGTACATTAGGAGAGTTGAAACCCTTCACACGTGGTGGGAGCTAAGACCTTATGTTTTTAACTTTATTTTCTCGAGATTCTGTCAAGTACAACACTATAAATCACGTATGAACAAACAAACCTTTAAATATTCGCAATATATTTTCTTCATTACCTCAGAGATTTACAACATTTTTCATTACACAAGAAAAACACACGCTTTAAAGGGCAAATTGTAGCCAAAAAGTATGTAAACGACCTGCAGCCAGTGGCGGAGCCACGTGGGTGCAAAAGGGGGCAATTGCCCCCTTAATTTTTTTTAAAATGTTTATTATATTAGGATATTAATATAATAATCTGGGGAGGGTTTGATATATGGAAAGTGGAAAGTTATCGTTTAATTATATTTTAATATAATATATAATATATATTTCCAGCTCATTTACTTAAATTTTTTCTTTTTATTTTTGTTTTTTTTATTAATTAACATAGATTTTTTTTTTCCTTTTAAGTTGTTGTTGCCTCTTATTTTTCTTACGTAATTTTTTTTTCAAGTCCAGTAACTTCTTTTGCTTTATGTTTTATGTAAGATTTTTTTTTAATCTTTTTTATTTATTTCATTATCTAATTTTAATTTTAATTTTTTATAATTAGTTATTAAAGATATTAGAGTTTATGATAATTTAAGGGTTTTGATATGAATGTGTTCAAATATGTTCAAAATAAATATTTGAATTTTTTAATTTAATCAATTAAATGTTTTTTTATTATAAATGAATAAATTAATGTTCATGCAAAATCACTATTTTTTACATTTCTTGTATTGATATAGTAGATTATTAAAATTATTTAACTAAGATCTCTTAGTTCATTAAAATTATGGATTAATTATTCAATTGAGGTCTCTTAATTTACAATGTACATGTATTAATTGTCATTTTATATCAAATTTATTTGTAATTAATTGCTAACGAGATGCTTGGAGTTAGGAGAGGGTATAGATTTAAATCCCATAAGTTACACTTTCTCTCTCTTAGTATTTTCTTTTATTTGAAACTAGAGTATAATACTTGTTTCACATATTTGACTTAATGAGTTTATACAACTTTTATGTTGTGTGTGGAAATAATTTAAATATTTAGAAATGATTAAGTTTAATTTAATCAACATACTTATTATAATATATATATATATATATAATTGAAATGAGTTTGATAAATTGATGTGTATTTTGATATGAATATCATATGAAAGATTTATAATTATTTTGCAACTCAACTGACTTTATTATTGTGTTAATTATTATAAAAACATTAATGATAATAATAAAATCACTAAGTTCATCATATTAAATTAACACGTCATTATAAAAGTATTTCAAGTATAAATTCTTTAAAGATATATAATCATTCAAAACTTTAAATTATATAACTAGGTAAAAAAAAATCATATTAAAAAGTTATAATATTTATTATTAATTTGCCTCCTCATAGAAAAAGCTGTGGCTCCGCGACTGCCTGCAGCCATATATTCATACAGCTCTATATGTATAAATTAGAATATATAGAGAGAGAGAGAAGGGGAGGTGACAGGAGGGTGACGAGCATGATGTTGAAGGTCAATACAAGATTATGTTTGTGAGAGGCCACTTTGTCCCCGTCCTTTGGAAAGCCACTTAATAAACTATGCATAATTCTTTTTTTTTCTTTTTTCCCCCCTTTGGAATCTCTTGTACAGGACACAGATTAATACGGCTTTATATAACATATAAACCATCATTAATTACTTTATTCATATTAAAAAAAAAACATTTTGGACGGTTCCAACCTTTTTCATGCTCTATTTAATTATATGAGTAATCTCATTGGTGGCCTAACCCATGCATCATAGAGGGCTGCCCAAGGATCAATGACAATTTTGCGCACGCCACTTGGCCAATAGTGGCACCGGTAGCTGACGTTTCTTTCCTTTTCATAATGCATGCATATATAACATGTCTTCTTCAATTTAACATCACCATTAATTAATTAATTCTAGAAGGGATGGGGGAGTCTAGGGATTGGATCTCATAACAAAGAATAATCCCGTATCTTACTTTAATACATTATGGTTTGGATTTTATTAAATAACCACCAAATATAATGTCAAAGATTATTTAGGGTGTTTTTTAAATGGATAGAAAAGGACCTACAATTTATGTGTGATCTATTCTCTAAGTGACCAATTCTAATGGAAAACTAGCCATTGTCTTGCTCTCTAGCATTTTACTAGTTACATGACCCGTAGGTCATATTTTTTTACATCAAAAATATAAAAAAAACTAAAATTTAAAAGTATTAGGTCTTTCTACAAAGTTATACCCAAGAGTCTTGGGTTTAGCTGCAACCTCTGACCTAAAAGTAATATTTATAATATTAATAATAACATTAAACTTGCATGACCCAAGTTTAAGCAGGTGTGGCTGCAATACCAAATCCAATAGCCTTGGATGTAGATCTGGCTGCAAGGTCGTGTCATAAAAGTATGATAATTAAATAGATTAATTAAAAAGAAAAAAAACCAACATAAAGAAAAAAAATATGAATTAACTGGGTTAACCCGTCAAACCTGGAATTCGCGTCATGTTTGATAACTAAATAGGAAAAAAAAATTGACGGGTTTACCTAGAATTAACTGGGTTAACCCATCAAACCAAGTTAATCCGTCAAGCCAGGATACGTGTCATGAAAGTATGATAATTAAATAGAAAGAAATTTAACATCAATAAATTAAACTAAACAAAAAAAATTAATTAAAAAGAAAAAAATTCGGGTTAACTTGTCAAACTAAGTTAATTCATCAAACCCAAGATCCGTATCATGAAAGTTTGATAACTAAATAAAAAACATTTACTTAACAAACTAAATCAAACAAAAAAATTCATTGAAAAAAACAAAAAAAAATGAAAATGAAAAAAAGAAGACAATTAAATAATATAATATAATAATAATTATTATTTTTATATAATATATTAATAATATAATATATTAATAATGAGTAAAGTGAAAGGCGTGAAAGAAAAAAATAAAGGGCTTTCAATCACTGATTCATAGAAGGTGTGGGGAAAGCTACAGTATTTTTTTCATGCGTTTTAGAGTATTACTTAATATGTAATGTTCTTGTCTTTGAGAAGAAGTTGATGCTCATTCATAATTGACTTTTAAATTAAAATTAGTAAAATGACATGTGCTTCTTTGCATTTCGGATAATTTTTTGTTCAAAATATCTAGGATACATCTTAGAGATCTAATTTAATCAATTCATGACCTTAAAACCTAAAATCCATTCGAAATAAAAAAAAAATTCTCGAGCTCATATGGAACTATTTGATTTAAAAACACAATCATTTTGGTGGTCAAATCCTCACCAATGAACACTTTTTTTTCTATTTAAGCTAGAATTTGGCAATATCTTCTATCTTTTCCAACCAAAAAAGAATTAAAAATGAGTAAAATGAAGTTTGATATCCAAATTTAATTTTTTAAAATTCAAGGGACCGGTCACCTAATAGCTAAAATAAACAAAGGATTTAAATGATTTTTTTATGGAAATTTTCAATCTACCATATATGTTACCTGTGTTTTTCACTCTGGTCCCCTTTCTTTTAATTCAACTCTTCCTTTAAAAAAAAAACATGCAATTAAGCTCTAATTTAATCTCAGAAGGACTCAATTATAAGAGAAAAAATATTTGGGGACAAAATAATAAAGTGATAAAAATTACACTATTGTAATCCATACTAAAATATAAGAGGGCGAACATTGTTTTTATGAATAGTAAAAACATCGCATATTTTAGAATTAAGTATAATTGGACTAATGTTTAAGGAATAAACTAGTCTTAAGCATTATTTTGGAATGAGAGATAACAAAATTTTGTGATTATTCTAATTAAGAACGGATGGAGATATAGACAATCAAAGATCTCTCTTTAAAAAGTCTCTTTTGTTAGCCATGTTATTGGCTATTAGTTACTACATGATTTTGCAGTCGAATAACTTCATTTTATGAATATTCTTAGCTTCAAAAACTTAATTTTAATTAAATTTAACAAAAAAAAATAGCTTACTTGGATTTTATACTTCATTTTATTAATATTCTTGGTTCAAAAACTTTGTTTTAATTAACTTTAAAAATAAAATAGCTTACTTGAATTTTTATACTTCATTTTATATGAATATTTTTGTTTCAAACATAATTATAAAAAAACAATTAGCAATATATTTCTTATCGTGGATAATTTTTTTTTAACGTCCCCCCTCACATGAAATTCTAGCTTCTAGCTTGGCCATTAATTTCAATGATTTTGAAGATAAAAAAAATCCTTTGAAATACCTAAATCCTGGTTGCTTATATAGATATCGGTTATTGATGAAGTATTAAAAAATTCAAGTAATTTGAGAGCAGATAGTCAAATTCAAGATAACACAGGTCTGATAAATATATTAGATCCAAAGCACTTAAAACTGATAGTTTGAGAAGTCCAAGAAAATGATCATCTTTCATTGACATGCCCAAGAGAATGAGGTAATGTGGGTCTGGCAAACATGTCAGACCCAAGATTTTTGAACTTGTACTTGGCAGAAGTCCAAGATAACATGAGTCTGACAAACATTACAGATTCAAGGCACTTGGACTTGGTAGTCTAGCAAGTCCAAGGCAATGACCTTCCTTCTTTGACACACCTAAAGGAATGACCATCTTCTCTTGGCACGCCCGAGAAAATGATTTAATGTTATGGGTCTAGCGAATATGCCAGATCCAAGGCACTTGAACTTGGCAGTCAGCCAAGTCTAATACACTTAGACTTGATAGTTAGTGAAGTTCAGAATGGCGTGGATCTGACAAACATGCCAGACCCAAGGTTTTTGGACTTGGTCATCCTCCAAGTTCAAGATAACGTAGATCTGACAAACATACAAAACCAAAGGCACTTGAACTTGGCAGTTCAGTAAGTTCAAAATACTTGAACTTGGTAGTTAGTCAAGTCCAGGGTAACAACCAACCTCCCTTGGCACGCCCAAATGAATGAGATAATGTGGGTCTAACAAACATGTTAAATTTAAGATACTTGAACTTGGCATTTAGTCAAATCCAAGGTAACGTGGGTCTGATAAATATATCGGATCCAAGGTAATTGAACTTGGTAGTTAGTCAAGTCCAAGGTAACAACTATCTTCTCTCGGCATATCCAAGGAAATGACCATCTTCTTGTGGCACATCAAAGAGAGGATATGCGTTCTCTTGGGTGTGCCCGGGACTTGGTACATTGTCAAGCCTAGCGCGTTTTCATTGGGACGTGCTTGTTTTTTCAAAAATTTATACCCGTAAAACTTTTTTTATCCGATTTTTTAGGTAGAGATATAATAATAAAAACCCTTTTTTGAAAAATGTAGTCCACTGAATAGGTGGATTTCACTTGTTGTTGACCTCACAAATCAATCGTTGAAAATTCATCAGTGAACTCGGAAAAGATTAGCATTATTCATATATCAATTTATAAACTGTACCAGACATTGGGTGTTATCTCTGAAAATCTAGTTAAAACTGATATACCAAAAACATATGTATGTGACTGAAAATTTACTCAAAATTTTCATCAACTAAACTAGTAGAAACCCTCCTTTTATAAGAGGATCTATGTCATGCTTCATCACCCTGAAGCCACCTGACTTCCTGAATCATTGGAGACAGATTCAATCTTGGCAGCTTTCCTCTTGTGACAAACATCAGATGACAACCTGAGAAAACAGAGAAAAGTATGAGAATCTTGTAAGTAAACAAGAAAAATATTCATTTGCATTATGCTAGGAAGCAGAATTGTCCAACCAAGTATGAATTATATATGTGCATCTTGCAGCTTGTTAATTGCCTCTTAAACCTAGAATCTTTGGCATGTCCAACGTTCTACATTTAGCTGAATCTCAAAATAGCTAAGTTTTCGTGTCTTCTGTTTTTCTGCAACTAAACAATTATAGGATGATAGAAAACTAGGAGCTTTCTTTAAGCATGGATTACAGGAAATTAAACCCAAGCGTGTGTAAATAGGTTACATACCCCAAGTGCAATGAAGTGTCGGAAAGATCTTCTTCTTCCTGTGGTTTGCGATTACTATCAGGTTTCGAACTTGCTACGGCAAATCTCCTGTCCAAAGGACTTAATTCCAGGAAAGCAGACTTTGGCCGGGATCCTCGTTTGAGTTCCTCAATCTATTGACATTTGGAGACAAAAGAAACAATTAATCAATCATGAAGATTGACACTTCAATTTTTTTATCGAAACTGTACATGATCGAACCTGTGTACGCAGAGATTCGTTCTCTAGAGTGGCCTTCTGCTCCTGAAAATGAAAGCAGCAAAAAGATTTGTATCAAAGCTACTTAATTGGAAAGGGAATGATTTGTTATAATGAAATGCCTTCTTTACCTGCATTTTGGATTTCTTAAGTTGATCCATCAGCATTTGCTCCTGCAACAAATAACAATGAGTTACAAGGCATTCGAAAACAAAGGTTCGGAAAAGTCTCAGCAGGATATGATCAAACACAAAGAGAAGCTGCTCATTATAGAATTTGTTTACCTTCTTGTCCTTAACAGACAGAATGCCTGCACTTAATTGATGTTCTAGGTGTTGCAGGTCCTTGAAACTCAATCCATCAAGTTGTTGACCCATCATCTGCCTGCAAAAATCATACGGGCGACATCAATATAGAATTCTCGATTCTGAAGAAAATAAAAATTAGCCCGGAATTGAGATCAATTCATGATCACTTACAAGCATGTCAACCGTAACTTTGAGAGTTCATCTTTCACTGCACTAACCTCTGCACTATTTGAATGCTGTTTTCACAAAGATTGTTAAGCGCTTATTTGATATAGTTTGGAGATAAACTGGCAATAAGATACTGTTTTTTAACTGTAGCATACCTCTGCCCCATGGTCATCAGAAGGATGGTCATTATAATCCAAATCCAGGCCACTGCCATATCTTGAGAGTGTGTGTTCCATGCTGCAATTCAAGAATTGAAAGAGATTGTGATAAGGATCAATTTGCTCTTCCTTGTTATTCAACACATGCATTAGTGAAGATTTTCTCTATTGGTATGTGTGGAAATCTGCTAATTACACACATTGACTGGCTTTGCAATGTTAAAATCTATGTGTTATATATTAGAGAATAATATAAATTATATTCTGGGACCTCACATAAAAGCTTAAGTTTTTGGGTTGAGATGGTTCTTTGACATGGTATCAGAGCCTTGATGACCAAGCGATCACGAGTTTGAATCTCATCATTCTCATTTATTTGATAAAAATTAAGCAAAAGATAATGTGGGTATGTGCAAGTTTCAAACCCAAAAGACTTTCACTTGAGAGGATGTATTAGAGAAAAATATAAATCATATCTTAGAACCTCACCTAAAAACTTAAACTTTTAGATTGAGATGGTTTTTTGACATTATATAGCTTATAAGAAATTGGGCTCTTATGGAAGGCTTATCAATGATTTAGTTCACTCTCTTGAACCAGTTATAGGCTTCTGAAAATGGCCCAAAAACACCACCATCTATCCAACTCTAGCCCAAAACCAATGGCACGTCGAACAACTTGAAATTTTCTTTGTAACCTTTAAAAATAGGAATAGCTTAAAGTTTTCTTTATGACCTCTATTTTTAGCCTGACAAGGACTACTCCTTTTCTTGATCATCTTTCCGTGCAACTTTACTATCCTAAAAAGAGATGAAAGGAAAGGGGAAAAGAACGAAAAACTAAAGTAGCTTCCAATTGTTAATTTTCTAGGGCTTGTGCTAATCTCCTGTTTGAACAACCTCGATTTATCCATATATCCTAGAAACCATCCCCTTCATCTCTCGATGGCCCCTTTACTTTTGAATTTATGTTTTATAATTTTGTATTCAGTGGCCCATTGACTTGTTCTGCCTTTTTTAAGTCACAAGTCACTTGGACACGAGTTTCACCAAGACCTGGCCATCAAAATTCAAAAAACACAGCAGCTGCCATGGATGCGATGCACAAGAGATCAAGAACAAAACAAGAAAGAAATATAGGGAAACCCCCTTTACATGATATCAAATCTTGACTCTGTTAAAACAAGTAAAACGATTTTAGATTCAGATCACATGGTAATTTTATAAAAAAGGAAAAGCATAACATACCTTGTGCTTGAAAATTCATAAAGCTTTCCTGTGCTAGAGAAGACTATGACAGCAACCTCAGCATCACACAAAACTGATAATTCTCTAGCTTTCTTCAGCAACCCATTCCTGCGTTTGGAGAAGGTGACTTGCCTGCTATTCAAGTTTTCTATCCTCTTTATCTCAATCTTCCCTCTCCCCATTTTTTTCCTCTCTTCAGTCATGTATGCTAATGGTCTCCCCCAGTCTCCTCTAACCCAGAACTCTGTGCAACCACCAAGAACATGAAACAACAGATGTGTGTTTGAATATATAAAGAGAGAAGAATAAACCAAGTCTGGATTTACAATAACTATGTTGCTTGAATTGATAAGGATTGTGAAGGACTAATGAAGGAAAGTGTGACCAGAATTAGTATACTCGTAGGAAAGGTGACAGATAGGATACTATATGTAGCAATTATCCAATTTTGGTTAACTTTTAATTACTCATGAGGTGGTTATTTACCTCTTTTAGAATTTTTGGTAAATGGGTGTTTGATGCCAACATGGAAACCCTAAAAAATGAAAATCAGTGGACCAATGAGATCAGTATTTGTAGTATTGTAAAATGGAACAGTTTATTTTTAAGAAGATAAAACTCTCAATGAATAATAATGGATATTACTATACATAGGGAACCTTAAGAGGGAAGGTTTTTATATCACTTTTTTGGCTTTCCTGCTGGATTAATATGGGAAGTTGTCCTAACCTGTTGTTTGCAAAGATTGTGTTCTGCTCTATCTATATATATTATCTAGGGTTTAATGGAAAGTTTTTATATCTGAGGCATTCTAATTTAGCACAGTATAATCTTGATAAATTAATATTTTTTTATTAAATAATATTTTTATTCGATCCCAAGTTTAAATAAATCTCCATGATTTCATTGTATTAATTTAGTGAGATTTAATTATATAATGATTCACCAATAAAGTGTTGGTCTAGCGATTAAAACACTGCTAACCCTGCAAGAGTGAGAATACAAGTTCAATCTCCAGGAAGTGCACTTATTGAAAGGGATAACCCCGAACCCCGAACGGGACTAGTCTCGTCCTTTAAAATGATGTGAGGATATTCGGGTAAGAAAAAAAAAATATATAATGATTTTATTTAGATGTAAAATTTGAATTTGATTTTATTTAGATGTAAAAATCTATTATTTTGCTATGCTATGGGAAATCTATTTTTAGAAGGCTAAATTCCTAAATTAGCACATATGGTAGGATTAGGTTACTGAAAAGCATATAAATAAAGTAGGTTTTCTTTTTTAAGAAATTTACGATTAAATTTGCTTTTCCATTCTCACTAAATTGCATATTATTATTATTATTATTATTATTATTATTATACATGCAAATTTCAGCAATGATACAATAAAATATCCAAGATAATTGGACCGTAAATTGACCAAAATTAACTTATATAAAAGGTATAAATGATCGTGGGCTTTTTTTTCACCAAAGGTGAGGATGTAGCGGGCCTCTGCTCTTTCAAATATCTTTATTGGTAAAAACTATTTTAAAGAGTCGAATTATTAATATAGTATTTTGAATTATATAATTTTTTTTTCTCATGTAGCACTCTAATGTAAAAAGATATTTTAACAAGTAATTTTGTATTTTATTTATAATGAAGCAAGAAAGAGGGGAAGTTTATAGAGAAAAAATAGTTAGAATTTCCCCTCAATTTTATGTTTTTCCTAAGAAAACATATAGAAAAAGCTCTTAGATTTAATTAAAAAAAATAAACCGTGCCATGTTTTTAAAAAATTGATTTAGTTTGATTTGATAAGTTAATCTATAATATAATTAAAACTTGATTTAAAAAAAATTAAAACAATATTATATTGGTTGTAAAAAAAAATTAATAAAATTAACTAATTTAAACTAACTCATTAAACCTATAACGAGAGGCTTTGACTAAGATTAAAAACTTTGTTCAAAAGTGACATAATAAGCTTTTAACTAATCATCTTATTACTCGTTTCTGATTAAACTCTTAGAATTTTCAAAGCTGTATATTGATGTAATTTTATCGTCTAGAAGGGGTATAAAGTCAGGAGGAGAAAACAAATGTTATTTAATTGCTTAAAACTTATTTTCATTAAAGGTCACTGTAATTTAAACAAAATCTATATATCGATTTTGTTGAGAGATTGTGCTTAATATCTTTTACTACAAAAGTAGAATGGTAATAAGTTAACCTTTATCTTATTTTATTTTTACATTTATGTTAAGATTCAAATAATAACATGGATGTAAAACCCATTGATCAGGTAAACCTAAACTATAATTTTATTAAAAAATCAAAGCAAAAACAAAATAAAAACAAAAGACATGTTCAAAATAAAACTCCACTCATTCTAATGTTTAGGTTAATTCAAACTATAATTTTATTAAAAAAACAAGGTAAAAACAAAATAAAAACAAAAGATATATTCAAAATAAAACCCTATTTGTTCTAAGGTAAAAAAATTAAGGTAAAAACAAAAGACACATATTCAAAATAAAAATAAAACCCTATTTGTTCTAAAGTTTAGGTCAACCCGAATTATATATATATCAAGTGAGTGAGGAGCATATTTGAAAAAAGAAAAAAATAGAAAAAATCAAAATCAAAACACACCATTTAATGCTCAAAATGCTTGACCAAACGATTTGACTCGTGACCCAAGAAACCCAGGGCATAGGCTAGCTCGGGTCTCAAAAGTAACTAGAATAAAGGACAAAAAAAACATTTGATGCTTATATTTAATTTAAAAGCAAAAATTATCATTAAGAAAACTAAATTGAACACAACAACAACAACAACAACAAAAACCTCTAGGTAATACGTGTTTTTTTTTTCAAAATGAATGGAAAATCCTATAGGAATTGGAAAAACAAAAGTAAGAAAATATTTGAGGATGAAACAAAAAAAATTTAATAAAAAGAGAAAAACAAAGTAAATTTGAGTGAACCTTCTAAGCCCAGGTTAAACTTCTAAAACTTTCCCTTTATGGTTGTATCTTCTTGAACAAGATTGAAATGAAATAGTCCCTTCCCCTGCACTCAATCAGTCGTGAGCTATTAAATTTTAAATTTAAGCTTAACTAAGAAGCTCAATATAAAACAAATTCAATGTTAAAGGTGATATAAGTTAATTTAATTAAAAAAAGTTCTTGATAAGATAGCAAGATCTAACAAATAGCATCAAAAAAACCGAAGCAGTACCAGGTCAATTTAATGTTGAATGATAAAATAAATTAATTTAATGTAATTAAAAAAATCATTTTAAAAAAGGTGGATCTAACAAAAAAAAAAAACCCAAAGCAACCTATGTTATTCTCAAAAGGTCAGAAAAGTTCACTCGAAAGTGGAAAGCAATACCAGATGATCAAACCAAAAAAACCCGAGCCAACTCAACTTAACTTTAATTTCCCGCAACCCTAGATATGAGATAGAGATGATCTCATAAAAAAGAATTCATAACAAACCATGAAGCTCAAGACCCAATAAGTTAATGTCGAATGATAAAAATGAAAACAATCAATTTTTAAAAAGGATTAAAAAAATACCAAACTTAAATCGGGTTAATCATCAAAATTGGTGAACCAAGTCATGATTGTAGAAAACAAATACAAAAAAATAATGAAGTAAAATTCTCAATCATAAAAAAATTGAAATTTTTTTTTCAAAACAATGATGACTAAATCATGCAAAAAAAATAATTAAAAGAAAATAATTATGGATTAAATTAAAAAAAATTAAAGAAAATGATTTTTAAAAAACAACAATAAGAAAACAGGGATCAAAATTGAAAACAAAACAAAATTAAATTGAATTTTAAAGGATGAAATAAATAATAATAATAATAATAATAATAATAATGTAAAGGATCAAACAATAGCAATCAAAAGAATAATGACCAAATTGAATAAAAAAAATATAAAAAATAAAATATAAAGAGATGAAATTGAAAAAAAAAGCCTTAAAATAAAAACAAATGGAAATTAAAAGGATAAAAACTAACTTTTAAACAAATATGAACCGAAAGACACATCTAAATTTTTAAAGGCTCGACATGAAAACCAATGCACACTAAATAGAAAAGAAGAGGTGGAGGAAAAACCTTCATCGCAGTTGAATCGCCACTAACCAAGTCAAACGCGCCACACCAACAACTATGTTGCTACCTAACGTGTCAAATGACATGACGGTTGTTGGATTTTGACCATCATAATACATCTCACGTGCCACTTGTTCAGCGGGGGATGATGGTGGTGCTAACGCGTGTGTAGCTTTTTATAATGATTTATTAATATTTTAATAATTAGAATTATTAAAATAACATGAGGGCATCCTAATATTACAAAACAAAAAAAAAACATGTGGCAAAGATGAAAACACCCTCCATTACCGTACTTAGATTTTTTAAAATCAAAGACTAGACATGTTATTTTACTATAGAAAAAACTACACAGACAAAAAACCCCTCTCTACAGGGCCAAAAATTTTAAGTTTTTAAGGTTACTTTTATCTTTTAACTTTGCAAATAAAATTGAAAATACACAAAAACATTTAGATAAAAAAAGCCTATTTAGCTTTCAAGCGTGACAAAGTAACTTCATTATATATATAAAAATATAAATTTATTAAATTATCCCCGATTAATTAACAAATGATATTTTAATCCCCTACAAAAAATAACTTTGCCCTTAAAACCAAGGCAATTATTCAATGTATTAAAAAGATAAAGTGGTTAATATATTGCTTGAATCCATGTTTTTTCTCCTCACCTGCTACTGGAAAAAGTTGAGCCCTTTTAGTGTTTTTTTTTTTTTTTGTAATAATTTAGAGGTAAGAGATGCCTTCAAACTACGTTATATAAGTCATTAAAAGTATGGATTAAAATCAAGCAAATTCGGTTTAGGAGTATGTTTCTGATAATCCTAGAGGCGGAAAATATGTTTTGCATCTATTATTAGAATTTTAAGGAAAGAGATATTGTCACTTTGTATAGTTTTTTTTTTTTTAAATGTGTTGTTTCTCATAAACACTTTTTTAAAAATGTCTTAGCCGCAAAAAAAATTTCTATTATAAAAAAAAAATTCTGAAGTTTTTGGGTTGTCTTTTAAACATTTTTTATTTGTTGAGAATTATTTTAAAACATTAATTGTAGATAATTTGGTTAGTATAGTATAAAACTTTCATCACAAAAACTTCATTTGACTGATCGAATCATGTTTTATATGGATAAAGCTGTGATGCAACTTGATTAATAAGTGGAAATGCGATTCTACTCATATTTTTTAAAAATTAAATTTAAACATCAGATTAAAATATGCCAACCTTTTGGAAATATCTAGATTGTAAGAAAGTAATTCATTGTGAATCTCCTATTCATAGCACAAACGACGTCTCTTTAACTGAGCCAAAAAAAAAGTAGATTAAAAAAATACGTAATGGCAAAACCAAGAAAAATGACTTATAGTGTATAAAAAATATATTGTGATATTATATTAGCTGTTTATTGGGATCCAATTTGAAAAAAAAAATTACAAAAACAAATGATAAAAATAGAATTTATTTCTCTTCTTTATCTTTTAATTTATAAAATAAATTATAAAAAATAAATGATATCATGCAACTAATTATTCCTCATCACCATAAAATTACTCCATAATCACCAGGATATAAAAAAAAACAACTCATGAGGGAAAATAAAGAACTTTCATTTCTCCATTTTGAAAAAAAATAAATCTGACAGAAGTTAACATCATATCTCCCATGATCCTCAACAACCTTCGAATTTACGGCATGGTCACCAAGCTTCGAATTAAATTTTGAAATAATTTCTAAAAATAAAACACAGAAATCATTCAAATGATAATGCAAATTAGGAAACAAATCACATCATCAAGCGCCAGATCTCCAATTTTACCTTTGCATAAAGTAGCAAATCCCTAAGCTTTTGCTACAAAAGTGAAAATAGCTAATTATCCCACTTCATACCACGCGCATACAAGGCGTGTGGTTTCCTGGCTATCATGCCCAATCAAGCGTGCACTTCACTCTCCACAATATAGACTAGGAACCATAGATCTGTCAAGATGAACCGTTTGATTTGATTACCTTCTTGACAAACTCGACGGTCAAAATGCTTGCACGTTGTTCCCTCTGCAGATTTGAATTCAAAAGAACTCCCAGTTAACGTTACGATTTGAAAGCCCTAGGTTCCGATCCGAACCTCACTCCACACCAAACTATAAACAAAAAGAAGCAAAATTTTGCTTAGTTTCTCATTTCCAAGAGAGAAAGAACCAAACTTTGATAGCATTCTCTGATCCTCTCTCTCTCTAAATTTCTCCCTCGCTCTCTCTCTTCACTTCTTGGATTCTTTTAGGCTTTCTAAGCAGTGAAAGGTACCTAAAAAAGTGAAACAAGTAGGTTCTTCTTGAACATCAATGTCTGTTTCATTGGTCACTGTTGTTGTTTTTTTGTTGTTTTGAAGATGAATGTAAAATGGGTTTTTGTTTTTCTAATGTGGGGTTTTGGTTTTCTAATTACTGTAGTTTGTTTTGATTGTTTTCTTTAAGGAACAAGAAGGGTCTTTTTGTTGGTGTTAATGGAGGATTCTTCAGGAACTGAATTATATGGTATATTGGCTTCAAGAAAAGCTGAAGAAGCAGGTTTGATTATTGTTTACTATCTCTTTCTTGTTTCTACTTTACCCATTTGTTTGGTTTCCGAGAAAACATAGTGTTTATGATTTTTAGTTTCTATTTTTAGACTAGAAACTAACTTCTATTATAGTAAAAATCAAATCTTTAACATTTTAACAATAGTTAATTTTTGAAGAATATGGTGATAATCTTTAATGTTATTGTTTTTTTTTTTTTTGCAGCATGGCGAAGATATCAAGCGGCTTCATGGCTTGAAAATCTCGTGGGTCCAATAGGCATATCAAACAATCCATCAGAGAAAGAGTTCATTTCTCGCTTGAGAAATGGCTTGGTTCTTTGCAATGCTATAAATAAAGTTCATCCAGGGGCAGTGCCTAAGGTACTTTCACTGCTAGTTCTAATTCATTTATCATTATTAGGAAATTTTGGCTAAAAGTCCCAATGAAATGTGAAAATAGTCTCTTTAACAATGCTTTTTTTTCTTTGTTTTGACCATAGAGCTGGTCTAGATTTTTAGTGATTTCAGTGTTTTAATTGTTTGCTTTGAAAATTATATCAAGGTGGTGGAGATTCACGCACCTTTACTACCATTAACCCGAGAATCCCAGCCATTACCAGCCTATCAGTATTTTGAGAATGTAAAGAATTTTCTGGTGGCTGTTGAAGAGTTGAGGCTGCCTGCCTTCGAAGCTTCTGATCTTGAAAGGGTAAATTTGGCTTTATTTATGTGTCTTATTGTATAAGCATTTGCAAATGTGTTTATATATGAATGTCAGCACCAACAATTGACTAAAGCGTTTTTCGATTTAATCTTGAAAGGATTCTTTGGAGGCAGGGTCGGGGACTAATGTGGTTGATTGCATCTTAGCGCTTAAATCATACCATGAGTACAAGCAGATGAACCCTAATGGATTCTATAAGCCTGCTAGATCTCCTATGGTTATTCATTCTGCTATCAGGAACAATTCTCAACCCATCTCATCAGACTCATGTAGGCGTTTGGACATGTCTGCGGCCTGTGAAAAAGAGCCACCAACGGGTTCAGAATTGAAGAAAATTGAAGGTATTAGCTCTCTCTTTCCCTGCACAAGTCGATAGGCATCTCTGGGATACATTCAAAGTTTTTTAGTAGTTGTAATAAATGAAGCAAGACATCTCATGGTGTTATATCACTTGAATACAAAACACCTCCTAAACAGAAACTGTAAGTCGTAGCATGTACTATGGTTTTTGCTTTTTCTTGGTGTATCCTTCCCCTCTTTGATGTGATGTATTGGATTTTGCAGATTTAATTGCCAAGAAACTTGCTGAGCATATGGCTGATACCAAGGAAAACATGGATAGCAACTTTCTCATGTCCCTCCGTACTGGCAACAACATGGTAATGATCAATCTATATGACGTATGAAATTTACTGTTATATAGGGCATATTGTTCTTATCAATGTTTTTCTAATGCTACAGGATCCAATGAAGGTGTTCAGTGATATCCTGTTAAGCTGTTTGGGGGATAAGCTTCATAGCAAGTTCCCAGAGGTTAGTTTATTTAAATCAACACAATCCTCTACGGTTGCTCCCTGCATACAAAAAGAATTCCTAGTAAAAAAGCACCCCTGATTTGAGGATATTCACTGTTTAATAGTTAGCCAGGAGCATCTGAGTTACATGAGAATGCTTAGTCTAGCGCAAAAAGTGCAAATCCTTAGAAATACCTAGATTTACCCTCCCAAATAATTTGACTTTTTTACCTATTTATAAAGATATAAACATCATCTCGCCACCATTTCAAATTGCATGTTTAAATGGAAATCTTTTGGTTACAAGATAGTAGCGCTTACACGTTTCCTGTCGAATCTTTCTTTATTGAACTGTGTTTTCATATATGAAGTTATTATGAACATGTTTTACATCTTCTGGTCCAAACAGTTGAAATCAACAGCTAAAGGTGGTAGCTTACCTGCTCATTCATCAATAAAGCCTAAGGAGGATTCGTCTGAACCAGGAGATTCTAAGGTGAGTTTTTTATAGTTTATTACAAATGTAGTCGATAGATAAGCATGTAGAAAGCTGTAATTGTGTTAAAGTTCCATCAACTTCTTTAATATTTTTTCTCTTTCTCCTCTGGCCATGGAATATACAATTTGAAGATTTTAAGTGTCATCGTTGCTGCTCTATACATGTCTTGCGATCATCTTCAATCTGTTGATTTTCACAGTAAAATAAAAAAGTTAATTTGCTGTTAGCATATCATAAGTGCAAGTTGATTAATTTTTTTTTTTTTGTTTACGTATTTTTTCTTGGTTGTTAACATTCTAATTGGATTTGCAATTACCTTACCTTGATGAAATTACATCTCTTTTCTTCGTTCATGATTCAAACCATTAGTCTCTGACGAGATATTCTGATGTGCCTGTGACTCATGTTTTACAGTGTTGCCAAGCTTGCTTAAGAAAGGGCAACTGCAACCACAGACAATTAATTCAAATGCAAGAAAAAGAACTTCTGGTTAGTACCTATTTGTTATTCTCCTCTCCTCTACGTGGATTGAAAGGTTGCAGTGCAGCAGTAATTGCTTTGTTTTGACATGTAAAAGGCTATTACTCAAGTGAGATAAAATCACTTAAGAAAATTTGGCTAGAAAGTTTGTTTAATTAGGATAGATGTGAAGAAACAAAATGGCCTCAGTCTCATTTATCAAGCTGACAATTTTGTTTAAACTTTAGAGGATTAGACTTTTTCTGAATTCTTTTCGTTGTTTTTTATTTTTTTCAGGATATAAAGGCCTTGTTGACGTTGACAAAAAGGGAGTTCCAGGGCTTACAGTCACAACTGCAGACAGATTTGAGAGAACTCGGTATATTAATTTTATAAATAACTTATTGTACGAGAATAACCATGCATTAACTTTGACAGTGTCACCATCCCTTTCTCAATGTGTGTAGTTAAATATCTTCACTGCTACGATTAATGCTATCTGTCTTAGATTTCTGTTCTTCAGACTCGACTCCATTATTACTTGTGATATCTTGGAAGCTCCATGAGATATTCTGACGAGCTCAGCTTGTTGACAATCTCATAAATTAGATGTCAAATAGCATTTTTCCTGTAAATACCAATCCCTAGACACATCATATCATTCACATTTGTACAAAAAGAATTGCAAGCTAAATGCTCTTGTAATTGATACGGATCAGGACTTCAAGTACAAGAGATGTCTACTGCAGCTCTTGGATACCATAGGGTATTGAAAGAGAACAGGAACTTGTACAACATGGTTCAGGATTTGAAAGGTTAGCTTGCTGTTATAAAACATGAATTTCACTTATTTCCCGAATCTTGTTACAATCTTTAAAATGTTAATTTTTATTATGAGCGACTGATGTTCAATATCCTGATCTGTTCCAATTATTATTTCCCACAGGAAATATCCGAGTTTACTGCAGAATCAGGCCTGCTTTCGGTGATAGAACAAGCAATGTTATTGATTATATTGGAGATGACGGTTCGCTAGTGATTTCGGATCCACTAAAGCCCCAAAAGGATGGAAAGAAAGTTTTTCAGTTTAACCGGGTGTTTGGACCTACTGCTACTCAAGGTACTATTATCTAACAGCAACTTTTTTCCAGTGCAGCTTATGTATTGAATCTGATGATTTTGCATATTGCCTCTTGATTTCCAGATGAGGTATTTATGGACACTCAACCACTGATCAGGTCTGTGATGGATGGTTATAATGTATGCATTTTCGCTTATGGTCAAACTGGATCGGGAAAAACATATACCATGGTAAGTTTTTCTAATCTTGGTTGGCTTTAGTCTATTCCCTTTTGAATAGAAACATAGATTTCTTCTCTTTACATGTTAGCTATCTGCACAATAACCAACATTCTCCCAGCTGATATATATATATATATATATTTTGTGGTAACAGAGTGGTCCATCAGGCCGGTCAACCAAGGATATGGGGATTAATTATCTAGCTTTGAGTGATCTCTTCCAGATGTCTAATGAAAGGAAGGACATCGTAAATTACAGCATTCAAGTTCAAATGGTTGAAATTTACAATGAACAAGTACGAGACCTTCTTGCAGAAGATTCAACAGCTACCAAATATCCTTTTAGCTATTATTATTATTATTATTTGAAAATCATAAAAACAGTGCAAATTAAGCATTCATAGTAGGTGAGTCAAGGTTATTACTCTACCGTTTCATAGTAACCGTGCATATGTAACAAGTTTTGTATTCTTAACCATGCACAAATTAGAGATTCGGAGTTGTACTGGTGATAATGGCTTGAGCCTTCCGGATGCTAAAATGCATTCTGTGAAGTCCACTGCAGACGTTCTTAATCTGATGAAACTCGGTGAAGCGAATCGTGTTGTTAGTTCCACTGCACTCAACAACCGGAGCAGTCGTTCCCATAGGTCAGTTTTCTGGTAGATTTATACAAACTAGGATGAAATCTGAAACTACGAAAGTATCTGTTTCTTTTTACTGATAGGGTGGTTTAACATGTTGCTGCAGTATCCTGACAGTTCATGTACATGGTAAAGATGTATCTGGAAGCACCCTCCACAGTTGCCTCCATTTGGTAGACCTTGCAGGAAGTGAAAGAGTGGATAAATCAGAAGTTACGGGAGATAGGCTCAAAGAGGCGCAGTACATTAATAAGTCTCTCTCCTGTCTAGGAGATGTAATCACAGCCTTGGCTCAAAAGAATTCTCATATCCCTTACAGAAACAGCAAACTCACACTTCTACTACAAGATTCCTTAGGTTGTGATGTGCAAATAAGACAAATGAACTTGTTTCTCAAAAATTCCAGCTTCTCTATACTGTTTTCTCTGATTTGGTATTGATTCCTAGCATGTACTTACTTTTTTCTTGGCGTTTTTTACTTCAGGGGGACACGCTAAAACGTTAATGTTTGCCCATTTAAGTCCAGAAGGAGATTCTTTTGGTGAAACCATCAGTACTTTGAAGTTTGCTCAGAGGGTATCAACTGTTGAACTCGGTGCTGTTCGTGCAAACAAAGAGAGCGGTGAGATTATGCAACTCAAGGATCAGGTAAATCTGAATTTTATTTATCTGGATTTCAGAATCTGTTTTTGGTCCAATTCTCCCTGTTACAAGTCCTGCAAACGGTGGGATAGTAAGTCGCCTATGTGATGTTTTTTGGATTCTTATCTTGTTGACAGCAAAAACACTATGGTCTATACTTGTTGCATCAGCTGGTTGTTTCTCACAAGTATATCCAAAATGTAAAACATTCCATCATACTGTTGACTTCTTTCCTCACTTACTGGTGCTGTTGTATTTTCTTCTTCGAATTGAGGCTACTATAGTTTACTTTTGTTATTTTTTCCTTACGAACTGAAATTGCACGCTTTGAGAGCAATTGTTGATCATGTTCCTTTTCTATTCTCTTTTGTTATCAAATCAAATGGATGTAAATTCTACTCAAGGATATCAGGTTACATAACAGTTTCAACACGGACAACTTTCAGGTTGAGAACCTCAAGAAAGCATTGGCCAGCAAGGAAGCGAAGAATGTGCAGTTTAATAAATTGAAGGACCCAAGATCTCCATGTGAGATACCAAAAGTGATGCCTGAGCGAACTCCTCCACGTTCACGGAGGCTGAGTATTGAGAATGGCAGCAGCATGAAGTCTGAGAAAATCACGAATACTGAAGATAGAAAGGCATCAAAAACCCCTTCTGTACCAACTCGTTCCAAAAGATTAAGCTTGGAAGGGCCAAAGTATGACAAGAAAGAGCATTTCCAGGCAAAAGGAGCAGATGATGTAAGCAGGCCCCTACGTTTTGACTCGGTAACACTGCAGAAACATGGTTTTATTCAGGATGCAGAGGCAGTGTCAAAACCATTTGGGCATTCTGCTAGTGGCAGTTCCTCGGTGGAAGTTTATCGCCTCAATAATTCTCGAAGTCCTACTAGTTTGTATCAGAAGAGAATGGTCAAAACAGATAATAGTAGGACGCAAATTCCAACTCTTCAGCTACCAATAACACCAGAGCCTCAAGTAATTTCCAGAAATGCAGAGGCAGTGTCAAAACCATTAGGGCATTCTGCTAGTGGCAGTTCCACCGTTGAAGTTTATCGCCTCAATACTCGAAGTCCTACTAGTTTGTATCAGAAGAGAATGGTCAAAACAGATAATACCAGGACGCAAATTCCAACTCTTCAGCTACCAATAACACCAGAACCGCAAGTAATTTCCAGAAATGAGGTTAAGATTCTGATGCAGAGTGAAGTTGGTGTTTCTACAGATTCTCAGGCAGCCAATCTTGTTCGTAGCACTCATGGAAAAGGATCTCAAATAAGGAAATCCCTTCGTACGATTGGAAAACTGATTAACGGCTCCGATAAGAGGTGTGTATGTGCAGACATTTGTAAAATTTGATTCATATTTCTATTATAGTAATTAATAAGATTAGTTGACTCCAGACTTAGGAAGGTAATTCTTGATTGTTGTTTTCAACCACAGCTCATCAAGTCAAATATGAAATCATTATCCACTGAAATGTGAAAGTGAAATTTCTTTGCAGTAACATATTGTCTCAAATTACAGGAATCAGCAGATTCCAAAGGAAGAATGCTCACCTATCATTGGCATATGCAATGACACTGATCTAAAGACACCACTTACAGCTAATGCCAGGACACTAAGAAGGCAATCTCTTACAGGAGTTCAAACATCAACATCACGCAGATCTTCTCTTGGAGGAAAGCCTATTGAACCTGGCAAGTGTAAAACCTACTCGAGCATTATTTGCTCAACCTCACTGCAAGTGTATACAGAAAAAACATCATCTATAATAAGAGAAGGACCTCATTTCATGTGATGTTCCATTTTGTTGATGCAGATGACCCTAGAAGGAATGCCAAGACGCCCCCTCCAGTCCATCCCTCAACAAAGTTGACAAAACGATGGCTTTAGGTCAACACGTCTGATTGACAAAACTCTAGAAGGAATGCCAAGATGCGACTGACACTGCTGGCTGTTCTATCAAGCTAATTGAAGAAGACAGCAATGATGCTTCGGCTCGAAGCACACGGCCATCTCAAGTTAGGAGGGAGACACGCTTTCATGTCAATGAGAGTTTTGCTGATAGACTGAGTGTCAGGATTACATGTACATGCCAAAAAAAATGCCAGAGAGAGAACGAAGTGTAACCTGATTCATAATTGAAATGCTTGTTCTCAAAGCCTGGTTTTTTTTCCCCCTCAATTTTTGCTTTTACATTTTATTGTGTGGTTCTAGTATATCTATGGTTGAAAATTTTTAAGAAGGGCTCACTTTCCAGCACTAGGCATGCTGCTTCTCTTTCCATGAGTCAAGAGCAGAATGGTAGATACTTGTTTCTGCTGCAGCCCTTAGTGAACGTGGATGGTGTTCCTTGTGAGATAAGACCGAGGCAATAAGCCAATAATAGAGCACCTTATGCACATCATGTGTTCACATGTTATCGTTGACTAAATCAGTAAATAGCGATACAGACCAACATTCAGGAAAAACGCATACGTGTCAATCTTAGCCGTTCAGCATCCTTCATTCCAAATTTGATTTGATTTATTTTTAGCTTTATTTTGGTCAGGAAAAGCGCGTACTCAAACGCAACAGACGTCAAAATTAACAGGATTGGAAAAGGGAAAAAAATTAAAAGCTTGAAGCAGCAGAAGCTGAGATAACCAATCTGGAGAGACTCAAAGTGAACGAAATGAAAAATATCATTATCAGCCCAGCTAAAATACTTGTAACATTGCGAGATTTACACATAAGAAGCTAAATTTTTATTCGGTGCCTAGTTGCCCTTTTGTGCCGAGGACATATTAAAGAACTCTGTAGTTTATACAAACATATACGCCTAGTTGCCCTTTTGTGCCTGCTAATGTACAGAGATGAATCAATCAATGATGTACGTAAAGAAAAAGAAAAAACCATTTATCCAACTTCATACAAGTACTGAATATCACTGTGATTAGAGATGAGATCTGCGGTTCACTTTTGCGATAGTGTAACTGTAAGCACGAAGTAACCTCTTTTGAAATCTTCCAAGGTTTAGCCTCACATTTTGGTTGTCAAGATAGATCGACTTCGTGTATTGCCATCCCTTTTCGGACACACTTTCGGGATCTCGAAGAACAGGATCGTTCCTATCATATTTGTCATACAACGAACTCTCTCTCGGAAGAATTTGGTAGCCAACATACTTCAAACCAAGCTTCCTTGCAGGTTCCCCGTAATATGCGTCGGCTGCCCATTCTGTTCCCAGAGGGATGACTTGGATAAAAACAGAGCCAGGCCTCATAAACAGAAAATGAGTCATGGCAGCGCCATGGACACCGATCATAACTTCACTTGAATTAAGTGCCCCATAAATCCTGGCTAGTTCTGTTGTTCGTTCAGGCCTCACTACTTCAACTCGGAATCCAATTTCTTCAGCCAACTTCATCAATAAATCCTCGTTAGTTATAGCTCTAGAGCCATTTCTAGATAATATGACCAGCTTAGGTCTCTTCAAGGTTGCATCTTGCACTTCCTTTCTGATCTCCGATGATGATGAATGCACTTTCTGTTTTATCTTTTCTTGAGCTAGCCGTTCTTCTTCTTCAAGCAAACTTTGAACTCGAGGCAAGTATGCTCGGTCTAGAACATTGCGAAAATCAACAACGCTTTTATTCCCTTGCATCAGCGAAGGATCCACTGTGAGCTCGTCGTGGATTCTAAGACCGACAATGGCTTCAGGAAAGCAATGAGTTCTCTTGTCTCCACTAAAATCAATTGCAGGATAATCCGAAAGATGTGAAAGAATATCTCCATACTTCATTATCCACCAATCATGATACTCAAGAATTACAAACACAACCTTCTTCTTGAAATGCTGTGATGTGATGTACAAAGGCAAAAGCCCATCATTGAATTCATGATAAACATTACCAGTGTAGCCTCCAGTCGAAAAGAACACTGCCGGTACATCATGCTTGACATCACAATGATGGTTATTCCTAAAATTTTCTGTCTTCACAATAAGATCTAACTCGTCAATTGTGTCCATCACACTCGTTTCCCATTTTCTGGTGTATGGTTTGACCCTTTCGTGTTGGAGTTCATCTTTATCAACTAAACTCGAAACATTTTTTATCACAGCATCGGTACTTTTTGAGGTGTAGAGGAAGATTGAAGAAGAGGCAGAGTTTGTTCTTACATCCCCTTTCATAACACAGACATCCGAACGAATACTGCTCCGATCACAGCACATGGTTCCTGAATTTACCACCAAAAAATTGCGTCAAAATTTGAGGAAATTAACAGTAAATCACAATTCATTTTACCAACATTTTATTGAACTCAGAAAACAAATATAAGGTAAGAAAGAAATTTTTAACCCAGTAACTTTGTGTCTACTTCTAGATCATTCACTCACCTTCATGAGCTAATCACTAATAAGAGAAAACAAATTCAGTTTCATCTTTACGGCCTAACTTTTCTAGGTTACATGTCTATGTAGCCTAATGAAACTCTAAACATCAGAAAGCAACAAACTTCCAGTCTGTTAGTACCTTATACTGTTAAATTATTAACAGAAGAAGAAGGAAAGAATAGAACAGCACATAAAAGTACAAAGTGCTAACCATTAGAAATCGAAGAACACAGAGAAGCTTTTGAATTTACATTAGCAGCAACCCCATCACTCTCTACACCAAAAGAATCTGCGAAAACCACAGACACGCATCAAGACAAAGCCAAAAGAAGAAAGAAAAAATAACCAAAGCCCATGAAAGAGAAAAAGGAACTTACACAAGAGAGAAAAGGCAGAGGGAGAGCAAAACAAGTGAGAACCTAAAATAAGACAGCAAGAGAGAAGAGAAAGGATGAGAAGAGAAAAAAGCTTAGGCCTTGATCTCTTGAAATAACCAGAGCCTGTTGCACTCATCAAAGATAGCATCTCATCCTCCCCAGCATGATGATGCTCCCCCTTCTTTAACTGATGATACCTAAAGTACTGCACCATTGCCAACTATTCGCAATACAAAGCTTCTACCTTTTTTGGCTTTATCAAAAACCCAACGACTAAAACAAGAGAAAGAAAAGAGTTTTTTTGAGCTAACAAAGTCTATAAGCAAACCCCAGTATTATACTACAAAGAGAATATTAAAAAGAAATCTTGAGTCTTGTGTACTTCCTTTCTTTAACAAAGGTTTTTCTTTCATGAGACAGAGAGAGGGTTTTGGGTTGTGAAAGAGCTGAACTAAAACCCGGTTTTGAACAGAGAAGCGCAAGTGCTTGTAGAGAGAAAATAACAAGTTGGTTTACAAGCTGTCTTTTAATATTTGTTATGCCGCGGGATGTTCTGGGGTGTCTCTGCGGGTTCAAAATCGAAAGACAGAGGTTTTTGTTTATGTAATGTCAGAGGGTGTTTCTAGGGACGTGTTATTTAGGTGTGTGTGTGAGAGAGAGAGAGAGAGATAGAGAGAGAGAGAGAGAGGGAAGAGAACGAAGGAGGAAGCGAGGCGTAGGAGCCAAGGAGGAAAGAAAGAAAGGTGTCTAAAATGGAGGCTATGGTATTATTCAGCTTTTGAAAAATTAAATTGTATTTTTTAAGCAGTCAAATTGCGTGTAAAGAGAGAATCGAAGAGCTGTCCTTCCCTTCTTTGGCTGGCTTTGCCCATATCTTCTAGCTAGTGGGATTGTGATTGGATTCTAACTTTGCTTCTCTGCTAACTGTAATTATTGTTTTTTTTAATTTAGAATTGGTCCTTCTGATCCTTAGATTTTGCTTGATGTGAACTCTCTTCTTTTCTTCTTATATAGTTTGTCCCACTAGTTAAAAACTCTTCTTAATATAGTCCTTTCCATAGCAATAAACCCGGCCTTGCAACTCAAATCGGTGACCGGCCAACTCGAGACCCGGCTCGAGCCGGGCTTTATTTTGAGATTGATCTTTTTACTACATAAAAGATTGCATTATCCTAGCGAACCCGCAATGTATGTGTGATCTTATAACCATGGAATCCTTTCCTTTAGCTTTCATCCAACTCAATATTAGTTCTTGACAGCATGTCCTAAAAGGTGAATTAAGCGTGTAGCATATGCTATAGGCCATCAAGAACAAACGGTGTTTTGGACGGAAATTGGATGCCATCGATAAAATTTCTTGAGTAAACGAACCAACTAAGAACAGTAAACGAGCCGTATTAAGACAATATTGAGAGTATAAGGATCAAATAATAAATATTTTGTTTATATTTCTTACTATATATATCCCACGCGTCTTTCCCAGGCGTGTGTCATATTGACACAGATTCTGTTGGCCAATGAAAGGTGATTTAACATAATTTAATTAAGTGGATCAAAATGAATTAATTAAATGAAGATCAGAACTTTTTTCTCTTCTTAAGTTTACAACTTTACTTGGAATGGCAATAATAACGCCACGTAGCTATATTTTTCAAACTTTGCTTAGGCGAACGCTGCTCAAATGTTATTTCAAAAAAAAAAATTAAAATTATATTTTTAGATATTTTAATGTGGTGATATTAAAAATAAATCTTAAAAAATAAAAAATATATTATTTTCATATATTTTTAAATAAAAAATATTTTAAAAGGCAATAATAGACTAAGATTTGTTTGATAAATTTAAAATGATGTTATTTTTATTATAAAAAAACTTTGTAATTAATTTAGTAGGATCTTACTTTAGTATAATTAAATTGATTATTTTGATGGTCAACTTGAATTTTACCAAATCAATCCCTATATAAATTTGAAATAAAATATGGAGGGACCACTTCCAAGTTTAATCTAGAAAGTTGGGACAGATTTGAAAATTACGATCTTGATTTTGCCTTTCTTGAGAATTAAATGGATCAAGTTGGCTTAACAAGAATAAAAATGGAGAAAAATATCGTTTGTGTAATTAAAACAAGACCCGAAAGAGACAGCCGAAGAGGACCTGGCAGGCAGCTCATCCATGAAAATAAGATACGCTGCCGTAATTCAATTGTTTGATGTCTTCTTCTTCTTCTTCCTTCTCTTTCTAAAATCTTTCTCTCTCTTCCAGCTCTTAATGTCCTCATCAAGATGTCAGGAGTTTTTAGAAACACGCTGCATTCTTAAAAAAAAAAAAAAAATTATATTTTTATATTATTTTAATATATTAATATTAAAAATAATTTTTAAAAAATAAAAAAAAAATTATTTTAATATTTCTAGATAAAAAATATTTTAAACTACTGTCATTATAACATTCCTAAACATTTAATTATTAGCTTGAGACACCTCCTCTCTCTCTCTCTCTCGACCATAAAATTCCTTGGGCTACAGACTCATGATTTTGCTAGATTCATCACTCAGAAATTCAAGTTCTTAATTGAAAAGGGAAAAAACATTGGAGCTCGAAGACATTAAGTCAAGGCCTGTTTGTTTTTACATATTAAAAATATTTTTAAAAAAATTTAAAATTTTTTTTATTTTTTATTAACTTCAAATTAATATGTTTTTAGTGTTTTCAAATTATTTTGATATGCTGATGTCAAAAATAATTTTTAAAAAATAAAAAAACATTATTGGCATGTATTTTGACACGAAAAACTATTTGAAAAGCAAACGCAACCACACTACCAAACAAGCTCTAAATTGATGCTTGTTAGCACCCGCTTAAATGCAAAAATAACTTTCGAGATAATAGAATTTATTTATTTATTACACCACATTAATATACACTAAGTAATGTGTAGGGGAATATTAATTTGATTTTTTTATATATAAAAAAAAAGTCATTTCGTTATTTAAAATTAATACACACTAAGTAATTATGCGCTTATAAAATCATCTCTCACGTAACCAAAATTGAACTTTTCTTTCTTTTCCAAGTTTAAACTTCACACGAAAAAAAACTCCTTATGTCGTCTCTTCCTCCGTCGCCATATGAAAAAATATAGACTGTGATTTACTCTTATTTCCTCTCTTGCTAAACGGCAAAGCTACGTTTTTGAAACCCCAGATGCCCATGTCTTTTTGAAACGGATGCACGATGCTATACGCTTATTGCATCTGAGTTCTGACACACATACGCTATGTTATTGTCTAGGTGTTACCTAGATCTTTACCCCATACTACGGATCGGATATTTTTGTTTGATGCAAGAAAAAAATATATTTAGGAGATGCTTGTGTTTTTTTTATAGTTAAAAAACATAAATTGTATGGGTTTTTTTTATTATTATGTAACTTGATATATATGTTTGGTTTAAAGATAATTGGAATGAAAGGTAAAAATATAATTAAATTTGAAATTAATATTTGAGATTAACTTTATATTTATAAATATTAAAATAAAAACATATTAGATTAATTTGAACTAACCTGATTTAACATGTGAATCTGCATGTTAAATTATGAGATTATAATAACTCATCAAAAAATAAATTAAAATAAATAATTAAGTTTATTTTTTAATAAATCCAATATTAAATGATAAAATTAAAAAATATATATTAACTAAGCGAATTTAGATTAACATATCAATCCAATAACATCAATTATTAAACTAAAATAACTCAATAAAAAAATAAATTAAAATAGATCATAAAGTCTAATTTAAAATCAATCTCTTCATGTGAAATTTATTTTTATAAATATTAAAACATAAATTAATTAGATCGGATTAACATAATTTAACATGTCAATTTGCATTAAAAAAATATGAAAGACTATATGCAATTACCTAATTACCCCCGCGGAAACGATTACCTGGTTTTTTATAAGGGAAGATAGGTATTTAAATTACAGTCACGGACTTTCGAGTCACGTGACTATATGCAATCTTTGTGCGGGGTTTCAAAGGTTTGATGCTTCGAGAATACTAGACCCACGACCGCGTCAAGCGCGTGACGAGAGTGGTCCCAACTTTTATTTAATATTCCTAACATGTTTTTAAATAGGTAGTCTAAACATTTGTCAGTTATAAAAAAGAATTAAATCAACTTGTGCCTTTGGAGAAGCCGTAGTCAGAAAATAATGCCAGTAATTATTTCCTTTTTTCAACAAATAATGTTATCGGGAATCTCAATTTACCTCTTTTTTACCGTCAAGACAAGACGATGAGGTTGCCAAGGCACCACCACCATTCCGGTGGAAATTTAAGATTATTTTGCAAATAAATTTACGGCCTCAAGGGGAGAGAAGTAACCACCGAGGGCATGAATGATGAAACCCCGGGTGATACTGGAAGGATTCTAATGCTCAAGTTGGTGACTTGAAATCATATATAATTTGAGACAACTTTCTTGAAAAAAGAAATTTGTTGCTATTATTTTTTTTAACCCGATATTATGGTAATTTATATACTTTTTCTTTTTTTCAAATCAAGTCTAGATCCATCTCTCTTGTCCAGTTAAATACAAACAATCCAAGGATGAGTAAAAAAGCTGATTAAACCAAAAAAATTAGAAAAAAATAACAAAAAAAATTGAACCATAAAAAAAAATAATTAAATTAATTAGAATTTTGAAAAAACTAACCGGTTCAGTTTGGTTTTGATTTTATAAACCTAAAACGGAAAAAAATGAACTGAACCGAACCCAAACTAAAAAAACCGAAAAAACTGAGCTAAACTGTTAAAAAACCTAGTTAAACCAGTTTGAACCAGTTTTTTCTCTAAAAACCCGAACCGAAACATGTCAGTTTGAACCGGTTTCGGTTATTTTTTTTTATTTCAGTTTAATTATTTTTTTTTAATAAAAATCGAATTAAACCGAAAATAATCACCTCTAAAACCATTCATGTTAAAATAATAATTTCTAGTATGAGATTTATATATCAGATTGAAAGTTCTAAGGAAAAAGAAATATCAACTTTCTTTTTAATTCAAGTCCAAAATAGTAAAGCTCACTTACGGTCAGTGAAATATAAAACACAGAAGAACACAGACTGTTTCAGCTAAAACCTTCATGGAAAAAATGGAAAGTAGAAAGGAAAAAAGGAACGTAAACCACTGTCGAGCAAGGCTGTTTGAAGGCAGAAATGTTCCAGAAAATTAAATAATAATAATAACAAGAATACAATTTAAATACCTTTGAAAACATGTGCATGGTATCATAATTGAGGTTAGTTGGTCCAAGTATTTATCCAATAATTATGAAGAGGCTGCAGTATTTATTATTGTTATTTTCTTGAAAGAGTTTGGAAGCTGCATTATGAGATGACTGCTATATTATTTGTTAATTTTATATTATATGGAATACAAAATATTTTTTATTTAAAAATATATTAAAATATTATTTTTTATTTTTTAAAATTAATTTTAATATCAGCATATTAAAACAATTTAAAGATATATAAAAATTATTTAAAAAATAAATAAATAAAGTTTTAAAAAACACATTTCTTACAAACCAAGGCAGTTCTTTTGAATAAGTCAGCCATCTAAAATATGAATTTTCTTTGCGAAAATGATTTTGATGGTACCAGAATGAATTCTTACGAAACAGGTTTGTCAGAGTGATGTGATTTATTAAATTAGTGGTTATATCTTTATCGCTTAATTTTCTTCATATCTGTGATTGAATTCCAGAACCCTTTCCGGCCACCAGTGGATTTGTCTTTTTATATAGAAAAACCTTCTTTTTTTTCTTCTTTTTTTTCTTTTTTCTGGATGCTGAACAGTCTACTTAGTATAATGTGAGATACCATAAGCCTTTCGCTATTCTTAATCATACTTTATGTGTTTTAGAGCATAAAATTAAAATGTTTCTTTCGATGTGATGCAGCTATTCTTAATCATACTTTATGTGTTTTAGTTATCAAATACAAAATATAAGCATAGGTTTTTAACAATGGATTTTATCTTAAAAATTTCTTTATTGTTACAATTGATATTAATCGTATCATTATTCTTGATAATCCATTTTATTAACATGATTATTCATTGCAAATCTAATCATGAAAACATTACTTTAGAAATCAATTATTTGAAAATTATTTTTCCTTTCCTAGAAAAACCAAAGACTGAAAATTTAAATTTAATCAAAGCATGCTTCATTCATAATTGTCATATCAATGCATTGATTCGACAAAAACAAGTTCATCTCATGCATCTTAAACAAGATAGTTTTTTATAAAAAATAATTGAACAACAATTACAAAAACCTATTTTACAAAAATGAATTTTAGAATTTCAAAGCAAAATAAAAAAAAGATTTGTTTTGATTTACCAAATGATTTTTAAAAGAGAAAATAACACGTTGTTGATATCCCTTATTATGATAGTTTTAATGGAAAATAAATTCCTACAAAAATAAGACCTATTTAAATGAATGTTGAATTAAAACAACATATGATGCCTCCCAAATCTAAATTCAGAGAAAGGTTCACAAAACCTTACAAAACTATTTTGATAATTCCATCAAGACTTTAAATTTTTCCAAATGGTTTCTTTAATGGTGGGATTAATTTAATTGTATTTATGAAGAATAAAACTTCACCCTTTAGTTGAAACCAATTACATTTACTTGTAACAAAATTTTAAACCCTCATAAACTAAGAAACAATTCCCAGCAATTCTCTTTTTTTGTTCTAATTTTTTTATCCTTTGGGTTTGTTTCCTGGTATTTTAACTACGATTCCTTATATGGGTATCCCATCTTTATAAAAACATACAATGTAAAATGGTGGGACTCCTTTGTAACAGAAACCAAAAATTCTAAACCTACTATCATAGAATGGTTAAAGCAACACCAAAATGCTCTGATCCTAGGTCTAAATTCCAAGCACGTAGATCTCATGCTTATACTTTTATTGTCTCAAAAAAATCTCAAAAAAATATGAAGAAGAATATTTCAAAATCATGAAGTAACTCTTACAAAGCATCAAAGACAACGATCCCTCTCCATCTTTATCATCCTCGGGTTCTATCATCGGCCTAGTAGATGACGGTGAGGATGAGTGTTATGGTATCCTCCCTCCTATACAAAAAATCATGGTAAGTCATTGTCTTTGTAAAAAAAAAAAAAATTGAAGTATTTTAAAAGACTCAAAAATATTATGGCTCATTTTATATCTTAGTAAATATCCTCGAAATCATCAATCTCATTTTTTTCTATCGGCATAAATAATTAAAACAGTTAATTACCACTTTAACTTTTCAAAAAGTTGATCCTCTATTTGCATAAACAACAAACAACTTTTTATGATAATTGACAAATAATTTTTTCAACTTTTTAAGAAGAAAATCATTTTCTTTACAAATTTTTTTAAAAAAACAATCTCTTTCTGCTCTATATAAACCAACACCTCCCAAGCTTTGAAGACATGACTTCATAAAGAGTTTCTCAGTATAAGACATTAAAAACTTATCTTTTTATAACATATTCAAATTTTCCAGTAACCTTCTATATTAACATCTTTTATCTTGTAAAAAGATCCATACTTCATGGATCCGATAAGATCGATATCTCTTATATTGGTTTCAATACATATTTAAGTAAAAATCCTTTATATATATATATATCTTATGATTAAATTTTTACAAAATCAAATATTCTATGTGTTTCTTAGAGAATCCTGTTATTTTTAGATTTGCCTCATATTAACGATTAATTGATCATGATATATAACAACTAGCTAATTTAAATGACATCATTTTCTAGAAAGGTGTTATGCAAGATATCATTAATTTGGTATCATTAAAATCATTTCTTTTCACCGAAAAAAATAACAAATCTAAAACTCTTACCTTCCTTGAAAAAGATACTAAAAAAGAGAATGAAAACTCAAACCATGGTTATAAAATATAGCATGCATGAGATTTGACGTCACCCAAAACTTGAATTGTGTATTGATTGGATTGATAAGATAATATGCATTTATCTTAAAATAAAGATATTGTCTTAAATACAAAAATTTATTAGAGTTGACCTAGCTAGATTAAATTGATCAACTCACGAGATGATTTAAACTTAACGAGGCAACTCTCAACCCACTTGATATTGTTTGGTGTGTCCTTTCTCGTGGGTTGCAAACGGGCAATCTAATAACAATTGGTATAAAGTTTTCTTACGATTTAGTAAACCAATTAAAACGTTGAGTTTTCTTCAAAGGGAAAATGATTTTGATGGTTACCGAAAATTAAACTTTATACTAAACATATATCGCGAAGTGATGGTTCTGTCTTTGTCAAGAAACCTAGTTTTTTCTTGATGCTAATCTATCCATTTTGTACATGTGGATACAGGATACGTAAGATTCTTGTATTGTCCCGTTTCTTTGATTTGTTTTTTCTTTTTTCTGGTTTTTTAATGGTTAATTAAGGTGAAGGATCGTAATTATTTAATATTATATTTACTTTTCATACCATGTATTAATATAAAAAATATATAATAAATAAACAATACATTATTGGAGATTTAAGAAGAGAGGAAATAAGTAAAAAAAAATGAATCGAAAACTTTAGATCATGACTTCTTACAATATATTTGTCTAGTTATTATTTTTGTTTAAGCCAGAAACTGTATGTATTTGTAAACTTTAACTTAAGTGGTATATTGAATATTTATTATCGGTAAGTAAAAAAAAAAAAATGTATCCATTCAACCATATTCAAAAATCCTTAATTGAATTATTTAAAAAAGTTTATGATAATAGTATAGTTGAATTATGTGCTATTTATTAAATCTTTTTTTTTAATTAAACCCTATACTTGTAAAATGATAAAATCATGCAATACAGCTTTATAATATTTTTTTTAAATTAAATACGCATCAAGAATGTATAATATATTACATGCAAATATTTACGATTTGTTTTTTTACCATCATACTAATTTTTTTTTTTAAATTCATTAATTTCAGCCAACATCAGTCGATGAATAAAAACGTTTTGATTGAATATGGGTAATATTAAACATGTTTTGAACTAGTAAAAAAATATTAAAATTTTATTATACAGCCTTTAAATTCTTGATAAATAAGCATCAGGAGTGTGTGTGTGTATGATGAATTGTTGTTGTTCATGTTTATAAATAATAAGAATAAAAACAGCCATAAAATGTTTTTACAAAGATCACAGTATAAAATATTAACATGCTAAAAAATTATTTATTTTATATATAATCAGACTATTAAAACTAGACTACTCTATACCTTGCGAGAGCATTGCTAAACAATATAGCTGCAAGAAGTTTATGAACTCATGGGAAAATCTATGGGCATATAAACTATATATTTAGAATGACTCTAATTTCGATAATAAATAAAATAAATTATGAAATAAATCCCCGACATGTAATTATTATAATTTAGACATGATTTGACTAGTTTGTAATCTGCCTGATATACCTTTCGTGATTTTTTTTATTTGTTTCACGACTTCCTCTCAATTTCTAATCCATGATGATACTACGCTGATCAAAACCCACTCATATGGTAAGCTGATAACCGATAATTAAGTTTCTTACTAAAACATTTACATGAAGGCATTTGACTTTGTTTTAGCTAGTTTAGAAATATATATCAATTTGTTTTTTAAAATTTTAATTTTTTTAATTAAAAATATCATTGATCTTAGAAATAATTTTTTAAAAATAAAAAAATATATTATTTTAATATGTTTTAACATAAAAATTATTTTAAAAATAACTATAATCACATCCTAAACAGGCTTTTAAGCCTTCAAACTTCTCTATAACAATATGAAATTATTGTAGAATATGATCACAATGTTTGCATACATCTCTGTTGCATACATCTGTTTGTTATTGTGTATTTTTTTATTAAAATTTAATTTTTTTTAGTATTGAGACTGATAAAATTTGTATTTTTTATATTTTTTAATATATTGATATAAAAAATATTATTTTAAAATATTTTTAAATAATAAATACTCTATTCATAAACACCTGAAAAGTAAATAATTTTTTTAAAATAAAAAAATATTATTTTAATATATTATTAAATACAAAACATTTAAAAAACAATTATTACTCAACACCGAAAAGTCAGATATTTGAGTTATACGAGATGAGAAACCACTGGATAGATGCCACCAGTAAAAAAAGAAAAAGCTTGGGATTCACATTCAAGAAAAGGGAAAAGCTGCAGAAGGCAAGCAACTCAGGCGCAAATTAAGGCTTTGACGCCTAAACTAGAGGCGCCGTATGGCAACTTTTTAAATATATATTAAAAGTATACTCAGACCAGATTTATATGTGAATCAAAATTCATTTTTTTAGATTACTGTAAAATTGTATCTCAGCTTGGTATATTTAAAAAAATATTAAATTATCTTATATATTGATATTAAGATTTGAATCTAAAATAATTAAAAAATGAAATAAAATTCCTTAATCATCAAATAAATTATCTCTGAAAATTTAAAAGCAGTGATTTGCATTGTTACCCTACACTTTCTAGATAATCTCTACCTTTTTCTTGGTACTTTTCCAAGATTTATTAAAAGAAGTCAAAGTGTAATGTGTATTAATTTTAATATTTACTATACAAACGCTCTTATTCATTATTTAATTTTTTTGAATAATAGTTCATAATGAGATTTCTTTTAATGTTCGAAATTACCATAGATAGCGTAAAAGTTTCTTTAGCTCGTGCCAAACCATGTGGTCCGTGTCAGAAGACCCACTTGCAATCCTAATTATACCTTACCCTTTTCTTGCAAATTTGCCGAAGTTTGATCCCCTTCACACCTCAAAACTTTGTAAGAATTTTTTTTTTTTCACAATAATAGTAATATAATTCAATTACTCATGTTCTAGATTTGTTAACTAAAAATTATTTATTCAACTCTCATAAATTTCAAAACCACTGAAAACTTATATGATTGTTAATTTTAATATTCATAAGATTAATTAAAATACATAAAAACTAGCTAAAATATCTATATTAATTAAAAATAATATAAAAAAATTTTCTTTGTTTTATTTTGCTTTTGAACCATTCCATATTAAAAGAAGGTGTTCGGTTATATTTAAAATATCAGTTTATATTTATGGGATTTATTAAAATTTATGGTACAACCACACGTCAATAAAAAGTAATATCAACATATTTTTACTGAGCTGCAATTCTATTTTTCACATGTTACAGTCATTTTACCCCAACAAAATCATGAATTTTTTAAAACCTAAACCATAACAACAAATACATCTAGATGACCTATATTATATTTAATATTGTATAATGATTTTTTTTTAAAGTGTTTTTTATTTAAAAATATTTTAAAATAATATTTATTTATTTTTAAAATTTTATTTTTCATATAACATATTAAAAAAACTCAAAAGTTTAAATAAAAAATTAAGAATTTTTTTTATAAAATTTAAAAACATGATTTTACCGCAAAATCACAGTAAAGTAGATTCCAAGTTTTGCCCGTCTCATTGAGTTGCGCCATGGTCACTTACCTACTTTGAGTTGTCCTGTTAAACATCAGAAAGCCTCAGCAATTCCACTCACAACGTTAAAATCCTTGGAAGCCCAAGTCATTGTCAGAATTGGACCAATTTGGTCGAGCTGGGAATCATACACGTTCACGACTGATCTAACAGTGAAAGTAACTTTTCTTTTTACATGCTTAAATCGAGGTAAATTAATTTTCACTGACCTAAAGCTTATCGACTTGTCAGTTGTCCCTACTCGCATAGGTTCAAGTTTGGCGGTAGATTTGATCGATCTTGATTTTGAAAATGTTCGAGTTTTTATATAATCCTTCTTGTTCATGATTATGCAATTAGTGAAGGTGAGATTATATGATTTTTATTTTTATTTTTATTAATTTATGGATATAATGATTTCGAATGTAAAAAAAAATTAATTCGTATATATATATATATATATATATATAACGTATGTATATATTACCAACAACTAAGCTTTAGGATTTCTGTGCTTTTCACCAGACTACTGCATCGTGGACCTGGGCCGTGGAAAAGATCTACTTATTGATTAGATTGGACCGTTATAGTAAGTTAACAAAACCCTTTTGGGCCTTTTATATATATATATATATATATATATATATATATATAGTACTTGTATTTTTAGGATGGCATGGGTTAATTAGGATTTTTTTTGGATGATTTTTAAGTCATGTTTTTTTATATTAATTTAGTGTATTTAATTTTTTTTAATAAATTTCTTAAGCTCATAACCCAGAAAATATTTAAAAAACAGATATTATTTATCTTTGATTAATTTAATAATGACTAATTATTTCGTGTGAAAATATTTTAATATCCTTAATATCTAGTTTAATAATTTTTATGAGAAGAGCAATTCATCGTTATATTATTTCAGTAAACATTGCCTTGCCAGAGTATGCATGAACAAATATTTTCAAAACAATATTATTTTTGGTTAATTTTTAGGATGGCTTGTGTTGATTAAAGCGGATTTTTTTCTCGATGATCTTTAAGCCACGTTTTTTATATTGACTTGGTATATTTTTAAAAAAAAACTTAATAAATTTCTTTGAATATTATTCTCAAAGTTGAACTCAAAAAAGAAAAAATCAATAAGCCTGTTGAGGTTACCCTTCTTTTTGGCCCCATATAAAGTTGTGAATTCCAGATTTCCTTCAGCTGGACCACCTAGAGATGACAATATCGTGAGGGAGAAGGGAAAGAAAAATCGCAAGACATTATTGGCATGAATTTGTATGTACGTGGTTCAGATTAGTCACTCTCAGCAAGGAATCTTGGATCTTCGACACTCAAGATTAAAAATATATATATATATATATATAGTTTTGTTGAAGCAATGTAAAAATCTCAAGAATATGATTTCAGTGAATTCATCAAGGAGTTCCAAAGCTCCCTTGACGATTTTGCTATATATTTTTTAAGAAATTGGCACTGCTATTGTCATTATCAGTTAATATTGACTCTGACATTGATCAATCATCTGGCAATCTTGAGAGTTTGTGGATTTGCTTTATTGGGAGGATTGGATAAAGTTTGAAAGTATGGTTGTTGTTATTTTTTTTAAATTATTTTTAAGATTAGAATTTTAAAATAATTTAAAATATATAAAAAAATAATTTTTAAAATAAAAATTAATTTCTTTTCAAAACACGGTTTTCACAGTTTGGACGTTTCTTGCTTGCTTCTTATGGTAGAGAACGAGAGCCCTGCCATGCATGGCCTCAGACCCAGACAGTTTATTTTCTTGGCGGCGTGTTCAGGAAAAAAGGTGCCTTGGGACCCCGGAATCATGGGTTCATGTCATGGGCAGAATTCCTCGAAAGTGATGCCTTTTGTGATTTGGATTTTATTTTTAAAGTTAGCATAATTAGTTAAAAGTTTGGCATTGCGGCCAAACCGGCTTTTTGAAAAAATTCAAAAATTTTTTATTTTTATTTTTTGCTAAAATTAAGTGCGGTTTATATTTTTTGGATCGTTTTGATGTGCTGATGTCAAAAATGATTTTTAAAAAATAAAAAAACATTATTGGCATGCTTTTCGGCACGAAAAGCTATTTGAAAAGCAACCGCTACCACGCTCCCAAACACCCTATAATAAATATCACATTTTCACTTTGTCTTGATTTTTGTGCTAGATATCTTATCGATGTTTTAGAATACTGATATTTAAATATGTTATGTTTTTTTTAGAGCTTGATAACTTAATATATGGCCTTATTAATAATTCTTTTGATTGACTGATTTACTGGTCGATATAGTTTTATGAGTTCATGGATTATTTTACATAAAAATTATAATTTTATAAATTTTTATTTTAAATATATTTTACGAGTGTCAATAATACAATTGAAGTAATTAGATGTGGGTCTACCCTAACTAGATATAAATTTATCTTAAACAAATTACATGAAAGACCTAGAATATATATTTATGGACCAATGAAATAGACTTAAACCTAAAAAGAAGTCTGGTTATGCAAAACTAAAAAATAAATTAAAAAAGTTATAACTTTTGATATAATCATTAAATCACACGAATTTATACTTATCATTATTTCTGTGGATTTCAAAAATATTACCATAAGACCCTGATTTTGATAATTTGGATGATTTTTTTCCTCGTGATGTTGTGGTTAAAAAATATTATGTTTAATTAAATACCACGTTTTAGAATGGTGACATCTAAAATTGTGGTATTTTGTCCAAACTTTTTGATACTATATTAATTAGCCATTTGTTTTTACTTCGCGTGCTCATTGTCCACTTTGTACATGCCTGATGTATTATTGCTCAATGTATACAGCCATGCTGATAAACATTACATGCATCCTGTATTGCTCATTGAATAATCCTACTTATTATTTTTAAAAAAAAATGGATGAACTTAGATTGTTAATTTAGCTATAACCAATATATTATTATGAGTACACTTGATTAAACTACAAGAGACTAATAAAAGATTAATCAAACAAAAAATTAAGAGTTTGAAAAGGGAGGTGTTTGGTGCTGCGTTTGCTTACGTTTAGGTATCTTTTTATTTAAAAAAACATCAAATAAATATTTTTTAAATGGTTTTAATGTATTGATATTAGAGATAAAAAAAATTTAAAAATTATTTAAATATAATTTTAAGTGTTATTTTAAAAATAACTATACAAGTGTTTTGGACTGTGATCCAATTGTACGTTTAAGATTTTTTTAATTTTTTTAGTGTCGAGTATATTTTTTGGTATTTTTAAATATATTAGTATCTCAAATAAATTTTAAAAATTTTAAAAATATATTTCTAATATATTTCTAAAATACAAATCTTTTAAAAAAACCTCTACCCTGTTCAAAAACAAGCAAATCTTTAGCCTCATTTATTTGCTAGAAAGTAGTTTCATTTTTGAAAGTAAATTGTGAAAAAGAGAATTTTGATAAAGTATTTTCTGATATTTGGTAGTGTAATGGAAAATAAGTTGGAAAACACTTTCCAGTGTTTTGTTATGTCATGGAAAATAAGCTGGAAAATAACTTATTAATATTTTATTTTTCTCAAATTTATTAAACTAACGAGGAACAAATCTTACAAATTAAAAAGTTGAATGAGAATAAAATTGAAAAAAATATAATTTCATAAATTATCTCAAATAAAATAAATAATAATCAAAATAATATATATCAAATCTAAAAAATAAAAAAATTGGAAGATGAAGAAATTAAAATAATAATAATTAACATTTCATAAATTATTTCAAATAAAATAAGTAACAATCAAAAGAATAAGGACCAAATTTGATAGATAAAAAACTTTAATTAAAAAATGATAAGGGAAAATCAAATAGCAATTATAAAAATGAGGGTCAAAGTTAATATTAAAATTAAATTCCAAGAGATGAAATTGAAAAATAAATATTCAAAACAAAAAATATATAGCAATCAAAAGTTTAAGGATCAAATTTGATATAATCAACAAATAATATGACATTTCTAAATTTTTCACAACTTTTAAAAAGTGTTTTCTATCCAAAATAAAAAGAAAACACTTTCTTGAAAACCAAATCAAAATTATTTTTAATTAAAAAGTATTTTTCATTGACGAACTTTTTTAATAATAAAAAACACTAAAACAATTTAAAAATAATTTTTTAAAATAACCTTTCAAAAAACAAACACATTTTTAATGTCTTCCAGTTCGATATAGATTAATAAAGATTGATGCGACAAAAGCAAAAGGAGAGGTAATAACAACTTCAGGTGGCAATATGCAATATCCATACATCTGGTTGACGTGGCGAAAATCTAAGCCCAGCCTTATAAAACACGTAAGCACCCAGGCTTGAGTGCAATTGGGCCTTCAGCCTATTCTTCATATTCTTGCAGGCTCATAGAAGAAGAAAAAAATCTCTACTAATTTTTTTTTATATATTCTTAAGCATGTAATCGATATTAATCTTGTTTCCCTTAAATAATAGTATCACATCTCTTACGCTAACATGATATCTTTAGGGAAAATTTGTTTTTATAGTAACTCAAGATTTAAAACTCATCGAAAATATAAAAATCCAGATAAAAAGGAAAGAGAATAAAGCCATGCTCCTACCTAATTTTCATGTGATATTGAAAAATTAATATTAGTTTTAAAGTTAACTTTTTCTATCTCGACTAATCTTACAAATTTTAAAATTAATGATCATAAATTTTTTTAATAATTTTAAAATTTATGGGATTCGAACGGATAGAAATTAATGATCATGAACTTTTTTAATAATCTTAAAATTTATGGGATTCGAACAGATAATTTTTGAAAAATAAATTTAAAATTTAATTAACTGAGCTATATCATTAAAAATTAATATTGAACCATTCTAGTTGGATGGAGAGGAGAGCAAAAAATCGATGAATAGAATCAAGACAACAAGAAGAAACCAAGAAACCAAGATCATGGAGAAATTACTTATTTATATCCCATCAGAAAATGAGCAGCCAACTGACTATCATGTCAAGATCATGAAGGCAGATCCATATTGGACTAGATATCACCAATTCAGCTCCCCTGGAGCCATACAAAAAGCATGCCCCAGGCTTTTAAAATCAAACACTATCCATCTCCCATGCATTCATGCAAATCACTAACTCCAAGCTACCTCCATTGTTAGTTCAACCAGCCATCCACTCTGCCCACGTGAGCAGGTGAACAAAACTCAGCTCTGTGTTACACGAGGCTGGATATTAATAATATAAAATAATATAAATTATACTTTAAAATTTTATTTAATAATTTAAGTTATTAATTTAAATTTATTTTTTAATAAGTTATTAAAGTTTTAATAACAAAGTGGTCACGAGTTTGAATTTTATAAATTTTATTTATTTGATAAAAATTAAACATAAAATAATATAATTATATTTAAGTAACAAGTTCACTTGAGAGTGTATTAAAAAATAATATAAATTATATCTTGAAATCTCACCTAATAACTTAAGTTATTTAGGTTGAATTGGTTTTTTAACAGTAAAGTTAGTAGTTTTTTTAAAAAATATTTTTTTGTTTAAAATTATATATAAAAAATAAATTTGTATATAATTTATTTTTAATATCAATATATATCAAAATAATATAAAAAAATACTTTGAAATAAAAAGAATAAAACGGTTTTAATATTTTTAAAATGAAAAAAACAAAGGAACCCTATACCTACCCACAATTGCAGTGACCTCATGATTAGGATGAAGCACAGTAAATCAATTGTATAATATTAAAAAGAAATAAATATAAAAAATATAAAAAACACTTTTGATTTTAAAGATGAATAAATAATATAAAATAAATTTGTATTTAAGATAACTTTAAAGTAATTTTTTTTTCTTTTATCCCTGTTTTTTTTTTATCCTGGAACAGTGACAAAACGTGTACATGCTTGTTATTTATCATTTGATAAGTAGAAAGTCCCATTTTAAAAGCTTTTACAGTAGTAAACCAAAACCAAAAAAATAAATAAATTTATCTTCACTTTGTTTCAAGCATTATATATCAAGAAAGAACAAGATCCTTTTATTTTCATGCATTAAACTTGTATTTATATTTTATAATTAATATATACTTGGTATTGCAGTGTGATGTTGTTTTCAAAAATATTTTTTAATTGATAATATATTATAATTATGTATTTTTAGATTTTTTTTTTATTTTCAATACAAACACATCAAAATTATAAAAAAAATAAAAAAATATTAATTTAATATTTTTTCAAACAAAAAACACAACTTGTAAAATAATTTAAAAGGCAAAAATAAACCTATCAATTATTGGATCATAATTGATTAGACCAAATTTCATTATTTTTATTGAAAATAATATATTTTTTTATTTTTTCAAAATAAATTGTTTTTGACATTAACCTAATCAGAATTAGCCAGTGACTAGGTTAATTAAGTTTTATCAAATTAATATATTATAAAATTCAATTTAATTAAAAAAATATTATTTTATTTTTTTTTAAATGATTTTTTTTAACATTAATCCAATCAGAATTAGCTTGGTCATTAGGTTAATTAAATTTTATAAAATTCAATTCAATTAAAAAATAATTTTTTTTATATATTATTCATATCAGAATTAGCTGCATCACTGGGTTAATTAAATTTTATCAAATTTATATATTGTAAAATTCAATTAAAAAACCAGCGAATTAAAATTTTAGATCCTAAATTTTCTAGGTCGAGCCGAAACCATATCTTTCTTCAAAGCTAAGCAAGAGGCATTTAATAATATGTCAACCAAACAGACCCCAACTCTATCTATATAAGCTCCCCAATTAAAGACGGGAATTCCTTCCATCTCTCATCTCTCTTCTCCCACTTCTCGTCGCACCGCTTAAAAAAGCCACCATCAAGAAGAACAACGAGACATGGGGGACGCTTTCTGTTCAGATTGTAAGAAACACACAGAGGTAGTATGCGACCATTCAGCAGGGGACACAGTGTGTTCAGAGTGTGGTCTTGTCTTAGAATCTCACTCGATCGATGAAACATCAGAGTGGAGAACCTTTGCGAATGAATCAGGAGATAATGATCCAGTTCGTGTTGGTGGACCTACTAATCCTTTGTTAACAGACGGTGGCCTTTCTACTGTTATTGCTAAACCTAATGGTGCTTCCGGAGATTTCTTGTCGACTTCTCTTGGTCGGTGGCAGAACCGTGGGTCCAATCCTGATCGTGGGTTGATTCTGGCTTTTAAAACCATTGCTACCATGTCTGACAGGTAATTTTTTTTTGCGTCTTGCTTTTTTTTTGGTTACGAAGTTGTGGAGGTGTTTGGATCTGGTTGGTTGAGGTTAAGGGATACAAGTTTATGACTTTGATTAATGGGTTCTTTAGATTTTTTGTTTTGATGGATAGGGGAGTTGGATTTGAATCTTGATTTTGATGGGTTTTGATTGGCTGCAATGTCAATGGAATTAGTTGATGGTTTGAGTCTGCGTTAGGTTGATGAAATTGGGAATGATGGGGCTTAATAGTGATAGTAGAAATGCTAATTCAACGAAAAAATGACATTTTTTGATTTGAGTAAGGATGGATATTGACTGGAAGGGCTGAAATCCATGGATGATTCGGTTGTTTCTACTGAAGGCCTGTCCAATGGCAAAGGTCTATCTTGCATCTTTTAAAATGAGGAATTAGGATTAAAAGTGCAGCTTCAGTTTGAATTGATGGAATAAGCCTCCAGTTGTCAGTGTGCTGAAAAGATTGTGTATGTAGCCATTCCAATTTGATTATGTTTATACCTTAAACATGTTGGAAAAGGTCTATCTTGCATCTTTTAAAATGAGGAATTAGGATTAAAAGTGCAGCTTCAGTTGAATTGGTGGAATAAGCCTCCAGTTGTCAGTGTGCTGAAAAGATTGTGTATGTAGCCATTCCAGTTTGATTATGTTTATACCTTATAATGTCAAGTTTTTTTTTTCTCACCACAAAGTCGACTTTAAATATCTGGCAGTTCCAACTTTTGTAATTGATTCGAGGTTGACTGAAATTGGAGTTTTGGATCCATTTGGTTGTGTTCAATTTAATGAAAGTTCATGACTTACTAATGGTTTGGCGGTTTTGGTTTGTGTTGGTTAGATTTGGGGTTTTGTTGGATGTTTGTGTTGTGGATTTGATTTTACATGAGAGGGATTTGAATTGGGATCCTCCTGCATTTGGTCTGGTTCTGATGTTGTAGCGGGGAGTGTGTGAGAGAGGGGGGGGGGTGTGTGTTGTTTATTGAAATTTTAGGTATTTAATAGAGATAGTAGAAATGTGAATTCCTCCCTGAGAAGGGATTTTTTGAAGTGAGGGGGGATGGATATTAATTTAAACTGATCAAGGTTCTATACCAGATGGAACAAGGGTAGCTTGAACCTTGGTCAAATTTGGCATATCATCTGGGTTCAAATAAGAGTGTGAATGTCGTTATAGAAGAGGTGGACTTGGGTTTCCAACTTGATTAGTCTGTACCTTTTCACGCTGTGTATTCTTCACGGAACAAAGTTCTACACTTCAAAAAGTGCTGCCATTATTTGACTGAATTCTCTCCGTCCATGCACATACATTTTATGTGCAATGATGTTTTTGAAGAAATACACTACTGCAAAGTCATTACTAATTTGTGAAATTTCCTTTTCAGGTTGGGCCTTGTTGCAACAATCAAGGTATTCATACTTGATGTTTGTACATTGTTATTACCACTTATGGTTTCAACAGTGTCTTTAAAACATCCTCTTATGAATATGGCATTAAACCTTAACTATCATGTAAATAAAGTATGCTTTCTTGGTATTTCTAGAGTATTACCAGGTAATGAGCCATATATATTATTCCACCCAGATATGTTCTTTTCCAGCATTCTTAAAATGTAAAGGCACATTCTTATGAAGTTATGATACATGAGCATATTCTTAATTCTCTATGGCTCAATTGGAATAAAGTGACTGGTTTTTGTAGATATGATTAAATCTCATGTAAAAGAATGAGACTATAATATAGGAGATCCATTTTTTTTTTTTGATTTCCGATGCATAACTTGTGAAGAATTTCAATGCCTGGCATGTAAATAGAGCTGCATTATATTTGCCATTACGGTATGATTGATAAAACCTCATCTACTTGAAGCAAGTGTGAAATTCAAATATTTTGATAACTGTTCGCTCTTGTCATCCAAGCAAAAAGACTCACTCATCTGTGGGGAGAGAAAAGTGAGTGAGTGTAGATTAGATAACACATTGTTATGCACTTATATTGCAAGTTTATGGAGAACTAAATAATTCTGATGTAGGCATCTAAAATTACAATGAATAGAACAATCACAAATATTAAAAGCACTTCCCCATCTCTTTCTCTTACGAGGAAGGGTTTGGATGCTTTTCTTGTTTGGTTGTTCATGAGAATTCCCCCTAATGTTTCTTTTTCCCTCTCCGGCGATGCATTTTCATAATATTGAAGGATAGGGCTAATGAGATCTATAAGAAGGTGGAGGATCAAAAGTCCAGTAGAGGAAGGAATCAGGATGCTTTATTGGCTGCTTGCCTCTATATTGCTTGTCGACAAGAAGACAAGCCCCGAACCGTAAAGGGTACCGCCTAACATCCTTTTAACATCTGGATGTTTCATGATTTAATCTTTCCCTAAGTGTTTGAGCTTCCCTGAACCTCTGGATTTCAACTAGAAATTTGCTCTGTCGCCAATGGAGCCACAAAGAAGGAAATTGGCCGAGCAAAAGAATACATAGTGAAACAACTGGGTTTGGAGGCAGGTCAGTCGGTGGAGATGGGAACTATACATGCTGGGGATTTTATGGTGTGTTTTTCCCCCCCGTAAAATGCTGTGTTAGTTTCGTTGTTCAGATGTGTATGTGGGATTTTTCAGTATTATAAGCACCATTTGCTATTAACTTTGGCCTCAACTTGATCTGCAGAGACGTTTCTGTTCCAATCTTGGAATGTCTAATCACACAGTTAAAGCTGCCACAGAAGCTGTTAAGACGTCAGAACAGTTTGATATAAGGTATTTACAAGTTTCTCAGATTACCTCTACTAACTAGAAAAGCTATGGTTTCCTCTCCTTTTCTCATTTAAGCTACGCACTAAAGGAATCTGACATTGATTGCCCCTTCATGACTTCTGCTTAATAATTGTTGTGAAATCCATACATTTAGAATAAGAAGAAACAGTTCAAAGACCTGGCAAAGAAAATAGTCTTTAAATCTGTGTTCTATTAACCTTTTGGATCAATCTAAGTTGTTCAACTAATATGGCTGCCACCTTTTTTTCCCCTTTCTGAATAATGATTACATCGTTTCAAAGCTATCCACAACTTTGTGGTTGTGTCCATGCCCTGCTAATTTTCAAATTTCTCTTTCTTGCATGCAAGAGGAAGGGAGAGAAAGTTGCTAATTTGGGTGCTGATGATTGTTTACAGAAATCACCTTGTTTGTGGACACAATATATTTTAGTTGATGTTGCCTGCCGTTAACAACCCCCTCCCCAAAACATACCCTCTAATGACTTGTAATGCTTGCAGGAGGAGTCCTATATCAATCGCAGCAGCAGTTATTTATATAATAACTCAGCTTTCAGACGACAAGAAGCCTCTCCGAGGTTTGATGATCGTTTCTAACTCTTTTTCAGAAAAAAACCCTTTTGGTTAGACAAGCCGTCCACTATTCTAGATTTTAAACACCGCTGGATATCCATGTTTTAGTAATTTAACCGCTCGAGTTTCAAAACGTGCAACTGATAGTGGTGGCTTTGGATGCAGATATTTCACTAGCAACTGGAGTTGCTGAAGGAACAATCAGAAATTCGTACAAGGATCTTTATCCCCACGTATCAAAGATAATACCAGCTTGGTATGCGAATGAGGAGGATCTGAAGAACCTTAGCAGTCCTTGATTTATAGAGTGAAAAAATACCTGGAAGATTGGAGCCTTCCATTACGGATGTATTAAAGAAACTGTTGAGGCATACAAAGCAAGCACAAGCCCTCTCTTTCTTTTTTATTTGTTCTGCAGTCAGTTGCACCTTTAATTCAGTGGTAGAAAGGAAAAGGAAAAGAAACAGTAATCAACTTTAATTTATACTTGCTGAAATTTAATTTAATTCTGATGTGTATTGTTATTATTATTATTATTATTCAAATGGTAAGCTCAGGTTTTCAATTCATTTCTCCTCTTTGGATGGTCTAATTTTTGCACAAGTTAAATTGTGTTATTAATCTTAGCCAACCTGAGAGGGATATGCTGACTTGGGGATCTGAGTTTTTTTAATTTATTTAAAGATGTTATTTAAACAACATTCTTTTGGGTGATGATCCGAGTCTATTTATCCAAGCTGTAACTTAAGCCTAGTATTTTAACAATGATTGTAATTACTCATTGACCTTAATCACTTGCTATAGTGCTATTTTGATTACTCACGACACGAGCACTTTCACCTGTTTTTATTCTTTGCTGTGTTGTGTTTTGTTAACGTTTATTTTTTAAAATATATTAAAATAATATATATTTTTTAAAAATTATTTTTAATATTAATATATCAAAATAATATGAAAACATAAAAAAAATATTATTTTGAAGTAAATAAAAATATAAAAAAGTTTCAAATTAATTTAAAAATAATTTTAAAATACAAAAACAAACAAGTTGATAATGTTTTCTTATATTAGGATTATTCAATTTAGATATTGTTAGTCAATGCAGTCGAACTGTGTTTTTAAGATTTTAAAATATTTTTAATTAATATTTTTAAGTTTTTTTTATTATTTTAATGTGTTAATATCATAAATAAAAAAAATATTATTTAATATATCTTTAAACAAAAATAATACTTTAAAAATGTATTAAAATCTCAAATATTTTCGAATTTTTAATAAATGACTGTAAAAAGATAAATAACATGAGATGGTAAAAAAAATAAACATTGTCTGTACAACATTATAGGAAGAAGATATTTATAACCTGGTGCGAGAATAACATATCATCCGTGTGTGTAGGATAAAGTTAATCGAATGACCAAACAGATCGAAAGATAACAACTGGCGGGAACTTCCTTGTCACGCAACAAAAAACTGTACTGAACTGTTACAACGAATACTGCCTCCTCACCAATCACCGCGTCGCCAAAAAAACGGTCTCAGAGAGAGAGAATGAGAGGTGGAGTCATGGTAGACGAAGACAACGGCGACGTCGTGATGACGAAACAGCCAAGAGGAAGAGGAAGAGAAAGGCGCAAAGGCAGAGGTCTCAGACTCGGAGGACGAGGAGAATCAAGGCAACAGACACTACTCCATGACGAAGAAGAAGAGGAAGAGGGTGGGAATGACCGAAATATCCTTCAACTCTCCACTCCTCTTCGCTGTCAGTATTTCCTCTATCGATCCTTAAGCCGTGCTAAAAATTTATGTTATACGATTTTGAATGCGAGTTTTTCTTTTTTAATCAATCAGGGATATAAGATTTTTAAGGGTTTTTTTTTTAATGGAAAACAACCAAACAAGGCCTAAGGCCTAGAGTTTATGCTTCTTTGGCATAGCGCAAAAGAGAAACTAAAATGATGATGAGATTTGCACATATTAACCAAGAATGATTCCAAACAGACCGTAATAAAGTAATTAGAAAGATTGAAGATATTTGTTATTTTTGTTATTGTTTTATTTATCTATTTCAATATTCAATTATTAATGTAAATGATGTAGCTGTAGAGGGTTGGAGTGTTTTGTTGAGTGGAGTGCATGAAGAAGCACAAGAAGATGATATTCTCACTCTATTTGGTGCTTATGGCCACATCAACAACTTGCATCTCAATCTTGATCGCCGCACCGGATTTCTTAAGGTAATTATTGTTAACCAATTGAAAATAAAATATTTAAGTTAAATTTATGAGTGCGGCAATGTCTGGTAGAGAGTTTAGGAGTTTGATAATGTCTTGTTATTTTTTTGTAGTTATTTTGTTTTTGGGTAGAAAATGTTTGTTGTGTTTTTTATACTTGGTTATAAAACCCATCCAGTCAAGCAAATCAACCTGGTGATTTGCTGATCCGGAGCCAGATCTACTAGGTTTCACTTCGAACCTTTTATCTTAAACCAAAATGAGGTTATTTTGAGTTTTGTTTTTGTTCTTTTTAAACATCATAGCTTAGGTTGATCAATAGGTCTATCTACCCAACATACAACCCGGATCTTGGTTCAAGTCAACCCTAGATTGGGTTTGATTTTTATAGGTTTGAGACATTTAGGTGGATATAAAAAATTGGTGGAAGATTATTATTGCGTGTGTGACCAATATTAAAATTATTATAATTGTGGATCCTGGGAGTGCTTAATATTTATGAATATTGGTCATGATTGTTACCAAGTAGGGGATCCTTGCATTTGTTGCCGATGGATTTGCAACTTGGGAATTGGATAATTCTTTTAATTGTGGATCCTGGGAGTGCTTAATATTTATGAATATTGGTCATGATTGTTACCAAGCAGGGGATCCTTGCATTTGTTGCCGATGGATTGCAACTTGGGAATTGGATAATTCTTATAATTGTGGATCCTGGGAGTGCTCAATATTTATGAATATTGGTCATGATTATTACCAAGTAGGGGATCCTTGAATTTGTTGCCGATGGATTTGCAACTTGGGAATTGGATATCTTTATTCTGATAGGACTTGCTATGTGTGAAGTATCAAGAATAAACCCATGAAAAACATTAGAGAATGGTGGTGATTGGAGAACTTGTTGAATATGCTCCACTCCTTGATAAATTATTTCGCAGGTTTTGTAAATTATATATCGGGATGTTTCTACTTGTAGATATTGAAATAGTAAATTCTTTGTTCAGGGGTATGCTCTGATAGAATATGAGAACTTTATGGAAGCTCAAGCTGCTATATCTGGAATGAATGGGACTAAACTCTTCTTTCGGACCATCTCTGTTGACTGGGCTTTCAGCACCGGTCCTTTCGAAGGGAGGAGGTCTGCTTGTTTTCATGAATTATCATTTGCAATAGCTATATTTGGTGTTAGCCTAACCTGTAACCCTCTCTCAGCTTGAAAAAAGCGCTCTCTTTTGGCTTTGAAAAAATCAAAGCAGATTTACCTTTTCTGTTCCGAGGATGTGGTCTAAAGATGATGATTTAATTGTTACTTTCCTCCCCTGCCAGATCATTTGACACACACCGTTCAAGGAGCCCAAGGAGACACCAGGTTTAGCACCGGAAGACAGGCAATATGTTGAGGGGGGATGGGGTGTCCATACTCTCACAGGGATGTTAATATGCTATCTGTTGTAACCCATTTCTGGACCCCTACATAAAAAATAATAAAATACAAAAAAATTCAAAAAAATATATTATCAAAAAATAAAACAGTGAAAAAATGCCAAAGCGCCCTAAAAATGCTCAAAAATTGATTGAGAATGTTCAAAAATTAATTTTTGACAGTATATCATTGACTGATGAGAGCCCCGATGATAAAGAAAATTCAATTTGTGGAAGAAAAATGCAAAATCAGAAGTTTATTGACTCAATTAAATTTTATTAAAGGTTTAATTGCATTTATGAAGATTTTAATTGCAAGAAAAATTGATTTTGGAGTTAATTTGGGCTTTAATTAGGAGAAATTAATTTTCTGGGGTCAAATTATAATTTTTAGAAGTTAATTTGGTCAAATCAGGTGCTTAATTGCATAAATATTGAAGTTTATGGCCAATTAGGGATTTAATTGAAGAAATCCGAGACCAAGTACTACATTGTAAAACGCGCGAAAATGGAGGGCCGAAATTTGAATCTGATGCTTTTGGCGCCTTTTCCTATTAAATGAAACGGCGCGTTTTGACTAAAACGGCGCCGTTTCATTCACTGTTGCAAAAAAAAAAAAAAACAGAAGCCCAAAACGGTGCCGTTTTGACGGCACTGTAGCTCTTCTTCTTCCCCTGGACACGCGAGGCAGGGGAAGAAGAAGATTTTTTCTTCCCCTTTTCGCCTAATTTCTTTCCCGTTTTTTACGTAAAAAGACGCCGATTTGCCGACCACTTCCCACGTGTTGGACGGGCGGCAGCACAACGGCCACCACCATGACGTCCTCCCCCCTGTTTTTGCCTATAAAAACAGGGGAGGACCGAAGAGAAAAGAAGGAGAAAAACAAACGGGAGAAGAGGAGAGAAGACAAAAACAAGAGAGGAGAAGAGACTAGAGAGAGAGGAATAGAAAAAAAAAACCGAAAAGAAAAAGAAGCAAAAAAGAGCAAAAACAACAGAGGAGAGAGAGAGAACCACCGCCGGCCTCCGCCACCATCACAACCGTGCCTACGCCGCCAGCAGCGCCGCCACGACGTCACCGTAGGTAATCTCTCGCCGCCCTGTCGCCTTCTCCGTTTGCTGCCTCCCTCGTTTGCATGCAGAACGTGAATTAATTCACGTTATGCAGCTGAAGAGGGCTGGTTACTGTGCTTAGGCACAGTAACCAGCCCATTTCAATTTTTTTTTTTCAGAAGTTTTTTACAATTTTTCCGGCACATTTTTTTTTTATCAATTTTGTTTAATATCGGTATGTATTTTACATCGTAAAAATATAAATTCGGTATTAAAATACCCGGTTCTCATCCCTCGGTACTGTTCACCCGGCCCATTCTGAAAGAAAAAAATAAAAAATATTTGTTTCAGCATTTTATAATTTTTTCGCGTCGTTTTTATGTCATAAAATACAAATCCAGTATTAAAATACATGTTTTTTTTCGGCAAAAACTTCCAAAAATACAAAAAAAAAAAAAATTTTGTGCATACGGCCAGGTGTCTCAAATCTAAAATATCATATCGTATTTTTCATATGTCAAAAAAACAATATTTTAGCATGCATTTTGGCTTTAATAACCAGTTTATTAAAGTCAAGAGAACATTGGCCAAAATCTCAAAAACAACAAAATATTTTATTTTATTTGATTTTAGTATCAGGGATTATGAATTTATACGTAAATCGTATTCCTGATATTAAAAAGATATTTTCTTTTGACGACTTCAAATGGTTAGTTTTTTACCCGATAAAGATAAGGATCTCCTTACAGAGAAGGACTTTTCTTAAACCGTAAACGAACCAACAATTAAAAAAAACCACAACACGATTTTAGATTTTATCAGACATTAAAACAATGCAGCCTACCTTAGGTAGGGCGTAGTTGGGGTGCTAATACCTTCCCTTTACGCAACCAGTCTCCGTACCGGATCTCTAAAGACCAGTTAAGGTTCCTAGTAACCAGAATACTAGGTGGCGACTCCCAGTCCATATTTTCACATATAGAGACAAGAATTCCTTGTCTCTCCTTATTTGCCAGGAATAAATATTTCGATTTTTTCCTTAAGGGTGGACGATCGCCGCGCCGCCACACACGTGCGACACTATCCATCAACATGTCTTATGTTTTCAAAATCTCATTTTCATAAACGAGCCCAGGATTTCATGTTAGCTTATCAGTAAAAAGTATTGAATCAGATTGACTATTGATTCACGTTACCTTTATTCTGGAGTCGAAATAAAATTGACCTCGTTTTAATTAGGCATGGTGCATAGAATTGACCTCTCTCTCTCTTTCTCTTACAATAACATTATATCATGCTTGTTAAATCTGATTTGTAACTGATTGAAATAAGATTTGATTCAGTAAGTTAATTTTTAAGTCATTCAGTTAATTCAAATTAACTATTCTTATTTAATTCTATAAAGATCTAATTAGGTTAAACGTTCTTGTTTGTGCTATAATAACAATATATTTGCCACTTTCCGGTAATCAATATATAGCTATTGACATGGTGCTGCAAAAACCTTCCACTCTCTGTCCAGATGAGAGAAGTCATGGTACCAAACTAGTGGCTTTGTCACTGCTCCACAGTTGTTTGAAGACATCTATAAAGATAAAAAAGATATTGTCTGAAATCAGATTTTTTATTCTTTTTTTTGTTTTTTTTTAATTGTGATTGTCCAGGTTAAATTATCCAGATTAAATTAAACGTACCTTAATTAATTTTCTAAAATTTAAAAATTAATAATTATATTAACCTCTAATAACTTTAAGGTTTATAGTCCTCAAACTTATAATTTTTAAAAAACAAATTTAAAAATTTAATCGGTTTAACTATAGCTATAATTAAGATTCCCTGTATTCTCACGTTTATGACTAGTACTCTTGACATTCAGAATTTCTCATAAATAAAATATTAGTTTACACGTAAATTACTGATCTAAAATTCTATTGAAAAAAAGAAACTCTCAATCTTAATGCTTTGTCTGGAAAGAAATTTGTTGCTGGGCCTTTGGCCCGGCCCTTCTCTAAAAAAAAAAAAAAACTACCAATTAACTCAGAAGCTTAAAGGACATTTTATATAGTTTTTTTTTTTTTTTTTTTTTTTGCAATTAGATTAGACATCTGGGGGAGAATTCTGTTGGATTCAGTTCAGATAAGTATACATGTGATATGAAGTAACAGGGTAAAGATCTTGATCTGGGAAGAGAAGAAAAAAAAAAAAACTCCGGGGGAGAGTATCTGTACTTTCTCACCTTCCGAAGATTTTTTATTAAATCTTATGAGTTTATCTACAATTGAAGATAAACTTAAGATGGTTTGTAGTGACAATCCATTAGACAACAATATCTCTAAATATAAATTTAGAGCTCACATAGAATTAGTTGATAAAACAACTAAAATAAAGGTTCTACCCATGCAGTACACTGCACCGGATAGAGAAGAATTTACAAAATAAATTCAGGAATTATTAGATGCCAATCTAATAGAGCCTAGTAAGTCACCTCATTTCCCTTTTAGAAATTTCCAGCCCAATTTTACTTGGATAAATGACATGCTCTATGCTATATCTTGCCCCTTCAACATACCTCCTCTTTCAACTGATAATTGCACAAACCAACAAGTTTTCAGTGGAAAAAATGGATTGATCATTGACAACCTGTGTTTCCTGTATATCACTTTGGAAAATATATTTATAAAAAAACCCCATGATGTAGCCAAAGATGTTTAATATATTTTAAAATAAAATATATTTAAAAAAGCACCCTTCACTACAACCAAAGGTTGCCCTCCTTTGCCGGCTGAAGCAATCAAGAATCGTCGTGCACAGCTTTGAATGAATGCCTATTTGTAAAGTATTCTTTCCAACACATTTCAGCCTTTTCAGGCCAACAAGTACGTGATTTGGACAAAAGGACTTTGCATATTGCTCCTCTAGTCGGAAGCCATCTCCCTTCCCAATTTGCCTTTTGTCTTCTCCTCAACATTGCTTTTAAAAAAGTTCATACCTCATAGTGTTTAGATGTAAGATAGCTTATATATATATATTTTTTTTAAAAAAACATGTTTTTATAGTTTTTAAAGGTATAATTAGATTTAATTTGTGTTTAAAATATATTATACTTTTAAAAAAAGCTACCACACTTCCAAGCCAAAAACCCTAATATGTCAGCTTATTATGTGTTTTTTTTTCTTTTATTATGGCTAAACATTGCTTTTAAAAACTCTTGATTTTTTTTTAGATTGTTTTTTAAATGTTAATATTAAAATAAATTTTTAAAAATTTAAAAAATATTATTTTAATATATTCTTGAATAAAATAAAATCTTCTAGAAAAATACATGTCCACCACGTGGAGGTAGTTTTTACCGAGCATAAATGCCTTTGTTAAGCTGTCGTTTTCGTGCACGTGCTTCGTTGTGATAGTGGTTACTCCCTCCTCTTAGACATGTGTGTCTCTTTTGGCTCTTCCTTTGACAAGACTTGTCGGGTCCTCCATGGAAGGATCACCTTTCTTAACTCATTAAACTGGACCATACACGTCAGTCGATTAAAAAAATCATTGATTTTATTTTATTTTATTAATATAAATATTTAGTTGATTAATTCTACAAGTTTTGAAATTAATGACCAGACAAACCTCTAATAATTCTGAGATTTGTAGAATTTAAACCAATAAATTTTAAAAAACAAACTTAAAACCTAACTAATTAAGTTAAAACACTCATCGACTTTGCTCTTTAATAACTCGGTTACCTCTCGAAACAGAAATCTCTATCAAATTTGATGGAACCCGGTAATACCTTGTTGTTCGAGTTGAAAATTTAAATTCTCAAAATTATTTATTGCATGGCATATTTGATATCAACTAAAAATGAAATTTAATTAAGATTTTGCTGGACAATGTTCCCGGACAGAAATTAAAAAAAAAATTCCTGGTTAGCTAAATTATTAAACCTAAAAGAATTTTTATATTGAAAGACTATAACTATTTTTAGTAATTTAATTAGTGGTATTTTGAAAAGTAAAAACTGTAGAGTAATTGATTTTGTATAAAAATACATGCACGCGCTCGATCGAGTTTATCATAAAATAATATTTTAAATAAGAAAATTTGGCTTGCCTAGGGTTGGAGCTCAGGGTTAATTAATTGTTAAATAATAATAAAATATTAATTTGTCGGTACACGATCTTTTCACGTCCAAGTTCATTAAATTTAGCATGGACGACTTTATTCAGGGAGATGAATATAAATTACCTTTTTTTTGTAAGACTAAATTAAAGAAATATATATGAAAAAGAGAGAGAAAAAAAAGAGATGTTAGAAAGGTTGCCATGAATAGAGATTCCTTGCCGTGCTTTCATTTATTTAGTAAAGAAGAAACCAAGCAGAACACTCAAACTTTTGGCTTTGGAATCACTGTCTAATTATCGCAGATAAAGCCAGCAATCGTGTACGCAGCAACATCTATGGATAGCCTTATTTATTATTATCAGGTATGCAACTCAGAGTAACCATCAAATTAGTCAGAGCAACCCAGATATTAAAAGCTAGCAACCTAAAAAATAAAAAAACTTTGGTGCTAAAAACACTAGTGGAATATATATATATATATAATTAAAAAGATTGGAGTCCACATTATTTTTATAAAAAGAAGTAAAACAGAAAAAATATATTTTAAAAGCAAAATATAGCAAAATATATTTTAAAAAGAAGTAAAACTTTTATATTTATCTTTTTGTTTTTTTAACAAATACATTTTTATATATACTTTTTTTTTATATTTATCTAATATAGCAACCAAACATAACTTTGACGTTGCTCTCTCTCTCAAAATGGAGTAAGAAACTTTCCAATATACAAATGAGCATGGAAATGCAACTATTTAGCTTTGTTTTTCTATAATCAATCACTCTTCTCTTAGTAGCAAAAATCAAAGACAGAAAACTTAGGACAATTTATTTTCAGAAATCATTAGTTCGAGTATCACAAATCTTAAAACTACTAGAAACTTAATTAATCATTAATATCAAGATTCTGGAAAATTAATCGATTAATCAAAATGTATATAAACTAAATCGGACACTCATAATTACTCAAAAAAAAAAATTCATAAGTCAGAAAAACACCCACTTCGTGTTTCGCATTCCATTCTTATAAATGTCTTTAATTTATAGTGTGCTATATAAAAAAAAACCCATGCCAAGGTAAAAGGAGTTTAAATGTAGCATAAACTTTTTTTTTAATCCAATCCAATTATTTATTTGCCTCTTTATGCATCGTGTCATTAATAACAGGACAACCTGAACAGTTAAGTGGCTGGAATAGTGGAATGCAAGAAGAATAGAAGGAAAGGCAATGATTTTGAGAAATATGGTCACTAATTAGTACACTACGTAATAAATTAAGACTCATCTAGTCAAAATGAAAAAAAGAACATGCACTAATTTTGATTATAATTTATTAAAGAAGAATCTCAATCCAATAATTTAAATTATTAGATGAGGTTTCAATATATAATTTATATTATTTTTTAAAATACTCCCTCAAGTGAAAGTCATTTGACCTTGAAACTTATATAGATCCATATCACATTGTGCTTGATTTTTATCAAATAAATAGATGTGGTAAGATTTGAACTCGTGATCACTTGGTTATCAAGATTCCGATACCATATTAAAAAATCTTCTCGACTCAATAGCTTAAACTGTTAAGTGAGGCTCCAATATATGATTTATATTATTTTCTAACACACCTTTCAAATGAAAGTCCTTTAAGCTTGAATCTTGCACAAATTCATACTATATTATGTTTAATTTTTATCAAATAAATAAAAATAATAAGATTTGAATTCATAACAATTTAGTTATTAAAACTTTGATACTGTATAAAAAAACTATTTTAATTTAATAATTTAAATTATTAAATAAAATTTATATTACTTAACTGAGATCATGCAGTACGTAAGTTGACGATCGACCACTGCGAAACCAATGGATAAAGATGAAGAAAAACGATCGAAGTTAGCAAATTGATGTTTGATCCTGCATTGGATAAGAGTGTCCCACATGCAATAATTGAACTGAACTAGCTCACACCTTCAATGGTGACCTAAATTCGGCTCAAGTACCTGCATGCCAATCCAATAAGAAGTACACCGATCATTCCACACGGCCACCTGCTTTCTCATTATCTAAAATTAATAAATACATAATGTTGTTTTCTACATATAGCGACAAAAACATGCATAAAAAAAAGAACATTAATGCAACTCCGAGAGATATATAGTTAACTAGACATCAATTCCATATATATATATATAAAACCCATCCCCCGACACAAAACCACACATAAAACCTTATATTCAGAGCTCGCCATTCCAAACATATCCGATCCTCTATTCTATTGCTATGGCAAACCGACAGCAGCACCAACCAAGCCATGGCATAACAAAACAAGCACAAGTTGTTGTAGTCATGGTGCCCTTTCCAGCACAAGGCCATCTCAACCAGCTCCTCCAACTTTCCAGGCTCATCCTCTCCTATAACATCCCGGTCCGCTATGTCGGCGCCACCACCCACAATCGTCAGGCCAAGCAGCGCGTGCACGGTTGGGATCCTGACGCCGCCGCGAATATCCATTTCCATGATATTGAGATCCCTCCTTTTCGTTGCCCTCCTCCCAATCCAAATGCCAAAATCAAGTTCCCTTCTCAATTGCAACCTGCTTTCAATGCCTCGTCTCATCTTACAGAGCCCGTTTCAATGCTTTTACGTGCACTTTCTTGCAAAGCAAGAAAGGTTATTGTAATTCATGACTCTCTAATGGCGTCTGTGATTCAAGAAGCTCGTTTACTCCCTAATGTAGAGTCTTACATTTTCCATAGTGTATCTGCTTTTGCTGTTTCCTTGTATGCATGGGAACAGCAAGGGAAGATTATAGAGGAAAATGAGTTGTTTCCACGGGATATTCCTTCTCTTGAAGGGTGTTTTACTGCCGAGTTTGCAGAATTTGTCTCTTGTCAATACAATAATTACCAAAAGTTCAACTCTGGCTGTGTTTACAACACTTGTAAACTGGTAGAAGGTGCTTACATGGATTTTCTTGAGAAAGAAACACTCAAGGAAGGCAATAAGCACTGGGCTCTAGGGCCTTTCAATCCAGTGACAATACCTGACAGATCAAAAAAGAAGAGATTTTGCTTGGACTGGCTTGATAAAAAAGCAAGAAACTCAGTCATTTACGTGTCGTTTGGGACGACGACAGCCTTGGATGATGAACAGATCAAGGAGCTGGCAATTGGATTGAGAGAAAGCAAACAAAATTTCGTTTGGGTACTAAGAGATGCTGATAAAGGAGACGTTTTCAGCGGAGAAGAGAGAAGTGCAGAACTTCCAGAAGGGTACGAGGATTCAGTGGACGGGATAGGACTGGTGGTGAGAGACTGGGCACCTCAGCTAGAGATTTTAGCCCACCCGGCAACCGGAGGGTTTATGAGTCACTGTGGATGGAATTCTTGCATGGAAAGTATTACCATGGGAGTGCCAATTGCTGCTTGGCCTATGCACTCAGATCAACCAAGAAACACAGTTTTAATAACAAAAATCCTCAAGATTGGAGTTGTAGTCAAGGAATGGGAGCTAAGAGATGCGGTTGTAACGTCAAAGATTGTTGAAAGTGCAGTGAAAAGGCTAATGGCATCGACAGAAGGTGATGAGATGAGAAAGAGAGCAGCAGAAATGGGGGAGTCCGTGCGAGGATCCGTGGCTGAAGGAGGAGTTTCTCGTATGGAGATGGAATCCTTCATTGCTCATATCACTAGTTAATTGTTTAAAGGAGGTCCTAATTAAGCTGGTTTCATTTGCCATCACAGGTATAACAATAATTATCAATCTGCATTGAAATAGAATGCAGCTAGGCAAGTACATGAAATATATATAGTCATTGTACTCGTTGGACTGTTAAATTATATTGCCGTGTTTGTTTTTTTTTGTTTTAAAAATATTTTTTTTTAGTTAAAATTTTATTTTATTCTTTTGTTTTCGTATTATTTTGACGTACTAATGTTAAAAATAATTTTTTTAAATAAAAAATATTATTTGATATATTTCCTAGTAAAAATCACTTTAAAAAGCAACTACAGTCATACTACTAAACATCTCTAGAGTCAACTACCAACAGTGGTTGGTTCGGCGTTCGTTCTTTTAAATAAGGTCTTGAGTTCGAATTTTGTAAATTGAGTATATTGTCATTGGAAAAAATAATTTTTTAAAATAAAAGGCATTATTTTGATATATTTTTAAATAAAAATCACTTTGAAAAGTAACCACAATTATACTTTTAAATATCCCTAAAGTCTGCTACCAATAATGATTGGTCTAGGGTTTGTTCTTTTAGATAAGATATTGAGTTTGAATCTTGTAAATTGAGTACATCATTCTTGAAAAAAATAATTTTTTAAAATAAAAAATATTATTTTAATATATTTTTAAATAAAAATTATTTTAAAAAACAACAATGATTATATTCTTAAACATTCTTAAAGTCTACTATCAAAGGTGGTTGGTGCAGCGTTCGTTCTTTAAATAAAGTTTTGAGTTCGAATCTTGCAAGTCGAGTACATTATTATTGGAAGAGTTTTACATCTCAATAAGTCAATCCAACTCAACTAAATTAGTTGAAGTCCAGTAGACTTTTGGATAAAGGAGTTTAGAAAAAAAAAAGTTATAAACTTTGTTGTTTTAGCATTTAAAAAAAAAGGTGTACCGTTTCCTTTCTTTTCTTTCTTTTTAAAAAGGAGATTTGAATTCCAGGACTTTAACTAAAAAATAAAATATTGAAATCGATTTAACTACCGATCTTACTTAGACTTCGTTTATTTTTCTAGTTAAACCTGTGTTTTACTTTAACTATAAGCTCAATTCACTTTGGTTACTCGTGCTTAGTATGGTTTTGTATAAATCACAGTGAATTGTTTGTTTTTTTTTTTTTTATCTTAATTAAAAAAAACTATAATTTATAACTTTTGTTAATATATATTTTTATTTTATAACCACAAAAGCTATTATAAAACAAAATATACTTTGTGTTTTTTTATTTAAAAATATATTAAAAAAATTATTTTTAAATCAATACATCTATAAAATAAAAAAAATCATTTTAAAAATCTAACCATTGGATTTTCGGGAACTGAAATGTTTCAATAAAAACAACTATTAAAAACAATAATTTGTTTAGGAATATAGTTACGGTTATGTTTTAAAGTGTTTTTTTATTGTAAAATATATCAAAATAATTTTTTTATTTTTTTAAAAATAATTTTTAATATTAGCATATCAAAATTATTTAAAAATATTTTTAAAACATAAAAACAAACATATGTTAAAAAAAACCCCTTTATTTTAATTTTAATAACTTACAAATTCCTGTAGTTATCCACAATTTGCCTTTCTTTACAATAACTTCTGCCATTCCAATCTCACTCTTCCATTTTGCCTTTTTGAAACACCACTCCTACAGGGAAAAAAATCCAGTCTTTCTATATCAAAACAGCCCTAATTCAAACAAACAAACAAACAATCAATCAATCAATCAATCAAGTTCTGCTAAATATGATTTACTCCACTACCTGAACTGTAATTTTGACCAAGAAGTAGAAGTTTGGAGTATTTCTTCATCATTGACGTCATCAGTTCTGTTTTCTTCTCCTGATGAGAAGTCCCAGTCGTCTTCCGCCGCCGCCATGGTGCTTGTTGTGGCGGTGGATGGTAGTGAGAGGGTATTACATTAGAAGAGAAGAAAATGAAAAGCGCGCCGTGCCAATTAGGCGCCTTTTTTTTCTTTTTTAATTTAAAACGGAGAGAGAAATCAAAACCGTTCGGCTCGTTGATTTTTTTTTTCTTAATAATTATTATTTGGCCCATTATCTCCATAAAAAAGCTGGCCCAAGAATAGAGAAAAGCCCATTACAAAACTTAACAGGCAATACTAATTTGAATTAAGAAATTAAGTTCAGGCCTTTGGACCATTCCAACTTCCGACATAGTCGTGAAACTAGGTAAAGTTTTGGGTTGCTGTTGGTAGTCCATCTTAATTCATTATTTTTATTTAAAATTATTTTATTTTATTTTAAAAAAATTCTTAATCTTAACCCGATCAGATTTAAATTTAAATCAACCAAGTATAAGTTAACTTATAAAATTAACCAAGTTTAACCCTGTCAATATTAAAATTATTTGAAATTAAAACTTAATTTACATTAGAATATAAATTATAAGTTAGTTGGATCAACCTTAAGATAAATCAAGCTTATTAATTATATTTTTTATATTATAAAAAATAATTTTTTTAACTCTAAATTAGTACACGTCTAGATTGCGTTTTATGTATCAACATTATTTTTTTATATTAGCACTTAAAACAATTTAAAAATATATATATAAAAATTAATCAATCTCCATTCGAACCACAATCATAATTTAGACACTTCACATCACTTGCCCCAAATGAACAGGATTATGATTATCAACTAGTGCCTTAGGTATGTACGAAGAATTCAAGTATTGCATGGGATTTCATATATATATATATATATAATCTTGTAAGCATTATTGGAGATTACATGAATTTAGGTAAACATAGTTTTTTTCCTGGGGATTACAATCTTCTTATTTAGTATACTCCATGCAAATTGGAGTGTTCCTGCCCCATAATATCATTATTCTGTAGCCACAACTTCTTGGCACTCTTTAGTTGAGATTGATCTGGTATTTTGGCTGTTTATTTGGAAAAAATAGCCCCCAGTTTTTCTCATATTCTGGGCTTTTGTTAACCTCGTCAAACATGGCAAAAATGTAGGTTTCTATAGGCTTTCCAGGCCTTTTTGGACTTCCTGTCTTCACATGTTGAACCAAGTTGTTGTTATATGTCCTTGCGTTATCAACTGACGTTCCTTTCCCTCCAGCTGTTGGCCAACCGCTCTCTGATACCACAATTTCCAAAGAACCTCCACCAGATTTCTCCAAAGCAGCGTAAATAGTGTCAAGAGTAGCATCAAAAAGGTTTTGGTAATTCAGTGGTGGATCAGAGACTGGTGATGATGGAGCTGTGAAGAGAGCATAATCAAGGGGGATGTTTCCTGCTGTGTCACGTAAGTAAGTGATGTATGGATACAAGTTAACGAGTAATGGAGCTTGCTTGTCCACTAAAAAGGGAATGATCTGATCGAGAAGTGGTCTATATTCTGCCTTGAAAGATCCTTTTGAGGGAGGGAAGGAATCATCTGTTAGGACCTCAGGATCAATAGCAGTTGAAACTTTGATGCTTCCTAGCCCAGCTGAATCGAGTGCATTGCGAATGTTTTGCATGGCAGGGACTAGAAACTGTGCTGATGAATCTGAGGGCTTAACCTCATTTCCTACAGCAATGTATCGAAACCTGACATTGCCAAAGTTTCTTACATTGTTTTGCACCCATGCATTTGCGTTGTCTTGACTAGAAGCAATCCCTTGAAGGTCAGGATCATTTGGAATACCAAGAATGAGCTCAATGTTGGTGCCTCCAAGGGCTCGTAAAGCATCTTGATTTGGATCATAGAGCCGCATTCTTTGAATGCCTCTCTCGTTGTAGAGAGCTATGACTTCTGGTGGTGGTGGTAAGTTACCAAGCATTCCATAGCAAACACCTATCTGGGCACCTGCAATATTATCGAAGTAAACAACAAGTAACCTGTTAATCACTCATGTTAAGCAGCTCTGGTTAAAATTTTTGACAGAAAATAGGTAAATATATAGCATGGTTCTTGTGTGCACAAAACATGATTCTATCGATCTACCTGCTGTATCTAGGCTAGCTAATAACATCCCAAAGAGCAGAATCATGGAAAGCATGGCAGGGCTTTTGCCAGCTAGATGTGATACAGCCATGCTTTATCAAGGAAGCAGTAATTCTTGAAATAAGCTACAAATTAAAGAGAGAGAGAGAGATTGCTGCTTTGTTTGCCAAACTCCACTCCTTACCTTCCTTTTTATAGAGGAAAAGAAGCTCTACATCATCTACGACGACAAAGTCCTATCAATTGAGATATTATTAAAAACGATTAGACATGGTCTTGCTAAGAACTTTCAAATCTATAAATCCAAATTCGCAACTTGTAGACCACTCCGCAATGGTTATTTTCCACAAATTGTCAATGCTGAGTACTCGAGTCATTCAATGCAAATCTAACAGCTTGTCGCGTACGTGGGACCTTCTCCATGTGCATGAAAAGTCTTGAGAGTTCTTAATTTTCCTCTTGGGGCCCTTATAATAAACAGTCTTTTAAGTCGCGTCCTCTACCAGCTAAATTCTTCAAAGCCACTGTAAGCTGTTAGACATCTAGCATGCAATATCATTTAAGAGCATTTATTTGAGTAAAATGTGGAAAATTGACAATTTCTTACCTGCACAACACGGCAATGTTCTTGACTTCGTGTGGTTGTTCTATACAAGAAAGCACAACACTATAGATGTTTGTTAAGGTTTGGTATCACTTGGAGCATATAAAATTGAGACTGTAATAATTAACCTGAGATTGTTTAAGCTTAGGTTTTCTTTAATCTTGTGTAAAAAGAAATAGCAGTTTCTTTTATAGTTTCTTCATGACATGCCGTACCATCTAATTCGGCTTCCAAACTTCCTGGTGTCAGTAGTGACGGTAGACAAAGCTTGTTGACTCGTGAAAGCCTGTAGGAAGAAAAAAAAAGGAAGGAAAAATATTATAATTCAATTTCTTCGTCTCTTATTGACCTAGCATAGTTAGTTATTAAACTCAGCTCACTATAATAAATCAACCCAGTAGTTTGTTAATCTAGAACCTAAGTTAGAATGGATTTGTTTTTAAACTAGATTAAGAGCTTAGCATAGTCTATACTCCATTAACTTGATTGGATCAAGTCCCAGAATTCTTTTTAAAATTTTAGTTGATGTCATTTGGATTAAAAAGGTTATAAAAAAATAAGATAACATCCAAATTGTGATGTATGTATAGTAAATTGCTTATGATCCACGCCATTGAACTTGTTTTTTTCTCCAATTTTTATTTTTTTGAAGAAAAAGAGGGGAAATAGCAAAGCTACATTGTCTCACATTTAGAAAGTCTTTGTTACTTGAATAATTATTAACCCTGATTTAAAAATTGATCTAATCAAGAAGTTGTATCCTAAATTTTATGGATCAACTCAGGTTAACCCGAATCAACCCAAAAGTATTTTAAAAAATTTATTGAAAGTTAGATTCATCAAGATTACACTCGACTGAGCACATCAAGCAATACAAGTGTCCAAGTTGCAGTGGCAAGAAAGCCAGGGATTAAAGTTAGATGTTGAAAGTAAAAAATGAACATCATTTAGACTGTTTTTTTTCTACAGTATCCTATCAAATGACTACTCTCACTATATAGATAGATTCCATAATCTGAACACACGCCACAAACCAAAAACAAACCACAGAAACAACAGCTCACACCTACATGCAACAGCTCAACACGCCCTTTGCCACCATTGCTAGCGGCAACACCATCTTGAGAGCCAACCTATTTGTTCCCACCCACTATCAGACGACAATTCCTCGAATAATCAATAAGTCCCTTCCTTTTTCTGTCTATGAGGACTGTCACACCCCACTCCTCTGCTATTACCGGAACCGCTGCAATACATCATCCATGTTCACTGAAAACAAAAAAAATAACTAGCCTCCAGCTCCTACAACAACCTGCCTCCACACAACTTGCACAACCAGAACTTCGTTTTGTGTTTCTTGATTCCCAACAAGAAGGGATTTGATTTGAGGAAAACCCAGAGTGTGGGGCGTGTTCCCTACGACCGAAAATAATACAGTGGCTGTCAGTCTTGTTAGTGGTTGTGGAAAATTACACGTTATGACGAAGAAGAAGGTTGCTGCATTCATTCATCGCTTGACCTGATGATGGCTCGATAGGCCACCTACTAAGACAAAAGAAAAGAAAGATGTTAACAGTGGTCATAATTGTCAGCCGCGATGTGCCCACAAGCTTTTTCCTCCTATGGAAAACACATTTTACTATCTTGGCGTTTATAAATGGATGATTGTGTGTTCTTCGTCATGTGTGTCAAGAACCCATTAAAACCATCTAAGAAGACTGCTGAAAAAAAGATGGTTTAGATTTCCTCAGCTGACTTCGAGTCAAGGCAATTTTATATAATTAAGTTCATTATGATCAAAATAAAATCACAGCATCCATACTAAATAGATATTAAAAATTGCAATGTAGAGCAAAACAAAATGCTAACATGCTAAAATTTTAAACCTTCCAAGTTCTGAAAGGGTCCTTTCATTCATTGAAGTTCCAAAAGGATGCAAGTCCACCAAAACATTAGAAATATATGAGTAATCTATTTGACCTTTCAATCTAATATTTTTAAATAATTGCCCTTCCTCAAACAAAGTTATAATGCTGTAAATTATGATGGTATTTAAAAGTGTATTAATGATTATTTTTTAAAATATTTTTTATTTAAAAATATATTATAATAATATATATTTTTTATATCAGCATATCAAAATAATCTGAAAATACCAAAAATACTTTCTTTCTTTATTGTTTCTCGTAAAATGTTCCATATATAATCCTTATAATGTGCATATCTTTAATTATATTTATGAAAAAATGGATTTCAATAAATATCTTCCCTTATATATAATATATATATAATAGTAATAGTAATAACAACAACTAAAACATATTTGACATTCACTATTTTAAAAAATAGTTATTATGGATTGCGTTGTTTATTTTAAACAATGATTCTTTTCCATCATCAAACTTTTAATATTTTCAATTTCATTCTTGCCATATTATTTTCTGTTTACATTTCTTTTAATTTGCCGTATCAAGCATGTTTTGAGTTTTGGGAGGAACTTAATGATCGATTAGTCAATTAGGGTTGAAAATTAAAATTGAAAGAACAAGGACCATATTTAACAAAAAAAACTTTAGTCTACCTAATTTGGAGTACATACGAATCGTTTCAAAGCTTCAGTCCAACTAACAATTCCAGAGCTTTCACACAAAATAAATTCCAGAGCTACTATGTTCAGTTGACATTTCCAGTTAACACGGGGTAAATGAAAACTTTAGCATTTTTTGCCTTATTCAACAGATACTCCTACAAATAAACTACACCGAGTTGCATGCCTTGAGTTTGTTTTAGGTAATATCCATTACTCGTTCTTACGATTTGAAGGAAGATATATGAGAAAGAACTTGCGGAATGCTGAAAGCAAAATTATGAAGAAATGATTTTCTTCATTACATTGCTATAAAGAACACATCTTTTCAGACATTATTTATACTACTGAGATGAGATAAGATTGAACATCTAAATCTTCCCTTTGAAATGTAGAAACAATGCAAAGTTGAGATTTATTTATACCAAAGGCTTCCAAACTCTGATTCTGAATGGCTTAAGACAATTGTCCGCAACAAAGTAGTAGCAAGTGTTGATGCTCTTCTCAATGAAACAAAACCATGCTCGCCGCCAGTCTGGGTATATGTACAAAACTGCAGATATTCCCAACAGCACCATGATGTACGTCACAACAAAGCTCACCCAGAAAACTTGTGTATCAATGATGACGCTACTCTCTTCTTTCTCATCAGTAGAAGGCCCAGGTAGTGGTGGTGGTACTTCTTTGGTGCAACTGTTAAGCAGTGGTGGTCCACAAAGTAAGGGATTTCCCTCGTAGCTGCTCTGATCGAATGTTGAGAATTGTGCGACCATCTCTAGAGTCTTACCAGACAGGTTATTGTGGGCTACACTAAAATAGGCAAGAAAATGCAATTGTACAAGTTGAGGAGGGATTTCCCCATTCAAGCTGTTATTGGAAAGGTCCAAGCTCTCAACTTCACTCAAATTTGAAAAAGTTTGTGGGATTGGGCCTATTAAATGATTGTTGGATAGGTTCAATACACGAATGTGGTTGAGATTCCCAATTTCAGGAGGAATCACACCTGAAAAACTGTTGCAAGAGAGATCCAATCCGGCCATGTAGTACAAAATATTAGGCGAATAAGAATAAGACAGACTCTTTGATGCAATAACCAATGGTTCTCGAAGAGAAAACTCAGAAGGATATTCTCCGAGTAGGATGAACCAAATACTGCTTTTAAATCTTAGGCAAGGTAGAATATGACCAGAAAAATTATTATGAGAAAGATCAATGAAGCTTAATTCGTTTAACTTGCACAATTGCTTGGGTATACTGCCATCAAGATTATTATAACCCAAGAGAAGAAAGCTCAGTTGGGAAAACTCACCAATCCATTTTGGAATGCTACCAGTCAAATGATTATGGCTAAGATCCAACGTTATTAGCTCAAAGGATTTCTGAAATGCATGTTCTAGGGATCCTTGTAGCATATTTCGTGACAGATAAACATGCAGGAGGTTTGAAGAGTTAAAGAAAGCTGGTACGGTTCCAGAGATGTTGTTATTTGAGAGGTCCAAAACTTGAAGATACAACAGAAAGTCAAATGAAGAGGGAACACGACCACTGAAATGGTTATCAGACATGGATAAAAATGTTAAACTTGGAAAATATGATCCTATTTCTCTAGGAATGTGGCTTTCGAAGTTATTGTTAGAAATATCTAATTCAGACAAAGTCTGATGAGGATGAATTGGCAATTGAAAAGTACCTGAAAGAGAATTGTTGACCAAATAGAGTTCATTTAGGTTTGTGTTGTTCTCTAACAACCAAATAGGAAACCCTCCCCTCAATTTCAGGTTAGAAAAATCAATTTCTTGGAGGCTGTATTGATGGAGGAGGAATTTGGGAAAGGAAAATGCTCCACCATATCCAATGCCAGATAAATCAAGACGCTCTAATTGGAACTTTGGGGCCAAATTATGCTCCTCTAATTCTTCAACATATATTTCGTTATTCCTACCATCGAAATACTTGAGTTGTGAATGGTTGAGAAATGAGCTCAATGAGACGGGGATCTGAAAGTGGTTGTCTGAAAGTGATAACCCTCGGATGAATGTGAGACTTGTAAGAGGAGAAAAGGAAATGTCTCCAATAAAGTTATTGTAAGACAAATCTAATTGTTGAAGGGATGTCAAATTTGCCAAACACCAAGGCAAAGCACCACTGAGATCATTCCTCTTGATATCTAGATTTTGGAGATGCTTTAACTGACATAGGCCTGAGAATTTATTGATTCATAAAAATTTTAGTCAGAGAAAAAGCAGAACGCCTAAGGAGGGGAAAGGTGGTCAGACTTACCTTGGGCTTTAAGGATGGAGCCATTGAGTCGACAATCATTCAACCTTAAACTCTTTAGAGTAGTAATCTTCCCGACTGTTTGCAGAAAGCTATTATCGACAGTGGAGAAACTCAAATACAACTCTTCTAAATTCTTGAGAGAAGCCAACTCTACAATAATCAAACCCACAAGAAATTATGCTCAGTATTCAAGAGCCGGATAATGATAAGGAAACAAGATGATGAAACCAACAAGAAGCTCCATTATAATGTCCCCACTACAATCAATTAAATTCCTATAACTAGGAAAATATGATTTAAAGCACGTTTACATAGAAAAAAGAACAATTAACAGATATTCAGGATCGCTTTTAGGCATCAACACCACAAATTACCTTTATCTAATGTTGTTCCAAAACTTCCTTCAAGATTATTCTCAGCCAAAGAAAGGGTCCTGAGGTTTGGGAATTTCATCAATGATTGCAGCAATGTAAATGGAAGAGCTTTTCCATTTGAGGTGTTATTAGATAATGAAATGAAGCTTACATTTCCAAAACCTCTAGTATCTGCAGGGGACAACAGAAGTAAAACAAGTTTTAAAACCTTCTGAGCTTTTATTCTAGAGCAAAATCATCCTTGAAAATACAATTCAATTAATGAGATTTTAGGTTGATCAAGAGGTAAAGCTACCATCAATCAGTGTGGAAAGCAATCAATACCTTTAGATAGCACAAATTTGTCAATCTTGTTTCCCGCTAGATCCATTCTCTCTAAGTTGATCAAAGCATCCAGCTCTAGGTTGTCGAAAAACAGAAATTTAATATTACTTCACAGGAAAAATCACAGATTGGTTTCTAGGAATCGAAAAAGGTAAGGTTACCAGTCACATTGAATGATCCTTTTAGTTGGTTGTACGCTATATCCAGGGATTTAAGAGATGAAAGACCCTTGAGGGATGATAAGACACTGTCATTGAAGCGATTAACATTCAAAACAAGGTATTCCAGATTTCTTAACCTCAGTAAGTTGTCACCAGTACCTATAAAAATACCATAAGCTTACATGTAACCTGAAAGGATAATGGAATACTTATATGTGAAAACAAATGCTCAATCGACTCACAACTCTTTCATACCATGAATGGATTTAAAGCTTTCAATTTCATTGCCACCAAACTCCAACCACGACAAGCTTGTTAGATTATTCAGTTCTGGCCAAATATAATTGTACCAAGTACAACAATTAAAAAAAGGACAGTAATTAACATGGTTATATTTGGGAAAGAAAAGGAGAGAAGTGATCAAGCTTAATTACCATCAACACTAATTGCTCCTTTGAGTTGGTTACCAGATAGAGACAGGGTTCTCAAAGAGGAAAGCCCACCAAGGGATGAAAGGATGCTGTTGTCGAATTTGTTTTCACCTAAATCGAGAACCACCAAGCTGTCAAGTCCTGATAGTCTTTCAAAACCTGCATGGGCATTTCAATCAGTAGCTTGAAAAATATAGAATCTATTCTTTTTTTTTCCTGTTGAAATTGCAGTAGCACGCAAACAAGAGATAAACCTTCATTCTCAACACAACCAACTATAAAATTTCCACTTAAATCAAGATATTGCAGTTCTTGGAAGGGAAGAAACAAAGAGACATTTAGGTACAAATCTCCCATTCCCTCTTCCCTTATGCTTGAAAGATCAAGTTCGACAACTCGTCCTGTAGTGAAATTGCAGTCAACGCCTTTCCAAGAACAACAGTCGGCTACTTTTCCCCAAGATTGAAGGAATGTGCCACTTGGGTAATTAAAGGAGCTTTTAATCCGCAGGAGAGCACTTCTCTCTTCGTCTAAACACCCGAGACATGACCACCAGCTTTCTGACAAAACCATAGCATAAATCATCACTGTCCCTGCTAAAGAAGAGAACCTGTTTAAACCCATTTGGATTCCTCGGTGAAATTATGTATCTAAAAACAACGGTCAGAGGCTCTTTATAAATAAGATCGTTGGATTGCAATTTGCAATATCACAATCAACTGTCATAATTTTCCACTGGCCATAGACAAAGTCCTCTCTTTTGGCTTATTTTCCAAATTCATATTCTTTCGTGGAAAGTGCTAGGCTGTTAGACAAAGTCCTCTCTTTTGGCTTATTTTCCAAATTCATATTCTTCGTGGAAAGTGCTAGGCTGCTAGCGTTTCCTCCGTAGTTCTGAAATACGGCCCCACCGCGCGACTTGGGACCAGGTTTAATAACTACAATTACATGTGTGTATTTTAGCTACATGGCATGTCTCTTCCAGTTGGTAATTGCCTGCAAGTCGTGACCCATCATCGTTTGTATGTGTCGGATTCTCTTTCTGATCAAATTAATAAAATCCCTTAACCCAATATGATCAATCGCAGCAAAATAATTAACATATGGTTTTATGAATATATGCTAAATGATTTTATATAAATCAAAGAATATACTCACTAAGGTTGCGGTGGAAAAACGATCAAATACAATTGGCTCGCAAAAAGTCTTAGGCAAAAACAGAATTTAACCTATTAATGGGTCATGGCGGCTAAGACTAGATGACAAGCGCAAATCATGACAGGCTCAAGCAAGAGGAATCCATGAACTGACTCGAAACTAATGAAATGTTACATTAACATAAGAAATGATTAAGTAAATCATTGTTGTTCGTGCAGGATGCGGATGCATGTTAAAGACAAGCTAGTACAGACTACTGAATCAAGAAGCATGTCTGAGAAAATCACATTAAAGTCTATAACTATTATACAACTTTGCAGTGGACGAATGCTTGGTCTTAAATTGCAATCTAGTTAGTTGCAATCACTTGACTAATTCTTTAACTAATCACAGTAAATGAAAGCAAGAAAGATACAAGCATTGATGAACACAGGCTTTGGGGGAGAGTTGGGCTTACATAATCTTCCAAGAATAACTTGCCAGCCTCTTATTGGAGAAATGGTTTCTATCGTTGACCATCTCATGTGCCCGACCAGCAAAGATCATCCAATACTATTGCTTCTGTGAATGCACAGTTGTCTCGCAAATAAAGCTCCAGTGCCACTGATGACTGAAATTCTTTGATGGCTAGTTTTCCGGTTTATGTAGATAGTAACCAATTTGGAACCGCTTATGTTTTGATTTTAGCTGCATCCTTTAAGCAATTCATTTTCTCAAGGGTCTACCACGGTCACATCTTCCTTTGAAGTAATTTTCCCCTTAATTTTGCAACTATTTGATCAAGAACCCCTTCATTTTCGATTAAATACTGTTCAGCTGCATGTTCATTGCTAAATACCTCTCTGCCAAGGACATAGCTGCTTCCTTCCTTCTTGATGAGACTCTGCTCACAAGCTAATTCCAAGACCTCAGATTCAAAGCAAAAGCCTCTCCCAAACTGTATCCCAATTTCAGCTTTTGTCATAGCAGGAGCCAATTTATTTTTCACGACTTGTGCACACACCCCAAGACCAGTAACCTGAATACATTGCATTATTTAACAAAACACAACAGCAACAAGAACATGAAATACTCAAAATCAATCAGTTCAAGAAAACTAACAACAAAAGCTTTGATTGTTAAACAAGCTTAAGAATGAGCATTGATCTGACAAGAGGTAAATTAGAAAAGAAAAGAGGAAAGAAATTTAAAGCAAGGAGCACAGATTAATCAACTAACATAAACGAGATCAAGGATAAACATGACTGAAAGTATGGTAATTCAAGCAGAATCTGAGACCATTATAGGCCAAAAACATCTTATTTGTCCATGTAAAATTTTTTCACTTGTCTACAAAGCTTAGAAACTTCCCCACCAGACTTCAAGCAAAAATCAAACAAATATCCACATTAGGTTTTATGAAAAGAGCACATCTCTGAGGAACCTGACCCTTATAATTTATTCAGCTTAATTGTTAGCAATTGCACTTAAGAATATACCTTGTCCCCAGTCTTGAGCAGTCCTGTCCTGATCATTCTCAAACGTACTGCCGAATAGAATTTCAAAGCATTTCCACCACAGGTGACCTCTTCTGCTCGTCCTGATTTTAAACTTGTTCTAACCTGGAAAATAATATTCACCACAGGTGAATATTATTTTCTCCATAAGTTACTGTTTATAGCTTCCATACAAAATATTTGAAACTATAACTAGAAGTCTAGAACTCAACCTGATTAAGAAAAATAATAAGAGTTCGAGATTGGCACAATGAATAATTGATCTTCCTAAGTGCTTGGGTCATTAATCGTGATTGTATATCTTCAAAGGAGCCCCCCACCACAGTATCAATCTCATGTTGAGGAACAAGGGCAGCAACCTGTAAACAAAATGCATGGAACAGCATTAAGCATGATGAATGAGATAAGATCGCAAGAGAAGGATACTCTAATCTATGAGTGTAATTTATAAAGAATCAAACCACCACAAAAAAGGTTATAATAATCATTGATAACAGGGCAAGGTTATGGACACACAGTTATGTGGGTGTAGCTGTCCTCTTGAGAATTAATTACTTACACTATCAACCACGATAACATCTACAGACCCGCTTTTAGTCAGAGTGTTGACTACACTGAGCAAATTTTCAGCACAATCTGGACGTGAAATAAGAAGATTTTCTGTGTTTACGCCCATTGATTTAGCAAGTGAATGATCCATTGCATTCTCTACATCAAGAAATGCACAATATCCTGACAAAAAGACAATTCAATGAGCAAAGATGATCCTACACTTTTTATGGTCCAGATTTAAAGAGGATATAATTATTTTAGCCACATGGGTAAAAAAGGCATCTCAAAAAGGACAAATACAGGTCAAAAGAACATAAAAAAAATCAAAATTAGTAATAAGTAGCCAAATATCATTAGAAATAAAGAATCTTCGTACCAATTTTTCAGTACTAATAATGTTGCTAGCTTCTGGTGTATGACAGCAATATGCATAACTAATTTTTGTGTGCTAAGAAGTTTGCCTCTTTTATTTGGTCATCCTCTGTCAGACTGCCACAACCAACGATAATGAAAAAGAGTATTTGCTTATTGCTTGTCCAATTTAAGTCTATAGGAGGTGGTGGTAAGTAAACGAGCAGGATCAGATCACCTAAGCATAAATATATCTTATCCCTTTTCTGCAATTATATATCTCTATATCTATCCATCCATGTGTTTGGGTGTGATGGGAGTGTGTGGTTGCGTATTATATGCAGAAGGAAACTACATCTATCTATTCATGTGCTTCATTTGAGTTTAGGTGTGGGTGTGTAATCATATATCACACAGATAAACTCTAAAGTTATTTATTTTGGCACAAAAGAACATTTTCAGTAAACAGCGGTGTAATTAAGAAAATGCTTCAGCAAAAGTTCCAGAAAAGGAAGAAAAAAGGATTACAGGTTGACTGTAAGATTCAGGTAATTTGGCATACTGTAGCATCAACTAATCTTTCTGATAAAACTAAGTTCAGTGTTAAAAACAGTAACATGCCCAGCAGATTATAAAATCCCTCTACACAAACTCAAAGATTTTCATGGATAAAGTTAACAGCAGACTATGAAAAATCCCCAACAAAAACTTGAAATCAATATAAACCTATATCAAGTTATTAAGTGCACAGTGCGTTTCACGTTTGCAAAAAAAAGGAAAGTGGAATCCAGTGATTCCTATATAAAACAAAAATATGGAACAGTTCTATCGTTTCCTGTGTGCTGCGAATAAAAGACAAAGGACAAAAAGGTCACTCTATGCCTTCCTAAATAGCCTTGCTGGAAATAGAAAATGCTACAAATCACAAATAAATACAGGTGACAGGCTATGCCAAGTGGAACAAAGGTAATGAATCCAGTGATCATTAAATAACAGGCAACAAGGAAAAAGTGTGTGAAATGGAGAGATACAAGATGACTTAATATAAGGACCGGTTTTCTTTCTTAACAAGGATTAATAACTGAAATTGGTTAATGAAATCTCAAGTAATCATATCAAAGTTCCAAAACCTATAAATATTTAGCATGGATTTTACTATGTAGTGCTCCAATTAAAATCAATCTGAAGTTCTTGTAATCTATGTTACATGTCTGATATTCAAACTGCAATACTCAATTAAAAATAGAACCTGATTTCCTTGTTAAGGTCATGCACGCCTACTTTCATGAAATGTAAAACAGAAAGCATGAAAAATCTAGCAGCACACACCTCCAAGCTTTTGAGCTTCTTTGATAATGTGAAGTGCAATAGTTGTCTTGCCAGAAGCTTCTTGCCCATAGATTTCAACCATTCTTCCCTGCAGAGTGCAAGGCAGATTTCTAAGCAGCGTTGTCCTGATGATTTTTCAAACTTCATGGATAAACTAAAAGGTTCACAATCAAAAAGACATTATTGATGTATAAATGAAGCTACACATTTATTTTCACAACTGCAGTTTCCATCCAAACAATCACAAGAGTTCAGCACTGATAAGCATGCCATAATTAAGTTCCTTAGCGATTCATCACCATGGCCCCCACATAGAAGTAAGAGTCATATATCAAAGACTAACTAACAAGTCCCAAAGCAACTGACACGGCAAAGGAATAGAATGCATAAACCTTTATGACAATCCAAAGAATATAAGATTGAACAAACATGGTAGACAAACATGCTAATTGTATATAACCCAATCACCTTCGGTAATCCACCAATTCCAAGTGCAAGATCAAGCTTCAACGAGCCTGTTGATATAGTAGAAGCTCTTCGTGAGCTACAAAACCGCTGCAATGACAGCATAGACTCTCTACCAAATTCACCAGCAAGCTGCGTGAGAGCCAAACGAAGCGCATTATCTTTCTGTTTCGCTTCACCCTCATCATGGAGTTCATCAGGTTCAAAATCTGAAACTTCACCAAGCAGTACGAAATCATTCTTAAATTTTCCAACTTCACCCAAATGATTCACACAACTCCAGCCAAATAATTTCCGCATTCATTTCTGCATGTGAATTTATAGATAATAGAAATTAGCAAAAAAAAAAAAAGATGATTACCTACAGAAGAAAGAGTGTGATCATTCCTTCCAATTAAAGTAACCGCATGTCTTCTTCCATTCTGCTCAAAAAAAAAAGAAAAGAAATTTGTCACCAGCGAAATATAAATGATTATAATAAAAACCCAGTTCAAAAAAAAACATTCAATTAGTAAAAGAAAGAAATTCATTGATATTGAACAAAATCATGAGTATATTTGATTGAATTCATTCTTTTGATAAACAAATCAAGCTACAATCTTTAAGATTGAAAAAAGAAATAGGAAGTGAGGGAACCTGAGAGAGAGTGCAAAGGCGAAATCTTGCCAAGGAATTGAAACGAATTGAAAGTGCCATTTTCGCCCCTTTGTTAGGGTTTTAGGGTTTACCAGTCTCTTTGATTTGGTTCAGATTTTAACAACTGCTTGATACAATTGTTTTTTTAAAAAAAATTATTCTTTTATTTTTTAGAGAAAAAAAAGCGGGTGTGCCGTTCTGTACTGTTGTTATCTTTTTGTTCATAAAACCTAGTAAACTAAATCAAAATCAAAATTAAAATTAAATTACATTAAATTATTTGTTAATTACAAAAGCTAAATGAACGAGTGAATTTATTATAGCAGAGAGATCTTCATGGATTGTAATAGTGTTTTATAGTGAATTTTATTTTATTTTTTATTTTTTGTTTTTTTGTTTTTTGTTTTTTAAATTTTCATTGCTTGACTTTTTTTATTTGGTATTTTAATTGTGTGTTGATTTAGAATTAGATTTGATGATTTATTTGATTGTTTTTGTATGAGGATTTTATGATACTAAGAAAAAAATTTGTTACTCAATCAATATTTAATTTGAAAAAATAAAATTTTATTTTATTAATTTAAAATAATTAGAGTTTTGAGAAGATTTTCAAGCTTAAGCAAATGTTTAAGCTTCAATTATTATTATTTTTTTACAAGCATCATGTACTTAATATTTTGAATATGAATGGGGAATATTTTCAACTTTTTTTTTCGTTTTAGTCCTTTAAAAAAAATTTATCATTTAATTTTTTTTAATATAATCTTTTCATATAAAATTTATTTGGAATTGAACTCAATGATTTCTTCTAGTTGTCTGGATATAAGAATCTTACAATATCAATGAAAAATCATAAGACTTGGATAATGTTTGATTTGGCAAAATTAAATTAAATTTTACTAATTTAAAACAATTAATGCTTCACATATCAAATTTAAACATGAAACAAATGTAAGAGGTAGGAGAAATTGATTGGTGTTATATCACATGCGTCGTCGTGTGAGAGAAGTTGTTAAGGCAACGCTTGCAGTTTCCTCTAGTCTTAGAATCCTACCTCCCTTTGTGGCATTGGAAAAAGCTTGGCAAGTGCTCGTGTGGCAAGCAAGGCGTGTTGACGGAAAAGCCATGATGGGGCTCTAGCTGCCTTCTCTTTTTTTTTTTCTTTCTTCTACTTTTTTTTTTTCCTCCTTAATTTATGACTTCTCTCTCTCTCTCAATCAACAAGGTTTCTTGTCATCTTGTTTGTATGTTAAATTTAATATATTTTTTATTATTATTATTTGTTTTGTTTAGGGTATTTTTTAATTGTTTTTTTTTTCAATTCCATCCTTTAATATTGGATTGGTAGGGATTGGACTTCGTGATTTTTTTATTTGTCTTTTATGAAATAATTATAATTTCATATATTGGATTATAGGTTTGGAAAGTTAACCCGAGTTAATTTTGAATTTTTTTCCTTAGATTCTTTTTTTTTTTAATCCTTCTGCATTGAGTTAGTTGAGAATTGAGCTTTAATTTTTTTTTTCTATAAGATTATCTCAGTTTCATGAACCAAATCACAAGTTTTATAGGTTCACCTATATCATGAATTTGAAAAGTTAACTAGAGTTGGCTTTAGATTTTTTTCCTTAGGTTTTTTTTAATTTTATCTTTCTACATTATGTTAGTTGGGGATTGGGATTCATGGTTATTTTTTTTTCTTTGAGACTATTATAGTCTCATAACCTAATTCATAGATTTAGTGGGTTAACTTGAGATTTTTTTTGTCATTTTTTTAAATTAATTTTTTTTCAATGTTATCCTTCAGCATTGAGTTGTTTTAGAATTGAAATTTGTAATTTTTTTAATTTTTTCTATTAGGTTATTCAATTTTCATGACTCGAGTTGTAGGGTTTGGTATGGTACCCAAGTTTACTGGGGTTTTTTTAATTGATTTTTTTATTTTATTCTTCTACATTGAGTTGGTTAGGAATTGGGCTTCATAATTTATTTATTTTTTGTTTTCTACTAGGTTATCTCAGTCTCTTAACTCGGTCACAAGTTTGGTAAGTTAACCGGAGTTGGCTTTGTTTTTTTTTTTTCCAATTTAAACATTGGATTGGTAGAGAATTGGGTTTCATGATTTTTTTTAATTTATTTTCTACAAGGTTATCTCATTTTTCTAACCCAGACCATAGGTTTAGAATTGACTTGGGTTGTTTTTTTAAAAAAAATTTAAATGTTTTTTTTATTCTTCAATATTTTATTGATTATTATCTCTTTATTATTCTTGGAGGAATTGAAAATATATTTTAGATATTATTTTATTAAATTTTTATTTTATTATCAAGTAAGATTATAGAAATATTTTAAAAATGTTGATAAGTGTTTTTTTGTGTGCAAGTCTTCAAAATTATTATTTTTTATTTGGTTGATTTATTATAATTTTATTTTTATCATATAATTAAATGAAAGAAGTTTATTGAGTCAAGTTAGGTTTAAAAATCAAATCATGAATTTTTTTTATTTTTTTAAAATACAATAATAATATTTAAATATTTTTTAAAATTAAAAAAATTAATCAGGCCAACAACACACATTAACACATGTCACCAATTTAGTTTTTCTTTTAAACCACTCTTCAATCTCACCTCCATTACTTATTGTGTAAAAAAGAGCATTCATTACTTTGTTTGAAACTTAAACTCTATTTTTTTTTAATCTTTTGATTTAGTTCATTCGTGGTATAAATTCAATTAAGTTTGCGTTCACGTCCGCGCACCATCAAGTAATTGCTCCCTGTATTTCATTGATGATCATTTGCTTTTTATCATAATTTGATCATTGACAAAATCGGAGAATTTGAGCTTTCTAAACTTCAATAAGATTCTGGTTGAGATGGTGCCCATGATCTTTAGCTTTCAAATGGAAATTGCTTGGAGTGTGCGTGGTTTTGATCTCCTCTCACGTTTCTTTCTTCTTCTTCTTTTTTTCTTTTTTTTCTTTTTTCATATATTTGTTTTTGTATTTTAATAACGTTTTAAAAAAAAATAATTTTTTTATTTAAAATTAATATATTTTTAGTATTTTCATATCATTTTAATGTGCTGATATCAAAATAATTTTTAAAAAATAAAAAAATATTATTTTAATACATTTCTAGGTGAAAAATACTTTAAAAAGTAATTATAACCACACTTCCAAACACGTTCTAAAATCATTTAACTTGCTTATAATGTGGAACATCTGTCTATTTGTCGAATTTGATCATGAATTGATTTGAAAAAATACTGGGTTACTATGTGATTGAAAATATGCATGTAAATTATAAAATGAAGTATTTTTATTAAAATAATATTGTTTTTTTTTATTATTTTTAGTGTTGACCGAATAGGTTTGAAGTAGGTTTTAGTGGGTTAACTAAATTACTAAAACTGATTGCATGAAAGGGTTTTGCCATATTGATTAGATCCATACATGAATTTTAGTTGAGGACGCTAAAGCTGGAGAAATAATAATTGGAGTCCGGCACTCCTACAAGAAAAACACAGAGAGGGAGAGGACGAGAGAGACAGATCGATGGTGCCTAGGCTAGCTCCTTGTTCTATTGTCCAGTGAATTCCTATAAAGAAATGAAGACGACAGATTCAAGCATTATCCTCCAAAGTCTGCAGAGAAACATTGCGACTCCAAATTTGATATTTGCAGCTTTTAATAATGAATATTTTAATGAGCAATTGACTATTTATTGAAGTCCTGCACAAGTTAGATCTTCTTTAAGAATATTGAAGTTAGATCTTCTTTATATAATCAAAATTATTTCAAAGATTCATATTTTTGAAAAGGAAATTACTTTCTTTTTCCAGTATCCAGAACTCTTTCTTTCGCGGCTCATCATCATTAATGATGCCTTAATCTTTGTTTAATTTGAATGAATTATCGAGAGGTAAACAACACGCAACTAATTTTCTGGCTACCAATTTGATATTCTCCAAGCACGTTCGCTTTCAAGCAAGCATTGATTTATTTACTGAATTAATTTTAATGGTTTTATGACAAATTAATATTAAAGTTAGATGATTTCATACGAGTTTGAATAATTTTGTAATGGAGGAGATATGTTCATAATTATTAAATTTCACCCTGTTTAATGGACTGATTATTTTGATTCAGAGAATTGATGTGTTTAATTTGCTGATGTTCTATTTATCACATGAATTATCTCGGTGGCATTTTCATTTGCATCAATTTCTAGCAAGTGGGATGGTCTTTCTTCTTTCAGCTTCTCTTCCTTTGATATTATGGGTCTTGATTTTTTGCCCTGATACACTTTATTTAATGGATTCGTGTAATATGGTTAAAATATTAATATGAAGTTTTAAAATATAATTTATATTATTTTTATTATGTTTTTTAAATAAGTTTAAAATTTATACATGTTTATACTATTTTAAATATAAATAGTAAAATTCAAACTCGTGATCGTTTAATTATCAAAGTTCTATAACATATTAAAATACCATTTTAATTCAAAAACTTAAATAATTATATAAAATTTTTAAATATAATTTATATTCAAATAACACACGTGACATCAATCAGCTATGGGTTTTAACTCATTTGTGCAACCTTTGCTATGCAATGAATGTAGTAGTGGAACCCAACCACCTGAATTTGTTCCCTTCACCATGCCTTGCTCAGTGCAGGTTATCCTCTGTCAAAGGTATTCAACGCAACGATGTCCTATCTCCTTCACTTCTGTCGCTTACCGCATACATAATTTGGTTGACGAATTGCAAGTTATTGAAATGTTTAATTATTTGATTGAAGATGTTCCATTTTGGATTTGAAGAAAAGTTAAAAGATGTCCAAATTCCAAAGGGAAAGAGATAGCATTGAATGTATATGGTTGGCACTGTTAGTGATACGACAATAATTTGCATGTTGCTTTCCATGGCTTTCTTAAATGTTTTCCTGTTTTAGTTTAGAAGTGTTACTGTTCTTGACAAGATGTTGTTTAATTATCAGCAGTCCCGATTTCCGGACGCCTTCATCACTTGAACAGGTTGCTGAAGACAATTAACACGGCGCCCTCCACTAGGAGTAGTTGATTTTCTTAACATCCTCTCCTTGCAAATCACATCCACTCTACAAGGATAACCATGGCTTTAGATCAGGTGATGTTTACCAAGCATTAAAAATAGGAGTTTCTATTAAGAAAGAAAAGGATTGAGCTATACAAGAAGAAAAAACTAATTATTAATATAATATTGTACTGTGTGTCTTCCTCAGCGTTCTGCAGAATGAGTTTTTACTTTTATCAGCAAGATACAGTAGACGGCAGATTGCACGGAGGAGGATTCGACATCCAGTCGATAGGGAAAACTGTCGATAGAGCTCTTGTAACCACTGAAATGTTGCCACATTGCCTGTAACTTCATCATTCTGCTCTCCATGTTTAACCAGGGAAGCAATTGGAGTGTCGACAACGAGGCTACTATGGCTAGCTACGAGCTTAGCTTGAGCACCACGAGTTCCTCACTATGTTTCCAAGGTCACTGAAACACTGACAATGGGGACAGCTTATTAGTCACCACAGAAACAGAGATGGTAACATGGACAAGACAAAATGGACATGCATGAGTGGGACGGACGCTGGATTGTTAGCATGGTCAGACTTAGGGTAATTTTTTTCTAACCCACTTCCAGGTTTCCCAACGTGGTTTTGGATGACCTCCCACCCTAGCCACTCATTTACAGGTCTATTTGGTTTTTAGCATATTTTTTTTTTAAAAAAATAACATAATTAAAGTTTTTTGATAAAATAAGACAGTTTTTTTAAATTTCATGATTACAATACATGATTTTTATTATAGCTTGTGATATTCAGAATAAAAATATTAGATAAGTACATAGATGAGAGAAAAAAATAAATAAATCCCGGAAACACATTGATTAATATCATCAATATTATTAAAAAAAAATCATCAATAACCCGATGGAGTGCGCCACCTTTTAACAAAAAGAGCTCTGTGATATTATTCTAACATGCTTGGCCTAACTTGGTCTCTCTTTTCTAGTGGCCGGTCTCCTACACTCAAATCATTTCTCGCTTAGGTGTCAGAATTGATTGCTTTATATTTCATTTTATGAGTTGATATCGTGAGTGCAAATTTTCAGACCAAATCATAAAACTTAAGAATGTTTTAGTATTTTTTTTCTCCAGTATGGTGAGCGACAAGATTGATGCCACGATCACAAAATTGATAGCAGCTTTTGGCTCTACTCGGAGAAGCAATGGATTGACGGTGTACCGTGCCTCATCATTACATCATGGAAATAATTAGAGGCACAAAACCCAGTTGAATTTATACTTTGAAAGAACAAAACTAATGATATCTTCTTCTGTTAATCTAGCTAGGACACACTAGTACTTTCGTGCTAGGTGCCCTAGCTAGATCTAGCCTACATGGATTACATGTATGAACGAGAAATATCTGTCCTGTCGATAACCTGTTCTTACCTTCGTTGCAATAATTATAAGTAGAAGATGATGACACAGCAAATCCAATGAGCACACTGGCTGCTTTCTCTACACTTATTTCTAACAGTGATCAATTAGAAACCCCACTTGCATGATCCTAATTAGTGGCAGGTCTTGTCAGCTTAGAGAACTAGGAAGAAATTCTCTAGTCATCAATGATCGATGCACGAGTAAGTAAGAAATTCCAACCTTGTTAAGAAGGTCAAAGAAGTGGGAAATGAAAATGCTCGAAACAGGAAGAGAAAGATGCACTAGCTAGCTAGATTATTAAATGAGAAATTCCGTAATCTTCCAACCACTCTCGGTGCGTGTTTATGCAAAAAATTCAACTGTAAAAAAACTATCTTATTTTAGACCCAGGATTTATGATGGAAAGGTGAGTGAAAAAAAATGGGAGAGTAAATTTAAGTACAACTAAAATCTGGTGCACTTGTTATTGTTCCACCTTTGTTGGCATTATTTCTACTTTTGAAGAGAAATGTTTCACCTTTTATGATGACAATTTCCATGGACAGATAGGCAGCTAGTGTTTGTATATATTGAGTGCAGTACTGGACACAGAAAGTAAAAGACCAAAAAGATAGTTACAAAACAAGTATTTAACCTAACTGGTTTCATGCACATGTTATTGTACTCCATTGAATTATTCCACTTCTAAACAAATTTATATTACCTTTTCATGATGTTCAGCTGATCTTAGATATTATGAAGCCATTATTTGCATGAATATTATACAATAAAATAAAGATATAATTATAAAAAGGTAGAGAAACAGGTGTTCATTGCTTCCAAACCGCTGCAAAAATGGAAATCACTGCTCACTAAAATTATGGGCTTAATCATCCATGTTAATACCTACTGATACATGTAATATCTACGGATATTGATTATTCATTGTTTCATACATGCGATAAACACATATATCTTGCGATGATATTGTAGCTTCATGATCCATGTCCTATAAACAGAGAGAGGCTAGCTTTTTTCAAAACATATCAGGGAAAAAGATGCAAATTAACGAGGGAAATATTGAAAGGCAAGACGTAGTGTGAAAGGAGGAATTACAACGACCAATTTGCAAGTCACCATAGGACATGCTTTCAGAGGGCAGAAGAATTATATTTACTTGCTGCACCAAGTTGTAATCACTAACACCAATAATTGGGCAACAAGCACTTACCAAGACGAACAAGAAATGATAGGCAGTCAAGCATGGAGGCTATGAATATATATTTCATCTTTTGCACGAATGATATTAGTGACAACACAAAGCATCTGTTTTTTTTTTTCAAAAGAGCTGCTGAATTCAAAGGGATGTTCATTAGGTCGTCAATAGGAGAAGTAAATGGAGCAATAACTTCAATAATAGTAGTTTGTTGGGCACAAAAAGAGATAAATTTACAAATATTAAAAGATGGGAACCATTCTAGGGATGTCGTCCCAGTGCTGGGATCTAAGACTCCAACCTAAGCTAGCTTTATAGGTTGACCTTTTTGGTGTTTCCCGCATTCAAACTGTCAGCCTCAAGTTCACAGTTTCTCCCCTTTCCTCTGCATTTATCCACACAGAACTACGCTCCTCCCAGGCCCCTACACGCCCAGCTATGGAGACAGTACTGTAACCCACAACACTCCAGCGAGCACACGAAGCTTGAATGGTGTCTGACCTTAAATTGGCCTCCCATGGCAGGGAGGGGAGAAACGGAAAGAGGTGAGGTACTGAGGTGAGGTGAATAGAGAGCAAACAAAATCATATATAGCCCAGGACAAGACACTTACTTTCAATGTAATTGGTGAAATACCTTACAGCCAGACCTGAGTGATAGTGATAGTCCCACCTTTTTCCTCAAATCATCATAAAAACAAACAAAAAAAAAAGAACAATTTCATAGACACCATCATGTGCATCTATAGTTAACATTTAGAACCCTATAAAAGTATTCAATCAAGAGAAGAATCCCTAAACTAATGCATCTTGATCTGCTGTGTTCATTTTAAGGTAGAAACCTCAATATTATCGATGTGCACCAAGGTAGTGTAGTGTGGTGAAGCTGGCTCAAAACAAATACTGACAAAATGATACAAATGCAATACAAAAATTGGTTCTTCCTCGTAAAGATTCAAGGGGAAAGAACCCATAAATAAAGTTTAAATTCAAATTAAGTACCACAATAATTTCAACTATTTTCGTGAAGCTTACTGGGAAAAAAAAGCCACAGGACAGTCATATAATTGCATTTCAAATTTAGGTCATGTCTCATCAAGACACCGGAAATTTTGGAAAAAAATAAGAACATATGATTTAAGATTAAATTCAAAGGACACCAAGACCACCTAAACCAACGTTAATGTTGTGTTTTTTTTTTTACCAATAATGCCCTCACAAGAACATGGTAAATTGCCGTTTGGATTTCATATGCAACAGGCTGGCCTTACTCAAGACAGCAACCATTTTTGTTACACATATTTGTCTTAAAAGACATTGATTTCACCACATGTTCAAAACAACGCTGGTTTGGATCCTAGAACCCTGCACTGCCAAAAAAGTTTATCAGCAAGCACCAGCTCATGAACATCACGTGACCACGGACCCATATTTGACCACTTAGCTCTAACAGGATACAACCTTGTAGGGGCCGGCCCGTCGATGCCAGGAATTCAATCCTTATCTGACAAAAATGAGAACAAAACTCAGTGAATTGCTTGAGCACAAGGAAAAATAAGTTCAAGGAAAGACAGTGGATGATAGAGAATCAGCTTGACGTATTGAGGTAGGAAGAAAGCATCATTGTTCTAAGTAGTGATAGCGTATCACTAAAAGGATTAAAGCGGAGGAAAGTGGAAATTGCGGTTGCGAGACTGGAAAACGCAAGCATTTAGAGAAGCTTTTTTTTCACTTTCTTGTGACTTCTATCTACTGCTCCCTTTGGAAGCCAAAAGGGGGAGCCTAAGAAAATATTCCTGAACACACATCTAAGACAAAGTTTGGTCAGTTCACATATACGGGGGGTCATCACTGAATACCTGGCTCTATTTTGACTGTGCCGCCCAAACCTTCCCTTTAAATTGTCTTCTCCACCATTAATTTCCATAAGCTCTTCTGCACCTCTCCTTTTGCTATTTCTCACAGGTAGCAACAAACACAATCTCTCTCCTTCCTTCCCTTTCTCGCACAGAACAAATGGGATCACCATCTTCTGCTTCTAGAAGACAGAACAACCTTCTATTCCTTGTATTTATTATGACCCTTTTCTTTTACTCAATACCAGATAAAATCAACCTTTGTTCCGACCAATCTTCTGTCAGCCCAAGTGTGATTCCATATAAGAGCTCCTCCAACACCTCTTCATTGGAAACACTAAAGCTAGATGGCTGCTTCAGCTTTGACAATATCGACCACGCAGCCAAGGACTTTGGCAACATGTATCATTTCCTCCCATCGGCAGTTCTACATCCAAAATCAGTTTCTGATATTTCCAACACTATAAAGCATGTTTTCAAAATGGGTTCCACTTCGCGGCTAACCGTTGCTGCTAGAGGCCACAGTCACTCCCTTCAAGGTCAGGCACAAGCTCATCAAGGTATAGTAATCAACATGGAATCACTTCAGGGACCAGAGATGCAAGTTCACACCGGAGAGCTGCCTTATGTGGATGCATCAGGTAGTGAGTTGTGGATTGATATTCTACATGAGACTCTTAAATACGGGCTTGCACCGAAGTCTTGGACGGACTACCTTCATCTCACCGTTGGAGGCACCTTATCAAATGCCGGAATTAGTGGACAGGCATTCAAACATGGACCACAGATTAACAACATTTACCAATTGGAGGTTGTCACAGGTATGTTTACACATGCCCGGATTCCGCAATGCATAAATTTTCAGACAAGGTTGGCCCAAGATCACAGTACAAGATATAGAAATAGTCACTTAAGCATGACAGGGAGAATAATCCCGTGATATTATTGCTACAATTTTTATACAAGCACAACTTTACCCCGCCACACAAGTAGCTGGAATTAAGCTTAGATTTTCGATTACATTTAGCCTAGCATGGAAAGAATGCACCCCAAAGAATAATGAAATTCACAGCCAGTCTAGCTAACTTGAAATTGTGATTGAATTAATTAAAGCTGAGAAACGCATAACTGAATCTAACATGATGCTCTGGGTGCAGGCAAGGGAGAAGTAGTTACCTGTTCAGGGAATAAGAACGCAGATCTCTTTTATGGTGTTCTTGGAGGACTTGGGCAGTTTGGCATCATCACTAGAGCGAGAATATCTCTTGAACCGGCACCAAAGATGGTAAAAATTACTTTCAGCATCTCTAGGCAGTCGTATAATGTCACAAGAAATATCCAGAACGTAATTTATTGCTTTTGACAGGTGAAATGGATCAGAGCACTATATGACGAATTCTCTAAATTTTCCAATGACCAAGAACATTTAATATCCAAGAATTCCTTCGACTACATCGAAGGGCTTGTAATAATAAACAGAACTGGTCTTCTCAACAACTGGAGATCCTCCTTCAATCCAAAAGACCCTCTTCAAGCCAGTCAATTTATTTCAGAAGGAAAAACTCTTTACTGTCTGGAAATTGCCAAATACTTCAACCCAAACGAGTCTGATGTGATGAATCAGGTAAGACTTGCGAAGAGAACACAGCAAAGTACTTCTCAGGAGCCCAACATGGGTTTCACTTTGTTGATGCCCTTGCTCCTAACCTTGTTTTCTCTCATGCAGGAAACTGAGAGCCTATTGTCAGAACTGAGTTACATTCCATCCACACTCTTTCTGTCAGAAGTTTCTTATGTGGAATTCCTGGACAGAGTCCACCTGTCTGAAATCAAACTCCGAGCAAAAGGTTTATGGGAGATTCCTCACCCATGGCTGAATCTTCTAATCCCAAGAAACAAAATTTTTGAATTTGCTCAAGAGGTCTTTGGAAATATTCTTACAGACAGCAGCAATGGTCCCATCCTCATCTATCCGGTCAATAAGTCCAAGTACTGTCATATCTCAAAAAAAAAAAAAAAAACTATTAAATTCCCTCACAATTTTCAAATTCTATGATATCGACCTGATTGTTCCTTCACATTGCAGGTGGGATAACCGAACATCCTTAATCACCCCCGAAGAAGATACTTTCTACCTAGTGGCGTTCTTATCCTCTGCAATGCCATCTTCCACAGGACGAGATGGCTTGTTTCACATTTTAGCTCAAAACCAAAGAATTCTAGGTTTCTGTTCCTCGGCTAGTCTTGGGGCCAAGCAATATTTGCCTCATTACAGCACCCAGGAAGAATGGCAAACTCATTTTGGTCCGAAGTGGGAAGTTTTTGTACTAAGGAAATCAACTTATGACCCAATGGCAATCCTAGCTCCTGGCCAACGAATCTTCAGAAGGAAATAGCATCCACATGATGCTGGTCTCTCGTTCAAGATAAACATCAGGAAAAGGTTCCTTAAGGCAAATACGAACCCATAATGCCTCCGACTGTAAATTACTAATATTACAAGCTCTGATAGAAAGTTGGGTTCCCATGACAATCGTCAGCATAATAGAGAGCAAGAGTCAGCAGGCTACATAACTTTTTTGTTAAAAACATGAATTTAAAGTAGGTAATTCTGTAAAGAGGGCTTCTAGTATTAAGTCAGGATGGTTTTAAACATATCATGTAATTAAATTTCTTTTATTTCTTCGAGCAAGGCGAAAGCATCTGTTTCCAACACATTCATGCCAAATCATGCAAACAGAAACATTAAATTAATAATTTATCCAAACCACAGAGTTACATGTTAAGCATGCCACAACATGTCAGAGGCCATAAACACCTGAAAAAGACTGTCCATGGCAACTAGGACTCAAGGATTGACAAGAGAGCTACTTCCTTTCCGTTGCTTCTGTCCAGCCAAGGCCTGGTCTGTGTATTTCTCCCTGAGGCTCTTCATAGTTTCTAGCATCAAGGATTGTTGCTTCAAAGTCGGTTGAATCACTTGCAACAGGAAGAAAGCTACCTATATCATCTCTAGCTCCAAAGCCACCAGCCCGTATAATATCATCTTGTGTTATGGAAGCCTCCATGTTTACTTCCCCAGATCTGTTCTCATCTATAGGAGAATTTGGAGAAACAAGTTCCTGCGCTCTCCAATCAACCAAGTTAACTTTCCTGTTATCTACTGGAGTACTTGGACCAGGTCTTGGAATATCTTTCACATCATTCTTGGAACAATTGGATTCGGCTGCTTCATCCCTTGTTCTGTTTTCATCAGTATCTGGGGCATCCAGCAACAAGATTACAAACTGACAAAGGAAGCCAGCATTTGCATGGGATACGTTTTCATCAAAAAGAAATGGAATGAGTGAAAACTGGCTTGTTTATCACAATTGAAAGATAAATTTAAATTGAGTCCTGTAATAAACTTCAGTGATATATAGAAGTGAGATTTCAATATCGTAGTCTATTCAGGTCACAAACAAAAACTCTTGAGCATCCATATCTCAAGATTATGGTTTCTCCAGACATACAATCAAATCTGAGCTTGATTTGAGCGCTTCATGTTCTCATTGTGGACAATGTTCATATGGGAAAATCATAAAATACTGATAAATAAAAGTAACATTATGCTTATTGGTTGTTTCAGCTATGTATAGGATGCTACGTCTAACATTACTATGTAAGGAAATTATGAGATGTTACTTCTAACATTAGTTGTCTATCCATGTAAAGAAAACAGTTCCCGACATATGATTTCTATAGAAGCTCGAATGAAAGATTTGTCCCAAAGGTTGCCAAGAAAACAAATAATTTAGGGAGTGCCCTTGTGCTGGTAGATGCTTTCCAAAGACCCTGTTATTCAAAATCTAGGTGTAGGATCTTGTAATCGCATCCCACACACATGCAGGAAAAATAAAACAAAATAAAATAGGAACAAACTTCCAAACAGCCCAAGTCATTCAATCTCTCAAAAAAAATTATGTCAGCACCTGTTTGTTAGGACTCCTCCAGGACCTATAATACCAGAATTAGATTTGACAAGTCAATTCCAAATATCCAGCATATCAGGCTTGACTCATATAGAAGGCTATTGGCTACATTATTAAACTTAAAAACATTTCTACCATGTAAGCAACCAACCTAGCTTGTCTTCTAATTGGAAGGCTCTGTTGAACTTTTCATATCTATCTGCATTAAGTTTAAAGGCCTTCTTTAGTGGAAGAAATAGTATTGTCCTAAGAATGATGTTACAATTCAGGTTGCAGAAAGAGACATAGAGAATGATTTACTCATTCTGATGTTAAATTACAACATACCTTAACAAAATATATTTATGGAAGTCATCGATCATTAGGGCATCGACACATCAATATAAGAGTGACATCTATTATGATCTAGTTTGATAATTTTGGCTGAAATAGTAGCTATCACAATCCACCAAAAGATTCAGGAGGCACTATCACTTCAAAAGAAACTTTAAAATCAGCACTGTGTGTGCATGTTCTAATATTAATTTTGTAGTAAACAATATTGTGTTTTAACAATTAATGGCACATTGTTGATTTTTCACTTCCCCAAATGTTAAGATTGCCAATTCTGCTTTCATTGTGAAGCATGCTGCTGCTAGAAATGCATTCATACAAAAGGTCTGCTTCTGTAACATAAACCTCCTTTCACAAACATCTACACAATCTCATGATGACAATTGTCAAAATGAAAGGAGGGGTTTCATGTGAAAAATAGGACGCCTCTCAACAACAGTTCTAACACAATCCACCAAAAGATTCAGGAGGAAAGAGCCATAAAGATCATGCACTTTCATACTTAAAGAATCAATAACAAACAGCAGGCTGAGCATAGCACCTCACAGTAGTCCACTAAATTAGTATGAATTCAATTTCCAGTCCCTTGTTTATGCAGATCAAAATAAGAAACAATTTTGTAACATGAAATACTCAAAAGACTGCCTACAGGCCCAAAATGAATTGGAATCTCCCAAGGCATGAGAAATAAATAACACACCAAACTGCAGAGCTACAGTCTAACTGAAGAAGTGATACACAAGATCATACCATGGAAAGCCTCAGCCGACTTGTGATCCATGGTGTATAAAAACCTCACCCAAATGGTTCTCGTGCATATAAGATCCTCCGCGATCCTCTCAAAAAATTCTATTAAAACAATAGCTACTGTAAGATTCCATGTACGGTATACACAGTGGCTGATAAATAAATTTTACCACTAAACATGGAGCATGGAGAGAAATTTGACAAAATCTGAAAAATGACAGCAATAAAAACAACTAGAGAAAAACATCCGTTCTTAGACACAAAGATACCGGTAGCTTCCATGCATTTGAAAAGTAAAATGAATTCAAATATTTCATTGTCAAAAACTAGTCGTCTGAGACTGTTTTGAAGCTTGAAGAGAATGGTTTCTTGATCATGACGAACTCTAATCATGATTCCACATTCACAACACATGATTTGGCAGCCCTGCTCCTAAAAGAATATCCAACCTTAACAAGACAACATTTGTTGGAGCAAACAAGTTGATAACAGAAATTGATGCAGAGCAAGTGAACGGAATTTCCTCCCTCCAAAAAATGAAAATTTGAATAAAAGCTAAAAGCAGAAAGCAGAAAGCGCAAAGCATTGCTGGATTGGCACTACACTGAAAAGGATTTAGCAGTAATTACAGGAAAATAATCATTACTAATTTTCTCTCATTTCATTTACACCCTCTGAAGTTTGAGCTAATCACACCTCCTGAATCCCTAATTTCCGGTATTAATAATTTAAAACACTTGAATTTGAATGTTTAAAGGCTGGTCCTAATCCATAATAAACAATCAAGCATCATAAAAAAATAAAAACCTATCAACACTATCAGCATCTACGACATTACATGTAAGGAAAAAAACAGAAAAGAAAATCAACGATGACATATCGCGAAACGGAAATTTAAGACCGAGAAAGCACAAGAAACTACAACACTCGAAGTTCTTTTTGTTTGTTTATTTATAATAAGGAAAAAAAAGAGGGAAAGAAAGAGTGGAAATAACTATGGTTTTTCAAGTTCTAGGGTTTAAAAAGGAGAAATGATGATGGAGTTTACCTGGCGAGGGAAGAGAAAGGCAAAGAAGAGAAGAGTTCTTTCGCTTTGCTTTACTGTGTGCGGTGCTGTGTATTTGTTTTGCCACTTTTGCGTTTTGTTTGTTTGTGTTGGAAGTATGCCCTGAAAAATGACCTTGATTTAGATTTGACTCGGCTCGGATTACGGTTAGCTTAATCGGACCTCGTTAATTTAATAAATTAATTTATAATTCGCTTAAAATATAATTTAATTTAATAACATAAAATAATATTATTTTAATTTTTTTTATAAAAAACCTTTAAATAATATCATTTTATATTAATTCATGAATCCTTCCAACCTATCTCATGATTAATCATTTTTATTTAAAAAAATATTTAAAAATATAATAATTATTATTTTTTAAAATGTTTTTTACTCGAATATATATTAAAATAATATTTTTTATTTTAAAAAAATTATTTTTAATATCATCCTATCAAAATAATTAAAAATAATAATAATAATAACTTTAAATAAAAAAAAAATTCATGAAACGAGGGCAGCCCCAAATATCCTCTGAATCTTCTCCCTTTATGTCAGAATTTGTGAGGACTATGATTTAAAGGATTTGTTGTTCAAAGTAATGTAATGGTGTGTAGATGGAGTAGTTAACAAGACAGGTACCTTTGATTGAATTTGAGTATGATTTCTCATTTGTTTTGGAGATTTGTATTTAATTTATTTTTATATGTTTAATTATATTTAATTTATTTTCAAAAGTTGTGTTTCCAGTTTATTATTGTGTTATGTCTTCACTGTTAAGACTAGCAGAAATATATCATATAGTTTTAAACTAAATCAACTCTCCGATTCTATATTATAACTAAGCAAAAAGGCAACAGTTAATATAGTTCAAATAAACATTTTAACCCGACCTGAGAAAAATCAAAAGAGATGAAGGAGCACCTTAACCATACCCGCTACGAGATAGTTTCTCGCCTATTTCCATTTGTCCCTAATATTTCCAAATTTTATTTTGATCTTTATTCTAAGATTTTTGCAGATAAGACCCCAGTTGGGATTTTATTTCTGTCCATTTGTTTACACAGTAACTTCTATTTTTAAAACAAATAGCACATGTTAAATATTTGGTAATGCTAAAAAAGCATTTTAATGTTCATGCGGGACCAGACAAATTATTTTTAAACCACGTTTTTGCAGAATACAGCTCTCAGCTTCTTTCCGCAAACCTGCAGACAATGAAGAGTGAACCTCTACTATTTCAGTCGGATCAGATCCGGTCCAAAACTAAATATATTGAATCGGGTTCAACCCAGTTAAAAAAATCCATTTTTATTTTTATTTTTAATTATGTTTTATTTGAAAAATTAGAAGGAAATCGCTTGATGACGTAGCATTTACAGAATTTGATTGCAATCCCAATTTTATTCTTGATGATATTTTACCTGGTATTGTTTCGCGCTTAAAAAACCAAGAAAATTGTAGTTCTTGTTGGATGGATTTCGTACGTGATGAAATTATAGATAATTTAATAGAATAATAAAAAAAAACATTTAATATAAGTATTATTTATTTCATCATGTAATAGCAATAGTTAAATCTATAATATTTAATTAAAAAACCATCAATATTAATATATATATATATATTAATTATTTTATAACCTCAATTTGAAAAGTATTTTTTTAACCAAGTATATACAAATATCAAACTAACTTCAATTAAAAATAATTTTCAAACCACGGTCACAAAATTATTATAATGCCAAATACACTTCTACAAAAATCCAAACACCGAGTCAGGATGTCGAACTTGCATGCTTTTTATTTAGAAGAAGCAACATGTTTCTTTTGAGAAATTAAATTGAACATCTCTTATCGAATGAGAGAAATCTATCACTCCTTTCATTATTTTGATTTCATGCTAGCTTTAAATGGGTGTGGATTAAATGGAAAGAAAGATAAAAAAAAAAATTAAGACAAATAAGAAAAATTAGTAAAATATTTAACAAAATACATTAGGTGTGGAAAAAATATTACAACATTAGAGAGAGTATTGTGGATTGTAATAGTGTTTTGGCAATTTACCCTTCATCAAATCAACAAAGAAGGTTAAACTCAGAGATAAAATAGTTTATTGTGGATTGTAATAGTGATTTCACGTGATTTATTTGTCATTTTTATTTTGCTTGGAAGTCCACAAGTATTTTTTTTTTTTTTAGATTTCATATTTTATTGCACAATCATTTTACTATATTTCCATCAATTTTGGAATTAATTAAGTTTTTTAGGGGGTATTTTTGTATGTTTCTCTTTTTTTATTATTATAATCAAATAGGTAAAGGGTAAATTTGTCTTTCAAAAAAATATTAAATATTCAGATCAAGTTAAATTTATTAAATTACCCTCAATTTCATAATTTATTTTTGTTATGTGATGGTGAGAAGTTTTTTTCCGTCGTGCCAGTCAATTACCTGCAACATTCTTTTTATTGAGAGGTGGCGCATGCTTGTCTGTGCTAAACAAATTGTAATTGGAGTTGTTTTTTTTTCTTTTTTTTTATCTATATTCCCTTCAAATTCAAGCATGGAATTGAAAATTTAAGGGCATTCCCATTGGTTTGGAATATTTTTTTTAATTATAATTTGGTGTGTGATTTGTTTTGTTTGTTTTTATTCTTCAATATTAAATTTGTTAGGGATTGAGCTTTACAATTTTTTTATTTGTGATGCTTATGATCTAATGACATAAGCAACAAGTTTGAAAAGTTAGAAGTCTTTTTTTTCTTGTTTTTTTTATGATTTTATCATTCAACATTAATTAAAAAAAAATGATTACGTGGTTATCTTTAATTTATTTTATATTAGTTTATCACAATCTCGTGATCTAAGCCACAAGTTCTACATGTCTTTTTTTTAATAAAGATTTAAAAAAAAATGTTTTGTTTCGGTTTTTTTAAGCCTTTTTATTCCAACTATTTATGTTTATTTTATTAGTTGAAAAATAGACTTCAAGTTTTTTTCTTCTTTTTTTTACGATTTTATCATTATACATTATTTTTTTAAGAAAAAGATTGATTTTGTTGTTGTCTTCAATTTCTTTTCTATAAGTTTATCACAGTCTCATATTATCTAAGCTACAGGTTTTATAGGCATTTTTTTAATATATTTTTTTAAATATATTTTGTTTAGTTTTTTTTTTAAAGCATTCCCCCTACAATTTCTATTTTTTTATCCTTTTGTATGTTTGTTCTTTTTTAAAAAAAAAATCTCATCATACAATATTTAATTGGTTGAAAAACAAACTTTAATTTTTTTTAAAAAATATTTTTTCTAATCAAATGACTCGGGTCATGAGTTTAATAGGTAAATACAAACTATCATTGTTTTTTTTTTTTTTTTTTTCATCATTTAACATTAATTTTTTTTATTTAAAATGTGCTTGCATGAACTAAATATATTTTTTTTTCCTTCCAAACCGTGATGAAACATAGGCCATGGCTTCTTTCAATAAAGCACTATATACACAATTTACTATGAATTATTACAATTAAATTATCATTTTATCCATTAGGTAAAAACAAAGAAAGTCTTGGTGGTCGTAGTTTAATCTTTTCTAGAGGTCCACTTATCATTAAAAAAATTTTTTAGGGACATGATAATTTTTTTATTTCTTTTGCATAATAAAATAACAAATTTATCCTGAGACCAACAAAATATATAACAGTCAACCAATGATTATTTAATCTCTTCAAGAACTTTGAAATAGTAAAAATACTTATTTATCCTTATGATAAAAAAAAAATAGTTGCTAAGCAAGAGTTTTTTAAGAACACGATAGAAATACATTTTTATCCTTTGGAAAATATAAAAAAGCAAGGCATATGTCTAAGGACATTTGTGTCATTTCATACTTCTTTTTTTTTTTTTGCAATTCCAAGTCTCCCGGATGGTTTTTTGTGTCATTAAACACTTGCATTAATTTTTATCCATGGAAATATATAAAAATACAAGGCATATATCTTTTAGCATTCGTGTCATCTCACACTAGTTTTTTTATTATTATTATTTATATATATATATATATTTATATAAATGATTATTAATATATTTCATTAGGTGCATAAGTTTTTTAATTTATATTTTGATTTTTTATATAAAAAACATATTAAAATATTATGTGTATATCTAGATTTTAATTTTTTTTTCTACAAAACATATGTCAAATAGTAAAACTAGATTTAAATAACATGTTACATATATATACTTATGGTTCGCGTAATTGTCTTAGGTTGTGTTTGGTTTTTATCGATTTTTACATTTGTGATGAAACAAACATAGTAAGATATTTAATAACAACCTAAACTATGTTTTGTACAGTGAGACACTAAAAAATTAAGTTTAAAACACAGTTTTTGTGAAATAGTTTTTACATGTTTTTTTAACTGAGTTTCATAAAACCCTGTATGTTTTTGCGTTTTAAAAATACTTTTGAAAAAAATTAAATTTTTTTTTATTTTTTTCTTTGCTTCCAATTGATATTTTTTTTGTGTTTTTAGATAATTTTGATGCGTTGATATAAATAAATTTTAAAAATAAAAAAAATATTATTTTAATTCATTTTCAAGTAAAAAACACCTCGAAAAACAATTGCAACCACACTTCCATCAAACATTTTATACATGTTTTTTTTTACACATAAATTTCAACCATAATTTTTACCAAAATACATATTTAAATCCAACTAACCACAACTAACTATATTTTTTTAAAACTACAATCATAAAAACTACCTCAAAAACAAATACTCTTATTTAAATGGTATATAATTTACATATATGATCAAGAATGATTTAAATCCAGCAATTGTGACATACTTGCCTTCATCTGCCAACACTAGTCATTTTCTAATTTTTCACCTTTTTAAAACAGATTTTCAAATTTATTTCATCAATCCCATCCCAAAACCATGCACTTGATAAAAACAAAATTTAGAGAGAAATATCAAAATTTATTTTTAATTGAACACCATCATTAACATCGATTATTCAAATTAAAATTAAAATTCAAACTAAACCAACAATCAATAAAAATGAGTAACATTCATGCACACACACATATATTATAAATTATAAAAAAACTGCACTATACATAAATCCAATTTAAATCATCCTCCTTGTTAATTTTAAAAATGACCTTTGAAAATTGAAACATCAATAAACAGTAAATAAAATAAAAGGAATAACTTTGATGCTGCACTATTCACAAATCCAATTTAAACTGTCGTCCTCAATTTTATTAAAAATGACTAGACATTAAATAAAAAAAATTAAGTATTATATTTTCTTTTGATGTAATAGCATAACATTAAATCTAACAGGATATTTATATTTTTTTTCTTAATTTTTATTATTTAAAAATAAATTTTAAAAAATCATATATTTTTTTTTGCAGGGTATTTGTTTCTGAACTAAACATTCATCAACATTTTTCATATACATATATATACTCGTGTGAACGCAAGACTTCTAAATGTAAATTCAACGAGGAACAACGAACGGTACAATTTACAGACCAGAAACCCCACTCTTTCTCTATCGCTTCCTTCAAAACGAAGCAAAGCCTTAACACCAAACACCTCGCAATCCAAACAAAACCGATTTCACAAAAAACTAAAACTCCTCCTCTGTGCTGCTTCCAATGTCACCGGCTGCGGCCGTCGATATCAGGTCACCCGTCACCTCCAAACATCCTTCCTCTTTCCAAAACCCTAATTCCAATCCAATCGAAAATAACCACCGCCATAGTGTAAAGGCTCCGGTTTTTGGTAGCGCAAGTGAAATCGATATGAATGAGAACGGGTCGCAAATCGGGTTGGGTCGGGCGCGGCCGAGGTTGGTGAAGGTGAGGAGGCGGTTACATGGGAGGAACAGAGGAGCGGCTCCAGGTGAGTTGTGCGGGTCCGGGTCGGGTTTTAACCCGTTTAAACCAGTAAGTGATGATTCTTGTAGCAGTGATAGTTATTTAAATGGCAATAGTAATGTGTCCAATGTGGGTTTTGTGTTTGGTGCAAATGGGAGTGTAAAAAGTGGGAGGTTAGATTTGGATTTGAATTCTCGAGTGGAATTGGATTTTAAAGAAAAAGAATTTGGTGGAAGTGTGGGGCAATTGAGAGAAAAGGAGCCAACTTTGGATTCAAAAATGGAGGCTGGGGAGTTTGGTAACGTGGGTTTTGTGTTTGGTGCTAATGGGAATAATGTCGAGGTGAAATTTGTTTCAGAGAAGAGACAATTGAATGAGTGTGGTGTGAATGCATGCGAAGCAGAGAATGAAAAGGTCAGGAATGCTGATGACAGCGAGTCTTATGATAACAGGAGTGAATTAGGATCGGGTTTGAATACCAATGAGGGAGATTCTAGTGGGAATGGTATGAAGTTGGGTTCTGATGATGTCGGTTCTGTGTCTGATGCTACTCATGATGGAACTTGTACAAACATGGGGGTTTCTGGTTCAGGTTTTGTGTTTGGTCCAAGTTGGTTTGATGGAAAGTTAAATTCGAACGAGGGACAGAGAGAATCAGGTGAAAGTTCTGGAGATTCAGCCATTGCTGATACTGGGAAGATGAAGGTAAGGCATGAGGCCGAGCTTTATAAAGTGAAAGGCAATGCTAAGGGGATTTTTGTGTCACCTAGCAGCAGCAAGAAAAGTTCCTTTCTCAATGAAAGTGTGGTTACAAAGTGCCCTGTTGAGGTCAAGTCAAGTGGCGAAACTTTCTTAAATTGCAGTACTTCAATGGATCAAAATGGTAATCTGAATTCTAGTGTCAATGATAAGTGTACGTTTGCTTCATTTGCAAATAGTAGTAATGTAGCTAGTGCTTCTAGCATGAACCCAATATTTAATCTCCCAGATGATATTAAGAAACTTAATATTAATGAGTTTCAGAACGTTCATGGAACTGATGATAAGAATTCATCTGCTAAAGATGATTCTTCATTTGTATTCAGAAGCAGTAAAATGGTTTCTGCCTCTTCTAATGGAAGTTCTGGTGGTGATAAATTTGAAACCAGTGACAAAAACAGAAGTTGTAATACCGCTAGCACTTCTATTGGAATTTCAAGTTCGGGATTATTTACATTTCAGGCAGGACGTGCAAAAAACTCTTTTGAGGCTCAATTATCTGAAGATCAAGTGAATGATGATACACAACTCAATGGAGCTGCTGCTCAAACTTCATTGACATCGGGTGGTTTTGACTCCCAAGTAAATAATGTAGTTTCTGAAGCAACAACTATGGCTGGAGTTGATAAGGAAAATAATGAAAGTAGTTCTACAAACACACTGGGTGGATTAGGGATGCCCTTCACAGACTTCAAAACTCCATGGGATCCTTCTTGTTTTAAAACAAGTCTATTTCCTGAATTAAATAAGAAACTGGAATTTACTGCAAATAGCAGATCAAAGAAGGGCAAAAGATCACAAATGAGGATACGGTTGAAGCAAGATTCCTTAGGCAAGCAAGGGCAAGAGCAAGAGCAAGAGCAAGAGCAAGATCATGTGCAAAATGAAAGGAGTGCCCAAGAAAATCTAAATACCCCTAGCAGTTACTCACCCATGGATTTTTCCCCTTATGAGGAAACTACAGCTGAGAAATTTTCTGAAGAAACTTTTGTGACATCAAATGATTCCAACCATCAAGAAAATAATTGCGCATCCTCTATCTTGCATTCAACCGAGATTGCTGGTCTCAGAGAGAGTGGAGGATTAGATACTAATAAAGATGATGGGAAACCTAGAGAGAAGATGAACCCGGAGAATTCTGATTCTGGTTCTGAAAGATGTTTCATGGGTGATTACATCTCTAAAGAGTTTGTTTTTGGAGCTGAAATGCCCTGCTCTGGTTTCAACTTTGTGCAGGTCAGTAGCAGGGATGCTGGCGCTGCTGAAGATAAACATGGATTAAAGACAGAAAGCAGCCATCAAGTGCAATTTTCCTTTGCTTCAGGATCGGGAGACCTAGATGGGAGGAAATTTTCCTTTTCTGCTTCATCCTCTGAACAAATTAGTTCATCAGCACCAAAGCGTCAGTTTAGAAAGAAATATCGGAGGAAAAATCCATGTGAACCATACGTTGTTACCCCAAACCCAAATGTATGCAAAGTCAATTATTTTTCTGTCCAAATTCTACCACAGGCCACCACTTTTTCATATATAGCTTTTGACATTGTGCAGGGACAAGAAGAAGATTTATCTACTCCTCAAAGAAAGGTGGGAAATAAATCTGAAATAAATGAATTAGCCCAGCAAGGCTCAATCTCATCCACTGACTCTGTTCAGGAAGCATGTGAGATGTGGCGAGCAAGGTAGTTTCTACATAAAATCTATCAATGGCTAAATAGTTCACATATTGTTCAATAATGAGTGCTAATGTATATTACTTTTGAGACCGTGCATTTGATACTTATGCTGGATAGGATTTGTTTTTTACCAGGGGGAATCGTGCTTATCAAAATGGGGATATGTCTAAAGCCGAGGATTTTTACACAAGTGGGATAAATTCCATTCCTTCTAGTGAGATGTCAGGATGCTGCCTCAAGCCTCTTGTTATTTGCTATAGCAACCGTGCAGCAACACGAATGTCTCTTGGAAACATGAGGGAAGCTTTAAGAGATTGCATAAAGGCTTCTGGTCTAGATCCCAACTTTTTGAAAGTTCAAATGAGGGCCGCTAAGTAAGTCCTTTGCATGGGCTACACTGATCTTATACTTTTTTTTGCTTAAAGTGCATGATGCAACAACATTCATATCTGATCTGTCATTCACATGGTTTGTTTACACAAATTTTCAAATTAAAGAATTTTCTTTTAGTGAAGTATTTGAGCAAAACAAAATTTGGTGATTTTTTTTAAATGTTATATCTTCTCTTGTGCTTTTTTTTTTCCCCGAGGGTGTACTCCCAGGGTGGGGTTGTTTATGGTAAGAATTCGTTCAGAAGAAGAATGCTGTCCCAAAATTTGTGAACAATATTTTCTGCACCGCACCTGCGAATGGCTCTCTTTGAATTTTTATTTGTCACATGTTGACTTCATCTGAAGGACAGGAGTTGTTTGGTTATACTTCATATGTAGATGGTGTCCATATGTTGATACCTGTGTGCTATATACTAAATGATGTACTATGTATTTTAAACACGTGTGGATTTTTATTTTGTTTCTAATGCTCATGCTCTGCCTGTGCACTAAGAGTGGTCCTCTTTGACCATGCACACTGATCAAGAAATGCTACTAAATGCCCTATCAGCCTGTCTTCTTTTTATTGACCTTATCGGGTTGTCCTTATTTGCTCCTTGCTGAATGATGTGGTATGTGTTTGAAAATGATGTATTGCGTGCTGTAAACATGTGGGGATTTTTGCTTTCCAGTTGTCATCTTCAGCTGGGAGAAGTTGAGAATGCACTTCACTATTTTAGCAAGTGCTTGGAATCTGGAGCTGGTGTGTGTTTAGATCGAAGAACCACAATAGAAGCTGCTGACGGCTTACAGAAAGCTCAGGTATGCATTTGTTAGCTTCAGTGCTACTGATGTGACCATCTTATCAAGTAGAAATATGTTCATTTTCATTAATTGTATATTGATCTTGCTTTTGAAATACTTGTTTTGAAGAAGTTCAGATAAAAGAAGAGAGCGGGGACAAAGGTTACCTTTTCCACCTTGGAAAATTCTTTGCCTTTGTTCCTTTTAAGCATAGTACTTTTTCAAGCAGCAACTCCTAATCAAGCAGAATAACCAAGTTCTAAAGTTTTAATAGGATAGAAGCTAGGTTTCCATTTCCGGCAGATTGCATATAACGGCATTATATCCTACATGCAGGCAGTATAAATCATATCTTAATAGCCATTGTCATCATTAAATTGATCTTTAAAATCTAGAAAGATCTGTTTTGAATGCAAAATATGTATTAGGATGCAAAAGGAGGCACTTCATTTTAATGGATTTTACATTTTGGATGAGCTATCAGAAATTGCTTATTAATGGGCTTTTCTGGTAGCTAATCATTTCTTGCTATCCATGTGTGCTTTTGCAAGAAAATCATTTCTTGCTATCCATGTGTGCTTTTGCAAGAAATCAATCTCATGACTTATCAAGTGGTTTTCCTTGCTTCCAGAAAGTAGCAGAGTGTACAAATCGTTCTGCAAAACTTTTGGAAGAGAGAACATATGATGCAGCAGTTAAAGCTCTAGATGCGATCGGCGAGGCCTTGTCAATTAGCCCCTACTCAGAAAGATTGCTGGAAATGAAAGCGGAATTTCTGTTTATGGTCTGTGCTCTTTCAGCATTTTCTTTTGCTTGTTCAAGGAACTGAATAATTCGGAATATTGAAGAATAGCAGTTGATAAATTGTAACACGAATATTTCATTTGTTTGCCTCAAGGTTTCTTCTAATCAGAGACACTTTTTGTGCCATTTTGTAGTTACAGAAGTATAAAGAGGTGATTCAGCTGTGTGAGCAGACTCTTAGTGCTGCTGAAAAACATTTTGCTTCAATAGGTGCGGATGGGCAGTTTGTGGATACTGGCTGTTCTGAAAGTGAAAATTGCTCATTTGCGAGGGTGTGGAGATGGCACTTGATTTCAAAGTCCAACTTTTATCTTGGAAAGCTTGAGGTGGCTCTTGATTTACTTGAGAAATTAGAGCAAATGGGATCCATCAGTTACAAGTAAGTATATCATTTCATCAATGCAATCCAATTTTAAGGCATGCATTTTAATTTGGTCATTATTTTCTCATAATAGCTTTGAGATCCCTGATAATAATATGAATCATGCAGGTATGCAAATGCGAATAGGATATTGGAATCATCTGTTACATTAGCTGTCACCGTGCGCGATCTTTTACGTCATAAGGTATGCTGCTGACTGCTCCAAGTTTACTTTCCCCCTGGGTTATTTGAAGTGATATATGATGTGTGATGGTTTACATAACATGAATGTCATGCTTAATGTTTTAGTTGGGTTAGAATTCTAGGAATAGGGCTGCATGGTACTTGTTTCTTTTTGTTACTTGCTTTTGACAACATGGTGGTCAACTTGTCAGATTGTGAAACTTTTGATAAAAATCAACAATCTATCTTCCATGCTAAGCTGTCTATTTGTAAGTGTATAATATTGTATGTAATGCTATGATTCATCATTAAAATGCCCTTGCTGTTATTTGTGTCTTAATCTGTGCCCATTTTAAGTAGATGACCACAAATCAAATCAACCATTTTCTTTCATCATGCTCATCTTTGAACAATTTATGGATATTGAGAAATCGCAGATTACGAACAGATATTTTTCCATGGCAGGCTTAATTTTTGGGTAGCTTTTGGTCTTGTGAATGCATGGGGTTGATTTGATTGGATTGCCTAGTTTGAAGGGACTTTTAACAATGTGGATCTGGTTAGGTGATTTCACTTTGGAGTTTTTGATTGCAAAATCTGCTGTGTGTGTTATTGTTGTTCTTCGATAATAATTGATATCAATAGAAAAATAGGGAAGGAATGCACATTCCAATCGCTAATTATTGTATATGAAGTCAGATCAAGTGATAAATGTTTGATTTTTATTTCGGTTTATGGTTCCCTCTGTCAGTCTTATGTAGAGACAGTATTCTGTGGTCTTACTCAAATGGTTTTTCTTGGAATTCCTTCTACCAATCTAAGTTACATTCTTGTCAATTACAGAGTGCAGGGAATGAAGCAGTTCGATCAGGACGGTATGCAGAAGCTGTAGAGCATTATACTGCTGCTTTATCAAACAACATTGAATCCCGCCCCTTTTCAGCAATTTGTTTTGGAAACCGTGCTGCTGCACACCAAGCATTGGGGCAGATTGCTGATGCCATTGCTGATTGCAGCCTAGCTGTAGCCCTTGATGGAAATTACTCGAAGGTTTATCTAAAAAATATATGTTTGGTTACCAGCGAGTTAAAAATTTTATATGGACCTCTAAGAATTAAATGTTTCTTTGAAAGGGAAAAATAAATTTATTGTTAATAACGTAAATACATGCTATGAATTGCATCCTTTTATGATCATATTTCCTCAAAATGCTTCCTGCCATTTTGCTCTGTGGTAGGGAAGAAATCAGCTCTAATTTACTCAAAAGGAATGTGAGATATAGATATCAAGTTTTGAGAACTGTTTTCCCAATGGTTGTCATGGCTGCTTGATACTGTTAATTGCTCAACTGCATGTATCTGTTGCAGGCAGTTTCCAGAAGAGCAGCCTTGCATGAGATGATTAGAGACTATGGACAGGCAGCTAGTGACCTTCAAAGACTTGTATCTGTTCTTGAAAATCTATCTGATGAAAAAGTCAGACAGTCCAGCAAACCTGCTAGATCCACCAGTAGGACAAAAGAATTAAGGCAAGCTCGTCAGCATTTGTCATTAATGGAAGAGGAGGCTAAGAAAGGAATCCAATTGGATTTATATCGTATTTTGTAAGTCATTTTAGAACTTTCAAGATATGATGCTTTCCATGGACCAAAATCATGTTTGTAATGTTTGGATGCTATTGTTCTAATTAAATCATCTGCTTGTGGTGATTCTGGAGTCATGGTGCTGCCGCTGCCAGATTTGTTGTATTATAATCATTATTTTCCTTGTCATGGTTTTTGAAGCTGAACCTTTTCTGAGCATAACTTTTAATTCTATCTTGGCATTGCTTCTCCTTTAGAAGATGTTAATGTATCTATTGACAATTTGAAATTTGGTAAAGCTCTTTCATTAAGAATGTGAAGTACCGTTTTCTATTTTTTTTCTTCGTATTTTTTAGAATTGTAAACCTCAAACCTGCTCAGTTACACATCATCCTTGCCTGAAAAAAAAATTCTGTTTTTTCTTACTAGTATTTTATCTGTTACTGTTTCCACATCCCTGGGCTTTGGAATGTGGAATGTTTTTGTCTGAAGCAGTTGAGGCTATTTCATTAAGAATGTGAAGTACCGTTTTCTATTTTTTTTCTTCGTATTTTTTAGAATTGTAAACCTCAAACCTGCTCAGTTACACATCATCCTTGCCTGAAAAAAAAATTCTGCTTTTTTCTTACTAGTATTTTATCTGTTACTGTTTCCACATCCCTGGGCTTTGGAATGTGGAATGTTTTTGTCTGAAGCAGTTCAGGCTATTTTCTGGCCATACTTCGTAACTGTTGCATATTATACATTTACAAGTTGTTGACAACAAATAATTTCTTTGCCAGGGGAGTCAAGGATTCTGACACGGCAGCTGATATAAAAAAGGCATACCGCAAAGCAGCTCTTAAACATCACCCAGACAAGGTTTTTAACTTTCCACACCTGCATATATGACCACTGGACCTGTTTCAAATCTTACAGGTTCCTCATGTATTTTCTTTTTTCTTTCTTTCCCCCCTTTTCCGTAGGCTGGTCAGTTCCTGGCAAGAAGTGAAAGTGGTCATGACAGGCAGCTCTGGAAGGAAATTGTTCAGGAGGTTCACGCAGATGCTGACAGGCTATTTAAGATGATTGGAGAAGCATATGCAGTACTCTCAGACCCCTCAAAGGTTTGTTATTCACTTGATTTCAACTTGATATGGCTAATGTGTGGCTATATTCTAGACTTGGAGCTGTGCTCTTTTTTTCAATTACCTGTATTGTAATCATTTCCCATCTTGTTTTGTGTGTTCTGCTATTTAATTGCCTTTGCCAGTCTTTTACATCTCTAATCGACCATGTCTGTGTGGCTGCTATAGTTGGTCATCTTGATTACTAGGACTGAAGATATCCTTTTTTTTTTAACTTTTGGTTAGCAGCAGTTAATTGAAAATGGAAATGAATGTTGTATAATTTGCATGTATGAACGTGCGCTGTATATTTGGTTGATGTAAAAACCTGAAAAAATTGTTGTCAATATCACAATCAACACAGTAGCAACCATCATTCATTGCCACCAATGCTAGTAACATTATTGCCACTACTTCTACTACATGTAGCTGCCGCCGCCACCGCCACCACCACTACATATAGCCGTCACCCACCACCATGGTCCCACTTTCATCACCATGACCATCAACACTGCTCCCTCAATTATAAACATCATCAATATTAGCACTGCCATCGTAACTGCAATCGATGATAACCATTATGACATGATCAATGCTACCATCAACTATAACATGGCCGTGACCGTTGCTGCAATACAATCACAGTAATAACCATATCCATTGATGCCACCACATCTGCCATCCACCATCTTTCCCAAATATTGCCACCATCTCTAAAAAATATATATATATAAAACCACTTCGAACACTGAATCATTGCCATAATCAACACAATAACAATTCTCAGAAGGAAAAAGAATGGGTTGCTTACTCATTTGCTCCAGGCATACACGTTTTTTAATATCAGCCTGTTGCCCAGTCATATGTCAAATGTAGTATCAAGATTTAGTTTGTTGTTTGAACACTTTGTTATCCATTCCAGGCCCTTGATTCATATTTCAAGCATTCATTCACGGTAATCAAACAGGGTTGGAAACTTTCTAGTTCCATTATTTTCATTCCTTCTAAGTTTAACAGTTTCTTTGTTTTTCCTTTCCACTATTTATGGCCCTGTGAACTAGAAGGGAGTATGTTAAATGCTAATTCGTAGTCTGTTTATTCTTTTGCTCTATCAGTACCCTGTATTACGTTGTATGCTACAATGACAGATGTTTAATCTTGCTGCCTGACCTCCGATATAAATTACTTTTGATGTGTGCATTCTTGATCCCAAAACTCAGATAGACATGACTTGGAGATCACAGGATGGTGTTATCCTATACCTGTTCTTTGTAGCCTGCTTTTTAGTGAAGGTTGTTAAACACTAGAATCTCAAGGACTGAAATCGTTTACTCTGTTTGTCCTTCTGACTAGTGAACTGACTTTTGTGTCTAAGGTCAAATTCAACTCAATAACTATCAACCTAAATAAGGACTAGAGCACATTGTTGAATGAGGTTTGAGATTTATCTAGAAATTCTAGTTGGGATTCTCACTCAAAAACACTCTTATTCTGTTTACATTATTTTGACCAGTAATTATTGCCTCATTTTGCTGTTCTGTTTTTAAATTGACAGCGGTCAGAATATGATCTTGACGAGGAAATTAGAAAAGAATCAAAGGAAAACAATGGAAGCAGTCATAGAAGAACATACACGCGCAGCAACTCAAATGAGAGAAATGACTACCGTCGACACTGGCAGGATAACTGGAAGACTAACAGTTATTACCGTCCGTGATGGTAGGAAAAATATGCTATGTCTCAGGATCAAAAGCAAACTGAGTTTTCCAGATCAAGGTCAGGTCAGCTATTAAGGGATGAAGTTCAGAGGATGGATCATCAGGACTGGCTAGCCATTGGTCTGGTTAACAGCCTGATAATGGATCCAAACCAACCGTGGCATTGATCTAAAATAGATAGTTGTCAGTAAATTTGGCGGATTTCTATCTAAGAAATCTACATTTCTTATGGAGGCTAAAAGGGAAGGTTTTGTTGAAGGATACTGGACCTTGTAGGGCATTTTTTGCAAGCATACTTGAAACTCGGCTCTCCGTTTGTGCCTAAAAGCCAAAAGCGACTCTGGACAGAAAAACTTTGGGGTTTTATTTATTCAAACCCTCATAGAGAAAACAGAGAAGAATCACTACTAGCTGTTTGTTGTTTACAAAAACCACAGGTGCATTATCAAAATAAGACGCATGTTGTTTCATTGTTGTCAACTGCTGGCCCCGCAGTTGCCTGGTGGTTGTGGTACAAGGTTCTACACTACAGAAAATCGTGTACATTATATATTAAAAGAAAGAAAAATACAATTGGATGTAAAAACTTTGAATGTTACTTATTTTGTGCTTATGGAATAAGAAGAAAAGGAATGCAGATGTTATGCAGGCAACTCTTTATCTTAATGCATGTGGAAAGCTTTTCTGTTGTGTCATTGATTGAGACAATCTTGTTGACATCCTGTGAATTGCTGGACAAAGCTTCTTGAACCCAAATACTTGGTGGCAAATCTGTTAGCATTTTGTCGACTTGGTTTTAGGGTTTTTTCAAAAACCCTAGAACCATGCATCAAGGGTTTCTCCGCGTCATTGTCAATACAGATCGTTCACGCCTGCATCAAGGGTTTTCCAAAAATAAAACTGTGCAGGTTTCTTAACCAGACACCAACTCATCCAGGTACTCTGGATTCTAAGATGATATAGAAGGTACATTAGTTTTTGGCTTGCGCTATGTCGTATCAACTTTTTTCAAATGTTAAAAAAAATGTTCTAGTGGCAGGGAACTCTGTCATTCTCATTAAATCTATTTTAATGGGTAAATCTTGACCCAGCTCTATTTAGTTTGAATTTTAAATTAAATTGTGTGGTTGTTACTTTGATATAAACCAATTGGCTTCACACGCATCAAAAATAACAAATAATTTGAAAAAAAATAATCCATGTGCTAGAATCCAAAAGCAACCTATGCAATTAATAAAACCATGACTTGCATTTTTAAAAAATATCAATATGATTTTTTTTTAGAATATTGAAATGATGATATATTAGATTGATCTGGGTTAATTCATAAAACCTATAACCGGGTTATAGATACTATTGGGTTCAATAACCTATTTTGTTTTTTTTTAATTACATGACAACAATGAAGACTAATTCAAAATCAATCAAATATTTAATTATAAAATTATAAATAAAAAAAAACTCAATTCAAAAGATAAAATTAAATGAAAAAAAAAAAAGCTAGGCCGGGCACCCGGGCATGGTGGCCCTGCTAGCCTAGGCCATAAAAAAGCCCAAACTCTTGGGCTCGAGGCTGACTTGTGCACCCTAGACTATATTGTTTTTCACCTTTTAAGTCGCTCGTATATTGCTTGTTGTGACAAACAACATATTATCTGCTGAGTTACAAATCTATACTCTGACCACCATTATGGTGGTTGGAAAAACATGAAAAAACATTCATTTTTCAACATCTTTTCACTTAAAAACAATCCCAAATCACTATAAAAATCTTCTCAAATCACCCAATAACCCAAAATCACCAAAACAACAAAATCAACAAAATTACAAAAATCCTTAAATCAAGTCTGATATATTTTTTAGGAATGTTTAGAGAAAAAACCATCACCATCAAACTCTTCTCATCAAATAAAAATCATTGATACAAAAAAAAACAAATTTGTTTGATCCAACCAATGATTTTCTCTCTCGCAATTTTTAAACATTTTTCTCTTTTCTCCTCAATAACTAAGAACTAAAAAATAAATAAAATGAATTTTTGAACTAAAAAAAGATAATTATATTTAGCCTTCTTTGTTTTAATTAAAACCCTAAATCGAACAAAATCACAAGAGCAAGAATCCTCTCCTCCTAAACACATAATCAGTCCAAGGAATGATCTACAATTAGTGTACCGTAGCATACAACGAAAAAGCTTATGCGTGTTCCGGCCTCTTTTGGTCTTAGATTTTTTTTTTTCCAATCTATCTTTGATGATCTCCTCACAGGCAGCAAATATCTAAATGGCTGACACAACTGGTATGGTCACTAAATTCCCTCAATGTAATTAAATAATTTGAAATTATAAAAGTACACCTTTAACTAATTCAAAATTTCTTGTTGAAATCTTTAATAGAGGATGAAAAATGTTGCAAGGTTAATAAAATTTAAGATATAAAATATAATTTTTTAAAGCTCGAAAGCAAAATCAAAATTAATCATGATGTAATTATTCCAAATAAAAATTGTTGATAATACGAGATTTGGTATTTTTTTTCTCCATGTTTTACATTTCAGTCCTCTTGATTTTAATTTGATACAAGCCTAATTATACAATTATATCTAATTAGGCCCACAGAAGGATTCAATTGAAAAACAAAAAAGTTCAAAAATGAAAAATAAGAAAGAAGGAAGCTTCGGCTTCACTCCAACCCCATGACTGCTGAAAATAAGATGCATTGATATTTCATAGATTTGAAAAAGCAAAACATAAAACTCTCATTTCGAAATTAATAGATGTTTTCTAGATTTGCTCTAATTCTAGAACTTGTCGGAATGGTTGGTTAATCAGTACAATTTCTCAAATTTGACAGCCACGACCGAAGAGAAACAAAAATTCAGATGCCGAAAACGTTACACAAATAAATCCTCCGAGTCTCCTTCACAGACAAACTTTATCGAGCAGACTGTCCCTGTGCATGCTCTAGAATCTGACTGACTAACTTGGAAGTACGGCCTGATAGTGCTTTGGAGTGATCTATCAACTGCTCATACCTGCGATAAAGATGCAAGAACTTCGATAAAGATTTGCGACCAAATTCTTGAAGAGAAGTAGACACCTCTGAGAGCTGACACATACAAGTTATCTGGGAGCTAGGTACACATAGAAATAAAAGACAAGAAGACTAGTTGGTAACAAGAATCATTTTCATTTACAGATACAACAATCAATCTTACACGTTGGGATGGTTGGGCTCCATGATAACAGTTCCTGATTGTGAATCAATCTTAGCATCAAGCTTTGAGTTACGGATGAGATTGACAATCCATCTCTCAGCCTCCTCATAATTCAAGTTCAATTTCTCTGCAAGGACTCTGCCACGAACAGCAAAGTAGTTTGAATTAGTATCTTAACAGAAGCAATAAAATGCACAAACAAGCTTGGTTAGTACACAGCTCACTGGAAACATTGGCAGTTCAGCTCTTGACTCCGCGACCCATTTCACAAACAAGATTAAATAGAAGCACAACCCTTGTGCATTTAGGGGGGAACGATAATTAACTTCTCATGAAAGCAAAAAGCTTACATGACGAAATAATTTTGTATTGTTACAATAGAAGAAGGCAAAAATATACAAGGAGAGAAAGCACTTCTAGCAAAAAACAATTACTAGCAGCCTTGTTCATACACCACTTGAAATGGCAGTAATCAATTGAAAAAAGTCAGACTGTTAAGTCTCTGGACTAATACCAATGAAGCCTCAGGATCAGTTCATCAATTTTGTATTACAAGAGTTTGGATCAAAATCATCAAATCCACGGGTACTATACTCTTTGATTGTACCGATAATAGATATTCCATGGGGCAAATAAGTTAGTTTCAACAGACATGTGAGCATCACAATTGAAAAACAAACGAATGGGCATTCAATGAGATCAAACTGACATTTTACACAATCCACTAAAAAGGATAGTTTTTCCGAGGACAGAATTTCCATTTATTCCAGTTCTGAAGTTTTAGAAAACAATTTAAGGGAGGATGTACATACTCCATGTCGATGCGCTGATGTATCCGGCAATAGGTTTCAAAGACAAACAGACGGGCATTTTCAAGGAACTCATCTCTCAACGGCACAGTAGAAAAGTTGCTATCTTCTAGATGTTTGCCAAGGAAAGGATCATTTAGTATCACCTACAATGAGTGTGACAGGTTAGTATAATCCAGGAGCTGACAACCAGAAGGAAAATTTATGAACAGAGAACATATAACCATAAACCCCCACCAACTATGAAGACCAAAAACAAAATAAAGGGGCATCAAGTACATTGAACTTCAGTACAACTTAAATGATGCAATCAGCTCAATTCTTGGACAGGAATATCAAAATGCATTTCTTGTTCAGGAATATTAACATGCCAATTTCATTAGGGCATAAAAAGCTTACTTCTTCGCACTCCTTCATCTTCTTTTGTGCCTCATCAAAATCATAATTAACATAGACACAAGCCAAAAACTCTGTGATAGGATCTTTGTATGAGTGCTGCTCTTGCTGAATAACCTTTATAAAATCCTTGAATTGAGGTCTTCTTCTTTTGTTGACAATGAATGCAGTTGCTAGGTAACGCAAAAGATGGGGTGCATTGGTTTGAATGGCATTGAGATACCTAAAATAAATGGAGATAATTCCTGTCATCCTGTAAGCCTATATGTCTTAAGAAGGTCCAAAAAATAGTTTATTGAATTGAGAGATTACTCCTGTTCAAAGGAAGAAAAGAAACTGAGATAAAGATAGGCTGGTTAACTTCTGACCCCTTAAGGTTTTAAGAATAAGTATAGGATTTGATAAAGTAATATCCACAAGTCATTTTTTTAGTCAGAGAAAACATAGAAAACATGTCAAAGTTGAAAATGTATGCAGAGAGACAAAAAAGCATAAGTCATACTTGTCCTGATTAAACAAGTCAATAATCTGTGTCCTTCCATTCTCATTGTTGAAAAAGATGAAGAGACTCCAATGCATCAACCATATTCTACTCTGAACCTGATTCAAAGGTGTTGAGAAGCTCTGCACCAGAACATTTTCCACAGTAAGCACATTTACTCAAAAAAAGAAAAACAGCATACAACCCAAACAGAAGAGCAGGAAGTGAGTGGCGGAAAACAACCTTAGAATCAATTATTTCTTTCAGCCGGTTAAGCTCTTCAAGAGCAATATCCCAGTTTTGCATCAGTACCTCAGCTGCCATCTTTCCCCACAATGCACTCAGACTCCTTTCACTGTTAGTGCATAAGGCCCTGTACTGATACAGATAGTCAGCAGCACCAGAGTAGTTTCCACATTCAAACTGGAATTTGGCATACTGATATAATGCTTCAATCTGCTCTGGACCAATCTGTTTATAAATAGCACTATCATTCAATGAGTCTAGATGGACAAGTAAGAAAACCCTCCATCCAAAACATGGAACTTTAGTTGACAGAAATATTAAAGAGGTCTACAAATAGCAAATGGGGAGCAATTTTAATTGAATCAATGTCTGCACTGATGGTCTGGAAGTAAAACAGGTGGACATCAGAATCTGAACAGAAAATGGGTTTGGCTCTTTGATTAAAATCACTAGTTTTCACAATAAAATTAAAGAGGTCTACAAATAGCAAATGGGGAGCAATTTTAATTGAATCAATGTCTGCACTGTCTGGAAGTAAAACAGGTGGACATCAGAATCTGAACTGAAAACGGGTTTGGCTCTTTGATTAAAATCACTAGTTTTCAAAATAACGGTCACAATTGTTTATTAACTATTAAGTTCAACAAAATACCCTCTTCAATGTTGCAACATGAATAAAGACAAGACCTCGAAATTCCTAATAACAATTTAGATCTCTCTAAGTTCCTAGTTAATTCCTACAAGACAAATAACTTAAAACAATAAAAGATAGAAAGAATACCAACCCATTACACTCTCTAAATGAAGATTTGCAAACAAAACAAACCTGATAACGGTCATGAAGCATCTGAAGATTATACTGCTTATCGGCCCTCAACTCCTGCACAGCACTTGCATTCTGCAAGAATGACACCAGGGGTGTAGCAGCCTCTTCCAATGCTTTCAATCTTGCCACTACCTCTACCCTCCTCTCAATCATATCTAACACCACCAGCAACAACAATAAAACCTTCAACATTCTAGAACCAAACAATTTCAATATATTTATTGGTACAAGTACAGTCACATTTACGTGTTAAAAAATCAATTATCTTCTTCAAATTAAACAATTCAATCAAGCAACTACACACTTCTGCAGTATCTATAGGTGCAAGTGAAAAAAATTAAATCTTTTGTCGAAAATAAAAAAATTAATCAAGCAAAAACAATACCAATTCACTATATGTACAGGGGCAAGTGGTAAAAGGTTTTTTTTTTAAAAGGTTGTTCTTTTCCCATTCAGGGTAGAAAAAAAAAACACCAAAAGCAATAAAAAAAAACATTACCAGAATCCCACAAAAACACACTCCCCCTATCTATACAAACAAAAACCCATTAAAATTCAAATCTTTCATAAAATTCAACAATCTAAGCCATCAAACACACACTAAATCATTTTATCTACATGTAAACAACATATTGTTTTTTGAAAGTTTTGCTTTGTTTACCTTGAGGGACATCTTCAGTGTGGTAAAGACTTTTGTGGATGTCCATAGCGTAATCAACCATGTTTGTTTTGTTTAAAAGCTCGATTTTGGCTTTTAAGATCTGCTCATCTGGGTAAAGCTGACGTTCTTGAAGGAATTCTAATAGAGGGAATACTAAGTGGCGGTCTAGATTCGGTGCGATTCGTGGGGTCAGATCGTAAGTCGCCATTGTTGTGGATATTGGCTGCTGCTCTGCTGTTTTGGGGTTTAACCTAGATAACGAGAGAAAGGAGAGGGAGCAAGGGGTTTTGTGAAATATCAAGTATATCCCTGGGTTATTTTTCTGGAAAAGTCTCAATTTAGTCCTTGATGCATTTCCACATTATCAATTAAGTTTAAGATATTAGATTTTATCAATTTTTCTCAAAACATATTCGACATCAAATAATGTGTCTCGACCACGATGTTGAAAGATTTCATTCAAATGCACATTATTGTTCCGTGCTTTTGGTAGGGTTTATATATATATATAATACACATTTGAAATTGTCGCAGCATCTTCTTCCTGATGGTTCGAAAAATTAACTTGGATTTTTTTTTTATTTAAAAAAAAAAAGTTTATCATAATTATTTTTTTATTTATTGTTGTTGTTTATTTTTTTTTCATTTGATTAAAATAAAACCAAGTTATTTAATCTAGTTAAATCTATAATTCACATTGTGTGATTTATTTAAAAAAAAACACTCTTTGCAATATCTGGATATTATTTTTGTTAATGATCCTTCCAAACACCCAATTATTTCATAAGTTCGAATTTTATAAACCCGCTTGTAAATAAATACATGGGCATAACAATATTTAATCATTAAGTAAATTTCATAAATTATGTGCCCGTTAGTACTTTTCATAATGTCATTTAAGATATTTAAACTTTGCACCTTATACATGCTTTGACCATCCAATTAATTACATTTTAGATTGTCTTTTTAATAAGATAATATTTAATTACTATCTTAAGATAAAAGAGATTTAGATAATAAATTAAAAAAGAAGAGACATGTTTCATTATCCTTTTTATTTTGGAAAAAACAAAAACTCTCTTCACACAATATATTAATATATAATCACACATAAATGCATCAAGATATAATCACACATGCGCGCGCGCGCGCGTGTGTGTGTATATATATATATATATATATATATATATTGGGATTATTTTTTCTTGAAAAAGGGTGATATTGTTTTCTAGATAGCTGATAAGATTTGCAACTGAGCAATGTTTTAGGTTGTGAATTGAAATATTCAGAAGAACAAAATAAAAGAGAAATTAGATGGAAAATACACGCGCACACACACTCATATTTTATACTTTGGTGCTACGACGTATTGAGTTATTTTAGTGTGACCAAAGTAACAATCCAGACAAGTTATTTATAAATTAACAAATCAAAATCAGAATGTATCATGTTAATAATTTATATTTGCGATAATCTAATTATAGAATATATATATATATATATATATATATATATATATATTTAGAAGTAAAATATTGCATTAGAAGACGCTAATAGATAACGGGAACATAGAGATTCTGATTACAGGACACCTAAACAGAACTATGCAATGAAATGAACAACATACCAAGAAACGAGAATAACAAAAAGCAGCTACAATAAACATATTTGAAGCCAAAAAATAAAAAAAGCAGCTAAAAGATGCATATTTGAAGCCACACCAGGAAGAGCAGCCAAACAGACTTTTACCGACATCCAGATTAGAAGAAAAACAAAATCTTTCCATCTTGCATCTTCTTATCAGAAATAAAATACCAACCATGGACTCTTCACAGAACAGCCTTTGACAACTTAAAAATAAAAGAACCAAGACACTAACATAGAGAAAACCGTAGGAGGCAAAAGGAAGCCCATCAACAAAAGCCCCTAGACTTGCAACATTAGAAACCAAGAAGTTTCAAAAAAGACAGATCTGACTAGCTGGAATTGCTTCTGAATAGCTTGAAGATTCCTCTCCTTTTTAGAAATAGAGTAATCTGGGAAACAATCCAGTTTCTTTTGCATCCATAACCAAAATTTTAAAAAAAAAAGCCCAAAAATCAAGCAGATTAGAGCCAAACGACCATTTAGATTTATTTCATTTTATTTCATTCAACCTAAAAACCATCCTTTTCATTGTTAACTCAATTTGAGCAGCAATCGTCATAGGGATAGGGAACAAAGACAAATTATTTACAATAGATTTAATAAGACAAACTCTTCCACCAATTCTTCAGCAGGAGATCCATTCACCAAAAAAACAGATAATTCAGCTGTTGAAAACACTGATTAATCCAGCTCCTCCATCTCAAACCAAAACCCATACATGCCATCACTAATTCATCTAGATATTTCCAGAGATCACCGAATCAAGAATGAAAATCAATTTTGGAAAGATAACACCTTCAAGATGATTTTGTACAAACTGATTGGTCTATGACTACATATGCCAACAAGTGTTAAATTATTTTGGATCGTTATTTTTTTCAGATATATATGCAATGACCCTTTCATCCATTGAATGGAAGGCCTGTACATTTATACCAGCCATTGCAATTGTGACTCTGCAGCATCTATATATATATATATATATATATATGAGCTGGACAATATAATTATATAATATGAATAGAATATAGCAGCTCAATTGATTTACAAACGGTGTTTAGGAGCAGAAAGTTGTATAGATATATTGGTTCTCTTTCAGTTCCTCGATGCAGTGAGGGTGTTATGTGGACAGTAGCCAAGAAGGTTGTTCTTGTTTCCATGCCCATTTCTCTAGGAACACGGATTGCTGTCTCCATTTCTTCTGTCTTCTCACGTTATCGCTATTTATCTCTCGTGGGTTAGTACTGTTTCAAGGGAGCAAGTGCAACTGCTGAGAGATGTTGTTGATGATGTAAGCCCACACCTATTACATAAAAATTGCTTTAAAAATTGATGCTTAATTCACACTTCCTCGAATAAACTAATTAATCTTAAAGAACTTGTGAAATTAAACCTTTTATAGTAAATTGTTTTGTATACTTCATCATGAGAAAAAGGGTTGACTTGCATTTTTTCTTAGGGATATCAAGCAAATGCAAGGCCAGTTCAGCCATTGAATGGAAGAGCAGTTAATTTATTCATACGGTCAATGAACCTTTAATGAATATTTTATACAAGGCAAAGATGGAGAGAAAATATTTAAGAAGCAAACGACATAATTTTAATTTCAAAAAGTTTTTATTTTAGAGATATGCTATAAAATAATATAAATTATATTTTAAAATTTCATTTAATAGTTTAAGTTATTAGATTGAAATAAGTTTTTGACAAAACACCATTTATTTTTAAAAATAATTAATACATTGGATTGGCTGGTTGGGCTGCACTACTGTTTTGATAGGGGAGTAGGCGACATCAACAGCATAGTCCATTTAGAAGAGGGAGAGAGGAGGCCGGCTGCAAGAAAGGAAAGGAGAAGAAAAGTTTTGACGGCAGAAGACTCTGATATCAAGTTGAGAATAATTAAGAGGTTTAACCTATTGGTTAGACAACCTTTTCTATATATATGCGTAGGGCAATATACAATAGTAATGATGAGGTTACAACACAAGAGTATGACTATAATATTTTTTAAATAGTATATTTCCTAAGATACATTAATACATCGGATAGTTTCAATTGTACATTTAAAATATTTTTTTATATCTGTTGTAACATTAAAGTCTTATTTTTCATTTAGGTTATTCTATTAAATATAGTTAATAAAATGTATAAGTATCAACATACTCCTCCCATGATATCCACAAAAAGATAAAATTAAAAGATAAATTTCTCTTTGGATAAATAATGTACAAAGCTAGTGTTTAAGATTTAAGATTTTGATGTTATATGAAACAAGAGATCTCTCTTGTAAAAGAATTTGAGGGACATTTTCCTCCATCTTTGGTGAGAATCATTAAAGGAATATATATATTATTAACTGGATTTCCTAAAATGATATTATTGAGAAACAATTTTTTAAGTCGAGCTTGATTTGAGTTTATTATAAAATGATATTTTGGATCATACAAGATTATTTTTTATTACCATAAAAAAATATTTATTATAACTTATTGTTTGTCTAGTTTATTCCATGAATGTTAACAATATCTTCTAGAAGATTTTATTGCAAATCTGAATAATTTTTTCAACTAATTTTTTTTTCCATTTATTGTCACTATGTTCAAATTTAATTCTTGATTTATAGTAGTCAATTAAAAATCAATAATGATGATAATTAATTTTAATTATTATTAAAAATAAATTTTTAACCTCTTAACTTTAAAAATCCACTATAAAAAGTGGGGGTGAAGGAATAGTTCAACAATATTTTTTAGATTTTTAAATATTGTTCTTCACTTTATTTTTAATGTTTTCCTTCTCTTTTTATATTTTGATTTTTCTCCTAAAGCTTATGTTTACTTTGTAATTAAGAGGTAATTGAATCGTTTTACTTTGGTTCAAAGATCTAATTGTTTCAAAGTATTTTTTAACTATTTTTTTTTTAAATTATTAAAACGGTACCAAGCTGATACTAATAAATGACTGCTGATACTAATAAATGACTTTGACTTTTAACTTTTTATTGTCTTTAATGTATAAATAGAAAATCTAATCTAAAATGAAGTAAAGTCATAATTCATAAAAATCTACCTCCAATATTTAAAAAAATATATCAAAATGATACATCTCAACCAAGTTTTACATTAAGTTCTATATATAATTATATAATATGAATAGAATATAGCAGCTCAATTGATTTACAAATTAAGAAATTTGGGTAGACATCTTCTTGCTTTGATGCATTCAACAACAATAATATTTACAATCGAAGACAAGGGGTGATTGATTCAATAATATTGGTGTTCTTCTCTTGAAGGAGAGGGGGTGATATCTAGGGTTTAAATCCTACTGTCACCAATTGGATACTCAAAATATCATTTATTATTCAATTAATTAGTTACAATATGCGTCGAAAATGGATTTGTCTGTAGCTGGAGCCGGCGGTGCTGCTTGGTTTAACCAGCCCTAATTAAAGATAACTCTTGCAATGTCCATAATATCGTATGCAAAATGCATATGATAATCTGTGCTTTGCCGTGTTTCCGCCCAAATATTCGTTTCAATATCTTCACGACCTCTGTTTAAAATTGTTGAGTCCCAGATAGAACCCTCACCTTGCCTGCCCTAAACTTCTCTATTTATTTTTGTTTTTTGACGTTGTCTTGTAGTTGCTTCGATTCATTTACCACGTACTCTAGCCAATAAGGTTGATTCAAACGTCGGTTGACTGCGATAGTTCCTCTGAATGTTTCAAAATCTTACCGTTTCGCACTCACATTTTCTCTATATAAAGAGGAACATGTCTCTGCCAATGATCAGTATTATTCACCACCTCGAAAAACAAGAGGGAGCCACCATGACTACCTGTTGCTGCTACAAAGTCTTCTTCTTTCTTGTATCTCTTATTTTCTTGATATTGTGTTCTAGTTTCACGGCCTTAGCTGCAGCTTCTGGACGTGAATTGATCGGCTTTGAACCTGGTATGGTCTCTCTCTCTCTCTCTTTCTATATAATATGCACTAGCTAGCTAGGCGACGCAAATTATTTTATGCTCTGTGTATGAAGCTGTTGCTGAAATATTGAAGCACAGATATATGGCCGGAGCTAGATAATATATATATCCTTATATTAATTTCTATCTCTTGTTGTCACCGTCGCTGTCGAATATGCTACTGTATATTTCGAAAGCTTTCCCTGTATAATTCAACTGGATTATCACAATCATTAACCACTCCCTCAACAAGACGCAAAACTGGCCAAAAACATTGAAGAAGAAATCGAGCATCATGAGTGCCTACTCCAAAGTCTACACCAACCTTAACTTGAGCTTTTTGGTTCTTGTTTCACTCATTCTCTCATTCCATGATATCTTTCCATCACAATATGCGTTGCTTTTGGACTTGAAGTTGGTGTGGTCAAGTTCTTCCTCCATCAAATATTAGATGCAACTCTATATAATTATCATTATTAATGATATTTTCTAATATTAATGCAGCCACAAACGATACAACTTCATTCAGTTATATTGAAGCAACTGGTCGAGGACCCTCGAAATGGGGCCAGCTTGACCCGAAATGGAAAGCTTGTGGAGATGGAAAATCGCAATCTCCGATTGATCTTCTTGACCAAAATGTGAAAGTTCTCTATGGGCAAGAGGATCAACTACGAAGAGATTATAAACCAGCAAATGCTACTATAATTAGCAGGGGACGTGATATTTTGGTACGTAGGAAGCTATATATGTACCTTGTTCTTTTTTTCTTGAAAAAAATATGTATGGTACTGCATCTTAAAATTTACGTTCAATTTATAAGGTGTCATGGAAAGGTGACGCTGGAAAAATTAGCATTAATGGGACTGATTACAATCTGCAAGGCTCCCATTGGCATGTACCTTCTGAACATACATTCAATTTCAAAAAGTACGTGCTTTTTGCCTTCTCTCATCATCTGGGAACTGGGATTTTGATTATTCTTGTTTCGATCAATTTGGCATTTTAATTATTTTTTGCCCAAATTTTAAAATAGATATGACATGGAGCTTCACATAGTTCATGTGAATTCTCTTGGAGAGACGGCTGTTGTTGGAGTACTTTACAAGTATGGCAAACCCGATCCCTTCCTTTCAAAGGTTTTTGTTATCGCTACACACATGTATTTCTTTAATTTATTATTTTCTCTTCTTATTTTGCAGTACTTCGTTATTTATAATTGGAAGTAGATAGAAGACAACATTTGTTTTTTTTTCTTCTAATTATTTATTTTCGCTTTTTTTTTCATATCCCTCTTCTCATTTCTGGCAGCTGTTCCCCTATATAAAATCGGTCACAAAGCAAGAGAAGAGTCTGGGAATTTTTAGTCCAAACAACATGGTGTTTGGGAGCAGAAAGTTGTACAGATATATTGGTTCTCTCTCAGTTCCTCCATGCAGTGAAGGTGTTATATGGACAGTAGTCAAGAAGGTTTTTTCTCTTATCCCTTTTGTCATTTCTGGCAGTTGTATATATAGATATATTCTTGTTGATGATGCAAGTCCAAACCTATTAATAACTAATTTAATCTCCAGCAAACAAATGAAAAGCCCGGTAAATCACCGATAGGGACTCCGAGAAAAGCACACAGAGAAAAAAAAAAAAAAAACTCCAGCAAAACACCCTTCATCCTTATTGGAACAAAAACCCCTGTGAAAGCTGGGAAAAAAATCAGACAAACATAGAATTTGATGATGATGTCGCAAAAGATATATATTGTCTTTTCTTACGTTAATTTTATATTTACATCTTTATTTATCTCTTGTAGGTTAGGTCTGTTTCAAGGGAGCAAGTGCAGCTGTTGAGAGATGTTGTTGATTATGTAAGTCCACACCTATCAATACCAATCAGAACAGACTTGATAAAAATTGCTTCAAAAATTGACGCTTAAAACTTCCTCGAATAAAGTAATTGATCTTAAAGAACTTGTGAAATTAAATTAAACCTAAAAAGCTTGTTATTAAACCTTTTTATAGTAAATTGTTTTGATACTTGATCATGAGAAAAAGGGTTGACTTGCATTTTTTGTCAGGGATATCAAGCAAATGCAAGGCCAGTTCAGCCATTGAATGGGAGAGCAGTTAAATTATTCATACGGCCGTCAAAGAACCTTTAATGAATAATTTATACAGGGCAAAGAGGGAGAGAAAATATTTAAGAAGCACACGACACACATAATTTCCTCCATCGATGATGTTTGGTGGATATAGATTCTTGGATATAGATTCATGGAAGTTCTTTTTAATTAATCTGTTTGGCAGATGCTGTCTTTTTCTATAATTAAATATGTTAATGTAAAAAAAATATTTGCTTAAATTTGAATTCATTACAATCGATGACTTGAGACATGTAATTGGTTTATCTTAGGTTTGATGGCAGCTTTACTGTTTCCATAAGTATATAAACTTAAGACGAACTTTAAATTTACCGTCGGATAGTTTCAATTGTACATTTAAAATATTTTTTATATTAGTTGTAACATTAAATTAAGTTGTAATATTGTTTTCATTCAAATTATTCTATTAAATATAGTTAATAAAATGGAATATATATGAATATCTACAAAAAGATGAAATTAGAAGAAAATTTTATTTTTGAGTGAATAATGTACAGAGCTAGTATTTAAGATTTTGATGTTCTCTCTTGTAAAAGAATTTGAGGGAAATTTTCCTCCATCTTCTAGTGAGAATCATAAAAGGAATATAGGAATATTTATGGATTTTATTAACTGGATTTAATAAAATGATTTCATTGAGAAATAATTTTTTTATATAATATAATTGGTACGAAAAATATTTTGGACGTACAATTAAAATTATCCCAATAACTTAATAGTAAATTAAAATATTATAAAAAATTATTAAAATATAGTTGATGAGCACATTTGACACGTTCCTTTTATTTTGGATTTAAATAAGAGTACCAGCACCAATACTCTCCCTTTCTGGGTAAGAAACCACACACAAAACCCATACCAACAAAAACCATCTTTTCTGCTAGGTAGAGCCGGCTTAAATTAAGAGCCACTTGGACAATGGTCTAAGACCTCCATTTAACAAAAAGCTTAAAAAATAAAATATATTTGTCAATTATGTTTTTATAAAATAAAAATTGCTTCCACTTACCAAAGTGCCCCAAGTATGACATGAAATTTGTCTAAGACTCCACTTGTCAGACATACATAAAACATAATAATAAAATATCTCTTAAATATTTTAAAAACCTCATTTATAGAAACCCTCATGCATTCACCTTAAGTCGGCTCTGCTTCCAATGACAGTCCCTTCACTGTTAAGCACTTCAACTCCATTTCTTCCTTTTGGCACCTGCAACAGCCAAGACCGGCCCAGCACCACTAGTGACAGCCCCCAACTAACATCAGCCGCCTGTCTTCAATCATCGGAACTAATCGCCACAAGACAAACCCTCAAACCTCCACAAAACAGCCCCCTACAAGTAGGGGTAGTAGAAACCAGTTATGAAGACAAAAAAATAGGTGCAAACATCAAATTTCAACGTAGTAGAGCTCCCTTTATAAGTGTCCATTTGTTATACCGTTGGTGGGAGATAAAAAGAGGAGATAGTGTAGTTTCAAACCTAGTCAGAGTTCTCTTAAAAGCATCAGAAGTAACACTTAGCAGTAGGGAGAAGAGGCAGACTTGGACCGAAAAACATGAGCAGACGTCGAACTTCAACGTGGAAGAGCTCCCTCTACAGGTATTCTTTGTGGTGACATCAGTAGGAGATCAAAAAGGAGATAATGTAGTTTCATATCTGGTCGAAGGTTCTCCCAGAAGCAACAACAACAATACCTAGGAGTAGAGAGAAGAGGCAAACTTGGATTGATAAACAAGAGGAGGACTAAAAATTCAACATATACAGGTGTTCATTTGCTACAATGTTAGTGGAGAATCAAAGAGGGGATAGAGGAGTTTCAAGTTCATTAGATTTCCAATCTCTAGAAATGGCAGCTCGTGGCCCCACGTGCCACCACTTTTCCAACAATTCCAGCAGCTTCCTTGCTTTCATCTCAGCAACTATAATCTATTCCCAACGTTCTGGAAGGTGTTAGAGTATATTAAAGTATTGCTTAAGATCGTGACACTTGTCACGATCTCAATATAATAAATAGTTAGTTATATAATAATAGTTTGTTAAGTCTGTTATCAACAGATATATAAAAACTCAATTATCATGTTGTATTCGACATTATGAAATAAGAACTCTTATGAACAATATACTCCTCTGCTATTCTTTCTTTCTTCCTTTCTACAAAATTATATTAATCAATTGACACAGATTAAGAGAAGGTTCATTTCTGAATTTGTTTGCTTTAATGTGTTTTTTTATTGTTGGTAGATTGTGATTGTAAATATGTGTGACTGTAGAGTATGAGTATGTGTGTAAATTAGTGAAGACCATGGATGTTTTTGTATCTAATGTATTATTTTTATTTTTCTAGCATGTGTTAAATAAATGGTTAAAAAAAGATAATTAGTTAAATGTTTTAATTTGCATCATGGCCAGGCTTTTTTAAAAAAAAAGAAGCATAAAAAATATCTCTAGTTTGCATAATTTAGTTCCTTTTTTAAGTACCACGCTTATATATATATATATTGAGGCTAATTATAGAAAAGCAATTTGTAAGACTATTATTTAAAATTAGCATTACTCATGTAAAAAAAATATGAAAAAAAGGTTTTAAATTCGTAATAAAAAGGAATAAAAACGCAATAATATTATAAAAGAAAAAATTAAAAACGGAAAAGGTATTAGATTTTTTAAGAAAAGGAATAAAAATATTACTATTATGACTAATTATAAAAAATAAAATACAACCACTATTAATTACTTAAATAAAAAAGGAAAAATTATAAGTGTAAAAATTAAGTATTAAATTTCTTTAGAAAAATAATTCATAGTAAAAATTACTAAGATTTCTATTTTAGATATTAAGTTGGAAAAAAATCAAGGGTATTTTAATTGATTCGAATGTTTCAACTTATAATTCATACTTTAATAAATAGTATTGAATAAATTAAATCTAAATCTTTAAAGCTAAAAAGGAAGCATATTTACTTCAAGATTTAACGGTATCAAATCATAAAGAAAAGAAATAAAGTGCAATATTTCTTACTTCATGTGCTAAGCAACCATTTGTTGGATTTGTTGGATTTCTTACTTCATGTGGTAAGCCGTCCAGACAATTCTTTGCTTCAAGTGCTAATTTGTTGGGTTTAAAATTAATAAATATAAATTAAATGAATCAATTGATTGATTGTTAAAACTTATAAAGAATAAGATTTGACTAATTTTGTAATCCAAATCAAGTTATTTAAATTAAATAAAAAAATCATGATAATAAAGTCATAATTATTGAAATTCTATAAGTTATATAGCTGAGTTTCATTAATTACTTTTAATTTTGATACGGACAATCAGAAAAGATGAGCATACTATAAATAACCAAATCTTAAATTAGAAGCGATCTAAAGGAAAAAATAAATAAATAAATTATAGAATAGTACTAATTTATTATACTAGGAGTAAGAAATCAAGATTCCAACGAAAAAGAATTACCACAAAAAAAAAGCAGAATTCTCAAGAAAAAAAAAGTGTATATATATATATATATATATATATATATATATATATATATATATATATATATATATATATATAAATGAGAGAGCACGGTCTCGTGGAGGTGCACTCGTAAGCAAGGCCTGTTTGTTCTTTCAAAAAAAAAAAATCACCAACGTTACATCAATCTGTCGCTTTTAACTCCTTGAACATCTAAGAAATTAAGAGATTATGGCTAGCGCAAGTCACTTTAACGTCTACAACATTACCATTTCGAGCTTTCTCCTCCTTTTTTCTGTCGTCATAGTCTCATGTTCACTCACCATCTGCTTTGCTTCGGAGTCTGAAGTTGGTATGTTCTTGACCTCTCTCTCTTACTAGTTGCTATATAGATTTAAGCTGTTGTGTTCTTCTTTTTCACTGTTTACACTGCATTCTGATATTTGATATTCTACTAGCTAGCAGTGATTGATATATCGTAGAAATCCCAGATGAAATATCACATTGCTGGGTTTTGAAAGATTAATTTATTGGTATCCTTCTGTTTGAAGAACAGGGAGGATAAAAAAATCAATCTTGAGATTCAAATTTGTTTTTGAAGATTTTCTCTTTAAATAAGGGCTTGTTTGTTACTGTGGGGGTGATTGTGTGAAATATCACAGTACTGTCTTCTTTCTCATTGGCAAGGTCACCTGCTAGTTGACAAGGTTAATTAACTGGCTCTTTTAATGAAGAAGATTTTGTGCTCTTGACCTCTGCGTTTTATTTTTTAAAATTCTCGTGCATGTGGTTTAGAACCAGGAGATTATTTAAAATGTTGGTCTAAGGGTCAGTTTAGTAATGCAGTATTTTGTTTTAATTATTGAAACTGTATTTTATGTTAATTATAGTTTTAAAATTGTTTGATTTATTAATATATATTATAATTTTGCATGGATCTTATATAAAAAAAATTAAAAATTTTGGTTATGAAAAAGCTTTAATTTATAGGTTTTTTAAATTTTATTTTTTAAATTATAGGATGACAAGTTAGCGATGTTTGATGAATTTGATTTTTTTTAGACACTATTGTCATACATGTTTGAATAGTTAAATCAATTCGTGATTTCCTTTTCTGAAAGTGATTTATTTTTCATTTTCTTATGTTCTTTCACTCAACTTTTAGTCCTAGGTAGAGCCAAATCTGTGCTTTATGTCTCCAAAAAAAAAGGAATTTAGAACCTCCCTTTGGCTTTAATTTTTTGGAGGCTTGTCTTGAAGACTTGTTGGTCCTTAGTGGAGTGATCCACTTCATATCATGAATAATTATCTTCATAAATATGATTTCTTAAACAGTCCAGTCAATTTAATTTATTCTTTTCTTTCATCAACAGAGAAAGAAAGTGAATTTGCATATGTAGAAGGAACTGGAAAAGGGCCAAAGAATTGGGGAAAGATGAACCCACATTGGGAAACTTGTGGTAAAGGGCAAATGCAGTCTCCTATCGATCTCCTTGACGGGAGGGCAGTGCAAGTTTTTCCCAACTTAGGAAAGCTGCGTAGGGATTACCAGGCAGCTCCGGCAGCCGTGAAGAATAGGGGGCATGACATTACAGTAAGCTACTTCTTTTCCCTTCAATAATTCATGGATTTACTCAAGAAGCAACTCATTCAAAAACAAGATTCATTTTAATCCGCCTCTGCCATTGTAGCATGCATAAGATCGTTGACCCTATATAGATTTTGATCATAATTTCGTCGTTGAATTGTTGGTATAAGTTGACCAGTATTCAGGCTACATAAGTATGCATCGCAAACGCTTGTTATCTGTTACTTGTCGACAATGACTTTGGAAGAAAAAAGGTGTGACAGATTTATTACTCCATTTGAATTTCTTACTAGGTGATTTGGAAAGGAGATGCAGGAAAAATCACGATCAATAATACTAGTTACCAGCTGAAGCAATGCCATTGGCATTCACCCTCAGAGCACACATTCAATGGTTCAAGGTTTGTTTGTTTGCCTTCTTTATTATTGAGATTTTGAAGGTTTATTTGATCTCACGTTAATGATCCGATCTCTTCCACCTACTCCACTTAACACTCTACAGTTTTCTCCCATAAAGATCTAATGTCTGTTCAAATCTTTCTTCTTATTTTTTAACAGGTATGACCTGGAGCTTCACCTAGTTCACTATAGCTCTCAGGGAGGGGTAGCTGTTTCTGCAATTGTTTACGAATATGGTCGGCCTGATCGCTTCCTTTCAAGGGTATTGTGATGCCTTTCAATTGCTTACAAATATGATTATCGACCTGGAACTTCTCGTAAAGTTCGATTCTAATCTGTGAATCTGAAGCTCTTTTTTTGACCGCTACTATTTCCCCCTTGTGGCAGTTGTTCCACCATATAACTCATGTTGACCCCGAAGAAGAGATAGATGCGGGGATTGTCAACCCAGGAGATATCAAATTTGGGAGCAGAAAGTATTACAGATATATCGGTTCCCTTACAAGTCCTCCTTGCACCGAAGGTGTTATCTGGACAATAGTGAAGAAGGTGCTTTTACCAAAACATTCACATTCCATTTCATCTTCAATATACCTTCTTCACCGGCATGATGTATATGATAATTCTGATGCATTCTTCTATAAACAGGTCAGGACAGTCTCAAGGGAGCAAGTCAAAGCATTAAGGGATGCTGTTCATGATGTAAGTAGTACTTTTAGTTCCGTTTAAGGATGCATTTCCAGTTTAATGTCTCTATTTTTTTCAGAGAAAACAACAATGGTGCTTTAGGCACTCTCGTGCTCGTCTGTGTACAAGACCAAAGCAGTTTTACTGATTTAACTTCTGTTGGGTTCTTTCGTTTAAGGGATATGAGGCAAATGCAAGACCAACTCAGTCATCGGATGGAAGAGCAGTTTTTGAGTACACTCCAAGAGTGATTGAGGCCTCTGCCTAGCTAGCAATGCAAACTGAAGAGTAAAGAACTCAAGAGATCTTCATCACGCCGACTTCTGTATATCACTTTTTCAGCTGGTTTATTGCCATTATACTAAGATTACATGCAATATCTCTATATGATACCACAAATTAAAACCTAGATTAGGAAAAAGGGAAGGAGTGTTCCTCTGGCACTTGTGTGTTCTCATTAGCCGTTGAGATTTCTCTAAACCTCCATCCTTGTTGAGTACATATCTATGATAAATTCAATAAAATTATAACGTATTATGTAGCTTCTTTTTAAGTAATTAATTTTTGTGTCTAAGCTAGATAGGCTTTCTAATATTTCATATCGATGGTTGAGGACTTGGAGAAGGATTTTATATAAACATATTCACTTTGACTAGCAAAACGTGTTTTGAAGCCAAGTGTGGTTGCCAAAAACAAATCCGTGAGGCTCGTGGGCCAAAGTGAATAATATCTTGCCAATATGATGGAGTGTTATATTTGAAATCAAAACCTGGCTCACTGGCTAGCTGATGGTGCCGACATGGTCGTCAGGCTTTTTAAAAAAGATGCATTGTAATATTATTATACATCGACGGGTGAGAATTTAGGGGAGGGCTTTATATGAGCATGCGCCCTTCGATTAGTAAAATGTGTTTTGGAGTCATGGGTGATTGTCAAGAACAAATCTATAAGATTCATGAGTCAAGCGGACAATATATTGTCGGTGGGGTGAGGTGTTATAGGCCTAGATGAGTTGCAAGTACATATTTCATTTTGCAAGCCAGCAATTTTGAAACAAAGCGTTTGCTTGTTTCAGGATGTGTAATTCGTATATAAAAATGTGTAATTCGTATATAAAAAAAAGTTATGTGCTCTATCAGGGTAGCTGTGATGAAGAAACTCAAGCTGGGAGAATCAGTAGAGGCACCCGCGGGTAAATGCTTAAAATTAATGCGTATTGATGATTGAGACATGGCAAAGAAAATGCCTTCAACTGCTGGCTGCGCTAAGGGAGAGACAACTTAATTACATGTTGAGTAGACAGCAGTTAGGGCACAAAAATAGAGCAAATGAATGCTCAGAACTGTCAAGTAAGAGAGACAGCAACTTTTCGGAGCTCAAAGTCTCTAGACTTGGACCTTATGAAATTAGAGTTTTTGATGTATTCTGAAAAGTCAGTAATTTATAAAAATTGTTCTAAGAATAATATACAATTGTTTTTATAGTTGCAAACTCACCTAACCTATATAGAAAAAAAAAGATTTTTTTAGCTTAATTTAAGGATTTTCCTAGCCCCGGTTGCTGCTAGAAAGCTGACCTCATAGAGAAGGAACGTCCTCATCAAATTTGAACTCCATCCAAAGTTTGTTTAAATACAAAACTATATAAAACCAGATACACAAACTTATTTTAACAAATATTGCTATGTGAAGAGGAAAAACTCCATTAATCTTAGTTAAAAGCTCACCTTGACAGTAAGACAGCATCTGCATTCCACGAAAACGAACGAAGAAAACACCAAATTAGAGATGCTCAGCAGAGGTCAAACACAGAGATTCTCAAACTAAACCATCAAAAAAGAAATCATTTATCAAAGAGAAAACAAAGGGAGATTGAACACAAGACCAAGAAAAACATGCTCGATGAATATTGTCGTATTCGATGGCCTTGTTCTTAATTCCCTCCAGTTTTATCATACTTAGATACCAGCATATCCAAAACAACTGCTGAAACAACAAATATTGAACTCGTAAGTGCCTCTCTCAGCTCATTAGCATCAATCTTGCCACTCATGTCCTTATCAAATCTCTCAAAGATATGAACTTTTTTTTGTTTTTTTTTTAATTTATGATTTTTTATTTGGGTTAAAAAAACAATAAAAATAAATACAACCTAGCTGAGTTCATAAATAAGAATCAGGTCGTAGGTTTGATGAGTCAATCCGCAGTATCATATTTTTTTAATGCATTTTTTGTCCTTTAATTTTTTAAAAAAAATACAATTTCATCCTTTCTTATCAATGATTTATTTTTTTATTCAACTCAAAACTAAAAAAAAAATACAATTTTATAATTTGTTATCAATGATCTATCTTTTCTATCTTCGTCTCAATGTCTATCATGGTTTTTTTTCTTTTAAGAAAATATTTCATCCAAAAGAATTCTCATACGCTTTATTGTTGTTTAATTAAATAAAAAATAACTTTTGGGATAAAGAATTTATTGAATTTGATGACATGCATGACTTATATAGTTTGGTTAATTGATTTAAGTTGACTTGTTTTTTTTAATTGAGTGTTATTTTTATACCAATTGGGACGTCCTTTAACACTGAATTAATTGGATATTAAGTTTCCCAATTATCATTTTCAAAATTATCTTCACGAGTTTCGTAGGTCAACTCTAGTTTATTTCATTTCAATGTTAGATAAAAATATTATTCAATATCATAGTTTTAAGACCTGGTTTGGTGGCAGGCCCGGTCCAAGGCCCGGGTTCTGGATTTTGACCAGATCACCGAGTCGGCCGCGTTAATTTTTTTAAAAAAAAATCAAAACAACGTTGTTTTAGGTAAAAAAAACAAAAAATAAAATAAAAATCAACGGGTTTGCTACCAGGTTTTGTCAGGTCAACCCGCCGAGTTACATCAGGTTTTTCCTTCTTTTATTTTTTTCTTCAACTCAGCCTGGTTCCAGCCCTGGGCCGGGTTTCAAAACTATGTTCAATATAGTTATGTTAGGTAAGGAGTCAAGTCAAAAGGTTTCGAAATTCTCCTATTGGGTCAGGTTCAATAACAATGCCAAATGGTTCTTTTATTCCATCATCCAAATTTTTTTCTTTCATTGAATTCTATTTGGCTTTTTTTTCATCAATTTTATCTTTTAATATTTGATTGATTTTGAATTGATATTCATAATTTATTTTGATTTATTTGCTACGAGGTTATTGCAATCTTAAATAAACGTCCTGATATTTGATTGATACTTAATTTCACGAGCGTCTATTTTTTTATATTATATCTTTAAGAAAAAAATAGTTTGAGAAAAATTATTAAACTTAATGGAATCCGTGATTCAAACCACATGTTTAGTGGGTTAAGACACAAAGTGTAAGTCACTCTAATATGTTTATATTTTTCAATATTAAAAAAAATATCATCTTAATTTTTTTAAAAAAAGTTAAACCATGTTTTTTATTGGTTGTCCAAATTTTCTTTAAATCTATTAAATTAACTAAGTCATGCTGATACTCATACGATTTAATTCGAAATTTTACTGTTTTAAGGTTGTTTGGTACTGTGTGCAACTGTGTTTCATGATTTTTTTTAATTATTTTTTATTTTTAATTAATTTTATATATATATTTTGAATTCTTTTCGAAATACACAAGAAGGCAACTGAGGCAACCGTTGCTCCTATTACGATAATGCTTCCGCGATAATGGAACTGTGATTTTTGCTAGGGAGTTAATTTGGGTTTTTTGATGACAGTCGTCGACCACCTTTGTAAACGTACATAGGTTTTTTTACACTAAATGGGCTTTTTGGTGAATTCTTAGGCATGCAATGGACATTATAATCGTTGTATATTTGAGGGACCTCCAGGGGCAGGAAAGAGAACGATGGCTCCAGCAATGCTTCGAGAGTGTGCTGGAATGGATATAAATGAGGTACTTCTGTGATTTCCTTGTTCTTGTATTAATTTTCCCTTGGTATTTAAGGCCTTATAATGGTTGCTTACCTTCTTTTTACAGACAAAGGAGGAAATCAGAGAATTCGATCTGGTAAGCACTGTTAAATGTGCATCTTGGCTGTCTTCAATTCTAGTTTTGTCGTTTATGAGATGCTATTTTCTTATATCTATTTTATAAATCCAAGGTTTAAATGTGGTTGGTTGAACTCTGTTTTAATTTCTGTTCGTGTAGTTTTTTATTTTAAAAGTGTTTTTTAAAAAATATTTTTTATTACAAATTAATTATTATTTTTTATAATTTTTAGATTATTTTAATCGTTTTGATGCTATATCAAAGTAAAACAAACTTTAAAAAGTAATACCCTCCAGCATCCACGGGTCGCGAAACTAGTGTCATCTAAATTAACGTAATCCTAAAATAGAATCCCATAGAAATAACCACTTGATGTAATTACATGAAAAATATTAGTTGGTGATAAATTTTGAAGTCATGGGAATTAAAAGTGCTCTTATTAAAATCCCTTTCTACTCAAAATACAAATTATATTTATATTCTCAATATTATGGAATCCATTCGTCTCAGGTTAAGAATTTTTGTTAAGTTGTGTTGACAAGACACATGGACATATCAAAGCAAAGCAGCGGGTTCGAAGCCTTCGATATTCTCGCCGGAAACACCCTCAATTTTCCGTTACCTTCTCGGAACTGCAACGACGCTCAACAAATTCATGAATGATAAAGAGGGTGGGATAGTGAAAATTGTTGGTAATTAGCAGCCTGCCATCATAGGAGTGAAAAGAAAATAACACTACATCACAGCTCAAAGATTAAAAAGAAGAGGGTACATTAGAGAGATTAATCTGCAAACCAGTATCCACTAGACCCTTGAAACAGTCTAGTTTTAACGGCTAAAAACAGATACATAAACTTATTTTTACCAAGTGAAGGGGGGGAAAATCTGCATAAGACCCAGAAAGTACATCACTTTCCAAATTCACCGGCCCTTGGACGACGGCCGTTTTAGCTTTCAAATCCCATCCTATGCAATGAGGAAAGGAAGGACAGTAAGCATGAAGTTTTCATAAGTGAAACTTGCTGAACCAGAATATGCAGTATCCCTCTCTTTGAATTTATCAGTCAGTCCCTGAAAAACAGATGATCAAACATGATTCAATAACTCATTTCATTATATAGCTAGAGCTTAACAAAAGCCAAGATAGAGTAAGGATTCTTGATACAGTTAAGAACTCCATTAATCTTTAGTTAAAAGCTCACCTTGACAGTCAGACAGCATCTGCATTCCACGAAAAGGAACAAAGAAAACACCAAATTAGAGATGCTCAGCAGAAGTAAAAAAGAAAGCTGATATTCTCAGACTAAACCAACAAAAAAGAAATCATTTATCAAAGAGAAACAAAAGGAGATTGAACACGAGACCAAGGAAAACATACTCGATGAAATTGTCGTATTCGATGGCCTTGTTCTTCCCTCCAGTTTTATCAAACTTGGACACCAGCAAATCCAAAACAACTGGTGAGACTGCAAATCCTAAACTCACAAGTGCATCTCTCAGCTCATTAGAATCGATTTTCCCGCTCCTGTCCCTATCAAATCTCTCAAAGTTTGCCTGTAAAGCAAAAACAACCAAAACCCACAAAAACAATAAACATTTCTAATCCAGAAAATTAAAATAGATTAAAAAACTCTCCAGTTCAAAGTCTCCAAGAGCTTACTCTCCAGTTCTGCAAACTGTAGAACAGGGGAGCGAATTCCTTTGGCCCTGCATTAACATTTCAAAAAATAATAATAATCAATGTGGGTCCTTCACAAATCCACAAAGCTTTCAAGATTACGAATGTACCCTTGCAAATTGCACTACAACATCAAAGTATTCAAGGGCATGTCTAGGACTTTCAAAAAATAAAACCCGCGTAAAATACGTGGGAAAATCAAAACTTATCCCCTTAGTAATCAACTGAAAACAGCAAATGGGCGATCAAATGTCAGAAAATGAAGAAAGTGACCCCTCTGATCAAGACCTTACTGAACAATCACCATGTAATTCTACCGAGAGTTTCGTCCATTCAATGCAAACAAAACAAAAAAACTATGCGTACATTAGAAAAAAAATAGTACCGTTCCACTGACATGGGCATATAATAGCAAACACATTATATGCTGAGACTAGCAAAACTTGTAGCATTTCACTAACATGCGCATGAATGAAAAATCATGTAAATCAAGCTCTCACCGATCCTCCTGGTGTTGGTGTTCGTGAAGAGATACATGAGAAGGTGAACAGTCCTCAAGCTGAAGCTCTGATTATAGCTCGATAAGGCTCTCTGCAGCTCTTTGTCATCAACGAGCCCGCTACCGTCCTGATCGGCGACTTGAAAGCAGGCGATGATGCTTGGGTCAGTCCCTGGAGGGAAGGTGGAGGGCATCAGAGAGGCGAAGGGGCTGCTGCCGTAAGGTGCAGAAGGATAGCCACCAGGTGCGGAGGCTTGGGGTTTGTCCTTCGGTGGCTTGGTGCCGGGAGCGGGAGCACCGTAGGGGTGGCCGTATGGAGCTGCAGGTTGTGCGGCTCCATATGCAGCAGCGGGTTGTGGTGCGGTGCCGTATGGAGCTGAAGGTTGCGGTGGTGCGCCATAAGGGGAGGAGTATGGTACAGCGGAGCCGTAGGGTTGGGGTTGTTGTGGTTGTGGTTGTGGTTGGCCGTACCCGTAGCCGGCTGGTGGATGAGGGTAGCCTGACATTTCAAGGGAGAAACGGAGAATTTATTACTATTATTTGGGGGGGGGGGGAGTTTAGTGTAGTGGAGGTGGGTCTTGGGCCGTTGGAGTTTATATAGAATTGGAAATGTAAATTATTTAGACTATTTTTCGTTTTTGTTTTTAAAATTTTACTAATAATTCAATCCTGCTTTATACTTTACTTTTAAAAAAATATAGAAATTCATTGTATTTACTTATATTTCTATCCCTTCAATAAAATACATTTCTTTCTTTTGTATTTATTATTTATGTGCAAAACACTGCTTAAATGCAGCATAGTTACACCAATTGTATATTTTTTTTCTAATAAACATTTGTATTTTTTATGTATTTATTAGATTTTTTACCGCGTTGTGAATAAAATTCTTGAGTCGTGTCTATGAAAGCCATGACCGGATATTTATTTGATTATTTAATTATTTAATCATATGATATTTATTTAATTATTAAAAAAAAAACAAGTTGGGATTAGTTCGAATAAAAAATGGAAATGGATAGTATTTGATTTTGTGTACATGGGCTGCTACACTGCCACCTACTCCTGTTCTTGTCAACCTTTTGTTTTAAAGAAAAAAAGAGCCACTTGATCGTACGATTCGGATCAAATGTTGTATTATAGATTATCAACAAGGACATCGTACGACGGCTTTATTAAAAAAAGAAGAAGAAAAAACAGATGTTTTCGAATGTCATCCAAATCAACATCATCCTAAAAAAATATCCCATTTGAGAAAAATTACGTGGTGGTAAATTTTGAAGTCTTAGTAGCGTAGTTTTTAAATTTGATTTGACCCGACTGGATGAATAGAGATCTATTTGATTTGGGATTGAAATCATGTTAAGTTGAAGAAAAAATAAAAAATAAAAATTGGTATAACTTGGTGACCTGATTAATCCATTAAAAAATTTGGTTACAATTCATTGATTTTTTTTATTAAAATAATATTGTTTTAATTTTTAAAAAAAAATATAATTCAGGTGACTCGGTCAAAACTTGGAATCTAGATCTTAAACAAGGTTAGGTCTGAAAATTATATTTGAAAGTTAAAATTGCTCTTATTAAACCCTTGTTCTCGTATTAAAATTTTATTTATTTATTATGCTAAGATTTTTGTTAAATTATGTGGATAAAATATTTGAATTTAATTCTTAATATTATTAAATTCATGTTTAGTTAATATTTTAAAGCATAAAATACGCAAACACAATTCATTAGAAAAATATAAATAAATATATAAAATTATGAAAGTTTTAAAATAAATTTATGTTATATCAAAACGGGATACATGAGAATATATCATTTCTATTTCTATTTCTATTTTTTTATTATTATTATTATGTATCAAGACAATAACAAAATTTTATCTAAATACAAATCATTTAGAAAACAAAATACAAAAACACGATACCTTAAGGGTAAAATTGAGTCAACAAAAGTGGCATTTTCCTAAGCAGTCACCCCCGACACAAAATCATCATCTGCGAAGGAACAACGTGTCTCCACATGGCCACCTGTAGGCGACGACTTGGCTAACAGGGTTGACTTTAAAGTAGGTCAACTTACTCTCGTGGAATAGCGTCCACTTGATTTTCCTTCTTTGCGCGTCTTCGATCTGCCTAATTCCATCGGACCACACACGGTTCCAGCCCAAATATTTTGAAAACCAGGGCTCGGAACGCTGCGTTTGGACTTTGGAGTGTTTGACCACTCAATTCAAAGGTCATCGTGCTATTTTTTTTTTACATAAATGAAAAATACTGTAATTATGAAGCTTATCTCACAGAATAAAATTGTAAGCGATGGAAGTGTTCCGACGACACGTTGTTTGTCAGTCATTAATTTGTTTTGTAATAGAATATTGGATTTGACATAAGTTGACAAATTATCATCCATTAAAGAGAGAAATATTGCATCTGAAGCTGTCATCCAGAATGGTAATGGAGGTCGTCGTCCTCGTGTGCCTGCACTGATAGAGGCGAAGGTGAAAGCAGATATCTTGATGATGAATTGTGTGCTATGATCTCATTATTATCACTAACAGCACTTGCCTTTCGCGTCACCGCCACACGCCACCACTGAATCGATTTTTCGCTGGATCGGCGAGCTAAACAGCCTCTTAAAACTAAATGAAATACCATATGACCATATGTGCTTTTATACTCGCAACAAAACCAAAGCAAAAAACTAACCACATGGTTGTAATTGTCACACCCGTTCTTGATGAGTAGAAATATTTATAAATAGAAAAAATAAAAATAAAATAAAAATAAAATATATCTTGCAAACATGCTAGATTTAAAGGATTTTGGCTTAACAGTCAATTAACCCTAATATAGCATGAGTCCGGTAAATATATTAGACCCAAAAAACATGAACTTTACAGACAGTCAAGTTCAAGATAGCATAAGTCTGCTGAACATGTCAAACCCAAAAGACTCGGGCTTTGCAATCAGCCTCGCTCAAAGTGGTCTAGGTCTGACAAACATGACAGACCCAAAAGACTTGGGCTTTGAAGCTAGCTAAACCCGACACAACATGGGTCTGACAAACATTCTAGATCCAAATAAATATAGCTTGGCAGCCAGCCATGCCTGATGCAGTGTGGGTCTGACAAACATGTCAGATCTAAAAAACATGAACTTGACAATCAGTCAAATCTAAGGTTGCGTATATATAAAGTTTTTTAAAGGACATGCCATACTTATTGTCTCATTAATGATATGTAAGAGATATTTGTCTCTTATTAATGTCATCGTAAGTGGAGAACTTTCCAATCCTTCTTTTCTCTGAAAACGACAAAGTTCAAGGGTATAAATACTCCATGAACCATCCAAGTAAAAAACAGAACTTTTTTCCCCTTAAAATATAAATATACACCGATGGAAATATCGACAGACTATACATTACATATGGGTATACTAACATAATGTGCATTTTGATATATTCCAGTGACTATGGGAATCGTTCCTCTCTCCCTGACTACGAGAATTGTTCACTTTTCAATATGCTGATAATTAATATTTTTTTACTGTCTATTTTTTCTCAATGGCCTCACTGACAGAATGAAAAGTTGTTGGTAGTATTGAAGGGTTTTCTAAAAATTTCAAGCAAGTTAAAAATATTCATTTGACTTTATAGATGGAATCCCCTACAAAAACATTAAAAATATTAATATTTAATTTCTTGTCTATTATTCTGTTGGTAAAAAGAATTCAGATACGAAAGACCATTAAAATTCAACTTGACTTTACAAATGAAATCATCGATATAAATATTAAAAATATTAATATTTAATATTCCATCAATAATTTTATTGGTAAAATTAAATTAAAAGACCAGAATCAGAATAGACGTGGCTTCATCTTATTCTCTCTTCTTCTCTCACAGAGTCGTTTCTCTCTCTCCTTCTCAGCCTAAATCATTCATTCTCTTATCTTCTCATCCCCAAGTATCTTCTGAGCTTAAATTACTAATGAGAGTTTTTTTGACGAACTGTTTCTTTCTGTGAGCCAGTTGGTAATATATTCATACCGACAGACTATGAGTTTAAATACCGATAGAAATTTTCATCGGTAAAACTATTAAATCTAGCAGTGATAGTACAGAAAAGCATGATAATATCAGTACACAAAAAGTTAAACCTGATTCTGTAGAACTACTACTCCTAAATTGAATTGAGAGTATTAGAACTAACAATGTAGTTGCCTCTACACCATTGTTTGATGTCAAAAGAACTCTGCCTCTTCCTTTTTTTTTTGTGTATACGTCCCTGCTTCTTGCCCTCTCTTCCTTGCCTTTTGGTTATTATCCTTTTATAGGTGAAAGCTGATCCTTTTAAGAAAGGAAACAAATCGCAGAGTTTATGAGAATTGATTCCTAGAAACAAATCACTGAGTTGAAGGGAGGTTGATTGAGGAAATGTGTTTGGCATGAAATTTGTAGTGGATTATGAGAGTTAAATCCTTATTTATTATGTCATGATTGTAGCCGACAAGTTTCTTTTGTTTCTGAGCTACCAAGAGATTCAATTAGGAGTAAGATCAAGCCCTAATGTTTCATAAGAAGCAGTCGTTTCTGCTTTTATTTTTGTGCTTAGAAATCTGCAAAAACATCAACCAAAATGACATCATTGTTTTGAAGATTTAAATTGTGATATTCCCGAATTCAAACCAAACACATTGTTTCACTTAACGTGAAACAAAGTCGTTTCCTCGTCTCAATTGAAAATAGGTTTTTTCCAATTAAAATCAAGCCAAACTTCATAATGAAAAACATTGAAGATTTTTCTATTAGGAAAAAATTAACTGAAGAGTTTTTCCTTTAAATAGAAATTAATTGAAGATTGTTTCCTTTAAAGAAAAATTAGTTGAAGATTTTTTCCTTTAAAGAAAAATTAATTGAAGATTTTGAAGTTTTTTTTAATGAAAAAATAATTGCAGATTTCAAAGATTTTTCTTTAATGAAAAAATAATTGAAGATTTGTACTTTAATGAAAAAAAATTGTTTTAAATGAACATGGTATTTCTTTCCACCATATTTAATTTGATTTTTCTTTTACCGTAATCTTGAATTTCACAAAATATTTTCATTAAGTTTAAAATATCATTATTTCCTTTTTAATTGCAATTTCCTTGATTCTTTTCTAATCAAACAATTAAGCAATATTCCTTCCTAATCAAACATTTAACTTCATTTCATTTTGCCTATTTGATTTCCCATTAATTAGGTTCCCTTTTTTGTATTTTGTATTATTATGATTGTTTTTGCCCGCACAAAGATTAAATACAAATAAAAAAATGATTAAAACTAACTAATATTTTCATTGAAAAGGAACATTTTTTTGGATTTTCTATTTTTATTTGAAATATATAAAATGAGAGGTCAAATTTTGGGTCATGACACACATAATATACACTTACAGAAAATTTAAGATTTCCTACCATAAAAAAGAGAAGAAAAAAATACAATCTTACAAGTCTTACTGGATTTTAGATTAATAATTTTTCCAAAAACTAAAAGTTTCGATCCCAAAATCAAAACTCATTGTTGTGCTATAAATATGCATTGATATTGAGAATAATTGAGGGATAGATTGAGTATTTCAAGTTCTCAACAAGAAAAAAAATACAACATAGTATATACACCACACATATAAACAATGGCGAGAGTCTCGTTCAAGGTTGGTCTACTTGTCATACTCATTATCATCGCATCAAGTAACTTTCCATGATATATACCCTATAATGAGAGGGGGGAAAAAAAGTCATCTATCTCTTAATTTATTGTTATATTTGGATAATTTTAACATGAAGGAAGAATAATATTGATAGGGTTCATCTTGGATGCCGAGGCACAAACACGACATGTGGATTCGTGTCAGAAAGAGATTGAATGTGAAGGTGCTTGTGCTCTTCCCTGTCAAGCCTGTGTATGTAATGATAGCAAGTGTGTCTGCGATGATCACGCCATGGCCAAATCCAAGCCTGCACAAGAAAGGCACAACTGAGAGGTTTAGGGCAACGAGAGAGGCACCACATTGTTTTCTCCCAATAATAATTTTTGTAATTCCTTTTAAATAAACTACATAGGTTGCAAAATGTTTTGCGTTCTTTTTTTTTCTTTTTTTTTCCTTGAAAAATGGAATAATTGCACCAAATATTAACAAGAAAAAGAAGTAATTAATTAGACTTTGATAGTTGGTGTTCACAATGAATTATCAAATAATCATCTCAATCCATTAGTTTAAACTATTAAATAAGATTTTAAGATATAATTTATATTATTCTCTAACACATCTCCTTAAATATAAGCTTTTTGATCTTGAAATTTGCATAGACTCACATTAACTTACTTAATTTTTATCAAATAAATAGGAGATGGTGATATTCGAACTCGTGACTGTTTGGTCATCAAAACTCTGATACCATGTCAAAAAACCATCTCAACCCAATAACTTAAATAATTAAATAAGGTTTTAAAATATAGTTTATATTATTCTTTAACATGAAAAACAAATTAATAGTTCCCTATCTGAAGGGAAGAAAAAAGAAGGTTAATTAAAAAGGAAAAATGGATTATAACATAGTTAAAAATATGTATTTAAAATTAATTTAAAAGTAAGATCTGTTCACACTAAAAGTAATTAGATTTTATTAAAAAATGATCTTTAATATAAGTTCTACTGTAACAGCCCGACCCACCATGCTGAATATTGTCTGCTTTGGGCCTTACCGCCCGCACGGTTTTGTTCCTGGTGACGCGAGTCCACTACTGAGCCTGACGTCCCAAAACGCGTTCAACATGTTAGAACCAGCACTACTAATAAGGCCAGCAATACACCCCTCACCAGCCGATGTGGAGATCTTACATCTACAATATAAAATATTAAGATATTTAAAACTTGTTATGAGTAAATTAAAAAATAGGTTTAAAAAACCTTTAATTAATAATAATTTTCTCCTTGAGGACCGGAATGATTCATCTAGACTTTGGATTTTTCAATATTAGCCATGTAGTATTTAAGAAGATTTCATCAAACTTGGTGTCACGTAGCATTGATGTGCAAGAGCCCATTGGCCATGGACTTGTAAGGGTGCTGAAGGTCACAAGCCCATTGGTGTATCGTCACTTGTTCAATTCATATAATAAGATTCGATCTAGCTTACCTGGTTCGAGCTGGATAAGTAAGAAAATCTATTATTATTTTTTACAAAAAAAAAAGGGTCATTTTGTTGAGATAACCGATCTAACCATCAATTTTTTTTTCCTGAAATTAGGATCGATCTATCAATAAAATAATGTAATCTATCCCATAAATTCAACTCCAAGAGTTTCGCAAGGAAAACGGGAAACTATGGAACTATAGTCTACTCAAAACTTTCACCGTCATTAAATAATAGATTAACAAGCAAGGTTTGAGATCTCAAATATTACAACCTTATTATTTTTTTGATAAAATAATTAATCTAGATATCTTCAATCTTTAATCCGACTGTTCATAATAAACAGCGTGTATTGAACTTGATGTTAAAATCTCAACTTGGTTTATTTTATTTTATTTTATTATTGATATGGGTGTCTGAATCAATTTACTTATATCTTAACTAATTTCACAGATCCTGAAGTGAATGATCATTTAAGTCTTTAGTGGCTCTGAAGTTTGTGGGACTCCAACTAGTGATTTTTAAAAAACAAACTCAATACCTGATCAATTAAGCTACTCCTCTCCAGATTTGACGGTTTAGTTTTTTTTTTTATTATTATTAATGCAGGTATCCGGGTCAGCTTATGTGTACCTTGAAAAATTTCATAAATTTTAAAATTAACAACCATATAAACCTGCAGGAGCTATTATATTAGCAACCATAGGATTTAAAATTAAAATTATAAAAAAAATTAAATTTTGTTATTCTAAATTTTTATCACCTTACCTACTACTAAACGGTTGTTATGGTTTTATTTTCTTTGTTTCTGACCTCGATGCTCTCTCTCTTTCTCTCATTCCATTCTGCCACTACAGTCAATTTACACGAGAGGCAGCCGCTACCACTTGCCTCTTTTCTTCATTTAAAATTTGTGGTGTCTCATTGTCACATGGTGCGGACCACGCGCAACACATAACTTTTTTAGAAGAAACATGGGTTTTTTTTTTTTTTTTATCAGCTAAAACCGCCGCAAAAGCAGGGCCGTGTCATTGCTCTAGTTAATAAAAAGCATTGACAAATTAATAAGAAACATAAAAGGATTTGAGATGGAAACGCGATTCATAATGAATCACCTCGGTGCTTTTGTTTTTTTTTTTTTATTTGAGTTTTTTTTTTCTACTGAGTCATTTTGTATTTTTTTTACAATTTAAGTTTGATTTCTCAAAATTAATTTTTTGTAAACCATAATAAAATGATGTTTGAATTATAGACAATAAATCACCCCAAACCCTTTATTTACATTCACAACCTTTTTTATTGGTTTTTTTTATTTGCATCCTTTTTTATTTTAATTCCTTTGACTTTCTATTTAATAATTGTAATTATATTTTATAAAATCAATACTCGGTAAATTATGAAATGATATTTGAAATTATAAAAACACTAAACAATATAAAAATATTAAAATATTAAAAAATGATGAAAAACAACATAAAAAAAAATACATTTCATTATAGATTACAATAATAACTCACAGTTGTTTTTTTCAACATCACTTGGATTTTTTTAATTTAATAATTTCACATAAAATTGATTTAGAATTGAATTTGATATTTTGCTTTGGTGTCTTATAATTATGGGACTCTCATGGTGTTAAAAATAAGTTTTGATGTTGAATTAATACTCAATTTAAAAAAATAAAATTAATTTTATTGATTTAATTCTTGATATTTTAAATAAAATTAATATTATCTTGAAAAAAAATTAAACCATGTTTTTTTATCTATAATTCAAGTTGCTAGCTTTTAACCTATTAAATTAATTAAGTCTATTCAATCATGTCAAAGCAAGTATCATATAATTTAATTTTAAATTAATGTTAGGCAATAAAATAAGATGGTTTCAACTGCCTGCGTGCCTTCTTCTTCTTCTTCTTAATAATTCCGGATGTTTGAATCAATTTACCTGTATTTTAATTAATTTTCAGTTTTATTAAACACCCCACAAACCTAATAAACAAGTAAATAGGCATCCAGAAATCAAACCCGGAAGCAGAGGAATGGAACAAATCCCTTCCCCGCTAGCTACGACCTCAAGTGCACCTCAATGTTTTTTAAGAACAACGTCTGCTCCGCTGCACAAGCGTCGATACAGAATATTTATCAAGCAGCATTATAGTAGGAGAGTAGACTGCCTCCTTAACCTGCAGAGAGGACACCACCCAATGCAGCTTCGGTTTCTTCAAGATATAGCTGTGAGTCACCTGTAGCATCACTTAATTGTCCCTTTTGATTTTTAATAACAACGTCTCCCCCCCCCCCCGCTAAAGCGTTGTTTCCATAAACAATACTCCATGATATATATATGTGTGTGTGTGTGAAAGAAGGTCCACTTGCATTAAACACAAGAAACCACTTTATTCTAGTTTGGGTTTGGTTAAAATAAATATTAAAAATTTCATTTTTAAAAATAAAAGGTGTTATTTTAATATATTTTTTTAAAAAATACAACCCCCCTTCTATCTCTACCACGCTGAAAAACATGCACTTGACTATCATCCCAGGTCATCTGATATTAACCTTCGGGTAAAGAAAACAAAGCGTCATCAATTCCATGTCCATCGCCCAACACAAAACCACCAATAAAACCTTATATTCAGAGCTAGCCATTTCAAACATATCCATCCTCTATTCTATGGCTATGGCAAACCAGCAGCAGCACCAACCATGCCATGGCATAACTGAACAAGCACAAGTTGTTGTGGTCATGGTGCCCTTTCCAGCACAAGGCCATCTCAACCAGCTCCTCCAACTCTCCAGGCTCGTCCTATCCTATAACATCCCGGTCCACTATGTCGGCGCCACCACCCACAATCGTCAGGCCAAGCAGCGCGTGCACGGTTGGGATCCAGACGCCGCAGCGAGTATCCATTTCCATGACATTGAGATCCCTCCTTTTCATTGCCCTCCTCCCAATCCAAATGCCAAAATCAAGTTCCCTTCTCATTTGCAACCTGCTTTCAATGCGTCGTCTCATCTTACAGAGCCCGTTTCAATGCTTGTACGTGCACTTTCAGGCAAAGCAAGGAAGATTGTTGTAATTCATGACTCTCTAATGGGGTCTGTGATTCAAGAAGCTCGTTTACTCCCTAATGTAGAGTCTTACATTTTCCGTAGTGTATCTGCTTTTGCTGTTTCCTCGCTTGCATGGGAACAGCAAGGGAAGAATATTATAGAGGATAATGAGTTGTTTCAACAGGATATTCCTTCTCTTGAAGGGTGTTTTACCGCTGATTTTGCAGATTTTGTTGCTCGTCAATCTAATTACCAAAAGTTCAACTCTGGCTGTGTTTACAACACTTGTAAACTGGTAGAAGGTGCTTATATGGATTTTCTTGAGAAAGAAACAGCTAAGGAAGGCATTAAGCACTGGGCTCTAGGTCCTTTCAATCCCGTGGCAATACCCGAGAGATCAGAAAAGAAGAGATTTTGCTTGGACTGGCTTGATAAACATGCAAGAAACTCAGTCATTTACGTGTCGTTTGGGACGACGACAGCCTTGGATGATGAACAGATCAAGGAGCTGGCAATTGGATTGAGAGAAAGCAAACAAAATTTCGTTTGGGTACTAAGAGATGCTGATAAAGGAGATGTTTTCAGCGGAGAAGAGAGAAGAGCAGAACTCCCAGAAGGGTACGAGGATTCAGTGGACGGGATAGGACTGGTGGTGAGAGACTGGGCACCGCAGCTAGAGATTTTAGCCCATCCGGCAACGGGAGGGTTTATGAGTCACTGTGGATGGAATTCTTGCATGGAAAGTATTACCATGGGAGTGCCAATTGCTGCTTGGCCTATGCACTCAGATCAACCAAGAAACACAGTTCTAATAACAAAAATCCTCAAGATTGGAGTTGTTGTCAAGGAATGGGAGCTAAGAGATGAGATTGTAACGTCAAAGATTGTTGAAAGTGCAGTGAAAACGCTAATGGCATCGACAGAAGGTGATGAGATGAGAAGGAGAGCAGCAGAAATGGGGGAGTCCGTGCGAGGATCCGTGGCTGAAGGAGGAGTTTCTCGTATGGAGATGGAATCCTTCGTTGCTCATATCACTAGTTAATTGTTTAAAGGATGAGGTCCTAAGCTGGTTTCGTTAGCCATAATAAATTTTCAACCTGCAATGAAATGCAGCTACGCAAGTACAAGAGATCTATACAGTACTCCTTGTACTCATACTGGATTGTCATTAAATTATAACTTCAGCCGTTTTTGCATTTCAAATAAAAATATAAGTGTACCGTTGGTTTTTTTTCACATGCACAGGATACTTTAATGCAATCACCTAGACATTAAAGAGTAATTGGTGGGGGGGAAATGCAATAAAAAGATAGAGCGACTACTACATCATCCAGACCATATTCATCGGTAAATTCTCCGGTGAATATATAATTAGTAATACACTTCTCCCCCATTGGCAGGACTCGAGCATGAACTGGAGGGCACTGCATCATCTGATTCTTTGTGACTACAATATCAAGTGAAACCAACAGAAGAAACTCCATCCCACAAAAATGAAACAAAGCAAACGGATAATCTTAGCCATAAACCTGAACAGTAGTTCCTCGTCGGTGTACATTGCCAATCATGCTCGTCAACAGAAGCCTGCAAGTGCTGATCTTCTCCACCATGTGAATACCCATTTTTTTTCAGTAACTGCAAGCTACGAAAGCTCTTCTTCGAACGTGCGTGCAATCATCTCATCATCCTCTACATGGCTACAATCCGTAATATCATAATGATCCCTCACACAATCATCTCAGCATTCTTAATTAGGATGTAAGGAAAAAACAATGCTATTTGTTTTTCCACTGCCAAAAACGTGTTTCATACCCGATAACTATCGATTTCAACAAAATCGATCGCTTTTGGGAATCAATTTTGGGTTTGATTTTTTTGCCTGAGAGATAGAGGGGGGAAAGAAGATAGTCGGATATGTTGTTTATGGCCATTTCATGTTTAATATATACGAGGATATTATGGTTAATTCCCCGGGGGTTTAAAACATGATGCAAAAAAACCTTAACTGGATTTTTGAGGTCAATATATTTTGTAGTAAATATAATTTAGTCCCTAACTTGATTTTTTTTCAATTAAGTTTTTACATATCAAATCATAAGCTTTTTTCAGATTCTCGGAATAGATATATGGTATTATAAAGAAAAAAACAATAAAATCATGATGACACCAACTATAATTATAAAAAATAATCACATACATGAATTATTAATCCAGTCATATAAAAACTATTAAGAAGTCCACGGAATGAGTTGTTACTTTGAAATAAAATTCATTCTAATGTATCTATTATGATTTTTGTTTTTCAGTTTTATCCAGATATTTCGGTTAAAAAGTGGAGGAAATAAATAAAGAATTACAAAGGACTTGTTTGAAAAAAGTAACGTCAATGATTAAATGTAAAAAAAAATAGAAATTTAAGGACCAAAATATATATCAACGAAAATTTTATGTTTTAAGAATATGAGATTTACCGTTATCTTTATGCATAGTTATTAAACCCGGCCCGGGGGTTGACCCGGCCAAGGGGCCGGGTCTCGGGTTTCATGGGTCAACCCGGGTTGACCCGTAATAATTAAAAAAAAATTAATATTTCATATGAAAAAATTCATGTAAATATAGATTATATATATTATAAATAATCAAGTTTAAAATAATATTTTAAAAAGTTTTTTATCCCACGTTAAAAAGATATTATGTTAAGCTTTTAAGTTGAAGTATTTTAAGTTGAATTATATTTTTTCAATGTGGGATTTTAAACCCATTAGTATATATACTCTATGTTCCCAAGGAAAAAATCATGTTTTTTCAATGTAGGATAAAAAACCTTTTGGTTTAAATACTTCAACTTAAAGGGATAACATAGTATCTTTTCAATGTGGGATTTGAAACCCTTTCATATATATACTCTATGTTCCCATGAAAAAAGTTATGTTTTTTCAATGTGGGATTTGAAACCCATTAGTATATATACTCTATGTTTCCAAGGAAAAAATCATGTTTTTCCAATGTGGGATAAAAAACCTTTTGGTTTAAATACTTCAACTTAAAGGGATAACATAGTATCTTTTCAATGTGAGATTTGAAGCCCTTTCATATATATACTCTATATTCCCATGAAAAAAGTTATGTTTTTTCGATGTGGGATTTGAAACCCATTAGTATATATACTCTATGTTCCTAAAGAAAAAAATCATGTTTTTTCAATGTGGGATAAAAAACATTTTGGTTTAAATATTTCATTTATTTTTTTTACAAATATCGAAGACTCGAAGTATCATTCCAGTAGGCGATTGGTATTATATGGCTCTTAAGTATTCATGTTCTTCGTTCTTTTTTGCAATCATTGGAGAAAAGTTTTAGATATTTATACGTGTGTATAAAAAAAATTACGAACACTTAAAATATGTTTACCACATAAAAATATATATTTTTAATTTTTTTCAATAAAAAATTAAAAGAAACATGTTAAGTTGTTGGGAATGAAGAATAATTTTTTATTTATTGAAAATATTAGAAATAAATCAAGACCATACATATTTATTTTTTAAATTATCAAAAATCATAATTTATAATAGTATTTTATATCCATGAATTTTATTTTAATCTATTAAATATTATAATAAAAAATATATATTATTAAATAAAAATATTTACATTATATTTATAATAAAAGTTAAATTCAGTATACTAAATAAATAAAAAAATAATTTAACTAAAATTTTTTTTATATAAAATAAAAATTGTATTGTTCATGCTTTTATTTATTTATTTATTTTTAAAAATAGTGGAATAGTTATAAATAAAAAAAATAATACAACCAAATTAAAAATTTAAGATAGAGAAATATATTTTTTTGTTACTTTAATTTGTTATGAAATATTACTGTTTTTAACATAGTTTTGAAAGCCGGTCTGGCCTGGCGGGTGGACTCGGTTGATCCTGGGCTGAAACCGAGCCAGGTTAAAAAAAAAACCAGGTGTGATCTGCTTGACCCAACGTGACCGGTCAAGACCTGACCTTAAACCTATTGATTTTTATTTATTTTTTGTTTTTTTATTAAAATAATATTATTTTAATATTTTTTAAAAAATGACCTGGATCCAGTAATCTGGTCAAAACCTTAAATCCGGATTTTGGACTGGCTGGGTGTTAAAGCTATGGTTTTAAACCTTTAAGCTTAGAAATTCCTGCAGGCAGTAGTTGCCACGTGTAAGTCAGTGGAAGAAACACCACGATCCCTCTAATCTACCATCAACTGTACCAAATCACAACTTCTCACTGTCTCCTTCTCCCTTCTGTTTGGAGAGAATGAAATCGCTTCAATCTCCTTCAACTTTGAAGGCCTAAGAAAATTAAAATTAAAGGAAAAAAAGAAAATAAAAAAATCATAAAAAGAAAAACGTTAACAAAATGGCACCCACGCGGCGTACGTTAGCACTATGCGATGCTTCCTACACCGTCTGTGTCACCTACGGTCCTTCTCTTTCTCTCACTATCCTACGCACCCCCTTAACCTTTCTTCTCTCCTCGCTTCTTCTTCTTCTCTCACATAATAACACAATTCCTATTAGGGTTTCATATTTTTCTCTCTCCCTCTCTCTCTCTCTACAAAAGAAAAGGAGAGAACAAAAGTCTGTCTTATGTTCTTCAACAGCCTAAGCTTTCATGGACAACAGGAGACAAGCCAAGGACTCGCTTTCTTACTCCAATTTATTCAATCTTGAGGTTTGTTCGCATGGGATTTTGGTTTTCTCAATTGGGTTCTTTTTAGTTTTTTGAATTACCCACCCTTTTTGGTTTTTTCAGATTGGATTAATTTGTTAATTTTGGGATTCGGTGAGATGGGTTTATTGAATTTTGCTGAATTTATGTGTTTTGTTTTGTTTTGTTTTTGCTTAATGGGTTTTTGATTTTTTGGATTTTCTTTTTCTTTTTTCCTTTTGTTTTTAGTCTTTGGTGAACTTCAGAGTTCCACAACCTGATGATGAATTTGATTATTATGGGAGTAGTAGTCAGGATGAGAGCAGAGGTAGCCAAGGTAACTTAATTTTGTTGTTTTGAATGATTTATTTTCTATTTCGATTGGAATTGCAAGGACCCAGTTGGATTTTATGATTTTTTGTATGCTATATAACTGTTGATTTTTATACTCTATTTGTCTGTATGAGTCTATTGTTCGTGAAAACTTTGATTTTCGGAGGTGGATTGAGCTGGAGAGAAGTGTATTTATGTGTTTGTGCAATGTGGTTGGCTACGTATAGGTGGAGCAATGGCGAATTTTGTTAATAGGAATCTATCAGAGAGGGAATTGAATTCAGTGAAGAGAAAGAGGCGGTATAACAACAGCGAGGGAGAGGAGGAAGATAGACATTTCGGGGCACGCATTACAGAGGATAAGTATCGCTCAATGCTGGGAGAACATATTCAGAAGTACAAGAGGAGGTATAAGGATGCCTTGCCAAGTACTGCTCCTCCTCCTCCTCCCCGTATGGGGATTCCCATTCCAAAGAGTAGTTTGGGTGGTTCAAAAACTAGGAAGCTCGGGAGTGAGCAGCGAGGAGGGTTACATGACATGGAAACCACATCTGAATGGGCCAATGACATTACTCCATCAAAACGCAGAGAATACCATGAACCGGAGCTTACACCCAGGTATGTTCTAGCATTATGAGCATTGGAATGGATGAATTTTTGCATGATTATTGTTTTAATTTTTCAATTGCTCTGAAGGTCATTTTTTTTTCCAAATGTTTTGCAGAATATACTATGAACCTCCTTATTTGGATATTGGGGATGGTGTCACTTATAGGATACCCCCCTCTTATGATAAGCTTGCGGCATCATTGAACTTGCCAAGCTTCTCAGATATGCGGGTGGAGGAAGTTTACTTGAAGGGCACCTTAGATTTGGGTTCCTTGGCAGCAATGATAGCCAATGATAAAAGGTTTGGGCCTAGAAGCCAAGCAGGGATGGGAGAGCCCCAATCACAATACGAATCACTTCAGGCAAGATTGAAGGCATTGACAGCTTCTAGCTCAGCTGAGAAATTCAGTCTCAAGATATCTGAAGAGGCATTGAATTCCACAATCCCAGAAGGGGCAGCTGGAAATATAAGACGCTCTATTTTGTCAGAGGGTGGTGTAATGCAGGTTTACTATGTTAAGGTTTTGGAGAAAGGAGACACATATGAGGTTTGTCCTTCCTTTGAACTATGATTAGGCTATGGGAAGGATTTTTTTTGTTCCAATTCAGAGTTGTTGATGAACCTTTTTTTTATTTTTTTTATTATCTTCTATTTTCCTGAGATGCAGATCATTGAGCGGGGTCTACCTAAGAAGCCAAAGATAATTAAAGACCCTTCCATTATTGAGAGGGAGGAAATGGAGAAGATTGGCAAGGTTTGGGTAAACATTGTCAGAAGAGACATACCTAAGCACCATAGGATTTTCACTACGTTGCATCGAAAGCAACTAATTGATGCCAAGAGGTTCTCAGAAAATTGTCAAAGAGAGGCACGTACATGTCATATGGCTTATGCAGTTTTTCCTTGCATTTTTTGTATCTATGGATGATCTCTTTATTTCAGCTTTATAGTACTAGGCTTGTATGTTTTAGTAACAATTCCTTTTATGTTCCAGGTCAAAATGAAGGTTAGTAGATCACTCAAAATAATGAAGGGTGCTGCGATTCGCACTAGGAAGTTAGCTAGAGATATGCTGCTGTTTTGGAAGCGAGTGGATAAGGAGATGGTACTTTCTGTTTCCTTGCTGAACTTTTGCTCTGTTTTCATTTCAATATAATGGACACTGTCATCTTATAGGTAAGTGCTGTGTTGCAATTAAGAGTTCTGAATATGACACAGTATAGGAGTACATTCACATGTGGAAACTCTTTTATCTCTTCCCCGTGGCTTCTGTTACTCTGTTTGTGGGGTGTTTAAATGTGTGCTGAAACAGACACTCTTGTTATCTAGGGATCATTGGTTGGTATTATAGTAAATGTCTCAACCTTGCCAGTACGGCTGTAGATTCTGATCTTGTAAGCGGTTGCATCATGTGACATTGTTTAACAGCAAGACTGTTCCAAATTTAACCTGCCAGGAGTCCATTTCACATATCTGCATGATGGACTTTTTTAGCTTAAATCCTCTTATCATTAGAGATGTGGTCCTATGGAAAGTGAATAAACAACCTGGGTACTAATCTGGTGGATATTTTTTCATCTATTGGGAGCCCTAGTGGGATGCAGTTTACTGACATCTGTTTCTAATCCGAGTGATTGATATTTGTCTGCGATATAAACTTCTTAGTTAACAACTGAAAAACTGTTTTAGAAAAAGTTATCCTTGCCTTTTTCTTTGGTTATTTACTAAATCCTACTCTAATTGTGTGCAACGTTCAAATGCCTTCCCTTGTAGGCAGAGGTGAGGAAAAAGGAGGAAAGAGAAGCAGCAGAAGCTTTGAAGCGTGAACAAGAGCTCCGGGAAGCAAAAAGACAGCAGCAAAGGCTCAATTTTCTCATACAACAAACAGAACTCTACAGTCATTTCATGTCAAACAAACCAAGTTCACAGCCCTCAGAAGCTTTGCCAATTGGAGATGAAATGACAGATGATCAAGGAATGGATTTGAGCACTGCTGAAGCAGGGCCTGATGATCAGGAAGAAGATCCCGAGGATGCTGAATTGAGAAAAGAGGCTCTCAAAGCTGCTCAAGATGCAGTCTCGAAGCAGAAATTGTTGACAAGTGCTTTTGATATCGAGTGCTCAAAGCTGCGTGAAGCTGCTGATATTGAGGGACCTATAAATGATGCCTCAGTTGCAGGATCTAGCAACATTGATTTGCAGACACCGTAAATGTTTTTTTAATGTGCCCCCTTTCTTAATAGTATTAGTTGTGAATATTTTTTTGGTTTATCATGTTTTCCTTTTGAATTTCTGCATCACTTTAATGAGCTTATTATTACCGATTCTTGCAGCTCCACCATGCCTGTTACATCAACAGTTCAGGCACCAGAGTTGTTTAGAGGTAGCCTCAAAGAATATCAGTTGAAGGGTCTTCAGTGGCTGGTTAATTGTTATGAGCAGGTAAGGTAAACTCAACATCAGTACTAGATAAAATTTTCCATTGAAATCATCTCATAGTAGTTCATGTTGTCTCAGGGATTAAATGGTATACTTGCTGATGAGATGGGCCTTGGAAAGACTATTCAAGCCATGGCATTCTTGGCTCATTTAGCTGAGGTGATTATTCTAGTTGTGGTACATTAATACATTTCAGTATGTTTTTTTTTTAATAGCCTTACACTAACTTAATTGCTGCACGCAGGAAAAAAATATTTGGGGTCCATTTCTGATTGTTGCTCCAGCTTCTGTCTTGAATAACTGGGCTGATGAAATCAGTCGCTTCTGCCCTGACTTGAAAACCCTTCCATATTGGGGTGGGCTTCAAGAGCGGACGGTACTTAGGAAAAACATTAATCCAAAGCGCCTTTACCGAAGGTAATTTTCTTGTAATGGCCATCCATTGATTTCTTGAAGACAAAATAATGGGTAGTTCAATGGAGAGGATTTGACACTCACTGGACTGATCACATAATTAGATATGGTCAACGTGTATCAAGATAAAACAGGTGCTAGTGAGGACCACATCATAATTTTCCTTTTTAGATTTTTTTTCAGTTGATTTTTAGGAACTCTTAGGGTTTTGTTTGTTCTGACATGACTAGGAGTTTTATGAGGTTACAGGCTCTGATTTCTGAAATCAAGCTAACATTCTCCTCTCTGCATTATTTTTGATAGGTTAAAGCCATTGGAAATTCAACTTCACTTTAGATATATGATGCCATAAGCAAAAGAAAGAGAAAATCAATATGCATATTATAATTGCCTCTGCAAGCACCTTGGATGCTTTAGAGTTTTGGGTTATAAACTTGTTTCCTACAAACTAAACCTTTGGTGGTTTTTGTAGTTTACTCTCATTTTGTGTCGTAAGCCAGCTCTTGAGATGCTTTCATTCAAAGAATTTTTGCTTCTATTTCTCATGTCACTAAATTAAGCATTTGCCATGCTTTATTCTGATGTTAATAATCAATCATTTTCTTTCTTGCCAGGGATGCTAGTTTTCACATTCTCATTACCAGCTATCAATTGCTAGTGTCTGATGAGAAGTATTTTCGGCGTGTAAAATGGCAATACATGGTATTAGATGAAGCCCAGGCTATTAAAAGTGCTAACAGGTTCTTAACTCTATAACCAGGATTTTGCTCACTAGATTTTCCTCATTAATCATCGTTTCAAGAGCAGTGCCATGTTTAAATGAGTTTTACTTTTGCTCTTATTTGAACTGTTCTTAATGTCATTTGTTCTTCCCTGTCTTTCCAAAGCATAAAAAAAAGAGAGAAGAAATCATACTATGCTTTTACTCTCATCTGATGACTGGATACTTTTGACAGCATAAGATGGAAGACATTGCTCAGTTTTAATTGTCGGAATCGCTTGCTGCTGACTGGTACACCGATTCAGAATAACATGGCAGAATTGTGGGCCCTTCTGCATTTCATCATGCCGACATTGTTTGACAGCCATGAACAGTTCAATGAGTGGTTTTCTAAAGGGTATGTTTCTTTTGCTAAAGTGCATGCTTGCTTTTGGAGCATACTAGACCTAAAATTGAACTTTTATTTTGTTTTCAGAATTGAGAACCATGCAGAACATGGGGGTACATTAAATGAACACCAGCTAAACAGATTGGTGAGTATGCTTTATTGCTTTTCGTAGGTTTCCATTGCCAGCATGATTAATAAATTGTTTGTTAGATGTGCATCCTGCACAATTCTGTAGCATTAGAATCTGATGCAGAATACTAAGGGATCATGCAAAAAATAAAACCTAAACATCGAACTGTTCTAAAACAATGAATTGCCTCATGGATCCTTCAAATTTTTGTTAAGCTAGTGCGGGGCTTATGCGAGGCTCTTGATGTTTTAGAGGCACAAGTAATTTCAATTCTCTGATGTTGCTTGGTTTTTATGTGTTCCCATGCTTTCTTGGAATTCAGTCACTACCACATGTAACCTCGTAACTTTTTATGCGTGCTGGTTAGAGCAATTCTCTGTGTTGATTGAATGCAAGGCGGTGGACTTTTTTTAGTCAGAAAGATTTTTCCTAATCAGTTTATGATTTGTAGTTTCTCTTACCCTTTTCTAAACACGCACTGCTGTTTTCTCCCCCCTATGGTATCTGACTTGTGTCTTGGTCTTTACCTTTGACAGCATGCAATTCTTAAGCCTTTTATGCTGCGTCGAGTGAAGAAAGATGTGATTTCTGAGTTAACAAGGAAAACAGAAGTTATGGTGCACTGCAAGTTGAGCTCTCGACAACAAGCTTTCTATCAAGCTATTAAGAACAAGATATCTCTTGCTGAGTTGTTTGATGGCAACCGTGGACATTTCAATGAGAAGAAAATTATGAATCTAATGAACATAGTCATTCAGCTGAGAAAGGTAGCCTATTATTTTGCTGGGGGTTTCTTACATTCCACTCCTTAATCTTTTTATTATGTAATTATGTTGTGCAAACCTTTGAATAATATGCTATTTTATTGTCTATTTACAAAAAAACTGAATGTTCTATTTTCTTGATGGTAGGTTTGCAACCATCCTGAGTTGTTTGAAAGGAATGAGGGAAGCACATATTTCTATTTTGGAGAGATTCCCAATTCTTTTCTTCCCCCTCCTTTTGGGGAGTTGGAGGACATACATTATTCAGGAGGTCGAAATCCTATCACATACAAGGTACTTTCTTGAGTTGTTGTCTGTGATTAGAAAAAAAATTGTTATATTTTGACAAACTCAAAACTGGAAGAGTAAAGTCTCCATGGTTACAACTGTAGTTTTCTTTCAAGGCAGTAACCAAGATATTTTTTGACACTACAACACTTTTCCCACCCAGGTGCCAAAAGTAGTCCACAATGAGATTGTCCAAAGTTCCGAGGTTCTTTGCTCAGCGATTGGACGTGGTGTTGGCAGAGAGTCATTTCAAAAGCACTTCAACATATTCTCTCCTGAAAATGTGTATCGGTCTGTATTTGCACAGGACAATATCTCAGATAGATCGCTTATTAAGAGTGGGACGTTTGGTTTTACCCATTTGATGGATTTGTCCCCAGCAGAGGTTGCATTTCTGGCAACTAGTTCATTTATGGAGAGGCTGTTGTTTTCTATTGTGAGACAGGGCCAACAATTTTTGGATGGAACCATAGACTTGCTCATGGAAGACATTGAAGATGACAATGGCAATCACCTTGAGAAATGTAAAGTACGAGCTGTCACACGAATGTTATTGATGCCATCAAGATCTGAGACAGATATCCTAAAAAGGAAAATTGCAACAGGCCTTGCTGATAATCCGTTTAAGGCTCTAGTTAACTCTCATCAGGACAGGCTTCTGTCCAGCATTAAGCTCCTTCACTCAACTTACACGTCCATCCCACGGACTAGAGCTCCACCGGTACATCTGGATTCTCAGATTGTCTATTTTTTAATCATTAAAGAATTGTTAACCTTTGAACATTTTATTAATATACTAACGTTTTCTCACCTACATAGATTGATGGCCAATGCTCAGACAGAAACTTTGCCTACAAAATGATGGAAGAATTGCACCAACCCAGGGTCAAGAGGTTGTTAATTGGTTTTGCACGCACATCTGAATTTAATGGACCCAGAAAGCCAGAGGGTCCTCATCCTTTAGTTCAGGAGATTGAATCTGAACTACCTGTTTCACAACCTGCTCTTCAGTTGACACACAAGATTTTCGGTTCTTGTCCCCCCATGCAAAGCTTTGACCCGGCAAAGCTTCTCACGGTGCAAACCTCTCTTATTCTCATGTCCTTTTAATCAACTCAAAATTGTATTTTGTAATGCTTATATTTGGATTGTATTTGTTTTTTATATAGGATTCTGGAAAGCTTCAAACACTTGATATTTTACTGAAACGATTGCGAGCTGAAAACCACCGGGTTCTATTGTTTGCACAAATGACGAAAATGCTAAATATTCTTGAGGTACATGTAGTTTTCCAGTTATTCACTATAGTCGTTACAAGGGTACTAAGGAGACGAGAAGTTGTTTCTGAGGATCTTGTAGAAAATATGCTCATGGCAAAACAACATTATTTTGGGATTAAGGCATAGTTGAATTGATTTATTTTGTAAATTAGTCGAGGCTTATTCTTTCTGTGTTTTTATGACTTGATGTACAGCCGTATTAGCTCAGCCAAATTGGCTATTTATTTGATTAGCTTTGTGCATATAATTGGCTGGCATTTGTTGCTGTAATCCAACATCAGTACGGGCTACAATAGTCTTCTTTTTCAAGAAAAGCAAATGCCAGTTGGAACTTGCTCTTGAATATTCAATGGCAAGACTCCACATTACATGATCTGTTTATTTCATAAAATGGTTTGTGGTGATTGTCACCATGAATGATGACTTCAGTATTGATTTGGATTTTCTATGTTTAGAAATAGCCTCTTAGTGTCACTAATATATATATGAATTTCCCTTATCCTTTATGTACATCTTATCTGCATTTTGCTTTCAAATGACAATTTGTGCTTGAGCTACAATTTCCATTATGATTAGGTCAATTAGTTGATTTTTCTTCCTTGCCATTTTTTTTGGAAATTTGTTTTGGTGCTAACTTGTGTACAATTGCAGGACTACATGAATTATAGGAAATATAGATATCTTAGACTTGATGGGTCCTCCACCATCATGGATCGTCGGGATATGGTCAGAGACTTCCAGCTTAGGTTGTTATTTTCTTTGCTGTGTGATGTTTGTTTTGAGGAGCACCCCTTTCTTGTCAATTTCTCATTTTTGAAAGTGAGTTCTTAACTTTTTTACCTCCTGGGATTGCAGGAATGATATTTTTGTATTCTTGCTGAGTACCAGAGCTGGTGGGCTTGGTATCAATTTGACAGCTGCCGATACTGTTATTTTTTATGAAAGTGATTGGAATCCTACTCTAGATTTACAGGCAATGGATAGAGCACATCGGCTGGGCCAGACAAAGGATGTTAGTTCTCTCCAGATTGTTCCATCTGTTTTTCACTTGTGGCATAACCATAAACTTTTCATGCATTTCCTTTGAGATTGTCTTCCTTGTTCAGACAGCAATCCTCTACTCAAATGAGTTTTTGAGCTTGCACACACAAAATGGTTTTTCTAGTTCTGACTATACATAGAATTCTCAGCTTAGTTTTATTTGAATTCTCACCACTTAAGTACTCTTTCATGGTGTAGGTTACTGTCTACCGGCTCATTTGTAAAGAGACAGTTGAGGAAAAGATTTTGCAAAGAGCAAGCCAGAAACATACTGTGCAACAGCTTGTTATGACAGGTGGTCATGTTCAGGATGATCTCTTGGCTCCTGAGGATGTGGTGTCCTTGCTTCTGGATGATGCCCAGTTGGAGCAGAAGTTGAGAGAAATTCCACAGCAGGTGAGGTTTATATGTGGTATTGGTTGTAATTTTCTTTTCAAGAACTCAGTTAAATTGCTGATAATTTTCTCCTGGTATAGGAGTTTTTGCCCTTCCTCTCCTTGTAAAACTGGCCTTTAGAATATTCACTAGAAAAGGAAAGTAAAATTAGGAGCTAGAAAGCAAGAAATGAGAGATAGAAGTAGCCTTAATATTAAGTTGCTTATAGAATATGTGATCACCTTTTTATCAACTTGCTGTTTTCAGGCCAAGGATAGACAAAAGAAAAAACCAACAAAGGCCATACGGGTAGATGCAGAAGGTGATGCAACTTTCGAAGATTTGACTGAAACTGTCACTCAGGGTACTGGAAATGAACCATCTGAGGACACAGAGAAATTGAAATCCAATAACAAAAAGGTATTATGATTTCCAAGTATATTTTATGATTCAATCCCTTAATTTCTTTTCTAACTTTACATTTGAAAAGGCCGCCTCACTTTGTCCACTTTGTCAAGATATGGTATTAAGTAGCATTAAGAACCCCCCACCTCCTCTTCTGAATAAATGTGAACCAAAAAAAAAAGGTGAAAAGGAATTACCCTGAGTTTTTTGTGATAGATTTAGGCGAGTGCATGCAAGAGCCTTGAGATATCAAAGGTAAACTCTACCCTATATATTTTGTTACCTCGACCATAAAGGTGAGCTGTACTCGCAATGGCTTGATTTTTGTTTTTGATATTCTTTATTGATCTGGTAGCCTGGTACAGCCTCTCTCCTTTTGATTCTGGAGTAAATAAATGGCCTATAGTCAAAAGTTTCAGAAGCTAGTATTTTTTGTTCATGTTGTTTTGGCATTCAATTATTATCTGATATTGAGCTGAGTTACCGAAGGATATCCCTGCTTTCAGTTAACAGCTGCTTATATGCAACGTTCTCCATGGCCATTGCTTTATGTTTTTACTGACAAGCACATATCTTGTGCAGAGGAAAGCTGCTTCTGACAAGCAGACTACACCAAAGCCTAGGAATTCACAGAAGAATGAACTGAATTCTACATCAATGGACTATGAATTGGACGATCCTTTTCTAAATGATGAGCCACAGTCACAGCGACCCAAGAGGTTGAAGAGGCCAAAGAAGAGTGTAAATGAGAAACTCGAACCAGCATTTACTGCCACACCCCAAGTTGATTCATCGCAGATGCAATATCCACATGCAAATAATCTTCCTTCTACATACTCAAACACATGATTATAATATGCAGTAAGAAGGTTGAATCCATTGATGTAGCTGCAGGACTTTGTTCAACGCTTGGGTTGCCGGGCTCATCTCAGAGGAGGCACCTAGATTTCCACCTATTGCGGCCAGGGCTATAGAAGAAACTGGAGCAGCGTTGAGAAGAAGCAAACCCAGCAACATCGTAGTATGTATATACAATTTTTTGGATTTGAGTTCTAGGTCAACTAATTATTACTACAGATCTGAGTCTGTATAGGCGGGTTTGCTCTTTGTTCCTTGTGTAGCAGTATATATTCCAGGTCTTGTAAACCTATTTGCCCACGACCATAAAATGTTGTGGGTCGAGGAACTAGACTAAAAGAAATTTTTTAATGGGCAATCTTTTTAACAGCTCTGTAATGCTCTCTGTCTCCCCCCTCATCCTTCAAGAATCTCCTGTGAATGGGATGGTAGCTTTCAAACCATTTTGCTGATGGTTGTGGTAAAACGAATTCAAAAGACTAGATTTATTTATTTTATCATCCTTTTTCTTTTTTGTTAACCAAACAACTACAGTGATGGTCATCCTTCTTTCTGCTATTCATTCCACGAAATCTATCCTCTCCTATCAATCCCTCCTGACAAACATAACCCTTATAAACCACCTCGTGGATCAACCACTATCAAACCAATAAATACAACTTTCATTACCATTTAACCAAAAAGAAAGATCTAAGATCATTGGTCAACAACATACGACAACTATCATTGTGATATAAAATCATTCGTGGAGCCGTCGAAGAAGGAATTTGTGCTTATGGGTTTTAGTTTTTTTTTTTTTTGGGGGGGGGTTGTTGAGAAAAAACAACCTCGTGAGCGAGAGGCGACATAGTGGTGGGAGGAAGGATTTCTGTCATCGAAGCAAACTGGGTTTTCTTTCTTCTATTTAAAATTCTGCTTAAAAGATATAGATTTTTTTTTAACTCTTTGAACATGCTAGTCACCTGACATGTAACGTTGATGTTGGCAAGCTCCATTCACAAAGACAGAAAAAGAGCTCTCAGGTGGCGACCATCATGTTAAAACCATAATAGGTTGAGATTGTTCTAGCAAAAATCCATACGTTGGGGACTGCCTTGTGAAAACTCATCATAGGTTGGGAGCTGATTTGTAATTATCCCATTTATTTAAGACCAACAACCACAAAGTTACAAGAGCATAATATACTGAGTCGACAAGGGAACAGAGGGAAAGCATACAGTCCATAAAATGTTGGCGTCTTTCTTGGAGGGTGCTGTTGGGGAGGGAAGAGGAAGAACAAAAGTTACTCCAGATCACCATCACGACACAGTTACCACATTATGTATGGATTACTGCAGGCTTAAAGTTTAAGAGCATGAGCATGGTGGTGAATGTGGTCATCAATGAAAGTGGCAATGAAAAAGTAGGAGTGATCATAACCAGGTTGCAATCGCATCAGAACTGGAACATTTGCACTCCTGCATGCCTCTTCAAACTTGTTTGGCAGCAGCTGATCATGCAAGAATTTATCCTCATCTCCCTGCACAGACAAAGCGGAACAGTGTAAGAGGACAACGCACAAGCCTAAATCAAGCAGTGTGGAAATTTACAGATTGCATATTCATTTAGTGTCCACATTTCATGTATGGATCATGTCTACCTCCCAACATGTACTGATAAAAAAGGGAATTGAATGGTGCCTCATATGATACTTTTGTTAGCAGCTTATTTTATCTCAGCCTGACTTCTATAATGCAAGGGTGTTGATAGTCTAACATCATTTTAAATGCTAAAGAAACAACTCATTCATCACAATCCACAAAGCATCCCATATCTCAGGATCTTTGAAGTGAAAGCTTAATTCTTACCCAGCTCAATTTGATAGAACGGAAATAGTTTTGTCTGTGATGACTAGATCACCCTGCCAACAAACCACTACAAAGTACCAAGTTACTTTGATCAATTTTTTTCACTTAATTTGTTATCAAAATGAGATTTAAACCTCAATCAGGTTTCCAGACAACAATTCATGATCCCTAAAGAAAAAACAGAATGAGCAGACAAACTTTTACCTGATCAATTAAAATGGTAGCAGATACATCATGGACCTTTGACACCAGAGAAGTGGCATCATATTCCTGCAATTTTAAAATTTCATTCATTACATTCAATGCATTACAAATAAAGATGTATTTTCTACGTATCACTAGAAATTTTAACCTCCCAATCAGCTTTACTGGGTCCAAGATAATTTGTGAAAGCCTTCTGGCCCCATGGACAATTAATTGGGTTGGCAACTGGTGAGAAGGCAGATACCGACTGGAAAACAAGAACAGAGCAGAACAGAAAGAATCAGAAATTATGAACCAGGTAAATCATAAATTGGTTCATCCTGCAGCTCAAAAAAACAAAGGAAAAAAAAAGAACAAAAAAGGATGGTAAAAAAAAGGTAAATTACTCCTTCACAGATAAAATTCCAATATTGCTCGTATAAAAACTTATGGAACTAAAAACCTTCAAATGTTTAATGAGTAACTATGACCAACCACCTTGTACTTGTCAAGGTTCTTCAGGTAGATTGTTAAAGCACCATGGCCACCCATCGAATGACCAAATATAGATGCCTTTGATGTCTCCAGCTGCGGAAAATTTTCACTAAGAAGTTTTGGCAGTTCCTTGACAACATAGTCATACATACGCCAGTTCTTCCATTTCTCTTGAGTAGCATTAAGATAGAATCCAGCACCTATTGAAGACAAAGAATAGCTTGAGTTAGAGATTAGAGGCATCTGGTCATAATCAAATTTGCACTTTAGAGATGAAACTCTAGTTTTGCTATATTATGCCACAAATATTTAATGAGCTAAGACTTGAAAGTCCAATCTGCATACCTACACCAAAATCCCAGCTGTCTGCCTCTCCTTCCACATTCAGGCCTCCTGCAATAGTCAAAGAAACAACTAACTAGTCAGCAGAAAAGGACATGGAAATAACTACTGACATAGTTACTCATAAAATTAACATTTACATGATGCATCCTCACAACAAGAAACAACTAGAACGATAAGATTAGTACTGCTGGAAAATAATTACATCATTCTCATGCCCATCAAATTTTTTTATGAAAGAAATTAAGATCTCCCCCAATGCCCCAAATATGTTTTTCCTCAACCAATTTTCACTCTACCCCCCCCCCCACCCACCCACCTTCTTTTGGACACAGAAAATGATCATCTAAAATATAGTAAGAATTGAATTAGGATAACTACATTTGGGGCAGCACTGATTGATACCAAAAAAAACCCGACTCGGTTTTTTTTTATGCATGGAGCCAATACAAATCCTCAAATACACATGGTGAGAAAGCCTTTAATGTCAGAGTGAAATGCTGAAGCTCATTCTCAAACGCTTGATAGTCAGAATTTTAAGAGTTCTGAACTGAAACAGCATCCAATGAGTCTACACTAGCCTTAAAATCACTAACCAAATTAATTCTACATAGAATCAGGAAAAAAACAACAACAAAAGAATTACTAATCCATCAATAACTATTTACAAAACATATACAACAACAAAACCATGCTAAACATTAGTTCCAAAGGTGTTTGTGATCTTACTTGGAGATGTATCAGGAGCAATCAGGACAATGCCCTCTGTCGAAGCAACACGTTGAGCTCCTGATTTAGCTATAAAGTTCTCATCGGTGCAGGTAAGACCAGAGAGCCAATACAGCACCTATTCAACAATGAAAGCACATAAGTTAAACCTTGATCTTGCTATAAATACTACAACTCACCAAGAACCATCAGTCCAACGTCAAAAGACCGCACATTCATACGCAAAGTTGATCATTTCATTATTTGGAAGCTAACAACAATAGTATGACTTGCCAAAATTAGTCCATTTTCATCAAGAAATCAGAGAAATTGGATAAAAACAGATCAAAGGAAGTTCCGATTCAGTAAAGTTTACTACTTTGATAAGATTTTGTGAATATAATAGAAGGGTTTATTATCATTAATCAACAAAACAAGTCTCCCAGTTGGATAAACACAAAAAGCAAGAAACTTTGGTATATACAAGAATATAAAGTATTCAAAAGAAACAACTTGGACTGTTAAAAAACCTAGTAAAAATGGGAAATGGGTGTTCTGATCTGTATTGAAATAAGTAAAAAAAGGAAAGGAAGATGACATACTGGGAATTTGTAGGAAGGGGAAGGGGATGGAGGGAAATAGATGTAGAAAGTCATGGAGCAACCCAGTGTAGGGCTGAAATGCTTGTATCTCTTGTTGTATCCACCAAACATCTTTGAGCTACTGATCTCACTTGGCTTTGTTTCCATTTCTTCTCCAACAACAAAACCAATCACTCACTCTCTTTCTGTGCTATATTTCCTTTTAATGGAGAAGCTCAGTGAGTGAGCCTTTACACGTGGGTTTTATTTTGTGGATGAAAGGAGAAGATGATTTGTTTTATTTTTTAGTTTTTACAATTAAAATACTCAATCAAAGTTGTCTATTTGACTGTATATCTCTAACAAGTTTTATTCTTTTACTAGCTTTGCGTGATGTCGCGAGTTATTTTGTTTTGTATAAAAAATATTTAAAAAAATAAAAATTGAAATATCTTGAATTTTTTTATAAAATTATACCCAAGAATCTTGGGTTTGGTTGCAACGCCTATCCTAAAAATAATATTAATAATAAAATTAAACTTGCATGACCCAAGTTTAAGTGAGCCTGACTATAACACCAGACCCAAGAATATTGGATGTCGGTCTGGCTATAAGGTCGTGTCATAAAAGCGTGATAATTAAATAAATTAATTAAAAAAACAAAGAAAAAAAATCAACATAAAGGAAAAAACTAATGAATAAAAAGAAAAAGAAATTGAATTAATTGGGTTAACCCTTTAAACCAGGTTATCCCGTAAAACCTGGGATTTGTGTCATGAAAGTTTGATAACTAAATAGAAAAAACAAATGATGAGTTTACCCAGAATTAACCGGGTTAACCCATCAAACCAAGTTAACTCGTCAAGCCCATGATACGTGTCATGAAAATCTGATAATTAAATAGAAAGAAAATTAATTTTAACAAACTAAACTAAATGAAAAAAAATAACTCGTCAAATCAGGTTAACTCATCAAACCCAAGATTCGTATCATGAAAATATGATAACTAAATAAAAAAAAATTAACATTAACAAAAAAAATCAAACAAAAAAAATTCATTAAAAAAAATTAAAAAGAAAAAAACAGTCATATAATATAATACAATATAATAATAATTATAATGAAAAAATATGGGGAAAGCTAAAACTAAAGCTAAATTCTCAACTAACTCAATATTAAAAAAATAAATTTAACAAAGATAATTTAAAAAATAAACATGTAGGGGAAACATTGCAGCTAAACAAAAATCATGCAAGGGAAACACTGTAGTAATCCATAGTGTTTTTTTTTTCTTTTTGAAAAAAGCTACAAAGCTAAGTTCTCAACCAGCTTAATATAGAAAAAAAACCGAGATCCATGTAATGAAAGTATGATAACTAAATTAATTTATTTTTTTCACATTAACAAACTAAATTAAAAAAAATTCATTAAAAGAAAAAAAAACAAAAAAAAGTCAAGTGTTTCACTGTGTGCACAGTAATACATTATATGTAAAAAACAGAAGAAACAAAAGCGAGGAAAAAAAAAAGCTACTATAGTGAAAAAAACATTTAAAAAAAACAAAAGCAAAAAAAAAAAAAAAAAAGGGAAAGCTGCCACAGAAAAAAAACCAAAAACGAAAAAAAAAAAGCCACAGAAGAAAAAACTGCCAAAAAAAAAAACAGCTTTAGCTACAGTGCTGCAGAAGAAGAAACGAAAAAAAAATGCAAAAAAAAAATTAAACTATATATATAAAAAAAATCTTTAGCTACAGTGAAAAAACATGACCCGCGCGATGCCGCGGGTCAATTTGTTTTGCATAAAATTGACGGGTTAACATGTCAAGCTTGGAATACATGTCATGAAAGTCTGATAATTAAATAGAAAAAAATTTAACATTAACAAACTAAACTAAATAAAAAAAACAAAAAAAAATGTATAATTAACCTGTCAATTCAGGTTAACCCGTCAAACTCGGGATCAATTAACAAACTAAATCAAACAAAAAAAAAATTAAAAAGAAAAAAAAACTAAGAAATAAGCAAAAAAAAAAACCCATAAAAGCATAAAAAACCAAAAAAATACAGAAAAAAAATTAAAACGAAAAATAATATATATTATAATATAATAATATAATTATAATAATTATTATTATATATAATAATAATAATAATAATATATAAGTATAATTAAAAGGCGTGGGGAAGCTACAATGCTTTCCCCACACCTTTTAGAGTTCTTTAATATATATATATAAGTTTTTATTTTAATGAAAGATTTTCATATCATATCACGAGAATTAATCACATGATTATTTTTTGTTTTTGAAATGCTTTCACAAGAAAGATATATGGAAATTGTTTATAAATTAATGGACTAATTATGATGATTTAACTTCAAAATCTTGTTAGAAAAATATATTAAAAATTTAATATAAATTAAAAAATAAAAGTAACTCAATTAAAGATGTCATTTTTTTTAAAAGAATTACAGGATATATTTAGCCATTCCGGTATTTATAAAATCTCAGTTTTTTTTCTTGTAAATTCCTAAGATTTTTTTTATAAATATTATAATGATAATTTCCTTCAAAATTTTCTTTTCAATGAGAAAAAATAATTGATTTGTAATTAAATTCTAGCTTGAAACCTAAACTTGTAGGAGAAAATGATTTTTTATTAATTTGTTCTTGTTTTTATTTTTAAAGGCATAAATATTAACTTAATTTGATCAAGGTCTAAAATAATTGCAAGAAAAATCATTCTACGGCACTCTTTAGGTCTATATAAGTATATAACCAATATGTTTTATGTATTTAAGAGGTGGGTTATATATTAAATTTGATTTAAATCAATTTTTTAAATCATATTTTGATATAATTTTTAATTGATAATAAGAAAGAAGGAGAAAAACATGCAAGTTACCAAAAAAAAGAGAGTTTTTTTCCCCAATTTACTAGTAAGTTATTGTAATCGAGCAACACGTACCACCATGTTCTATACAAATAACTATTTCATTTTTGGACCAATAGCTATTTCTAACCGATATATAATAGATAATTCCCCACTTCTTCATCAACAAAGAGGCAAACACTAAAATAGATGGTGGACTCTAGCTAGTATTTTCATCGATAAATTATCATGAAACAATTAAGGATTTGTGATAAGTTGATGTGATTAAAAATCTATAAATATCATGTATCATTAAGTAAATGAAACAAGTTATAATTTTTACAAACCCAACATTTCCTTACACTTATATTTTCTCTTCATTTTCTCAATTGCTATTTTCCTTCGTATGCTTTTTGACATAAGCATAAAAAAATCACTTGTTTCATGAAAAAATTACTTTTTCAAGAAAAAACAAGTACCTAACCAGGTCCAGACACCAAGCCCATATTAAATCCACACATCGTGGTCTATAATTGCAACTCGTGGAGAGCTTGTTTTTCATGTAAAGTTTTCTCATGATTTTATTACACATTTATTGCAGTGTAAAGTCATGGATAGTCTTGGAAGCATAAATTTGGTTTGCTTTTGAGGAGAGGCTTTTTCGTTTTTTCTTTTCATGAGCACAGTGAGATTACTTAAAATAACCTTAGACTTTAAAATAAATGATTTTGTCTTTAAGGGGTATTGGTGTCTTTTGAACTCTGTTTTTTTTTTTGGGGTCAGGGGTGTTTTGGTATTTATAAAAAAATTAAAAAATAACAGTAAAAAAAAATAAAAATTGTTGGTGCGTCATAAAAACGTGTTAGCGTGTGGAGGTTATCCATGCTATTTGGGGCAGTGTGTGATAGCTCCTCGGGTATCCAAAAATACCCAACCACTGTCTCAGACAAGACTTCACGGGGCAGCGCTTCTTCCTGATCGGCACGTGTTGTCATAAGAGTCATTATTAGGCGGTGACTGGATTTTTTCTTCTCCACCTTATTTTCTCTCTCCTCCACCGATGCAAAGTTAAAAAATGTCCTAATCTATTGTATTATTTCAATTGTAGTCCTTATAATTTTTATTTCTCTATATTTGTTTTAAATTCTTCTAATGATTTTTTTTTCAATTCCATCATTTAGCATTTTATTTTATTTAAATGTTAGATTTTGTCCTGTTTCTTTTAATTGATATTTATTTTATTTTTCACCATTTTTCTAATTGATTTTCTTTTCAATTTCATACATGACTCTTGTTTTGTTTTGTTTTTTTTTTTTTTTAATTTGATCCCTATTCTTTTCATTATAATTTCTCTTGGTTTCGTTTATTTTCTTAATTGAATTTTTTTAGATTCATCCCTCATTGTTTTATTTTATTTGACTTCAATATCAAATTAAATCCTCATTTTTTCAATCCTGGTTTTTAAACTCGATCTAGGGGTTGATCCCGGGTAAGTCTTGAGTCATAAATTGAGTAGGTTGGTCAAGGCTACCCAGATCAACTTGGCCTAAAAACAAATATTCAACAAGTTTTTAAAAAAAATACAAAGAAGTTGTGCCCTTATTTTTTTAATTATGGTTTTAAACCTAGCTCAAATGTCAACCACATGCAAGTCTGAGGTCACAAGTAAGGTGGGTTAACTATTTTACCAAAAATAAATCAATAAATTTTAAGACGAGTTTTAAAAAGAATTTAATGAAGAAATTGGATCCTCGTTCTTTTGATCAAGGTTTTTAGACCCGGGCTGGGGGTTGAGCGCAAGCAAATCCTTAGTTTCAGGTCGAGCAAGATGATTAGGGTTACCTGGATTGACAGATTTTTTTTATTCTGCAAGAATGTCAAAATTGTATTTTTTTTATAAAGATTTAGCAAATAAAATCAACAAGTTTTGAATAAAATATAGTCCTCATTCCTTTAATCGTGATTTTTAATAATTTTTTTTGTTGGTTTATCCCTTAACATCTAGTTTATTGAGGATTTTGCTTCGTGATTTTTTTAGGTTTGCTTTCTATAATGTCGTGTCAACCTCATAACCGAGGTCACAAGTTTAGAAAGGTAGCTTTAGTTAACTTCTATTTTTTAGCGTATTTTTTTTTAATTCTATTTTTCAAAATTTCATTGGTTATGAATTAGCCTTTGTTATTTTTTTTTCATTTTTATTTTTATGAGGTTATCTCGATTTCATATTTCAAGTCACAAATTTATGGGTTAGCCTGTATCTTTTTCTACTGTCACTGTTTTTATATGCTGAATGTCAATTTTTTTATTAATTCGGTTTGTTTGCTGTCATTATCTTTATTTTTTATGTATTATTATATTAGTTGAAGTTATTAAACCCAATCGACTCAATGACCCAATTCTCTGATATTTTTTAAATCCCTAGTTTCGCATGAAGTTTTTTTTTCTATGTTTAGAAAAAAATAGCCCCATCTGCAATATAGCGCAGGCCATTTATCTAGTTATTATTAAAACTATTACGTACCATCCATTTAACATAGTGTTCTCCATTACCATTACAAATCTCGTAAAGTTTCTTTCAGTGTCCCTGTTTATTTTTATAGCTGGAAAACGCTTTTGTAAGAATTTAAATTTTGTTATTCACATCAAGTTCTTAGGTATTTTTATATCGTTTTGATATGTAAATATAAGAAATAAAAAAAAATCATTTCAATATATTTTCATGTGAAAAACACTTTGAAAAATAATTGATACCCAATATCAAATGAGCTTATCGTGTCATGTGGTTTTCTTACTTATTCTTGCGAGGTTCAAAAATTGTGGATCCAAGCCTGGCCTAGCTTGGGTGGGGTTTTTTAAATCAAAATAAACATTGACCTAACCAAACCAAACCAAACCAAGAAGATCTCATAATATATTTGAGATTTAGGTGTGATTGAGTTTTTTTATGGAACCCATAGAAAAACAAAAAAAAGTATTTATTTTTAGCTTTTCAGTGAGAAGTGGTTTCTGCTTTAAAAAAATTATATAAAAAAATAAAAAAAACTCAATCATGCATAACCACATCTCAATCTCAAACCTACTCTAAGTTAACTTAAAAGGAATTTATTTTTAATTTTTTTCCAAAATAAAAAGAATTGCATACAAATAAATTAAAATAATGTTATTTTAATTATATTTTTAAACAAACTAAAACAACATCATTTTAAAATAAATTCAAATTAACATGAAGATCCATAAATTGACCCGGCCAACCTGCATCCCTGGCCGGGTCGATAACTAAGGCGGCAAGGGAAAGTCATACCGTATTAATGGCCGTTGGGGAAGTTGGCAGCATCAAAACTCTTTAATGCAATGCCTCCATTGCCAATTCAACTCAACTGCACCCATCAATGCCTCCATTGCTCTTCCTCCCTCCCTCTCTCTCTTTCAATCACTCCAAGAACAAAAATTCTAAAGCTGCTTTCACCAGTTTCTCGCCTCCCTTACTGACCTTCCATGCACTTTTAATGTCCCTTCACTATATACGAAGTTTCACACACATTGCAATCTTCCATGCTTAATGTATTTCCCTCCAAGCAACGCAAGTTGAATTCTCTGCTACCAGAATTTGGTGGGTCTTGATGACGTAAAGGAACTGAACATGCTTTTTTTACTTCTTTGTTTTATATTTAGTGGTTTTTTGAAAGTTTATAGTTGGGTGGATGAACTAACTCAGACGGACAAAACAAAGCTATAGTGTTTGATTTTTGTCATGTGCTAATTAAGAAGATAGAGAGGGGTTTAGGTATTTTTACCTCTTCTTTTGTTTTGTTCTTTCGTGTTGAATTATTGGTTGGTTTGAAAATCTTAGTAGAGGGATGAGAATTAGTTTTGGTTTTGGTGATAAGATCTACCAATAAAGATTTCATCTTTTCATGGCAAGGTGGCAACTTGGGAATTAGGATTTTATTTTTTCAAGGAAAGATTTGACAAGTTTGGAGTTGTAAGATCACAGTCCATATAAAGATCAAAGTTGGGTTGATTTTAGAATTTGGTATAGTTGATTAAATTGCAATATTGACACCCATTAGACCCTTTTTTTGACAGGGTTTGATCTTGTTGACTTGTTGTTGCGGGAAGAAGATGGTTGGAAGTATTAAGGCAGTGAATCATCATAACAATGGATGTGGTCTAGAAGAGAAGCTTGATGAGCTGCGAAGCCTTCTCGGCAAGGCTGACGGTGATCCATTGAGAATTGTTGGTGTTGGGGCAGGTGCTTGGGGAAGTGTTTTTGCAGCTTTGCTGCAGGATAGTTATGGTCAATTTCGAGAGAAGGTCCAAATCAGGATATGGAGAAGGCCTGGAAGAGCTGTTGATAGAGCCACGGCGGAACATCTCTTTGAAGTGATCAATTCGAGGGAGGATGTATTGAGGAGGTTGATCTGGCGATGTGCGTATTTGAAGTACGTTGAGGCCAGGCTTGGCGACCGGACTCTTTTTGCGGATGAGATTTTGAAAGATGGATTTTGCCTGAACATGATTGACACACCACTTTGTCCTTTGAAGGTTGTGACTAACTTGCAAGAGGCTGTTTGGGATGCTGATATTGTGGTAAATGGCTTGCCCTCCACGGAGACTCGTGAGGTGTTCGAAGAGATCAGTCAATATTGGAAGGAGAGAATCACAGCACCTATCATCATCTCCTTGGCAAAGGGTATAGAAGCTGCGTTAAAACCTGTTCCTCGAATAATCACACCTACGCAAATGATTAACATAGCGAGTAAGCATTCTCTTATCTGACTCCCCAAGCACACACAACAGGATCAGAATGCTTAAACACAAAATTTTAATTGCTTTCTTATTCACAATCACGAAAAGGCCAGATTTCCTCTACGTTTCTTTTGGTGTCTATTCGACTCATGCTCAACCGAACAGTGACAATTTTGTTGTCAAACCATCGCCATCTCCTGGCTTTCTCTGTTAAGCACGAGTTCTATTCAAATGCAAGTGTCCCTCCCATCCATTTGTATGATATCCAATTCTTCTATAATTTGATAATGATTGTAATTCAAGTCCACATAGTATGAGATTTGAGTGATTTTCTGTATTCTCCTGTCCACCCTGCATTTTCATCCTTGTCCGTCAATATTTTCTCCACTTCAGAAAACCTTTCCCCTCATTTTATGTGGTTGATGCTTGGCAGCTGGAGTGCCATTGGAAAATATACTTTATCTTGGTGGACCAAATATTGCTTCAGAAATATACAACAAGGAATATGCTAATGCTCGAATATGTGGAGCTGACAAGTGGAGAAAGCCTCTTGCTAAGTTTTTGAGGCAGCCCCATTTCATTGTATGGGACAACAGTGACCTTGTCACGCATGAAGTCATGGGTGGCCTGAAGAATGTCTATGCCATTGGAGCTGGTGAGTTTTCACTTTCTTCTTTCTCAAAATTGTTTTTGAACAGCATTTCTATGCAACCAATATCTCTTTTAGATGCGTGGCCAGACCCCAGACGTTAACTAGTTCTTCCCTGGTCACTATTTCTAGTTATCTAGGGTAGGAAAACATGATTAATGACGTGATTGTGTAATTTATTCTCTAAAGTAGTTGTAATTATAATAATTGTCTTTTTACAGAATGGCTTGGGACATTCCTCAATGTCACAGCATAACTCTGTAATTCTACCAATAAATTCTGTAATTGATGAATGCGCTGAATCAAGTGTGATATTACTGAAGCGTAGCTTGCAATCATAAATAATTCTGTAAAACAGAGCTGTAAAGAACTCTATAAGAAGCACGATGCGCTCTGTGAAATGGCATTAATTGTATTTATGTGCCTTTAAGGCATTGTTGAAGGCACTAGTTATTGATAATTTGCTTCTTTGAAATTTGGGTTATCAGAAACTGGGAGCTCAAGTCTTAATCCACATGACAGTGATGTATTGATTCAGCCATTGTGAATTGTTGTTGAGCATGAAGCCGAACACCATGCTGTATAGCTGCACATTATTACAAACAATAAGCAAAATGAACGATATATGCTTATAACATTTAATTTTTCCTTTGAATCTCCAAACTCACTTTTCCAATTTGATTTTCCTCAGGAATGGTAGCAGCCCTTACTAATGAAAGCGCTACCAGCAAGTCAGTCTACTTTGCACATTGTACATCAGAGATGATATTCATTACTCATCTACTGGCGGAAGAACCTGAGAAGCTTGCAGGGCCTTTGCTGGCGGACACATACGTAACGTTGTTAAAGGGTCGTAATGCATGGTATGGACAAATGTTAGCCAAAGGGGAAATAAGCCGGGATATGGGAGATAGCATCAGTGGGAAAGGAATGATTCAGGTACTGACGTTTATTTACAAACACTTTAACTTCAGAGATAACTTGAAGTGGTGGTTTTATCTGTGGCTCTATCAGTTAAATGTACAACTACGAATGACCTTAGGTTAAAAATCGAAATCTATGCACTAGATGGTTTTTCTGAGATAGCTCTGGATTGCTGTACTGATGCCATGGATTTGCTAGTAAAGGGACGCCAATATAACATCCCTAGCTTGATTTGAGAGATTTTCTTTTCTTTTCCTCAATCCCAAACTAGCTGGGTACAACAATTCCAAGTCTGTAATGATTTTCTCATTGCAGGGTGTTTCAGCAGTTGGAGCATTCTATGAACTCCTGAGTCAGTCAAGCTTGAGCGTGTTACACCCTGATGAAAAGAAGCCTGTTGCTCCCGTTGAGCTCTGTCCCATCTTAAAAACGTTGTATAAAGTACTGATAATAAGGTAATCTCATACTGCAACACAACTATATACTTGAACACAACAAGTTTGACAGGTTTTGAAAAATTTTCAGTTCACAAGGCCTGCAGAGATTGTATGTTTCAAGCCATGGTTGGCAGTCTCTTGAATCTTGCTTCCTCATTGTATTTATTTTACATGAATTCTGGACGTTGGTAGAAAATCTCACTCCTGGACCAGAGCTGCTACATGTTTTGCCGATAAAAACCTTTTTCTACAGTATCTTTTCTTCTTCTTCTTCTTCTTGTTAGTTTAATCTCCCGCTTGTGGTTGATATTTGGAAATGCAGGGAGCAATCATCACAAGCTATTCTGCAAGCGCTGAGGGACGAAACATTGAACGACCCCCGGGAACGCATTGAGATTGCACAAAGCCATGCTTTCTACAGGCCTTCTCTTCTTGGCCAGCCTTAGGCTACTTTGCGTTGCCAAACAAAGTGATCATGAAGGAATCAATAAAACACATGAAAGCAATTGTTGTATGAAGTTATGAACACTCTGGAGTAAAACACCCGCTGGTGTTATCATGTATTCTGCAATATTGTCTTATAATTGCGAAAGCTCAAAGCCTTCAATTATCGCCTAAATGTTATTTTTTGTTACATCATGTATTCTGTAAAACTGCTAGTTACAGTTTATATTAAACTATTATTGTTATTATTTATATTAAAAAAATTAATTCACCGCATAGGCCTGGGTAGCCAACCAGCTACATGTATAATAAACTATTCATAATTTCTTTTTTCTTCCCTTTCAATAATATTATTAAGTGTTAATAATAAATTCTTTTAAAAAGTTAAGATTTATTTAAAATATTAAATGGCTTTTAAAATCTTATAATATTTTAAAACTTGAATTAGTGTGGTGGTGGGTTGATCAAAGAACTAGCTAATCTATAGATTGAATAAAATTTAATATAAAAAAAACCTCAAATGACGTTATTAAAAATCAGAGTTAACTTATGTAGATTTTGTTAAAAATTTATTTTTTTAACAGAAGTAATATTATTTTATTTTTTTATAAAAAATATTTGTTTTTAGAGTTAAGATCAGATCGATTCTTTCAACTTGTAACTTGACTTTACCTCAAATCAATCCAATCAGGTTTTAAAATTATAAAATTTACTAATACGACTCAAGTGATTTTCCTTGAGAAAATAATCTCATGACAACAACATTGAAAAAAAAAAATGGTTTATCGGTTTGCCAATGAAACAAGACACGTCATCGATCGTTAAAGTCGTTCCAGCTGGTCAGTCATAAGTCTCCTAGGGCACAAACACAAGTCCAAAGAAAATGGCAGCTTCTGAGACAAAAACCAACCTTGAAGATGTCCTCAAACCCTTCTATCAAAGAGCTTCTGAAGTTGAGGTTTGATTTTCCAATTCACATCTAAAACAAAGTTCATGTCTTTCTGAGTTTATGTTTGATTTTTCATGCGTCCACCATCTATTTTGCGTTGTTGTAGAGTTTACAGAGACTTTCTTGATGTGGGTTATATGTGTCTGTCGGTGTCGATTTATAAAGTTATAGTCTTTTCTTTTGTTTTTAATCACGGGGTTTGAAAAGAATTGGAGAAGATGAGCTCTTTAGTTCATAAAAATGTAAAGTTTGGTTTTTTTTTTTGGGTTTGACAGGTGGTGTTAGTGAGGAAGATGGGTTTCAAAATTTGGGTTTTGTTTGGACTGGAGTTATCAACAGGAATTTTCTTTTTTTGAGTGATAGTTTGCACAGAAATGCAGTTTCTTTTTTTCTTCTTCTTCTGTTTAATTGCTGTGAAATATAGGAGACAAGAAACAAAACCAAAATCTTGAACCTGTGTGTGTGTTATTGGCCCTGAAAATGGAAATTGAAGTCAACGTTATTTTGCTTACGAAGGTGTTGAGAAAGACTCAAAGATTCCAGCCCTGTGTTTTGTGCTGTGAATGCTGGCTTTTTGATGCTCCACGTGTAATAACTTTTGATTACTTTATGTGATCAAACGAAAACATATTTTGTTTTGTTAATGCTCTTCTTTTCATCGACCCAGTTAGACAAGCATGTTGTTTACATTTATCTAATTGAGATTTGATTAAATATGGCAGCGTTAACTATGAACGCATTAATTCCGATTAAAATAAAACTATGAACAGATTAAGGCAATTCTTAATGCTGAACCCTATTTTTTGTTTAATCGTAAGACATTTACTTCTCCACCGTTGTATAGTTTGCTTTGCTGCCTCTGATTGAAAGAGCGATTTTGTACCCAAATATCACTTTGATGACAAGCTTCAAGGTTTTACTTAAGAGAGAATAAAATCAGAGTACCCAGGTAGCCAGGTTTTAGAAATGGTTCAAGAAATGAAATATACGGTTATCCCCTCTCAGCTGGTATGGGTTGGCAGCTTAGGATTATCTTCCATCACTCCCACCTTCCATTTGGAAAATAATGGACTGCATGAACTCTGGAACTTTATGAAAGCTGATAGCATGCAGGCCAGGTGCTGAAAATGCAGTTCCCTGCGTGATATGGTTATTCTTTGGTTTGACCATTCTAATCTCTTGTTTCATTTATGTTCATCTTCTTTTTCCTTTTTTTGAACAAGAGTTCAAGGCCAATTATTTCTTTTCATCTAGTTATGTATGATTTAACATTACGATGTGTTATCATCAACCTGTAGCTTTTCCTAAATGATCACTAATAACAAACACTCGCATTTATCCTTTACCATTTGCATCTTCTAACTTGCATTTGTGTGTATTAAAGGACCGGCTGTCAAGTCTGGAAGCTTCCGTTGCAAGTAATAGAGGTAAACCTAAGGCACACCACTTAACTTAAAGTGTGTGCTAGCTAAAAACCAAATTTCCTGCTTTACTAACAAAACCAGGAAACTCTCTTAGATGCTGGAAGCGAGGAACATTTGAAAACTATAAGTGAACTTCAGGCAAAGCTAGAAGGTGCAAATGCAGAGCTAGCTTTGGAACGAGAAAAGGTAACTCGCATTTTTATATTGTCAGTTTTTCTTCTGAAATGAGCTACATTATCTACACCTTTGATTTTCAGGCTAAGAAGCTTGCTGTGGAAAATGGAAAGCTCCAGTATCGTGTTATTCATCTTGTCCATGCAATCAGGGAGGGTGATGCTAAGTTGGAGGGCCTAAAAGGTAAAATTCCAGAAGGGCTCCTTTGTCTTTGTTTACAGTTTCATTACACCCTTCTGGATTTTAAGTATTGATATTCATTTAATTTATGCACCAGCCTTTTAACGCCATCTATTGTTACAACCCTCTTCATTTATGACTAATCCAGTTTTGACAACTGAGTGCTTAGACTCTTTTTTACCATGAATAGTAAGCTGTTCTATTCCTGTATGGAGCTGGTAAGGTGGGTACTGGTAGTTCAGTGTTAGCTTAAGCTAGTTTACATATAGGGAGAGGCTATTGGCACAGCCTTTCTATTTTTTTTATGATCTAAATGAAAAAAAAAAAAATAGCCTTCCTCTCTTATTTTCCCAAATTGATAGCAAGATTCTCTTTCTTCTCTAACATCTTCTCTCAGGCAGCCAACAAGATAATCCCCACCTGTCTTCTTGTTAACAAAAAAAAAAAAGTCAATCTCCTTGAAACATCTTTCCAAAAGACTTGACTTTTTCTGGATTTAGAAAATTACTCTAGCAAGCACCATCTCCAACAATACCACCAGCCACCACTCTCATCTTGCAGCTAATGATTTCTTTGTATCCAGATGCAATATCCCAAAATTAACACCATCTATTTGAAGACCCTAAAGAATAAAAAGAAAATCATTGTATGGAATTCTCATCATGAATTCAATGTAGGAGAGGTTGCCCTTTTTCTGGATGTGCAGAGAATGTATGCATTATACAACTCTGTTTTCTCTTACTTGAAGGAGATTTTCGATACGGGGAAAGGGAGGGGGGGGAGAAATTATCCAGGGAAAAAGAGGAGATTCTCTATGAGCAACACTGCTAAATAATACCGGGAGTTCCACATCCTTTAAGACCATTCACAATTATTTATCAAGGAAAAAAACAAAGCAAAAGGCTTGTCTAGCTTGGCAAGCAGAAGAGGAGGAATAAGAAAGTGGAATGTACCGCCACTGGTAGGATTGATGGAGCAACGAGCTTGATGTGTACAAGGTTTTAGGTTTCAAAAATTATTCGACATTTTCTGTACAAAAACTAGAAAAAGCTGTCGATAGATAACCAGGCTGTGCCAGAAGTAATTCCCTCCCGCTTAATGTATGTTTATTTTGACATTACTCCATCAAATCATTTTGTTTTCTCCAGGTGGTTCAGAAGCAAGTGCAGAGGCTATCTCGAAATTGGAGAATTTACGATTATGAACTGAGAGAACTCGGATATCAGGATAGGATGGCAGCTTTGTGCTATCCCACAATCGGAGAATTTACGATTATGAACTGAGAGAACGTGCTTTGCCATCGGATATCAGGATAGGATGGCAGCTTTGTGCTATCCCACAATCGGACAAGGTCTATGTGGATATCTAAAACTATAGATTGATACCTTTTAGGTTGTACTGAAACTGATCCATCTGATTTTGCATGCATAGGGGATGCACGTTACAAGTTATTCTTGTGATTAACTTTCAGATTTTTGTTAAATAGCACTGTCAAATTTTCCTCATTCCAAAAGAAACAGAGAAGCTTGTTGTCCGTTGGTATTTGATATATCTGGCCCTTGATTGCTTTGCTAAGTAAAAAGTTCTACGGGTAAACACTACCCTCGCTAAGAACACGTAGAAAATTCAGTATGCTTTAACTAAACAGTTTAAAGGGCCATACAGATTGCAAATATGTAAAAATAAAAGCTCAAATAGCAATACATAAAACCAGAAACTGGACCTGAGAAGAGGAAGACCCTCCATTCCATTTGTAAAATCTCACTTTTCCTTTTTCTTGTATACAAGTCAATATCTCAAGTGGGCATGTGTTGGGTCGTTACGGATATTGAGGTATACCTTTGGTCTATAATGCAGTAGCTTATACCAATGGAGCCATACAAACACGGTCAAACTAGAAACCTACAAAAATATGGACGAGTGGGCAAAGAGAAGAAGGATAATGATCTGTACGACTTAAATGCTCATCAATTCGCAAGACGCTCGGATATCAATTCAAGTAGCAACTCCTTCCGAAGCTTACTATATTTGGTTAGTTTAAGTCGGCCTGCAATAGTCCTCAGTATAGGTAAACGCAAGTCCCTCAAGGTGCTTATATCAGCAATCCCTGATGCCACAGCCTCATAACTGGAATCACAGATTGAGCAAGACTTCTCAACCGAAAGGTCATCGTTTCTTGCACCATCAATTGTGTCCCCAAGCGAACTAGATAAATCCATATGAACAGATGAATCTTCAGTCCCCAAAAGGTGTGGAAAATTTACACATACCCTTTTCTTGTTCTGTGGCTCTGATAATGAATTCGGGGTATTATCAGTTGCTGCACCATGTTCTGTAGTTTCACCCTTGTCAGCCCGAACTGCTTTCTTTGTGATCTTTCCACTCAAAGACTTGTTTAAACTGGAATTTTGTGGGCCACCTCTGGATTTTCGTTTCTTATTGCTTTCTGAAATAGAAGACGAGCTTGAATTAAGTATCAGTTTGGAGAAACCAGTTTCATGGAGAATTGGTGGATTTGACTTGATATTCCTCTTTCCCTTTTCTTTCTGTGGATTCGATAATAAATTCATGCTGGACCTTTCCTCATCAGCAGAAGTTTCAGTCATCTGAACTTCAACTAGCATAGGTTTTTCTTCATCAGGCTGCAGCTTGGCTGCATTTTTCCCTTCATGATCTTGCATCTCTAGAAGCGAAGTCAATGCACAATTTTCAGTGTCAGTCAGATCAGTTTCTCTCAACTTCACAATTAAAGGAGTTTTCATTTTGCCATTTGTCTTCTGAGGTGACTTCAATGAAACTATGTCGTGAGCTGCAGCGATCTTTGATTCTTTCACACTTCGTTTTTGTGCTGCTTTTGGAGCAAACTCGCAAAATTTTTGCTCTATATCAGAGTTACTGCAATTAGCCTGTTTAAAAGTACCTAGTGCACAATCAGAATTGTTTTTCTTTGCGTTGAGGCCAGCTGCACGTCTCAGAGCTTCTGCACTAACATTTTTTATAATAGCACCCGCAGGCTGCGCAAAGGAAATTGTGCATGAGCAAAAGTAAGGGGCAGGGATGAATTGCAACTCAACATGTGACACTAACATCTATATGCAAAGTATCCATTGCTTCAGATGTGTGCAAACCATAGATTTTATGTGCAATGGCAGCATATTGATGCAAACTGTGAGAAAGAAAAACCTTGTACCTCATCTGTTCTTGGATTATTTCTTCTGCCTTCCAAATTTAAAGATGAACTCGAAGTTTTACTTTTGCCTACAGCTCTAGATTGGAGTTTTGTGGCTTCCTCATTTCCAATTACTCAGATTCGTTACCAAAATTTTCATCTCACTGGAGTGACTAACTGCATTCCTATTAGTACTAGGGCCAAAATCAATGATACTATCAGGCTGTTCATTGCAAGAGGAAAGAAAAAAAAAAGTTACAATCACCTGTAAGAAGCTGGGGAGGAGAATAATCAAGACTCATCAGAAGCCCCCCGCCCCAACAAAAAAAAAAACACATTGCATGTAAATCACCTGACCTACAGATATAACTCAGTTTGCTCAAGTTCTTAGCCAATCATGGCATGGAAGTGCTGTCTATGTCTACTACAAAATCTAAATAATGGTCCAAAACTAAGTGGATGTGCAACATACTGGTACCTTGACTATTTTTCCGAGATCTGTTTTCTTCGCCATAGGCTTCAAAGAACTTGAGATGACAACATCAGGTATAGATATAGAACTGTGTTCTTCAACTTCATTGGTTGCAGTTGAATCTGAATCACCAGGTTTTTCCTTGTAGGAGAGGACAACTGCATTTTCCAAAGTGTATATAGTGGAATTACTCCCACTATTTTCTGTAGGCTGTTCAGTATCAAAGAAAACAGATTACACATATGGATTAGCATTTATATAATATTTAACAGGAATCGACATAATAAGCTATGAGCATGTGTGCATCTGGATAAGTTCACAAATGGTGTTTTGGCTGAGGAGATATACAGAAGCAACTGCATGTTGGTATTAAGGTTCATGCAGGAATAATGAGTGAAATGAACAAGATAGGATCATGGGATTTGAAGCAGCAAATAACTAATCTCTGTTTTTCACTTTACAGTAAATCATGAAACCAGACCACAAATAATCTCTTGCAGACATAAACTCCTCTCCATGTCTGGTTCCAATTGTCATTTCCAAAATGTGTTCTTTTCCATTTAGACAAAAGTTTCTAGGTTACACTGCTGGAGATGTTACAATCTACAAGTTTCCAGAGAAAAATTAGAAAAATCCTTGTTAGAAATCCAAACTGAAACACTGAAAAAGTCATTCTTGAATTAGTTCAATAAGTTACATATACTTCCTATATTCTAGCATGAAGGATATTCTGTAAAATAGCTTAATAGCAAAAAAGAAAAGAAAAGAAAAAAGCATCTCTATATTGTCTTTTCATATACAATGCGTGTTGCATGGCTACCAAGCTCCTATCTGAGAATCATGTGTGCTCCAAAGTTTGGGTAGTTTAATAGAGGCTAAACTCCTAACATGATTACAATGCTGTTGTTTTTTAAGTCGTTAATAGCCCTCCTGGATATGGAGAAACAAGCTCATTCTATTACTTTTGTCCAATTAAGCAACCATTTTTCACTTGCTCACTAGTGAAAAAAGAAAGCTAAAGAATAAATTTGAACTAAAAGTTTCTTCTTCAGATGACAACATGCTCATCATCAGGTTTCCACCTCTGATCAGCAAAACATACATGCAAAAGCTGAAATTTCATCACAATTACTGTTTATGAATTTGAGTAATTAACAAATCCTACCATTGTATTTAGAGAATTTAATCCCATAGACTTTCTCTTATTAAAATATTCACTATTTCCTTGTATGAAAATGTTATAGATTAATCTGTCCTCAACAAGATTCACTCAAATCACATAATATATAAAAGAACAGAGCATAGAAAACTACCTCAACTTTAACTGATTTTAGTCCATGTCTTCCCTTGCATGCAGATTTTGAAGATGAACTTTGGATCAGTTTTTCATCTTTTGGAGCTAACCCATGCTCGCTGGCATCCCTTTTCCCAGTATTTTTTGGACCACAGAAGCTCAGTGATTTCTTCTCATCAGAGAAATCAGGTGCCACTTCTGAAGACTGTGGAGAGAAGTATTTGATATCAGCACTCGTAGGCTGTTCATTGTGAAAACAGAAAACAGGAAGAGACAGCAAATCAGGTCATTGTTAGAAGAAAAATGATGCATCCATGCAAATTATCTGTTCAGTAAGTGGAGAAAAAGGAAACAGCAGTTTGTTACTAATGAATCGTTTGATACTGGAAAGGAACAGTGTTATGGTTGACTGAACTTTGCAGTTTTATTTTCTTTCAAACTCTAGTTACTACAGAACAAAATATTTTCCAAGATGCAGCAACAACAAATACTCATGTTAGGATTTGTAGAAACATGCATTAGTACATGTGGCCACAAGGGAAAGTGTGTGTGTGAGAGAGGAGGGGTTGAAGTTCAGGAGCAAGACAATTTTAAACTGTCTAGAAGCAAAATTGCCGTAATAGAGAGGGATGTACTAGATAAAAACAATAATAACAAAGCAAATGCATGAGCAGACAAGTTACAGCAACTAATTGGAGTTGAAGACAACTCAATGGTTGCAGTGCATCATGGAAAACATTTTATACCCCCCTTCTTTGAACAAAAGACCTTGATTTGAACCAAAAACCACGAGTTTTCACATCTTTCCCTCTGAATTTGCAGAACAATCATGTACATAATTAAAGCACGTGGGTTTAGAGCTTCTGGACCTTAATGACCTTTGAATTGCCAGTTTTCTTCTCTTGAAGATTCAAAGATGGACTTAAAACTGCACCATGTTCTGTTGGAGTAGAACTACAGTCCTTGGTTTTCTCACTTGTAATTGTTTCCAAATTGCAGTTGCTCAACCTTTTCTCCTTGTCCAAATCATTGGTTGTGTGTCGTGGAGCATCTGAGCTTGAACCCAAGACAATGGCATCCTTAAGCTGTTCATTTGAACATAGAAGAATACAAACTATCATATACAACCATTCGAGGTTGAGTTTATAAAAATCACAGACATGAACCTCTCTAAATTGATGCGCACGCAGACTTCATACTAAGGAATCTGATTTGACAAAGTACTAAAATATCCTACTTCCCAAGTGACCAGAGGATGGAAAAAAATTATTGCTTGTCATTTAAACTTGAGAAGTCCAAGCAATGAAGAACCAGCAATCCATCCACGCAACAAACCAAAACCAGTGAAAGTCTCCAAAATTAGCTCAAGCATGTCAATACAGCACGGACATGTTACCTTATCAAATGATGGTAATTTGAAGTAGAAATTGCCGGGTTGTGAAGAATAAACTCATGGGACATATTCATATAAGATGCATAGACAACATATGAATTTGTGTGTTTAGGCTAATTCGAGGTTGTAAAGCATTCCCCTATATCATGATTTGCAAGTTCAAGAGAAAATTGGCAAAATAATTGCTGAGGAATTTTCAAGAGTCAGACCTGCTTATCTCTTTTGCAGATGTAATTTCTGAAAAGGGCCTTCAAAATTTCGTCCAATGTTTCAACAGGTTGTGTATACATTAGTAAACGAACCTCAATATCATTCTTGTCTTTATTCCTCAAATATTTTATTGAGATGTCAAGGAAATCAATCTTTTCTCTCAAAGCATTACAACATACATCAGGCCAGTCTTCATTTTCAACCCAAGCTAGTTCAGTCTGCGAGGATAACAAATCTTGTTCCAGTTCAAGAATCTCTGTATCTGCCTTCTTTATCAAAATCCTCAGGACCCGCACACGGTATTTCTCATTCAAAGCTTCTTCTTCTATCACATCTACAAAAGTTTTTAAACAAATCAACTAAGAAGCATTGCATGCACATATATCTACACGCAACCAGTCAAAATGTTGAAAGGGGCTAGCATTTAGGGAAAAAGTGTGTATGTACAAAACCCATTACCAAAGTAAAAGTCACGCTGGGGATTATCAAAACCGCTTTCTTCTGCCACTGAAGAGGAAAACCATTAAAAAAAATCAACATTAGAATCCAAGATGGAACATTGATTGTACAAAACTATGTTACCTATATCATTTGGTGGACCCCAAAGATCCCAATCCATGAAGTTCCAATGTGGGTTTTACCCTGAAATTCACATAAATAAATCACCACTATTAAGAAATTCACCGAGAAAGTAACAAGTGCATTTTTCAAAGAAAACCCATTATTTATATATTAACTCAAGATTCTAAATTGACTAAATACTAATTAACAAAACAAAAAATCAGCTGCATCATAAAGTAATTAACAATCCGGGACCCAAAAAGGAAAGATTAACAAAAAGATAACCAAAAAATTAAGCAAAATCCACACTCCAATCATTTAACAACAAATAATCTTGCTATAGCACAAAATTAAAGCCCAAAAAGTTAAAGGAAAAAATATTAGCAAACACTAACCAAAATCATAAACCAGAGAAAGTTCAAGAAGGAAAGATAAAATTATAAAACGAAACAAAAACTTGAAAACAGCTTATACTGGACGCCATTAATAATTAACTGCACAAACTAGGGTCTCCTATAAATTTAATGATCCACCAAGACACTTCTTAAATGCTCTGAACTCTAATAAATGACCAAAAATACAATCAAAACTAAAAATAATTAATAAATAAAAAACACAAAATGAGTTAACAAAAAAACTCCAGCATTGCACTTTTAAATAAAAACTCATGTGGAAAATATGCAAGAAACCGCGAGAAAGTGGAGAGTGCATGTCTTTTTTATTTTCTCGGAAACCAAACAGGAGAAATAAAATGACAAGAGGAAATGAAATAAAAATAAACAAAAATAAACCTGTAGAATGTAATGTTGCTGTTAAACGAGTTAATCGAGAATGATCATCACTGACAGATTATTAATATTCCTTTAGGGTCTTTAAGATCTCGAGATGAGTGAGTGATCAGTGAGTAAGAAATAGAGCAAAAAGAAAGCGTGTTCAGTGAGTAAAGAGAGACTAAAGAGAGACGAACAGGTTAAAATGGCAAATATAATATCTTTAAAGGGTAGAATGGGAAATATGCGTACCTGCATTGTCGGGAAAGTGATGGCGAATTTGTGTACGTTATTTTTTTACCCGTGGGGACCACTAAGAATGTGAAATTAAAGTCCTGTAACTTTGATTTTGTTACAATATGCATACTTCTGTCTAATTTTTAAAACATTTATTTTATAAAAAATAATTGATTTAAAGTTCTAATTTACATCATCATTTAATTATTTTAACCATCCCCTTGTCAATCATTAAAAAATATATTTTATTTATGATATTTTTCATTATAAAAGTTTTTATAATCAAAACAAACATACCTTTAGAAATATAATTGGACTGACCTAGGTAAAAACGATTTGCATTACCATAATTGAAATTCAATTCATATTCTTATAGTACGAGGATCAATTTGATGAATAGAGCATAGAACAGGGATGAAAATGCAATCTTGTCCATAATGGTGGAGCCTAGAATGAGCTGACGTCCTTTTCCATCCGGACTCCTTTTGACTCCACTGCACTCCAAATGTCAGACTTCTCTGGCCGTCCATTTCTCGAGATTTCAAAAATGATGAAACGGATGGTTGGGAGTATCGTTAACTGATCACATGGACCCACGAAAAATGAAAAGGAGTTTTTATTACCTTGTAACCGCCACTTTGATGGACCCCACAGAAGCTGATTGTATTGAGATAGGGTGTTTTAGAATTCTATCATAGTGAGATAATTTTTTTTGGAAAGTAACACAAGTTATACAAATATTTGGAAAATAGCATAAAAATAATCGTGGTTCAGAATAATAGTTGAATATAACTATTATTATTTTAAAATTATATCTTGATTTGATTAATATGCATAAAAAATTAGTTTAAAATTTTATAAAAAATTAACAATTCAAAAATAAAATTCAAAATCTAATGATGAAACACAGATGAGTTACTAAAAACGTAATAAAACTCTATTTTTTATATATTTAATATTTTTATAAAAATCTCGTCTAAGTGATCCCAACCATACCTTTAAAGATCATCAATTATGATTATAATTTGTTAAGAGATTTGTTTGAGGGTTAATTTATGATTAATTATAATTTTATTTTGTATTTTTTTAAGGTTTTGTTAAAATCATTTTATTAAAAATTTTCAAACAATACGGTGTGTGTAAAAAATAAAACCCTAGTATATTCTCATTGGCCTATTTTTTCTTTTTATTTTTTTCTTTTCTCATTTCTCACTCCTATCAAGTCACCTTATCTCCTTTTTTTTTCTTGATTATTAAGTTTAAATTTCTTCTTTTAATCATTTAATCTTTATAGAATTTTGAATTAACTTTTGTTTAGGTTAATTAATTTGTAAAAAACAAATAATCTTGAAACATGATTAAACAACTGCATTTCAAATAGCAGCTATATACAAAAATATATTATGATACGTTATCCCTATTTTAAATAACAATTATATATAAAAATGATATTTTTAAATATAATTGTATTTAAATTATACTATTTTTAAAATATTTTTTTAACGTCGATTATTTTCCCAGAACTTTTAAGAAACTATATTAGTTCTTTTAAAAGTCCATCGAGATCGGAGGTGTGCCTGCTTTCTTTGTTTTTTTTTTATCTTTCTCCAATGCTTACAGTTGCATACCGAAGACGAACCCAATAATTTATTTTCAATTGTAATTGCATTGTGCTATATATTAAGCAATACTCTAATTGCATTGTAGCTTTCCCATGTGTTCTATGCATCAGTGATTGAATTTTTTTTTTTTCATGCCTTTCACTTTACTCATTATTAATATAATAATAATAATAATAATAATTATTATATTATATTATTTAACTGTCTTCTTTTTTTTTTAATTTTTTTTGTTTTTTTAATGAATTTTTTTGTTTGATTTAGTTTGTTAATGTTAAATTTTTTTTATTTAGTTATCAAACTGTCATGATACGGATCCTAAGTTTTATGGGTTAACCTGATTTGACGAGTTAACCCGGATTTTTTTTAATTAATTTTTTTCATTTAGTTTAGTTTGTTGATGTTAAATTTCTTTCTATTTAATTATCAGACTTTCATAACACATATCTTGGGCTTGATGGATTAACTTGGTTTGATGGGTTAACCCAGTTAATTCTAGGTAAACCTGTCAATTTTTTTTTTATTTAGTTATCAAACTTTCATGACACGAATCCCAGATTTGACGGGTTAACCGGGTTGAAGTGTTAACCCAGTTAATTCTAGGTAAACCTGTCAATTTTTTTTTATTTAGTTATCAAACTTTCATGACACGAATCCCAGATTTGACGGGTTAACCGGGTTGAAGTGTTAACCCAGTTAATTTTGATTTTTTTTTTCTTCATTAGTTTTTTTTTGTTTTTTTTTTTTTAATTAATCTATTTAATTATCACACTTTTATGACATGACCTTGCAGCCAGACTTACATCTAAGGTTGTTGGATCTAGTATTGCAGCTAAACCCACTTAAACTTGGGTTATACAAGTTTAACGTTATTATTAATATTATAAATATTACTATTAGGTTAGACGTTGCAGTCAAACCCAAGACTCCTATCACTTTTAAATCTTAATTTTTTTTATAATTTTTATATAAAAAAATATGATCCACGGCATCACATGGGTCATATAAATAATATATATATATATATAAAGCACGGAAGTATGTCTTAAAATCATGAAATCTGATAAAGATTTAAGGTTAACACTTTTATCAAATATGCTGCTGAAGGACCAAGATTTAAGGTTAAATATGATTTTTATTTGAAAAGTAGTGATGACCTATACAATATCTGTTTGACTGTGTTCGTTGGTTAGGACTCATCATTCCCTTCATTATTTATTGATTTAAATGACTTACTACATTGAATAATTATTATTATTTTATTAATATAAATATTAAAGTTAATTTACATGTATTTTAATTAATTTTATAAATTTAAAAGTTAATTATTATATAAATCTCTGATAATTTTAAAATTTATTAAATTTAAATTAATAATTTTTAAAAAATAAATTTAAAATTTAACTAGTTAAATTATAACCATTTCAAGATTAATTAATTATTTAAACATGTCTTGTAATGGTTAAATTAATTTTATATCAGCTGTTATGAAACTTACAGTACTTTCCTCAAACCCTTGATATACCCATCACGTCTAATCATATTTATGGAGGAAAAAACCGTGTTTTATACTCTCTTTTTCAATCATGGAGTTTTTTAATTTGTTGTTGGTGACCTTAAAAAATAATGTTAGTAATAAAGAACTCTAAAATTACATAAGAATAGATTAGTAACTAGTAATTCTAAAAAACTTAATGATTTAAATTCTTACAAAAAATTTATTTTTTAGGCAAAATTATATTATCTTATTCATTTATTTATTTCATGATAACATTTTGTATTATCAAAAAATAATTATTGATATTACTATATATAAAAAAATCTCTCATTTTGTTTGAAAACTATGGCATTGTCTGATAATTTTTAAAATACTACTTTAATAATTTTATTTGAAGAATATTTTATTCTAAAATGTAATATATATATATATATATATTAAATTAAGTTGTTTAAAGGCTTGATGATGAATTGCACTGGCCAATAATCAAATTAGTATTTGCATGCTAAATGGTCGAAACGGCATGCATGTTGCTGCCAATGCTCCGAATCCAGGCATGTTATCGATCGATACTATTCCACAGGATGCATGTTTTAGCAATGCACGCTGTAATTTGCACGTTACAGACTGTTTATTTTTGTATTTAAAAGTTTTTTTTTAAAAAAAAATTATTTTATTTTATTTATTTATTATTTTAAATTAATATTTTTTAATATTTTCAGATTGTGTTGATATACTAATATCAGAAATAATTTTTTCAAGAAACGATATTATTATTTTTTATTAATGTAGGTGTTCGGGTTAGTTTACGCATATCTCAACTAATTCCATAGACCTTAAAATTAACAATCATATAAAAAACTATAAGAGTAGAAGTAATAAACTCCTTGATCCCAATGGTAACTATGGTTATTATTTGTAAAGAAGCGAAGAACTATATATATATATATTAGCCTTCCTGTCTTTGTGGTTTAAAGGAACATCGTTCCTTTCACTATATATTATGTAATAATTAATATGTGTGATTATGGTGGTTAAATTAATTAATCTATAATCTGGTATTAAACTACTTGTATCTCAAATAGATGTTAATGGGTTATTGTTAACCTAACAAATTGATTTCCACACTCTCTCGTCTCGTCTAGAGCTACTTCTGCAGTACTATTTTGTCTGTGGCCATACAACTTTATTTGCAACTCTCTTTTGCTTCATTAATTAACTACCGATGTCTGGAACTCTATCACTGTCTGTGACACGTTTGCTTCTAACACCAACCCATGAACACACAGGCATGCATGCAGAAGGTGCGTGAGCGATCGAAGAACTGCAAAGCAAGGTCTTCACTCTCCAGTTCGTATGAATTTTGGATTTCTAAGCAAATAAGGCGAGAGAGAAGGGAGAGATGAGGCACATCTTAGAGGCCATTGAAGCAGGAGGAGGCACATGATTCAAGTGATATTTACTTTATTAGAGCTAATTAAGCATTTTCTTGTTCATGTGCTTGATATTGTAGGAATGATGTGCACACGAGGAAAACCCTCCTTGGGGATTTACTGTGAGGGAGAAGACAACAACTATTAAAAAAATAATTTAACTAAAAAAATTAATGACAATATTATTTCTCTTAATATGAAGATGACAATACACGTGATCAATCAGGTTGATCCAAGTTAATCTATCAAATCCACGATCAAAGTTAAGATATCATTATAACTTATTGGAAAGAAGATTGGAACAAATTATTAAATTCAATTCTCAATCAACCTAATATTAAGGGATGAAATTAAAAAAATAAATTAAAAAAGACCAAAAAAAACTTGAGTCAATCCAATAACCCAATAAAGTCATGACCTACGTCATGAGACCTAGGTTACCCCATAAAAATAAATTATGAAACTCAATTCTCAATAACTCAACATTGAAGAATAAAATTGAGAAGAAAAAATCCTAGGTAAACTTGAGTTAACCCGTTACCTGAATCATGAAACTAGGATAACACCATAAAAAACAAATATAAAATATAATCCTGAATAAACATAGTAAAAAGAGAGTAGATAACACCAATCTACTCATAGTAAAAAGAGAGTTGAATACCAAGTCTTAACTACGAGTAGATTGGATGACATTTCTGTAACTTCACATCCTAGGTGAAAATATTCTAAATTTGGTCTCTATTGATATGAAAGATTGAAATAGTATGTCTTTAGTTTATTTAACCATTTTTATTTTAAAAAAATAAAATTAGAGGAATAAAAATGCTCCTAATTTTATTAGGCATTAAAGTGTCGTTTGGTATAATGGCTGCGGGTGAAATTCACCCCACGACCAAAAATATTATTATTTGGTAATGCTCCAGAAACAATCTTTTACTGGTAAGGCCTACTACCTAATGTGGTTGTGGTATTCAACAATAGAATGATTCATACCACTATAAACTAAACTCATTTCTAGCCAAATTTGCCAACAAGATGGGAGGATGTCTTACAATATTCCATCTATGTTCTTTCTAGATTCGATTTTACAATAGAATAGTTCGATATTAAAAATTATGGGACATCGAATTCTCCATGTTTTGCACCTTCCATTCTGAAAAATTCCACACCACGCACACACTCTCACTATCCCACGTATCCCACCTCACAATACAAAAGGACAAAACCCACCTCACCGAATTAAAAAAAACAGAAGCACACTGAAAACAGAAGACAAAACACCCAAAACTGCCAATGATGAAGCTCAAATGAGATACACAGATCAGCCTTTACACAGAACTAAGCAAAACCCAACAATGTCATCATCTAAGAAACAAGCCCTTTTCATAGCTAGTCTTGTAATCCTCTGGTACTCATCAAACATTGGTGTTTTGCTTCTAAACAAGCTCTTATTATCAAACTATGGCTTTAGATTTCCAATCTTTCTCACAATGTGCCACATGTCAGCTTGCGCTGTACTTAGTTACTTATCCATTGTTTTCTTCAAGATTGTGCCTTTGCAAGTTGTTAAATCTAAACCCCAGTTGTTAAAGATTGCAACTTTGAGTGTTGTGTTTTGTGGGTCTGTTGTTGGTGGAAATATTTCTTTGAGGTACTTGCCTGTGTCGTTTAACCAGGCTGTTGGGGCCACTACACCTTTTTTTACGGCTGTTTTTGCTTACTTGATGACTTTCAAGAGGGAAGCTTGGGTTACTTATGGCGCTCTTGTGCCTGTTGTTGTTGGTGTGATTATTGCCAGTGGAGTAAGTTCTATTCTTTGGATCTTCAATTGGTTTTAGAATTATGGACTTTTTTTTGGTTTCAAGGTTGATCTGAAACTTTTTTCTTTTTCTTTTTATTTTGAGTCTTGAGATTGATTTTTGTCTTGTAAGCAATGGCAATTGATAATGATAATGCAGATCTAGGATCTTGTTTATTCGTGTTCGTGTGTGATAATCTATGCTTGTTTTTGTGCTGAGTATATGTTCTGATCTCAGATGTCACATGTGATAAGCAGATCTTGTTCTTTCCCTTTTTTCTTGGGTTAGAAAATGGTGGGTCATAAAGCCAAAGTGCATTTCTTAGAAGTGCAATTACTTTCTGGACTATGTAAGTTTGTAACTGCAAGAATACTGATTTTCGTTGGCACAAATCCGAAACGTACAATGGTTACATTGATTGGTGGTTTTCACGTGAATCTCTGTGAGAGCAACCCAGTTTCTGCTGAAGCAATAGGAGATTCAGCTGCTGATGGTTTTATGTATCTAGCTAACCTTCTTATTACCGTATAAAATACTATAATGGTCACCTACATGCTGTGGTTCGTCAAGGATTCAATTTCTTGTTTATGACGTCGCATTCTTTGCCTTTCTGGGCTTTATTTCTTAAGTTATCTCTATTTGCTAGATTGAGTGTGACGTTAATTTCTTCTGTTAGCTCCAAATTCCAGTGAAGCTCTAAGCTTTAAAATCTTCTGTTGATGACAGGGTGAGCCAGGTTTTCACTTGTTTGGCTTCATTATGTGCATAAGTGCGACTGCTGCAAGGGCATTCAAGTCTGTTCTTCAGGGCATCCTGCTTTCTTCTGAAGGGTAATGCTTCATTTGTCTGGTCATATTCAAGGAATGCCTTTTATTTTATTTTCTTTTTTCTTTCTAATTCAAGGTGGATGAAAACAAAACGGTAAGCTGTTCCTCTTATAGTATCATCAGTTTATTTTTAATATATCTATGTTGTTCTTAATCTTCATCGCTTGGTCAAGGGGAGATAGATTAGAAAGAGAAGTATTTATCAAAATATTTTGATTGTTTGGTTGTTGGTTGATCTTGAAGCACCTTTTCTTCTATTTTCCAACCTGGGTCAATGTTGCTAAGTCACACGTACATATGGCAACCTGACTTGTCCAACTCTTTTTTCTTGCAGAGAAAAGTTGAACTCAATGAATTTGCTATTGTACATGTCCCCAATTGCTGTTTTGGTATTATTACCTGCAGCACTTATAATGGAGCCGAATGTCTTGGATGTCACTTTAGAACTTGGAAGGAAACACAAGTATATGTGGCTGCTACTTCTCCTTAATTCAACAATGGCCTACTCAGCTAACTTGACAAACTTCTTGGTTACCAAACATACAAGTCCGCTGACACTCCAGGTTTGGAATTGTTTGGCATTTTCGTATGTTCTTTTTTGTTAATTATTGGCATGGATTTCATGGTATATTGCCCATTGCTGGAATAATTTACCGTGAATCTTATTCGGCAATGATACCGATGTGTAGTCTCTGCCAATCATTGCTCTACTTGTCATCTTCAATATTTTGAATTACGCAAACTTGTCAAATTCTTATCAACATATTTGTTTCATAGATTTATTGACATTGCTATATGATTTAAGACACCAGAGAAATTGAAATGGCCGTGTCTCTCCATGTTAAAATCATCTTCCTGCAGTTTCATTTGGTCTTTTTGCCCAGGCTTCTGCATACTCTCTCGTAGTACTACTAAAATGCTTATTGCCTTCTATAGTTGAAACAGAATGACCCTTGTCTTGGTTATAATTTTAGAACATTTGCTCGTGTTAGGAAACCATTTTTTGGTTGTCAAGTTAGTAGAAATCAACCACAGAAAAGAAATCACAGTCATTTGTAATTTGGTCAGTTTGCATCTCTTCTGAACCTTTTGCTTTTTCCTCTGGAATGCTGCAATCAGGTGTTAGGCAATGCAAAGGGTGCTGTGGCTGTTGTTATCTCAATATTTATCTTCAGGAATCCTGTTACATTTGTGGGCATCGCCGGATATTCGATGACTGTTCTCGGGGTGGTTGCTTATGGAGAAGCAAAGAGAAGATTTAGATGAGTTATTATTCTGTAATCTTAAGGGCTACTAAAATTATTTTATTCATAGAGATGCATTATTGTGTGTATTTATGATGCTTACAAAGCATTAACACCGTTATATTCGATTGTGTCCTCATTTGTTTGGTAAGAAAATTGATGCACGAGTTTTTTTTTTTAAATAAATACTTTTTAGTTAAATTTAAAACCTTTTTTTATTTTATTTTTTATAATATCAAATAACTTTTTAGCAAGTAAAGATATGAGAAAATAAAAAATAAATATTTGGGATCTTGTTTTCAAGATTTTTTATTTATAACAAATCCTTTTATTCTTTACTTTTATTTACGACTTCTATTCCTTATTGTTGAATAATCATGCCCTTGAAAGTTTGTAGAAAAGGATGCAACAAACCTGTTATTTTTCGCTCCTTTTTGTGTCAGTAATTGTGTTCACCCAACCTAGTTTTTTCCTCGAGCGATGGAAGAGGAGGAAGAATTGGAAGGCAGGTAGGCATTCCAGGTTGGATCTGTGATGCATGGGACCTCAACCTTCTGTTCTTCCAAGTGACATTTCCCAAGGGATTATAAACTCAAGCAACGATGTTCAATAATTTCCAAGCCAAATGATATTGAAGTAAAAAGATATGAAATCAGAAAAGCTAGGAGCACCCTGGAGTTTTTTCAAGTGAATATGCCGTTAATGTATTTGCAGTAAGGCGATTCCATCCCATCACTTTACCCAAAAGGAGGAAAACAATTCAAAAGACCTGTCACTGTCCTACATGTTAAGTAGTCATGGATTTTTTTAGTTACAAAAAAAAAAAAAAGGAAGGAAGAATTCCTTTTTAAGCTTGGTCCGGACCAGATGGGAGAGCATCATAACCATCATGCTGCTGCTGCTTGGGATTCCCTCTTTCAACAGGAATGCACTTCAGGACAACGGCAACGGGCATGCTAACAGCTCCGATTAAAACGCAGAACAGCCACATTTGCCAGCTCAAGGGCACTGTGCTTGCAAGAGTTCCCAGGAACTCGACTATGATTACTTGGAATACGACTGTTATAACCATAACACCTGTGAATATCCAGCTGCTGAACATGCCCCGGAAGACGTTTATCTTCTCTATATCACGACTGTTTATTTCATTAAACACCTGAGAGTGAAACAGATGTGAATCAACATTGAGTTCGACAATGAATCTGAGGATTCATCATATATCACGCAAGTTTAGTCCAACCAAGATCCTATGCACTAGGAGTTTTTTTTTTTTTTTAACATAATGGACTTGTAGATAAATGCATGAATGCCCTCAAAGAAAATTAAATACAAGAAATATCAGGAGATACTGTAATATGAAATCATTGATAGATTGACTGGAAATGAAAACATTGGCTTCCAGGAACAGAAATGTAAATATACTCAGCATAACATGGTTTCGCTCTCTAACCCCGGAAAAAAAAAGAGAGAGATTGGTTCACTCTAAAAAATAAGCGGCTAGTTTACAGTGGTTTATTGATCATTTTACAGTCAAACAATAAATATATTGAAAAAAAATTGAGCAGGTATAAAATTGAAGTAATTCCAATATGGAGAAAGAAGAATGCACAACGAAACTAGAAGGCTCAATCCAGTAACTCCATACCTGGCAAAACACGAAAGTGTTGAATATCACAGTATTGAGCATAGTGGTAGCATCTGTGCCACTAAGTCCTAAAAGACGCTTCCCATCAAATTGGAGAACTGCAAGGATGACCAGCTGATAGATACTCTGACCAAATATATTCCTCCACATGGTCTTTGTAATGAAGCTTGCACCCCTCCCTACAGGTGCCCTTTTCATCAGCCCATCATTTGGAGGTTCTGTAGCAAGCGCCAATGCCCCAAGTGTGTCCATAATCATGTTAACCCAAAGCAACTGCACAGCTGTCAGGGGAGCAGATCCTGAAAATTGAAGAAAAAGAGGAAAACAACGTAATATTTAGCAGTCATAATGATGTTTAAGAGATGAAAAGGCCTAAAGTCACCAACCACCGCACCTGTGATGCATGCAGAGGCAAAATTAATTACAAGAGCAACAACGTTAACTGTTAGCTGGAATTGCACAAACTTTTGAATGTTTATGTAGACTGCACGACCCCATTTAGCAACATTTAAAATGGTCCTAAAATTGTCATCCATTATGATGACATCAGCACTTTCTTTTGCAACCTGCACATGTCATGAAAACACGAAGAGACTGTGTTTAGCAGAATATCAAATAGCGTCGGTGCAATTCCAATTTCAGGGAATGAATGAGAAATGAAAGTTTAATTGTTTGAAACATCTGACAAACATCTTGACAAACCCTACCCAATTCTAGTTTGTGCTGAGTGCATGAAGAGCATGTTACCATACAGAACTATGCACCAGCACTGTAAATAGCAGGATACACTTCAAGAACATAATATGATGATATTTTTAATGAACCTAGTTTTCAATCTTAGTGGCTCTTGTGCAGAACCAATCAATATATGATAAGGAGATCTCTTATCATGCTTCAACTGCAGATGTCAGAATTAAAGCAGACAAATCGTTTCTCTTAAAAAAATGATGTCAAGATTGCTAACTAGAAGCAATAATGGCTTCAAAATCCGTTGGATTACAAAAGAGAGGAGTTCAATGTCAAGGAACTAAATTTCTTGAAGAGTAAAGAAGAAAAGGAAGAAAAAGGTAGACACTCGAGACAACTTCACTTAAGTTTGAAAATGAGGCTGGTAAAGTACTCTTTAAGCTGCATGGTTACAAGGAAAACAGATACGCTTAAAGAAAAACAATTATGTTTACACTCTTTCAGACTAATTAAAGGTGATTGGAACTAGTAACGTAGACTAGAATCAACAAATTTGCTTTTACACGATTTTCAGTTTTGCCAAAGGTAGAGAAGAACTTAACCTCCAACACAGCTCAATGAAACTATGGGGTTACGAAAACATAAAAGAAGACAGGTTAGATGAAAGAGCTGAGTGTTTAGTTGGTTAAATGAGATCTTCTGGTGAAGGCAGATTGAGGGATGAACCTCAATTATGGTTTTCAACAAACGCCCCAAAACAAGTAGAAGTTTTGAATAGAAATTTATTTCACAAATCAGTCCTACCAGAAGCTAATCATGTTTCTTTTTCTTTGACAGAATAAGGACAGAAAACACCAAGCTATAATAGGAAGGAAGAATGAAAATAAAAAATTCTCATCTTTATACGAGTCCATTCCATATGAAAACTATGCAATATTTTTTCTTGGGTTTAAAATCTAAGACTCGTGTTTCAAGAAAATTTAGGATGATACATGTCAGATATACAATGTGCTGCAAAACACAATTGAAAAGGGCAACATTAAAGTTTATTATATAAGCAAAGAATAATGGTAAAGACACCAGAACTTTCACTAACTGATGTGGAAGCCTGTGAGTAAGTAATTGATGTGGAGGCTTGTGAGCAAGCATTGTTATTGCTTGCAAGCAAATATGAAAACAGAAGGAAAATATTGTGTGAATAAGAAAAGTGTGATTGGATAAAAAAACAGAACCAGAAAGGGGGAGCAGAAGCGGACAAAAATAATTATGGCATGAATGAAAATAACTAATAGGAAGTGAAACTAGCAAAAGAAGAAGAATACATTTCTAAACTCGTCAGAATCAGTGATATGACAAAAAAAATTACAGGAAGACAGACCTCTGTTCCTGCTATGCCCATAGAAAGTCCAATGTCAGCCTCATGCAATGCGGGAGCATCATTGGTCCCATCACCAGTTACTGCTACCACCTCTTTGAACATATTCCTCAAATTGGTTACCAAGGTGTGCTTATCCAAAGGCAAAGACCGAGCCATTACCTGTTTCCCAGAAAAGCAACGAACACAGTTATGCATTGTAGAATGGATGTGCCTAAAGTGTTAAATTTTACAACGCAGTCATTCCAAAACCTGAATTTTGGGAATGTTTTCCCTCATCTGCTGAGGATTCATGATACGAAACTCGGGTCCTTCTATGGCCACACCACCCTCAGTAAGTATTCCGCATTCCTTGGCTATAGCTTTGGCCGTATTTATATTATCACCGGTTACCATACGAACAGTTATGCCAGCTGCAAGACAAGTCTGAACAGCATCCTTGACACCAGGACGCACTGGATCCTTGATTCCAACAACTGTTACCAACGTGTAGCCAAAATCAGGGATGCTGCCTTCATAAGCAGGGTCATCTAGATCTTTAAAAGCCAAGCATAGAGTTCTCAGAGCTTCAGAGGCAAAGCCATTTATAACATCTGATATGCTCAATATCTGTTCTTCAGAAAGAAGAACTGATTTTCCACTGTCATCAAGAAACTTGTCACACATTTTTAATACGATTTCTGATGCACCTTTGCAGAAAGCTCGTCGCTCCCCACTAGGAAGTGCCACTAGCACGGACATCTTCTTCCTCACAGAATTGAAAGGCTCAACCTTCATTATCTGAAAATCTTTGCCTTGTGCATCAAAGTCACCGCCCAAAAGCAAGCCAAATTCAAACAGAGCTTTCTCTGTCGGTGTTCCTAAAATCTTGTTCTTTCCATTTTCATCTTTACTTGTTTCACAAGCAGTATTTTGAAATATAACCTGAAACAGGAGGCTTAATACACCTTCAGATATTCCCATCTCTAAAATGCCTTCACTGTGTCTGCTTTTAATAACTTCAGTTTTTCCACATATCCATATCTTATCAACTACCATACAATTTGTGGTTAACGTCCCTGTCTTATCTGTGCAAATGCAAGTAGCAGAACCCATTGTCTCACAAGCAGAGAGATGCCTGACAAGTGCCTTCTCATTCATTAGTTTCTTCATTGCAAAGGCAAGACTCAAAGTCACTGCCAATGGTAATCCTTCAGGAACAGCAACTACGATTATTGTTACTGCAATAGCAAAGTAGTTAAGAAGTGTCATCGCATCACTTGAAGACCAATCTGTGAACTCATTACGAAGCGCCTTTTCCACCAGAAACCTCACAGTTAACACCAAAAATGTAAGCACAGCAAAAGCCAAACCGATCTTTCCAATAACAGTAGCAACCCCATTCAACTTCACCTGAAGTGGGGTCTCATCTTCTCCACCCTCACTAAGAGTTTCCATCAGCTTTCCCCATTCAGTCCTCATACCAACTGCAGTCACTATCATCTTTCCTGACCCATCCTGCACTTTAGTTCCTGAAAGAAGTAAAGGTTTATTTTCATATACATTCACTGGTTCACTCTCCCCTGATAAGCTTGACTCATCAATCACCAAGCTGTATCCTGACATGTAAATCCCATCAGCTGGAACTATGTCTCCAATAGATAATTGGACCACATCTCCAACAACCAAGTCATAAATGGAGATTTCTTGTTTTCGTCCATCTCTTGTCACCTGAATATTAATCTTTTTCTTTTCCCTGTCCAGGTCCCTAAATTGTAAGGATTGGTTGTAATCACTTGCAGCAGTAACCATGACTACCAAGAATACACTAAGTATGATTCCCAATCCATCATACATGCCCTTTGGCCACCCTTCAGTAGCAATTCCTACACCTATAGAAACCAAAGCACATATCATAAGGATAATCAATGTCAAGTCTTGCATTGCTTCCCACACAAACATTAAAAAGCTTCGAGGAGGTTTCTCTATGTAACGGTTGCATCCATAAATCTTTTGTCTGGTAGATACATCACTAGTGCGAACACCTTCTTCGAATGAGACAGAGACTTTCTCTGCAATCCCATAAACTCCACCATTTTTTTTCAAACCCTTCATACCATGCTCACGAACAATGGATGCAAGTTCATCTGGATCAATTCCAAAACCTGCTTCTTTAACCTCATCTGAAATTCTGTATTCAGATTGACCAGAAGCATTTTCAGCTGCAGCTCCAGCTGTCAAACAAAAACGAAGAGAGAAAAGGGTAAATATTTATTTGATGTAAACAATTTAAGACTCAAATTTAGTCTACATGGAGGTCGTAGCTCCAAGCAATATACCATCAAGGAACTGCAGAGCTGCTCTTTTGACATAAAGAGCAATTCGTATCTTTTCCTGATTGAGAGAGATAAAAAAAAGTTAGTGATGATCAGCCATTTACAGCTGTAAAAGATAGGGAACTTCACAAATTAAGTGCTACCTCAAACCATCTTAGCAATATTCAATGCAGCAAGCTTTATTTCATGGTTATGATACATGCAATATTTCAAATGAACCCAAAATCCATCTTCTAAATGGGTAATGAACTCCCTTCAAATGAAAGACATGTTCATGTTCTCACCATTTGTGATTAAAAGAAGTTCATAATGTTAACGAGTCTTCAAGGAGATAATATTATGTTTGTCAGCCACAATGGTGGTCATTAGATGCTAACTAGATGAAACGATCATAATTGAAATTAATCCACTCAACTAACTGGTAATTGACATCAACACACTCAACTAACTGGCCAGTAAGCAAGAGTTCACACAAGATTATTGAGAAATGCTGGGGAAGGTTTAGAAATAATTAAGTGGATGTAAGCAGAAGGTACGAATTCCTACAATGACACTTATTTCCAATTGCCAAAACTCCTGCCATGTCATTCTTATCTACATGCTAGAAACTTAGCTAGAATCAAACATGTATCCGACGAATGATCCAATGATTCTGAAAGGGTAAAAGGAGTAAAGAGCACATTTCATGACGTTGTTGATGGGTTCAATAGAGTATGTGTAAGTATAATTTAATGGAAAAGGGATGAAGCTATGCATTAAACTAGGATTGCATAACAATCTCATTTAAACCTACTAAAAAAAATATATTTAAAAAGCGAACAATTGACTCTGACATCTCTTTAGATCGGTACATGTTTTACTACTATTTTAGTTTACGACTGCACCCTTGGATGCGTTTTAATAAAATATTATCTACACATTAGGAATAAAAGGATGCTTCTTGTTTTACTGCTACAGGTTAACTCCTTTAAATAAAGACCAGATAAAAAGGAGATCATGCGGTGTTTTATTTTGGAGGCAAGATGGTCAGTGGACATTTTATGTGCGCCTTCGTTAAGATAAAAGAATGACCATTTCATGAGGGTCTCTCTCTGTCCATTTTCAGAAGGGTTTTACTAAAAAAAGAGTGTGCTTAAAATCGACAGACAACCATTTGATCTACTTTCAGAATTTTAAAGAGCTATTTCATCGTTGATGATGTAAACTAATTACAAACTATAAATTAAAAACAGTTATGTGACCTATGCTTCACCATGAGTCAGATAATTTTATTTCCTATAAAAAATTATATATAAAAGTTTTTTCAACATGTTTATGTAATTTAAAAAATTTAAATTCAAATAATTTTTTTTAAAAAATATATATATAATTAAATAAATCAAGAACCATGTATGCTGATTAATAAATAAAAAATCAATAACAATACACAAAAATAAAACTTAAAAAAAAAAAAATAATAAATGTAGATCAAGACATTTAATCTTGAAAGACTGGATATTTGCCCGGTAATGTTTGCTAAATTTATTTATTAAAATAATTTTTTATTCAAGCAAACAATAATAAAAATAAACACAACTTAAATTGTTTGACTAAAATAAAAAGGAAAAAATACAACATGCAATGCTACACATATTAGAAATATTATCTTGAAAAAAAACTTGATTTTCAAAAATAAAATTCATCCATACAAAAGATTAAAAAAAAATAGTTAGGCCTCTACCTTTTTTTGCTGCAACTGGGCTGGATGACAAGTAGTCTGTCTCAAATTGTTTTGGAAAAAAACAAACAACGCATCGTCTAATTTGTCCAAATTTCAGCCACTATGGTGGCCGAAAAATCAGGGTTTTAGTTTTTTTGACAAAAAACTTATTTTTCAACCTATTTTTGTCTCACAGCACCTATAAAACACCTTAAGAACTGTGATAAACCTACCCATGACCTTAAAAAACCGTCTCAAAAACAAAAATCAACTCGAAACTAAAAATCAACCCGAGATCAAATCTATTTTTCACGAACTTTAAAGGTAAAAAAAATATCTAACATCTCCCTTCATAAAATGAAACCATTTGACATAAATGTTGTTTGTTTTGGTTGCCTAAATTGGTATCCACCGCATGTTTCTCACTACTACCGAAATCTAGCGACCTCACTTCTGTCTCGGACTAAAAAATAACAAAAATAAACTTTGTACCAAAATTGAATTTGAAAAATATTAATGTATCAAAATTATATAATTCACGTTATTTTTGAAGTTTGAGGACCAAATGTATTTTTTTTCGAAACGTATGGCACATCACTTATGTTTGACGTCTCTTTCATTTCAATCCCTCTTCTTTTAATCCCAGAATTTCATGAGAAATCAAAATACATTGGTCTTTAATTAAAACTAAATCCATTCATTAAGTTCTTGGTGAAAAGCCCAGAACTTTTAGATTTATACTTAATAAAGTGATAACAGAACACAATGGTGATAATAATTTATCAAAATTCCTGCAAGCCGTGTCTATACCGTGCTTACAATATTCTATCACAATATAAGGTATGGTGATAATATTTTATCAAGATTCTTGCAAGCCGTGTCTATACCGCGTTCACAGTATTCTATCACAGTATAATATAATAGATACTAGATGTCATATCCAGTTAGTGAGCTCAGGACACGACAATCTTAACTGCTAAAATCAGTTTAAAATTGTTGAAGACCGGCATTGAATTATTAAAAAGACAGAAGATTCGAGGCAACAAATGGCAAACAATTTCAAACGAAGACAACATCAAGTGGGGCAAACACTATGAGAGGATTAGATTGAGATGCACATTATTTTACTTCTTAAGCGATTCAAATAAGCCATCGTCATCATGAAAACTTTTAAATAAAAATAGGTGCCCTTTTGGGTAAGATTACATTTATAGAGAAAAGGCTGCAAAGGAAATGTCGAGGAAACTTCGTGCCTTGCCATTATTGAATAAAAAAGTCAATAATTAATGTCTGAATGGACCACCAAGAGAAAGGACAAAAAGGAAAAAGTATTTATAGAGAAAAAAAGATGCTTTTGTTACTAAAAGAAAAGATGAAAAGAAAAACCCTAATGGCACTCCGTGTATCCGCCAGGAAAGCAGAACTTTAAGCGTGTTTTTGTAACTCTAATAGTTATTATGATTTAAAGTATTTTTTTTGTTTAAAAAAATATTAATTTTTTTTTTTAATATTAATACGTTAAAATAATTTAAAAATACAAAAAAAAAATCAAATTTTCTAAAAACGCGGTTTCTTTGGGCTTTCCCAAAGACACCCTATCTCAAGAATACACGTCGTCATGTCGAGGACAGATAACAGTCCACGTCGAAGCAACTCATTGGCCAAAAAATTCCAGCCTGTGCAAGTGGGACCCACCCACTTGCAGTACATTAACGGCCAGTACGAATATCAAAAGAGCAACGGTTGAATTTCCGTTTGTTTACATTAACAAAATCTTAGCACTAAACCCTAAGCTCCCTGTTTGTTTTCCGAGAAATTAAAATCAGCTACTCTTCCTTTCCTACTGGAAAAGGACAGTTAAAAAAAAACGTAAAAATTTGTAGCTTTTAATAGCTGGAATTCCTTACTGAAAAAGAATTCAAAGTAATTGACTTTTGTTTCACCCAATTTTCTGTTTGGTTACCTAGAAAACAAGAGAAATAACAAAGCACGCATCTTGCATTTCTCAGTCCTTTGAAACAATCACCAGATTTTTAGATCTTAAATCTAAAGAGCGGAAAATTGTTACTAGTATATTAAAAAAAGATAGAGAGAGAAAAGAGACCTGGATGCTGCGTATTTTGCGTTCGGCTGCGGCTCGCTTAGCCAGATCGGCGACCATACGGAAACGCCGGCGAGGATTTTTGACAATAGTAACAGCTCGTCTCCATTTCCTTAACGCATCTTCCGATGTATTCTTGGACTCCACTTCAAAATCCTTCAATAACTTGTCCATTTCTTTCTCCAATTAATTGCCGAACAGCAGTACCGGCGCTATACTACGGGTGCTGCGAGACTGGTGGTGAAAGAAACGCGTTTTATTATGAGACGTTCCGTGACCCAACAAGGAAATGACAAGTGAGAAGAATTGATATGGTATATTTGTATGGATCGATCTAATAACAAATACGATAAAATCTGGCGATGTTTTCCAAAAAAAAGATAAAATCTGGCGATGAAAGCACAAACAGTAGAGAGTTTGTGGAGAAGACGTTCTGGATGCAAGAGGGTAGTTTTGTAGTGGAAGTCGTATCAGACTATCAGGCAACTCATTATACGGTCTCCTTTGCCGTTCGAAAGAGTTTTTGTAAAAGATTTTTATTTTTTCAAACTAATTTTTATATATTTTTAAATAGTGAATTAAAAATAAATTCTAAAAAATAAAAAATATTTTAAAATTAATTATTATTATAATATCAAATGGGCTCTATACTATATCATGACTCGCGCAATGCTTCGGGTTAATTTTTTCTTGAATGTAAAAAAATATTTAGAGGTTGGTAATTTTTTTATAGTGAAAAAAAAAACACATGGAGGTTGATCCAATATGGCAATTAACTTTATAGGTTCAAAAGCAATTCAAAACGACTTGTAAAAATATAATTTGATTTTAAAAAATAGTCAAATATTTAAAAATAAGATCAACTTGAGTCAATATGGATTAACATGTAGAAATCACGACCCGATATATAAGACTATGATAAACTTATATAAAGTAAATGAAAACAAATTATGAAGTATAATTCCTAATTAATCTAATGTTGAATAATATAAATGAAAGAAAAAAATCGATTAAAAAATGACCTAAAAATCGATCTGAGCTAACATGTCAAACTGTGACTCGGGTCATAAAACCAAGATAAATTCATATAAAAAAAATCAAAATAAACAACAAAGTTCAATTTTCAATTAGCTTAATGTTAAAGAATAAGATTAAAAAAATCAATTAAAAAAATATAAATAAACTCAAATAAAATAAATTTATTTTATTCTCATATCATGAAAGCCTAAATAACCGAGTCAACTTCAATTAACCAATTAAATACTATTATCATATCATTAGGTCAAAATAACCTAATAAAAAATAAATAAAATAAATTATAAAGTTTATTTATCAATCAACACAATATTAAATAACAGAATTAAAAAAATAATTAAAAGAAAAGAACTTAACTGAACCGGGGTTAATATGTGAACTATTTTATAAAAAAAAAAAAATATAATGAAAAACAAATATAATATTAAAAAAATAATTAAAAATAAAATCAACTAAAAAACATCATTCCACTTCCAATGAATAGTACAATCCAAGGAGTGGGGCGGTGGAATAAGAACCAGTCCTGTTTCAGTTTTTTTTTTTTTAATTAGGAATGGCCATAAGCTAAAGACGACCGGCGAAGGATCATCTACCATTGATCTCGTGCGTGTGCGTGTGCGTGTGCGGGTGTGTGTGTGTGTGAGAGAGAGAGAGAGAGGGAGAGAGAGAGAGAGTTGGTCCAAACACGAATGAGAATACGCGCTAGCTGAACTGCGACCTGCGACCTGCGACCACTACAAGAAAAAGGGTGATGGTACGGATAGGATCATAGCATCGAACTGCGACCACATTTTAGCCGTCTTTGTCGCAACGTGGAGACGGAGCCTGAAGGCATCAGTATAGATAAATGTGATATTATTTCCATGAAACTTAATGAATTGGACCGTCGAGATCTGTCTACACTTGGAATCAAGCTTCTACAAAACTAAAATGCATCATAGACTCCCCATGACCATAGACTTATTTCACTATTTATTACAATAGTGGGGTGGCATCTATGGCCTTAGCAAAAAAAAAAAAATTGTTTGCATCTGATTAATGGGTGTTTTGGTATATTCATTCGGCCTATTCATTATTATTGAATTGTGTGGGGGTATTTTTATCTGTATAGTATTTTTATAAATAGTAAAATAACAAAAATGCCATCCTAAGTAAAAAAAAATCAATCAATTCAAGTAGGTGTATAAATGTATTTTTAGTTTTTTACATGCAATTGAATTACAAATGTACCATTGGATCCAAAAAATTTAATGCATTGAGATTAAGGGTATTAGAGTCTTTTGGTTCACTTTATTTTGTTAAATGTTGGTTTGCATGAGGTAGTGTTGTAATTTACTATCAAAATAATATTTTTAATTATAAAAAGTTATTAGTGTGTGCATAGTGGAAGACGTCGTGTTTTTTAAACGGCACTTGCGGTGTCTCCTGGTGGCCAAAATGGGATTCCGTCATATAGTATGATCCCCAACAATCTCCTCTTCCATCATATATGACACATGTAATTCAAATATTCTTGGTTTATTGCCGGTAATTCCCCTTTATTTCTCTCTCCTACTCCAACAAATCATAATTATCAAACCTGATCCAGGGGTTGACTCGATTAAGGAGCCAGGTCACGGGTTACACGGGTCAACTCGAATCAACCTGAGATCAATTTTTAAAAAATATTTGAAGTTTTAATATTTCATATGAAAAAAATTAAGAAAAAACCCATATGAATATATGTTATACATGTTGTAAATAATGAAGTTTAAAATATTATTTTAAAAGATTTTTTATCCTGCATTTAATATATATATTAAAGATTTTAAATCTCATATTGAAAAAACATAACTTTTTTTCAAGTGAACATAAATTATATATACTAAATGGCTTTAATTCCTACATTGAAAAAATAAAATATTATTCTAGTATTTATATAGTGAACTTTGAAAAGAGTTACTAACCAAATAAAAATATGCAAAAAAAAAGAGTCTTTGGCTATGAGAAAAAACATATTAAAAAAAATTAATTCTCTACCGGCCTTTGCCGGGTCACGGGTTGACCAGGTTTGATCATTTTTTCTCATACCAGTCTTTCGCTTTACTAGAACTGGTCCAGTGACCGGATCTTGGATCGATCTGTTAGGACGGTTCGAGTTTAATAACCATGCAATAAATATATTATGGTGCTTATTGGTATTTCAGATTAAGTTCTTTTGGTTATATATATATATATATATATATTCATCATTTTACCTTATGTTAAAGTTTTATGTATTTTCAATTTAACCCTTGGTTTCTAATTTGCATCTATAATTATTTTCAATTCGGTCTTTCTGTTTTTAATTTTGTATTTTTGCCCATTTTCCCCTTTAAAAAAGTTCTATGACTTTTAATTTTATCCTTCAAATCAAGTTTATAACTTTTGTTTTTTCAATGATAATAATAGTGATTTTATTTTGGTCCATTTTCTTTTAATATTTTACTGTTTTCATTGGTTTTTTTGTCAAGGTTTTTATAGTTTTCAATTATGCCATTCAAATAAAGTTCATGGTTTTTATTTTTTCAACAATAATAGTATTGGTAATGTTAGTTATGAAAAATAAAAATAACAATGAAAATAAAAATATTATTAATGATGATAGTTGCGGCAGGAGCAATATTAGTTGTTGTAATAGTAATACTAATAATAATGATAATAAAAAAAATAATGATTATAAAAAAAAAAAATAGTGATGATAATAATTATGATATTATTAATGATAGTACTACTACTACTACCACCACTAATAATAATAATAATAATAATAATAATAATAATAATAGCATGTTACCCTCTGTTGTTTCAGGTTCGAGCCCCGTGGTTGCTCATATGATGACCACTGGAGACTTACATGGTCGTTAACTTCAGGACCCGTGGGATTAGTCGAGGTGCACGTAAGCTGACCCGGACACCCACGTTAAACTAAAAATAATAATAATAATAACAACATGTATAGTAATCCTAAGAGGTGTAGTTCAACTAGCCAGGCTCTGAGTTTGTTTCCTAAAGGTTGCCAGTTTGAGTTTCACAAATCTTAGGGCTGCTGACTTCAGGATCAGTGGGATTAGTCGAGGTGCATGCAAGCTGGCTCGGACACTTACATTAATAAAAAAATTAAAAATAATAGGTATAATAATAGTAATAATAATAAAAAAATAATGATGATGATGATTGTATTATTTATAATAGTAATAATAACAATATCACTACCAGAGTAACATTGTTACACATTTATTATAATAAAAATTTATATTATTTTTTTATTTCATTTCAATACTTAAATATTACTTTCTGTAAAAAAAATATCCGAACCGCCAATATAGACTGGAAGGGATTCCTACGACAAGTGAGCAAAATATCTTCATAAGGTTAGGAAATAATCCAAGTTACATGAAGTAGTCGTTGCCGTTTAAAAATATTTGTTCTTGGTTCTTGAGAAAAACAACATAAACTTTCTACTTCAACTCAACCAACCGGTTCAGAGGCTGTTTGGTATTGTATTTGTATTTTAATTAGAGATAAATTTTTTGAAATCTTACTCTTTGTAATAGGATGTTAATTCACATATAAAAAGATTTAAAATAAATAGTTGAAAATTGTTTTCCATATAGAATATTCAAGTTGAAGAAGGTCTTGAACCTTCTTTTAAAAATAAAAAAATTTAGATATTTCATCAACTACTATTCAATGTTGAATCAATAATTCACACGTTGTTTTGCTATCATAGTCTATGATATTTTTTGAAGTATTTTAAATTAAAATAATATTTTTTTAGTTTTTTTTTATTTTTCATATCAAAGTTATAAAACATATAAAAAAACATTAATTTAATATTTTTTAAAATAAAAAATAATTTGAAAAATATTTTTAAAAAATTTGAAGTCGCATCGAAGTCTTCCTAAAATCTGAAAATTTTATTTGCCCCTTGCTACGGGGCAAACGTCATTCAATCACTGGTCTTTATATATATATATATATATATGGTACAATTATTTTCACAAGAAATATCTGTGATATTGACTTGAAAGAGCACCACATCTCTATATTACATGGAAATTTTGTGTTGTTGTCTCAATTTTCTTCGCTTATTTGCGCGGAAGAACTTCCAATAGACGTTGGAGAAAGGAGACCCGAAGATGACGACAGAAAACCAATGGAATCAGAAAATTGGCAGAGAGTTGACAACAAGGACATGGCTTCTGCCGTGTGGCAAGGTACGGTAGGATAGATACAGTCGAACAAATTAAAAAAATGGTACCACTTTTTTTATTTTTAAAATGAAAAAAAAACAAAAAGTCCCGAAAGTTATCGAGGAGACAAATGTTTTTCCCCGAAAGATTGGAAAGCTATTTGCTTCACAAAAGTTTCTTTTTTTTTTTTTTTAATCGCAGGGATGATAAACACAAGCCATGGGAAAAAGAAGATTATGACAGCGAAAAGATTGAAAAGAACAGAAATGAAAAGAATTTCGTTGCCTGTCTTGTAATGCAAGAAAAAGCCGACCATTTTTAAAAGGTCAACCTGAGACCAGCCACTCGCCCTGAGCCGGGTATAAGAAAACTGCAACCAAAATTAACCCAATTACATACCTGACCGTGTTTTGCGGCTTTTGTCACGGTTAGATATTTTTTTTTTCTTAATAAAAGGACTGTATAGTGTATATATAGATTTTTTTTTATCTGTTTTTATAGTTAAAAAAATTCTAAGTGAAAATAAAAAAAATTATGCATAAATATAATTAGATATACCGAGCATTATATGTTTTAATAAAAAAAAAGATATATAATATCTAAAATTAAAAATGAAAAAGTCGATATATATATATATAATCTTGCATTATGAGATATTTATCCGGTTATGTTTGCTATATTTTTTATTAAAATAATATTATTTTTCAATCAAACAATAATAAAAATACACAAATATTAATTGATTAAATAAAATAAAAAATAAATCAAATACTATGTAAGTCTACGCATATTAAAAATATTTTTTGTAAATATTTTTTTCTCCTCTCCAAAACAAAGTTCATCTATAAAAATAAAAATAAAATTAAAGATGAATAAAAAAAATATTTTTAAAAATTTGATGCATAAACAACAAATAATTGGAAGAAAAAAAAATGTCAAAACCCTGTTTTTTTTTTTTTTTGCTACAAAAAAATCAGGCAACACATCGTTTGACACCGCCCATATTGCAACAATTATGGTGGCCAAAAAATCAAACTTCAACTTTTTTTGATTTAAAAGCTTGTTTTTCAATTTATTTTTGACCCGAAACACCTAAAAAACATCTTAGAAACCATGATAAACCTATTGATGACCTCAAAATAACCACCTAAAAAGTCAAAATTAAACTGAAACAAAAAATCAAACCAAGCTCTAATATGTTTTTTCAAGGCATAAAAACATCTAATATAAACTCCCATTATAAAATGAAACCATTTGACACAAATATCAACTGTTTTGGTGGCTTAAATCGGTGTCGATAATATTTTTCTTCATCTACCATTAGAATTCGACAACTTTTTTTTCTTTCCTCTCTAGTTAGGGACTGAAAAATAACAAAAATAAACTTTTATATCAAAACTGAACTTGAAACATATCGAGGTATCTAAATGGTATAATTTGTGTTATTTTTGATGTTCGGGGACCAAATTATATTTATTGCTGGAACTTATAGCACGACACTCATGCATTTTTCATTTCAATCCCTCATTTATCAACTCCATATTTTCCTAAAACATCACAATCAATTAACCTTCAATTATGACTAAATAAATAAAAAATTGAGGAACAAAATAAATGTTTGACAAATGTACAGAGCAACACAATGTCATCCACAATTATTTGTGTGCATGAAAATTAATTGCCTCTACAGTAAAAAATCCCGCGCATTTAGTCCAAAATTAACTCTTGATCATCTCAGTAGATTAACATAATTGAACTAATTTGACTTTTTTATTGGCAAAACAAAATCATTTAATTTTTTTTTAAATAAAAATAAAACAACTTTGTTCGATTGACTTGAATCAACTTATAGGGTAGCCTATACAAACCCATGACACAGGTCTTTAACCAAGTCCGTGGCTGAGCTTAATTACCATGGATATATATCAACCCAAGAAAAAAAGATTCAGAAGCTGATTTCTATGGTGATAAAGGTGAAACCATGGTTTTGGAAGACGATGTGTTATAAAAGGTGCAACAGCAATCCTTGGTTCAAATACGTTTCAACGTTTCTGATGCAAGAAAATATTGCCACACTATTAAAAAATTAAAAATCCTATGGAATGAATGGTGGAAGCGTGTTCATATTCATACTATTCAAAACGAGAATAAGAAACATACCGCTTGTTGCATCTATAAGCTCTGAGTTTAAAACCATCACAATTGCTCAATGAGGTAAACTTCACTGGAAGTTGTATGATTAGTTCTCCGATGAAATTTGAGCTGAAAACTGGACTCATTTACCACAACAAAGCTGTCATTGTTAATAAGTGAAGTCACTCGAATTTTCCCAGCACCAGAGATTCAAGCTTCTGTAGCCAATTCACATATTGACCGAGCTCCTTCTTGTGTAGGTGTAAGAGGAGGAAGTTAGTTAAGTTTTCACCAATACCCTTGGCTATCAAGTATCCCTTAAGTGCATCTTGTAAATCAGAGTCCAAATCACTGCAGATATATGAAGACAAGAATTAAGTGAGACGAACATGTCCTCAAGCATAAGAGAAGATATCTCGAGTAACCAGTGGAATAGGGTTTCATTATTACTGGAAATGATATCGCAATAAAGGCATCATAGACAAATTCCAAGAACAGATTAATTTTAGTTCCAAAGTTGCACTTAGTTGATTTGGAATTTGAAGTGCAGTTAGATTTGGAGGGCATTCAACAACATTCAAATGCACAAGAATTATATAAATCCACGTATGCATCAAAACCAAAACATCACTCAATATAATCCGGGTTTCTACTCAGTTTACCATAAGCTACAGTGCAGTTTCTAAATGGATAGCATTACCTAGAAAACCTGCTACAAAGGATGACCCCCCCGGATGTTATATTGAATCTTTCTTTTTGTCCAGTATCTAAAATCAAAAAGACTTAGCTTGCCTGCCAGATACAATTTTTCCATTCAAGACTTGAAAAACATGTTACTTTATACCATCTTTTGGTTTCTAGCTTCTGCAGATAACAGCAAAAAATAAATACCAAATCATGATATGCATTTGGAATAAATGCCCCAACACATCAACTCTCAAGATCACTAGGTAAAGTCAAGAGCACACTATCTAGTGAAAAGAAAATGGATAAAGCTAAAGATGAAAAGGAATGACCCATCAGGTTAATCCTTGACCTTTTTGGCATAATGCATAGATTTCCCCCATTGATCTACTGAATACTGGATATTCAATCCAACATAAACTGCTTCGAGGCATCCAATCAGGTTAAGGGAAAAAATGGGACTAAGGTATCTCTTAGGTTAAGTTTTAGCAATTAAGAATGCAACCTAACATGCTAGAAAGTGCAAAGGAATAATGGGAAGACATGGACCAAACCAGAAGATGTGATTGCTGAGAAAGAAGGAGTAACAAATAACAGGATATCATAGAAGGCAGCCATTTCAAAAAGACTTACCCTAAAGTAGACAAATTATAACTTGGGATTCACCTTCAAGGTTCGCAAAGAGCTATAAATTCCTTTCAACTTTTAGATAAAGAAAACAGAATATATCCTTTGCAAAGAGCTATAAATTCCTTTCAACTTTTAGATAAAGAAAACAGAATATATCCTTGAAAATCATCATAATCAGAACGCAATGCTAGCCTTGCTCCCAAGGGAAACTCATCTAGATTCACATAGACGTATACAAATCTGTTCAAGAGATCTCATCTTAAGCCAAAATCCAACCACTATTTTCCCCAGTGAGGTCCATTTGAATTTAGAAACTGATTTCACCAACGCAAAACATTTTTGCTCTGAAAATATCTACGTTCATATATCCAGCAATGTTCTTGTCATTTATGCCATCTACTTCAATCAATGATCATATCTCAGACAATTATTCAAAAAATGGGAATGACAGGAATGCAAATATTACACACATACAAGCAACTTGAGAATTTTATCTACAATCTGCAAACTAACAAAAATACATAATATGGCTTGAAAAGTTTACCTGAATGAGGGGCCTCTGTAAACTGAAGGCTTGGGACAGGTTGTCATCGAGTGGAGATAATGTGCACTATAAATGTGAAACTGCGACCCACCTATACCTTTCTCAGAAACCCCACAATCAAACTGTAAAACAGAGTTCAACCCAGGCTTCTTCACACACACCTTCATCAAAACTTCCCGTGGAAATACTCCTCCTTCTGCAAACATCTCCTGCCCCAACAAAGCTGAAACAGCAACCTCTTCACCCGACTCACATTTTCTCCGCAAAACCACATCTTGCGACTCCAATGAATCCCAATCCACCTTAAAATCTCCCAAACTACCACTTTGATTGTCCTGAATCCATGTTAAAAACATATAAAATTAAAAAAACACAATTTCTTCAAGCTTGTAAAACAAACTCACACCTGTTCTAATTAACAAAACAGAAAACTATATCTTTTTGCCAGTTGCTTTTCCACACAAATATACACTACCCAGCTCCATAGCAATTTTTAACGCTAAACCCATTTTCAATACTCATAGAAGACTGAAAAGATTCCAACTTTACTTCAACTTTTAACACAAGCTCACATCTTTTTAATTCCCCAACTGTCTTAACCACCAAACAAGTAATGGGTCATCACTAACGTTCTGCCACATGAGCATACCCTAACTAGCTTCGTTTTACTGTCTAACACTAAAACCCATTATCACATTTGCTTTCTTGTCATTTCTTAATAAATTCCAAACATCAAATGGTAAATCAAACACCAAGAAAATAAAGGGTTTGTTTATTAAGTGGAAACTAAAACCATTATCCAATACCCAGAAGGAAATATTAGCACAAAATTATGGGATTTTAAGAGAGAGACCTGGAAGGGAGTGGTTGTGAGTTCGTGTTTGATTTCGGACTGCAGGATTTTGACCAAGCCCAGATTCTCAAGTGCTTTGCGACCCTTCCGCAAGATTGGGGTCACCCGAGGCATTTCTTGCAAGATTTTTAGCAGAAATTGCTACAGAAACTTGGTGTGCAGGATTATAAGTGTAGATTATTGAAGATGATGAGTCCAGGCTTAGCTTTCGAGTCTTGCCAATAGAACGGCACCTGCTGAGATGGACTGTAAATGGGCATTTGAGTTTTAAGTTTGGTCTCCCAGCAGGGTGGGCTTTTGACTATCATAAAAGATTCAATCAAGAATTTAACTTTGTTATTTATTTAATTTTTAATTTTTTTAAAATTTTTTAAATTTTTTTCATAAAATTATCTTTATTAATTTTATTTTTTTAATATTAAATTAGTTAAAAATTTAACTTTGTAATTTGTTTCTTTAAAACAATATGAATTGCTACAATGTTTTCCCATGAAGTTTTTTTTTTTCTAAATTGATCGTCGATTTTATTTTTTTGGTTTTTTTTTTCAGTTTTTTTTTCTATTTTTTTTTACAAAATTATCTTTGTCAATTTTTTTTTAATATTAAACTGGTTAATTTTATATAGAGTTGGTTGAAAATTTAACTTTATAATTTTGCTCTTTAAAATATTATAGATTACCAGTGTTCCTTTACATGTTATTTATTTGTTTTTTTAAAATATTTTATAAAATTATCTTTGTTGATTTAATTATTTAATATCAATCTGGTTGAGAAATATTATAATATATAAGCAAAACACTGTAGCTTTGCTCACAAATTATTATGAATTGTTACAATATTTTTTCTATTTTTTTTAATAATTTTTTAATAATTATCTTTATCAATTTCATTTTTTTAATATTTATTTATAATTATAACACCATTAAACACATTTATTTATAAACTCACGGCAACACACCCGCATACCATATTGAACGTGTTTCTTCTTTCCTTAGGTTTTTTCATTGATTGATATGTATCCTCCTTATTAAGCATTCCATAAACTACATAGCAACCCGAACCTATCGCGCATGGTAATAAAAAATGAGTTCTTGACTGCTGCCATTATAGACCTAGTCTACAAAGCAAGCTAATTAACTAAACTGGTGATGGTTCATGAAATGAAATATTTGTGTTAAAAACATCATCAAGACTTGCCTTCTCACACCGCCCTCGCGAGTCACTATCGTCTTCTTCATTTCTGGGAGCATTCTTTCTTCTAAGCCTTTTTGCATTTTGATGTGCGCCGTCTTCAACCATCTTCACAAACCATGCAGGTTGAACTGTATCAGAGATTTAAGCTTCTGAAGGACTCTTGAATCTTTCCCGTGAATTTATTGCAGGATAAATCAAGTGTTGCGAGGGTAATTTGAAATTTAGAAAACTCAATCTCCAAACCTCTCCATGCCAATGTTACAGAATAAACATAAGAAGTAGATAAACTTTTTGCCCTCATGTAATCCATAACTTGATCAACACTCATCATGGCTTTGAAGTTGTTGAAACACTCTGTTGGCAAAGGACCACTCAAGCTGTTGTTGGAGAGGTCAAGAACCTGTAATTTAGAGAAAGAGTCATTGACAGTTGGACCCTTCAAAGAACCATGGAGTTTATTTGACCTTAGATATAATAACCTCCAACTTTGGAAGCATTTCTAAAAAGGAAGGGAAGGTGTCATCTATCATGTTGTTGCCGAGGTCCAGAAATTCTAAATTCACACAATTGATGACGGATACCACCCCTTTCAACTGGTTGCCATTGAAGTTGAGATATCTCAAATTGTTCCTCTCTGAATATATCGAAGGGATATTGCCATGGAGATTGTTGACACCAAGATGCAACACTGAAAGTCTATCACTAAAGTTTCCTAAGCATTGTGGGATGAATCTAAAGCCATTATTGGACAAGTCTAGAAGCTCTAGGCATTTCAGCTCGCAAGTGACAAAAGAGATGTTTCTAGTCAGTTTATCATTGGAGGAAAGCATAAGAACTCCCAAATTTTCATTCTTGACTAAAATCGATATATTGTAACGAATTACAAAGGAACGGACTTTTCTGGCCATACAATAGGTTATTGTGAAGAGAAAAAAAGATGCAAAGAAGGCATAGAAAACAAGGAGGATGAAATTGTTTCATTGAGCAAGTTATGAGATAAGTCGAGAAAGTTTAAACCTGAAAGCCTACTTATTTGTGATGGAATGCATCCTATCAGTTGATTATTAGATAATGAGAGTGCGATTAGACTTGGAAGCCTAGTATATTGTCCGAGAGGTTATATAAATCATCCGGAATTTTACCAAAAAAAAATTATTAAAAAAAAGTATCGGGGAATTTAACAATGCAATCAACCTACCAAACCTATTGTTTGAGAGGTCCTAACTCAAGTTGTGAGAGGTTAAAAAAAATATCCGGAATTTCATCAAAAAAATTATTGAAAGAAAGTCTCAAGAAATCTAGCTTCTTAAGATTTTCAAATGAGGATGAAATCTAACCATCAAACATGTTGTATGAGAGATCCAACCAAGTAAGTTGTGTGAAGTTAGCAAAACCATTTATAATTTTACCAGAAAAATTATTAAAAGAAAGTCTCAAGAAATCTAGCTTTTTAAGGTTTCCAAGTGAGGATGGAATCTGACCATCAAACATGTTGTATGAGAGGTCTAACCAAGTAAGTTGTGTGAGGTTAGCAAAACCATTTATAATTTTATCAGAAAAATTATTGAAAGAAAGTTTTAAGAAATATAACTTCTTAAGGTTTCCAAGTGAGGATGGAATCTGACCATCAAACATGTTGTATGAGAAGTCCAACCAAGTAAGTTGTGTGAAGTTAGCAAAATCATTTATAATTTTACCAGAAAAATTATTGAAAAAAAATCTAAGAAATCTAGCTTTTTAAGAATTTTAAGTAAAGATGAAATCTGACTATCAGACATGTTATATGAGAGGTCTAACCAAGTGAGTTGTGTGAGATTAACAAAATCAACTAAAATTTTACCAGTAAAATGATTGAATAAAAGACTTAACATATCGAGTTAACATATCGAGTCGGGTAAGGTTGTTAAAAACAATGGTAAAATTGTTGTTTGAGAGATCCAATAGAGTGAGCTGCTCAAGATTTCCTAATAAAGATAAAGCATGAGCATCCAAGTTGTTTCATAGAGTTCCAACTCAATGAGTTGAGTGAGGTTAGAAAACCCATTCAAAATTTGACAAGTAAAATTATTGGTTGAGAGAAGCAAGTGACTGAGCTGCTCAAGCTTTCCAAGTGAGAATGGAAGATGACCTTGAAAACTGTTATATGAGAGGTCCAAAAACACCAATTGTGTTTGATCCAAATACTCGAGTTGCTTAAATTTTCCAAACGAGGAAGGAATTTTACCACCCAACTGGTTACCTACAAGTTCTCAACTCATTGAGTTGAGTGATCATACAATATTTGGTGAAGGTACCCATACAATACTTGGGATGTGTAATCATGTTGAAAGATTAATTAATATAATCAAGTTTTAAGCTTATAGTTCCGACCCTAATTATAGTTGTAAATTGTTAAATTTTGTTTTGCATGCTTAGTGCACGTAACTTGCTTTTAACCTTGTAAAGGGGTGTTTGGCCATGTTTTAATTGGAGTTTTCAAAAGATTTGTTTTTTTTTTTTTGGTTTTTGATTTGTTTTAGAGTCCGTTTGTTTACCAGAGATTGTGTTTAAAGCAACATAAAGAAAAAATCACTGATTACTGTTCATGGGCCCTATTATTTTTTGTGTTTGCAACGCAGGATTGGAGGAAGCAGCTGTCAGATGCTTTTCTTGCACTGTTCATGTTAATTGCACTGTTTAATAAACAGTGCAATTAACATGAACATTGTACATTGATACACTGTTCATGTGAACAATGCAAGAGAACTGCACTGTTCACTTAAAAAATAGTGAACAGTGCAATTCACTTACACTGTTCACTATTTTTTTTAGTGTGTTAATTTTTTTAATATTTTTTTAAAAAAACATTAGTTTAGAGTGAAATTTATACATGATAATATTTTATTTAATTTTATTACATGCTAAAAAAATTATGAAAACTGTAGTTCTTGTCGTATGTATTTCATACGTAATGGAATTGTAGATGGTTTCATGGAATAATAAAAAATATTTTATATTAAGTATGATTTATTTCATGATGTAATAGCAGTAGTTAAATCCACAATATTTAAATTAAAAATCATTAATATTAATATATATTTTTTAAATTATTTTATAACCTCAATTTTAAAAATATTCTTAACCAAACACATTAAACTACCTTTTCTTCAACCTCAATTTCAACCACAATTTTAACCAAACACCTATTTTTTCAAACCAACTTTAACTAAAAGTACTTTTTATAAAATAATTTTTTTCAAACTATAACCACAACATCTATCGCAATACCAAACACACTCTAATTAATACATTAATACTAAAAATAATTTTTTAAAAAATAAAACATATTATTTTAATATAATTCTAGAAAAAAACATTTGTTATCCCTGTTCCAAGAACCTTCAAATCCAAAATAAACTTTAAACAAACTTTTGTCTAGCTCTCAGCGCCGAACTGACCCTATAACACTGCCTAACTGCCAAACCCAAGAAAAGAAAAAGAAATCAATAGTCAATTTTAGTTAATTTTTATTCATATACATTAATACACATACAATTCGCACATTAATAGACAAATTCCAAAGATTTTTCTTTAATTTTTATGATGTTTTTTAGTTGTTTCATCCACCATCCATCCCACGAGTTGATTTGACAAATCCAATCTGGTCCAGTAACTATGGATATCAATGCAAAAAAAAAAAAAAAAAAATTCCGTAAATATAAATCAAACTTGTACACAACCTTTGATGGCACAGGACACTGCTCTAGACCAAATACGCGAGATGGTAAATACACACAGACAGAGACAATGGCCATGGGCATAAATGCATAAAACACAGAAGACAACAAGAACTTATCCTCCAGTGCGTTAATCTGTTGTGGCAAGGGCTGATTGCAATACATCTTCGAGATACTTCTCGGCAGCAGCATACTGCCTTTTCTTGTCCTCAATGGCTAAAGTAGCTAAAGCTTTATCCTGGAGTAACAAAAAAGGAGTATATAAACCATCTTCTTTCCAGAAATGAGTGAGCATAAATGCATGATAAAGATATCATATCAATCCGTGCATAGAATTACCGGAGGCAAGTCCTGATAACTCCTCAAAGTATCCATTATGGGTTTTGTTTTCTTCTCCAAATCTTGTCTGTGCTCAGCCATTTCTACCAACATCCCATGGCTAATGTCTTGGGTGTAGCCCACACGATTAAGAAGTGCCTGCACGATAAGTGGTTAATGTAAGACACACATTCGATAACTTCCAATAACTAAAGCAAGGAGGTAAAATATTCGGAAATCAAGAGAATAAGATTGTTTTTTTTACCAATTTTTTCTTCTCTTTCAATGTCAATTTCCCGTTTGGGAATAAGACTTTTAATCACCCATGATATTTAGAAGTAGAGTCAAAACCTAAGAATTTTGCTAAGAACACGAAATCCTTCATCACTAAGGACAACCTATAACACGCAAGGAATTGAAAATGCTCATCAGCCTTAAGATCTTGAAGAAAAGATTACATAGATGCTGGCCATGAAAGTCGAGATGGAACTCCTTTGCTTAATAATTAATACATAAGTAATCACTAATAATGTTTATCAAGGATAACCGTTGGCAGTTTTGACTTTCATTATTATGTCTAAGTAAATTTTATCCTGATAATAATAACAAAGAACAAATACCTTGTAGTTAGAGTACTGCTGTAAATATTGTCGCTCCTTTGATGCCATAACTGCTAAATTTGTCTTCCAATTCTCCATCTGAGCCTCACAAGGAGGAACATCATCCTCTAGTTGTGCAAGTGTTCTAATAGAGAAGATCCAGAAAATAAGAAGAAAGATGAGCAGCAAAATAGATTGAAAGATGTGAGATTTGAAGCTGTTATAGAACAGAACTTATAATGTACTCAAAAGAGAAATCGAAGTAAAGTTTTATAGAGTACCTTTTTAAATAGGTAAGCCTGGCTATTGCCTTCCGTGTGTAATCAAGGAGAATTTTGGACTCCTTCTGTACTTTAGCTCTCTTCTCTTCTACTCCAGTCTTTCTTAAAGAAAGATCCCCCATTGCTACAAGAAAACTATTTGCATTTCTCCAGTTTAAACTCGTGACATTAAAAAGACAAGAACAAAGATGCAATTTAGTATCTAGAATGACATCCCACCTGCTTAGTTCCGTGTCTCTTATATTCAAAAAGTTTGCTACATTTGCAAGAACTTGAGCTGATGAAACCACATTCGAGGGCAAACTCTCCTGAGCTAATCCCACATTCTCGAGTATCTCTCTAATCCTTGCAGCTACAGCCACGAAATCAACAAAATATTGCATCAAAGAAAAGTAAATGTACAATTCCAGATAAAATTTCACCCGGGAAAATCTTTTTCTCAGAAAAAAGAAACAGTAGTGGGATTAAATCATTTGTATAAAGATGGACCATCACCGTTTATAAGAATCATAAAACATGTGTATTACTAAAATCTGAAACTAGAAGAACACATGTAATCAAATTATTGAAGGGAAAAAACATCCTACGTTTACACATTGCTTGCAATCAGAAATCAACAAACAATGGTTTCCAAAGACAAGAAATTAAAAATGTTCACGGGACAGGAAGGCTATAGTCAACATGAAACTAAGAGACCCTACAAAAGATGAGAAATCAATCTATCGTCATCATTCTCAAACAATCATATTTCATACACATCAAAATCAAAATCAAAATCAAAACCCAACACAAGAAAACATAAACCCAATAAGCCAAACCAAAAGCACACAGACAGCAAAATCCAAAGACAAGACCTTGTGCACGATACTCCACAGCTTTCTGGCGAAAATCATTCGCAACAATGTTGGCAGCCTGTGTTTTCGCTTGCGAAGCAGTAGCTAAATTATATAAATGAGCAATGCTGCGTGGCGTATATTCGAATTCAGGAACATCTTTCCCTGCTGCATCAAATTGTGAGGCAAGCCACGCCTTCATTTCTGCAATTCTACCAGCATCATTACCACCACTCTTCGCCTCCGTCACCGACATATTATCAACTCCAGAAATTAAATCACTCATATTTAATCTTTTTCTTTCTTTTTATGGGGTTTCCTTAAATTACACCACAAAACCTACACGAACAAAAGATGTAGCAAAAGAGTTAACTTTCATAGAACCCATTATAGAACTCAAGCCCTAAATTGATTCAAACCATCCGGGCCATTTTTATTTAGCTTAATATTGATAGAATCTCAATCATTTGTACTTAACTTCCAAATTACACTATTTCTCCTAAAAATCACAGTTTAATCAAAATCTGACATGAAATAACTAATTCAAAGTGTAAGAAAGAAACACCCTTAAAAAGAAAAGGTGAAACAGATCTCGAGAGAGAGACTGACCTTTGTTTGGCACCGAGTTGGATCAGTTTGCAAACAGCATTGGAGGCTTTAAGAGAGTGAACTTTACGGAAGAAGAAATCTGGGGAGAAATAAGTAACTAAAAATTATCTTTTGTGAAGTCGCGAGAAATTTTCAAATCTAAGAAACTCGAGTGAGGTCCTGAGGAGTGGGAAAGAAGCCGGCATGTGGGGAGAACTGGAAATTCGAAATTGGAAGGGCTAAAATCGTTTGGTAATCATGTTGCTTGGAGTTGGAAATCATTCAAATCACTCCTCTTACTTTTAATTTTTCTTTTATCTTTTTTACTCTTTAACTTTCTTTTAAAGACAAAGGGAGAAGGGAATAAATTATTTAATAATATATATTAAAAAAAATACCCCCTCACTAGATTTGAAGAAATCTAATGTTAATCTTGTAATTCTTAAAATTAAATATCAATTGATAAACTTTTATCAAGAGAACAACTTAATCTTAGCTTCAAACTTTTTCCTTAATCTTAGATGATAGGATGTGTCAGCTGTTTTGCGAATCGGCCTCGGACTTAGCTCCAAATCCATAACTTTGTGATCATGTCAGCAAAAATCGGACGATATTTCGAGCATAAAAATACAACCGCCATTGCTACCTGGTCAGCCGATGGCCGAGGCGGCGCAAGTGTCTTTCAAGACACCCTGGAGTACAGTTGCTGTAATGGCTGCAGCCTTTGCCATCCGTCTAAGCACTCTTCAGGCCTGGTACACAATATCCCCTTGAAATCATGGATGTTGCCGAGCAGTTTTTGGATATAATCTATGTGAATTGTTGATTGGAAGGGAAGATTTTGGCCAAGATTTGAAGGCTGCTTAAAGAGCGATCAAGATTCTTGGATGGATAACTAATGATTTTGAAGAATTTAATGTAATTTGTTATTTTACTGTGTATGAACATGATGGATTTTCATAGCTAGAAACATCATTAAGTTGATGAGTGATGCAAGTGCGATCATACCATAAGAACTCGTTGAAACTACCTGTAATAAAATTAGGATACATTACACTAATCAATCAAATGTACAAAGCAGTGCATATTCGACTTCAATTCTTGAACTGATCATCCAGGCAAGCTCCTCGTCATTGTATTACTCTATCACAGTTCATAAAGTTGAATTGAATTCTTTGATCTGATCATCCATCAAACTGTTAGCAGACAGAGGTAGGTTCACACTGCCTTAAGCATGGCTACAAATAATCCAAAATTAACCTTTAATTTGGAATGGTTTGGTATTACAATCCAACTGTATTTTTGAAATTTTTTAGTTTTTTAGTTTTAGATTGGTTTTTTAATGTTTTCTTAATTGTTTTGATATATTAATAACAATAATAATAAAATATTAATTTAATATATTTTCAAATAAAAAAATATTTTAAAAAATAACATTTAATTTCAACGTAAGAAATTATTTTTCCATGAACAATCTTAAATGTAACAGAATGTGCCTCTCTAAAGACTGGACTTTTAATCCAACCGTATCAATGGGGCGAAGGACTGCCTTCTTTTTCTTCTTCTTCCCTCTCATTCTTTCTTCCAGGGTTGGCACCAGAGTCTCCGTTCCATTCCGAGCACCTGAATAAGAAAAAACTCAACAATACAAGACGTATTTGCTAAGATGGCGAGTGAGTTTATTCTGATATTTTTTCGTAAATGTATAAATCCAAGTTCAGATCAATATTTTATAACTAATTAAAAGAGAGATTTAATCTAGATGATGTGCTTAATGTTTAGAAAAAGATTGGTATGAGAATACCATAAATATTAAACTTAAGAAGAAAAAAGAGATAAAACGAAAGTTAATGCTTGACCGAATGTGCAATAGATTATGCTTTTTTTTTTTTTTTTAAAGTGTGTTTAACTTTAAAAATGTTTTTTTAATATATAGTTTTGATGTGTTGGTGTTAAAAAAATAAAAAAATATTTTAATATTTTTTCAAGTAAAAAATGCTTTTAAAAATTATCTTGTACTAAAAACACTTAATATAAATGTGTTTGGTCATGCAATGCAAGTGGTTTTATAAAAATATATTTTGATTAGAAAAAATAAATATTGTTTATATATATATATATATATATATATTCAGTGTTTGTATATTAAAATTATCTAAAAGCTCATGAAAAATATTAAGCTGATGATGTTTTTCCCATTTAAACATATTTTGAAAAGCAATGTAAAATCAATATCAATTATTGTAGATTCTATTTGTTTTTATGTTTCAAAATGGTTTTTTTTAAATTAAATTTATTTTTTTCTTGGCTTTAAATTATTTTTCTTAGCTATTTTAGATCATTTTGATATGTTGGTATCAAAAATAAATTTTAAAAAATAAAAAAAATTGTTTCAATATATTTTTAAATAAAAAATATTTTAAAATACAACCAATATCACAATTTCAAACAAGTCCATAATTTTTTATATGTTAATAGTGCACGAAATTAACCATGGAATGGTTTTATCTTTTCTTCTTTGTTTTTTCTTCTCGTTTGTTTATGTTAATTTAATATAGTAATCATCCATTTTTCATATGGTTTATAATTCCACCATGCCTGGACTAAACTGGTCAATTAGAGGCAAACCATGGGCGCAGCACTTTCATATTTGCCAAAACTCATTCCTAGACTTGTTAGTATTTGGTTATTGTAGCATATTTGAAAATATAAAAATTTATTTTAAAATTATAATTAGAGGTGAACTATTTTTTTTTAATTGACATTCTCCCTCAATTTTATCATTTAAAAATAAGTTGAATGAAAATTAGATTTTGTGATTATTTTTTTAATTTTTTTATCATTTTAAAAAATCTTATCTTAAATATTTATTTTGAGTCAAACTATGTTTTTATTGATTATTTAAGTTATTTTTAAAGATGTTAAGTCAATTAAGTTACACCAGATCAATTTCTATATGATTAAATTTTTTTTTTACTAAAATAAACAATAACAACATTTAAATATTATTTTTATATAAAAAAAATTGTTTTAATCGCAGTATAGCAATCTACCTTAAACCTCATGTGCAAAGGGGCGAGTTGTGCCGGAAAGTCCAAAATACCAGTTTTCCTCTGGTCTCATCCTTTTTCATGGAATTAGATCAAACAAGGCAGAGTCGTGCGATTATGTGACACATTAAATATACAACTTCATGGAAACCACTTGAATTTTTCTTTGCAATGACCGATACGTTATAGGAATTGACGAGTCGACACAATGCTAGGTAATAATTAAGGCATGGCTAGGAATCCATTTTCATTTTCAGGTATTTAAAAATACAATAGAGGTTATTTTTTAAAGTGTTTTTTATTTTAAAATATATTAAAATAATATTTTTTTTATTTTTTTAAAATATTATTTTTAACATTAACATCTCAAAATAATCTAAAAACATATTAATTTAAAATAAAATTAATTTTTTTAAAAATACAGTGACAACACTGACATCATCAAGAAAAATTAAAGTCTATTCATTTATTTGTTCAGTTTCCTTCTTCCGGAGGGTCACATCTAACGTGATTTGCGGGTGGCATTAGTCAGGGTCTCCCTTCCATTCCAGGTATCTGAATAAGAAAAATCTAACAATACCACAAAGTATTTGTTCTGAGATTTTTTCTTAAATGTATAAATCCAAAGACCAATTTTTATTTTTTAAAAAAGATATAGTTTAGATGATGTGATTAATGTTTTGGTACGAGAATATCATAAATATTAAACTTTAAATAAAACAAGAATAGAAAAAACAAAAGTTAATGCTTGAACTTCGGAACCGTTTGGGAGAGCTATATATATATATATATATATATACACACACACACACACACACACACACACACACACACACACACACACACACACACACACACACACACACACACGTTTTCAAGAGTGTGTTTGTCTTGAAAAAACATATAATCTATTTTTTGGTGTTTTTTTAATAATTTCTATGTGTTTGCGTTTAAAAATAAATAAATAATTATTTAGATTAATTTTTAAGTAAAAAATATTTTTAAAAAGCACCATGCATCACAATACAAAACACACACTTAATATATTTTGATTAAAATACATTAAATAATATTTTATATATATATATATATTTTATATTTATGCATTAAAATTATCTAAAAATCACATGAAAAATACCAAGTTGATGTTTTGAAAAATATCGGCCAGTAAGAGGCAAACCAAGTCCACAGAAAGCTGTAACAAGTTTTCAGGATTTTTAACCTTGAAAGGTGTAGTTTAACTGGTCAAAATCTAGGTTTGTTTCATAAAGATCACCAGTTCGAATCCTACAAGTTTCATAGCCACTATAAACTTGTATGGCTGTTAGTTCAGACATCCACGTTAATCAAAATTAATAAAAAAACAAGTCTTCAGGATTTTGTCAAGGTTGATAAAATGGAGAACACACCCAAAATACAACTTGTTGCAGGTATAAAGGATTACACTACAGTTTACTTTCGATACATTTTCTCTACAAGTCATCGATACATTGCCCAAAATACAAGTTGATGATGAGTGATTGACCCGGCAGTGCAAATCGTGAAAGTTTTGCTCCCTATAAAAGGGCAGCCAAGAGGAAGAGTTGGCATTGATCATAGCTGCTGTACTCTCTCTTTAGCTTATTGTTTCATCTCTGAATTCCTGCATGGCTAAATCCTGTGCATCTCATAATACGTCTTCCATGATTTCCATAGCTCTGCTTGCAGGGCTGTTACTGAGTTGCCTACACATAACAGGTTTGGCTTTGCTGTTTGTTTCTGCGTATCAAAAATATTTTTGAAAAAATTTAAATTTTTTTTATTTTTTTATTAACTCCAAATTAATATGTTTTTAGTGTTTTCAATTCATTTTGATGTGTTAATATCAAAAATAATTTTTAAAAAATAAAAAATTATCATTGACATGTATTTTGACACGAAAAATTATTTAAAAAGCAACCACTGTCAATCACCGACGAAAAGCTATTCCTCCATCTCTCATACAAACATGCGCGCAATTAACACATTCTTGATGAGACGGAGACAATGAGTTCTGAAAATATAGAAAATATTCACTTCAAACTAATCTTAAAACCTATTTATTTGATGTCACCGTATCCGTCTCTTCGACTGACACATTCTTATCTCTTTTGAACCTGCTCTTTCTGTCTTGAGATACTAATCAACTACAGCTTTTAAATGACTGCAGGTGCTCAAATGGGAGTTTGTTATGGAACACTTGGTGATAATTTACCATCGGAGCAAGAAGTTGTAGATCTTTTCAACCAATACAATATACGAAGAATGAGAATCTATGATCCAAACCCAAGAACTCTCCAAGCTCTTGGAGGCTCCAGCATCGAGCTCATGTTGGGTGTTCCGAATTCTGACCTTCAAAGCATTTCTTCCAGTCAAGCCAGTGCAGATGCATGGGTGCAAAACAATGTGCTCCAACACAGTAATGTCAAATTCAGATACATTGCGGTTGGAAATGAAGTGAAACCGGGTGATGATTTTGCTCCAGCTCTTTTCCCTGCCATGCAAAACATTCAGAACTCAATTTCTGCTGCTGGTCTAGGGAATCAAATCAAAGTCTCCACTGTTACCTTCGCTGCCGCACTTGACGAGTCCTCCCCTCCATCACGAGGCGTTTTCAAAGCAGAATACCACTCACTTCTTGCGCCTATTATTAGCTTCTTGGTCAGCAACCAGTCGCCATTTCTCGTGAACTTGTACCCTTACTTCAGTTACTCAGAAAACAATGACATTCCTCTTAATTTTGCACTTTTAGTACCTGATCCATCTACCACAGTATCCGATCCACCGTTTGAATACAACAACCTTTTTGCTGCTATGGTGGATGCTGTTTACTCCGCACTTGAGAAGGCTGGTGGCGGTTCATTGGAGATCGTCGTATCGGAGAGTGGTTGGCCCTCGGCAGGAGGGGGGCCAGAAACCAACATTGATAATGCAAGAACTTACAACACAAACTTGGTTCAGCAAGTGAAGAATGGCACTCCAAAGAAACCCGGAAGGCCTATCGAAACTTACATCTTCGCAACTTTCGACGAGAATCAGAAACAACCGGAATACGAGAAATTCTGGGGGCTCTTTCTTCCAAGTAAACAGCCCAAGTACCAAATTCAACTTGACTAGAAGCACCATAAAAAGTGTATCAGGGGAAGAAGCCAGGCCATTTATTTTGTGCAAGAAACATCATATTTCTGATTAATATAGGTTCATATAGCATCATATTTTCAACTTCATGAAGGAATAATGGTTTGTTAGCCTTGTGAATCCAACATCTCATGGGAAGGTAGACTTCACACTTGAACTTTTTGTTGGCTGAAACTTAAAGAGCAGAATAATATAAAATATAAATTATATCTATACCATCTTATTCTATCTTATACCTCATTCTATCTTATATTTATAGAGCCCGTGTAAATTTCAAGCTACAAAAAACTTTCCTTTAAAGGGTGAATTAGCAAGATACACAGAGCAAATTGTACCATAATATATAGTTATCAGTGACAAAACATGAACAGTGCATAGCCCTGAAAATATTGAAGGCAAATTTTGTCATAGCAATTGAAAAATTGGCCATGGCTATGAAGCAGCATTATAATTCAGATCCAATTCTATCATACGTGAAGAAACTGAACACTGACATGTTCAGTTGTAATGCTGAATGATCAGACATGCTCAAAGAGTTTCATTACAAGCTTAACACAGGCCAAATTTTACATTGAGGATTCACCGACTCTTTTTCCCATGACAACTTGGTGACTCAATGAGAAGATACACACTTGATTCCACCCAAAAAGAAAAAAAGGAAATACAGATAAGGAAAAGAATAAAGTAATTAGCTACGGACTTCAAAGATTGAAGAGAGTTCTACCAGCGCAGCAATGAGATTTGCAAGTTATCCTCTCAAACGCTCTTCAAGCAGATATGGAAGGGTCATTAGAAATTCCTTGTAAGAGTTTTTCTTTGAAGGCCTTGAGTGACCTGATCTTGGGAGTTGCTTCAGTGTCTTGTTTGAACCGCTGGGTGACTGAGTAAGAATCATTTTAGTTGAAAATCCTTTGTTATTTACCTCTTGCGTTTGAATTACCAATTTATGCTGAAAATTAAATGCTGACATCTCAGTAATGTCCGTTTATGCTTAAAGAGAGATTCTGGGAAGCACCAGTGCTCTTTCTTCTAATGCCAAACGTATCACCATTATATGTAGACCAAAGAGACAGTGCATTCTTATATGGCAAGTTCTGGTCAAGGCAAGAATCTTGAAATCCTACCCGTTGCTTTGGTGTGCTCATCGACCTTGCCTTTAACTTTGCAGATTGTGTTGCAGCCATGTAAGTTGGAAAAACTGGAGAATTTGGCAACGAATTACCATCTCCTGCCAAACTTGGTCGTGCTCGGCCAAATGATCTTCTGGGGACGGACATTGGTGAGTTCAATCCGTCTATGAAATCTTGTTTTTGAGTGCTTCTGGTCTTAACTTGTGCTGGGCTGAATACATCACCAGTAAACAGATTAGAGATGGACGTTGATTTCAAATTCTCCATCTTTTCTCTATTAAAGGCCTCTTTGTTTGACCATCGTTCCATCTGATGACTCTGTCTACCACTTTCCTTGGCGAGTAGCAATTCTTCCAGTAGACTATTCCCTCTCTCCTGAAAGAAAAGTTAATGTTGCAGAATTCGAATGTGAGAAGAAAAGGGCTAGTGCTTAATCTGGTTTTCAGTAGACAGAAAAAGTCTGTTTCTTAATTTTTTATTTTCGGTTCCCTGTTGTAGGCAGTAGCCAAAGAGAGAGCAGTTGACAAGGGAATTTACGAGAAAACTACCCGGTGGGAGAATGAGTATTTCATCATTCGCTCTCTTTTGATGTTAGCTTCTTGCTTTTTTAACCACACAGCTTCCACATCTTCCTTTGAAAGCATACTATAATCCCAACTTCTTTGGCTGTTGAATTCAAGCTGCCCATGAAAACAATTCGAATGGATCAAGCTGCAGAATTCAGCATCATACATAAATTTGAATATGCAGCCTTTTTCATGTCAATCAGGTATTAGATTTTACCATGTGTTCTGGTTGAGTATCTATTTTATGGTTCTTCCCCTGAACAGAGAAATCAAGGATAGTGTTAAATCACATAGAGCCCATTCAACGGTATGTATTTTCAATCTCTGAAAAGACAAAAGAAAATGGCTTCTTAAAAATCATTTCTGTGGCTGTAGAATCTCATTCTTGCTATAATTTTTCTTTCGACTACACTCTGTCAAACATTTATCGAGACCAAGAAACATAAAAACTTGATTCGAATAAACTTTCATACCTTATTTTTTTCCTTCTCTGCCAACTCCTTATTTGATTTGAAGAGCTGTGAAGTCATCTCTCCTACCGTATTTTCCTTCTCTCGCACCTCTTTCTTTGACTTGACAACCTGTTTATTGTCACTGTTTCTACAAAATCCATCTGCAGTGGCAATATCTTTTGACTGGACCTCTGACAGCATCTTTGCTTTTGATGGCAGATGCTTCAATTTGATGATTGCTTGGCTTCTCACAGCTCGTCCACGAACAATGGCTTGAAGCTTTACCAATCCCTTCAGTGCTCGCAAAGCTTTCCTTGCCTGTTTCAATCCCATTTAAAACCCAAATCACGAAGTTCAGAATGTTTCTTTTGAGAGCCATTAGTTTCACAGCTTTACTCTATTCACAATAGTGCCAGAACTGCTTGAGCTTAAATTCGAATCAATACTGAAAACTATAGCATCTTCATTCTTTCTTCACAGAAGTTCCAACCAAACTAGTAGCAAACCACTCGGAACATAAGAAAGAGGCTGCAGAAAGTGCTTTTTACTAATTTAATGCGTGAATTAAGAGAGGCACAACATGAATTTTCCATGTTGGAAATTTTCAAATGATTGAAACGTTCTCTCAGCAACATTCTCAGATACTAGTGGAGTATTATTTCCTTGTAGAATGACTTCAAAGTTCAAATTGTGATTTGAATTTTCCAATCTCCTTAATCAAAATCTCGTCTATAAATAATTTTTGCACACACAAATCATAAAATGATCTCCCTTGAAGTACTGCAAAAAGGGATTATCTTAGAGAATTAGAGAAATAGCACTCTAACACCCATCTGCAGCGCCAGCAACAACATATATGAACTCAGGAAGTTCTAAGAATATATAGCATAACCCACAATAAAATCAAGATGAAAAAGGAAGGAGTTCTGTGGTCGAGAAGAGCAAAGATATCAGAGAGCTCACAAGGTATGCACGGAAGGCGCTTTGTATCTTAATGGCAGCCAAAGTTTCAACTCCCTTGGTGAAAAGATGGGAAGACTGTGAAGCACCGGTGAGCCGGACAACCTCAGCTGCAGCATGAGCTGCAGCAACAGCAGCCTCAGCTGCAGCTGCTGTTGCAAGGGCAACAGTCAAAGCATACTTCTTCTGCGTTTCTGTTGCTTCACTGACTGATCTCTCCGGTGCTGGAAGTGCAGGGCATTGTTTAACCTTAAGCCCTCCAAGAACCCATTTCCACCTCTTTGACTTCTGAAATGGTTAAGATTAAGCAGACAAAATTAACTAGAAAGAAATGCAAAATCCCCAGTTAAAGAAACCAAAAAAGGTTATTAAAAAAAAAAACCTTTTCTGCTTTTGTTTTTTGCTCAGAGACAAATAGCCTCCTCACCCAACCAAACCAGCACCTCTTCTTTGCCATTGAAGATGTATGAAATCAATCACTTTACCAAAACTCATCAAACACCATCTTCTTTTGTTCAAGTAAACCTTAAATTTCGGCAAGAAACCACAACCCTTTACCAAATTTGTAAAGAACAGTCAAAAGCAACATCTATTAACAGGAAAAATTAGGGGGGAAAGGGGAAATGCACTAGCAAACAAAACCAATACATCCATTTCAAGTCTCACCCTCTACAGACACATTGACATCAGATTCAGTTACCTCCCTTCTTTTTATTTCACTTTTTCTCAGTTGACAGTTACAGTTGAAGACTTAAAGAACAGTATCTTGAACAAATTCTGGAAGCTGTTACATCTAACTCAGAAATGCAAAACTGGGCACTTGATCAATTACAGAACTGGTAAGAAACCAAAAAACATACACTAGTGCCAAGAATCTTACCTCTTGCAGCAATATTAAAAATCACAAGAAGAGCACACCATTGGTCTGAATTGAACCTTGAAACAAGATTGAATCTTGAAACCTTATAAAAGTTCAAGATTTCCTTGAACTCTTGGTGTAAAAATAATAACTCAAGAAAGCAGATTCCAATGTGGTTGAAATGGGGATTTAATTCTTTGTTGAAGTTGCTGTTTTCAAGGGTTTATCGTCATCAACAACAACAAACAACAGCAACAATTAAGCACTAGGAGAAGTAAAACTATATAAGGAAAGGTTCCAGTCTCTCCACTGATGTGGCATATAATGCAGGTCCTTAGTGAAATGAGTGATTACTTGTGAGAAAGTATTATCAACCTCATCGGGTCCCACTCTCCAACTGTCATTTCTTACAACTGCCGCTGAAACATTCCAATGTCTGTTTAAGTATGTTTTTATTCATAATTTTTTTAATATATTTTTTATTTAAAAATATATTAAAATTTTTGAAAAATAATTTGAAATCAAAAATTTAACACTGGTTCATGAATCGAGTAATTTAAAAAAAAAAGTCAAATAAAATAATGTTGTATCAACCCACCGAGCCCTGCAAGTTTAATAACACTGGTTCAAAGCTGATGCTAGTTTTGCCCCATCTTAAAAGCTTGCCGGACTTTTTTGGTGACAACAGACCGGCGAGTAGTTTATGTACATTACTTGTTACATTTGATTTGATATTTAGATATTTATGACCATAAGTACAAAATTAATCCTTTAATTTCCATGACCAAGCATGGAAATCATGGTCCCACAGTCTCCATGATAACGCATGTGAAACTTGATCCATTTCTTGCGAAGAACCTCACATTGCTGTCCCAGACTTGATAGGCCTTTTTGCTCTTGCCTCCTTCCTCCCATGTCCCAGCATTAGAAGGTAACGTAGCTTTTGAGCTGTTGACGTGCAAATAAGAAATTTGTAAAGAGTTTTGTGAAACTTTTGCTCGACTCAATTGAGCTATCATGAATTTTGCTCACAACAAGGGGGAAAGTGGCTTTTGAGCTGTTCAATGGCCCATGAAGAATAGTCAACATTGTACAGGAAATATCGCTTTCCCATTGTTCCCATGCAAGAGAATTAGATATATATGGATTGCTTTTTAATGTATTTAATATATTTTAAAATTTATTTTTGACATTAATATATCAAAATAATAAAAAAAAATTCAAGATTTCATGAAAAAACAGGTTCAACCGTGACCCTAAACAGGTCAACTCTTTCTTTTCTTCAACAATTTCATTCCTCTTCTTCTCAATGTTATTCCTGTTGAACATTTATAACATCAAGTAAACTCTTGAAACCAACTCCGTTGAAAAAATAGCGTTGGTCCATGGAGTTTTTTATATATAATTTTAGAGATAGTTTTTTTCAATAGTACAGTTATATAAATGGTGAAACTAATCCATGAGGAATTAAGCGTAGAAAATCTTAAACAAACATAATTATCGAATGAAAACAGTTTGAATCGATTGATTTGTTCAAGAGACTTCGTTGTTTATGATCATCTGGTGTAGTAAATAAAGAAAATATTCCAGTCTTGATTTGGCCCATGCAATAATACATTGAAAGGGGTCGAATCTTGCGTATAATTCCTGCATGTATGTAGATCAAGCAGAAAGATATGAATCTGAAATTAAAAAATCTGCCTCGCTTTATTTAGCAGGATGCCTCCAACCCTAATTCTTTTTTTTTTTATGGAGGTACTCAAGTCCGAAGCCAGTACTGCAGCCCCTCTTGGCTTTTGGCTGTAGTCGGACCTAGTTTATGATCTAAAAACCACTAAAAAAACATTCATCTGTAAGATTAGAATGATCTGGGCTGAGTTTTTACGCGAAAAGTTGGAGAAAAACATGGATGGACTCATCATAACTCGGGATAGAAAGGAGCTTTTGACCTTGTAATCATGCTCCTTCTCTGGGTTGCGAAGAACATCAACTAGCAATGAGCTTTGTATAAGTTGCCAAAAAGAAAACCAGAGGAACATGCAGGCACCATCATAATTACTCGCACAAACCACCCATTTGCCAACATGGATGCATTTCTTCATTGGTTTTTGATATTAATAAAGAAATCTAGCAGCTAGTGTTATCATCATTGCACTTGGTTCTTGCCTGGGACTGAATTTCCAAGTACATTCTATAATCACATGTGGGAATTATACAAGTGTGCCATCATCAATTACTATGGGACCGAAGCAACAGTTTTTAATTCTTGTTCAAGCTCGTCTTCTATGGCTTTTGATGCTTGAAGGGTTACCTAAACTTTGCTGATAACTGGATTTGTTCCTATGCGTGCTAGCATTTTAGGTTCGAATTTAAGGAGATGTAATGCAAAAAAAGAAAAAAACTTACCTGGGTACGTAATGGATGATTTTATACAAGATATATACACATCCACACACGATATCTCGAAAATCATCTTGATCGTTTAAAAAACATAAAACGAAAGAAAATTGATGACCAGTCTATGGCTTTTGCAGGTTAAGATTCAGGGCCCTAATGGACCAAAATCGCCTCATTTTAATCTACTTTGGTAGTTGTGTGAAAGCAAATAAATGATTTTGGACAGACATGAAAGAAAAAAAAAAGTTTTTTGGAACTGGTCTCAGATTTGAAGGAATTGTTAGATCAATCCGAGAGTCGTCGAATCATTCCAGTGATTCTAGGTCGATTATTTTTATTAAAACTGTTACGTGGGTGTGGTACTGTGCGGTGATTATTTTCTCTAATATTTGGGTATAAAAAAATAAAAAAGACAAGGAAAACTTACCGTTTTATAAGTGGGAGAAAATATAAGTAGAAATTAAAAATATAGAGATCAGTGGCGTAAATGAAATGTATTAGTATCCTAATAACATTCTATATAAGATAAGTTGTATTGTTTAATTGTTTGACAAAAACTAAGGTATTGTCGTGTTTTCTAAATTTAGATTTGTCTAAAGTTTAAAAAAAAGTCATTATCGGTAAGGTGATCCTTATCTTATCGGATAAAACATAACCGTTCTAACGTTAATAAAAAAAATCTATCTTTTTAATATCAAGAATATATTTTGCATATAAGTTTATAATCTCAGATATATCCTAAAAGAAAAAAAAAATATTTTTTTGATATTTTTAAAATATTGACCTAGTTCTCATGACTTTAATAAACTGGTTATTAAAACTCAAAATACATGTTAATACATATTGTTTTGAATTTTTGTCGCATGAAAATATGATATGAAATTTTTTATACTTTTTAAAAACTTGGTCATATGAATGAAAATAAGACTTTTTTTTTCTATATGATTTTTTAAACATTTAAGAGAAAATCAGGTATTTTAATACTGGATTTGTATCTTTACGGTATAAAATATAAACCGCTATTAAAAACAATTGATAGAAAAATACGCAAGAAATCATAAATTTTAAAATGATATTTTTGGGAATTTTTTTGTTTTTTTAATATAATATATTATTATATATTATTACAAACATATAATAAAATAACATTGGGATGGAACCAACCTAATTGTGTGGGCTGAGCCCACCTTGCTTGGGGCTGAGTTTGGCCCAAAAGTAAATTGTGTCGAGTTCAGCCCAAAAAGGATTGGGCTGACCTCAGCCTAAAAGAGGGTTGGGCTGATATCGGCCCAAAAGAATATTAGGATGATGCATGAAACGGCGTCATTTAGAACAAAATGCGTCGTTTGATTTAAAAGAAAATAGCGTTAAATTGCCCATCAAGTCCCTAATTGATTTTTCAATTTGGTAATTGGTTTTGGATTTTTTCGACCAAGTCCCTAATTGCTTATCAAACTTTAATATTTATGCAATTAAGCACCTGATTTGACCATATTAATTCTAAAAAAATATAATTTGACCCTTTAAATTTTAATTTCTTCCAATTAAAGCCTAAATTGACTTAAAAAATCAATTTTTCTTGCAATCAAACCCTTCATAAACTCAATTAATCTTCGAAAAAAATCTAATTGAGTCCTTAAACATCTGATTTTGGACTTTTCTTTCTCAAATTGAATTTTCTTTGTTAATAAAGCCTCCATCAGTAAAAAAATATATTTTCAAATTTCAAGCTTTGAACTTCCTCAACCAATATATGACTATTTTCTAGGCATCTTGTATATTCTTTCCACTGCTATATTTTTTTTTTTCTGACAAATTTTTTTTATGCGGATCCAAAAGTGGGTAACAACAAAAACAATATAGTTTCATTTTTCATTTAAAAAAACCCTTTTAATATTGACTTAATCAAGTTTAAATTAGGTCTATTAGGTCAATCGAGTTTTATTAAATCAATATTCTTTTATTTAATTTAAAATCAGGCTTGAAGCATACTTCAAATCATAATTTTCACCCGTCGAATAAACCGAGCTTAACAATTTGGCTATGAAAAAAGCACCCGGCCTCGAAAGTCATATTTATGTATGGAAATTTATTAGTTCTGTTAAATGTCACATAGTCAAGACAGAAACTTCTACTTGATATTTGCAACTTGATTGATAGATTATTTTCGTCATAATTGACTAGACTATACGTCTGGGTTGCTGAGCTGGTAATCGCCGGGCACTGGTTTGGAATTAATTCATGGATATTGACCTCCGGTGGCAGTGCAAATCAACTTTAATGCTTTAAATCAACGACCGACTGGCTTAGGTGGTCCATCAATTTCTTTGGTTTAGAGCGTGTTTGGTAGTGTGGTAACGGTTGCTTTTTAAATAGTTTTTCGTATCAAAATACATGTTAATGATGTTTTTTTATTTTTTTTAAAATTATTTTTGACATCAGCACATCAAAACGATACAATAAGTACAAACCAACTCAATTTTAACAAAAAAAAAATCAAATTTGAACAAAACACAGGTACAAACGCAACACCAAACGTTGTCTTATTTTAGATGCCTTAAGCTCCATGTTCCTCTACAAATGGCTTCTCATTTCACAAAAACAAATTGACCCTTCCATTTTGCTACCTAGCTACACAGCATATTTTTGCATTTTTTTTCCCTTCCCTTTCTCCTCTACTAAACTCCTATACCCTCAGGAATCAATCTCAAATAAAACTTGAATAATGATTTAGGAGGGTTAATCAACGATGATTAAAACAATGCTGTTGTTTTGATTAATTTTTCTTATAAAAAAAATTAATGAATTAAGGATCAGGTTGATAAACGAGCTTGTTTGACAGTGTAATTGCGGTTGCTTTTCAAATAACTTTTCGTGTTAAAATACATATCAATAATATTTTTTATTTTTTAAAAATTATTTTTGACATTAACATATCAAAATAATTTGAAAATACTAAAAATATATTAATTTAAAGTTAATAAAAAATAAAAAATATATTTTTTTTTATAAATACTTTTAAAATGTAGAAATAAAGTTGTTTATTTGCTGTAAATCTTGATAAATCAGTCCAGGATCTAGATCAGTTGGGTCAACAGACAGCCTAAAACACAAATTTTACAACTATGGTTTTCAGAGTTTTCGTTTCTCTTGATGATAAAAATACAAAGAAGGGTCCTCAACAATTCTAGGTTATAGCGCTGTACCACCACCTCCACACAGACACTCGTTTTTTACTCGGTCCTTGCATCGTCAGCTACATGGCATCATAACCAGTAGCCCTAGCAAAACATAGCCAGAACCTTTAGGTTTCAGGAGGAGGCTGTACAGAGTCCAATCCATGGCCATGCCCTCCAAGTACTTGTCTGCCACGATCCAATGGAGTTCCATCGATACGGACCCATCTGTCTCTATCAGTTTTTCTGCAGCACAAAATGCCTTTATCTGAGTTTCGACTCTCAATAGTTTGTTTTTTTTTTTATTCGAGAAACCTCATTTCTTAAAAAAACATATTTTATGCATGAAGCAAGGAGTAAAATTTTGGTTGTCTTTTTATAAAAAATAAATATTTTACTCGAATTCGAGATCTGCTGTAAAAATTTTAAACCTTTTACCATCACGCTACCCCTCCCGGACCTCTCAACAGTGATAGCTACCCGCTAACAAATCCCTCTTGGAAGGCACTATATTGATGTATTTGTTCAGCTTCAAACAACAACTGTGAAACATATGTATATAGGAAGACATCCTGGTTTTCAGACCTCCTCTGCTCCACATATCTGGCTTGTCCATTACTGTTGACTTTCATACTAGCAAGGAAGTAAAAGATGGCATCAAACATAAATTATCTAGATGGAATTTTAAGAAATAAGAATCAAGGTAGTTTGTTTAATGTAACTTAATCATTTCACTTTATTTTTATACGCAACTTCAGGAAATTTTATTTTGCCTGGAATAAAATTCTATTTGGTATTACTGTCCAACCGTGTTTTTAAATATTTTAAATTATGTTTTAGCTTTAAATTAATTTTATTTTTTAAAAATTATTTTGATGTGTTATGTTAAAAATAAATTTAAAAAATATAAAATATATATTATTTTAACGTATTTTCAAGGAAAAAAAAAGTACTTTGAAAATAATCTCCATAAATAAACTCCAAAAGAAAAACAATTTTCAAGAAATAAAACGAAAATCTATAAAATATTTTAAATTGACTAAGTTTTATAACAATAAACAAACATGAAAAATTTATAAAGTGGATTTCATAAAACTAATGGACATAAGATTTCCACTATATTTTCACCATTGATGAACGATCATCTTTCCTTTGGTTTCTTAGACCCGCGTCTTGGCATGGGTCATTTGGTGGATATATATATATATATATATTTTACTAAAGCCCTTTAATTAACCCAAGTCACATATAATGTAGCTTTTAGCCCAAACAAAAATAGCCTAATTAAATCTAGAACTGAGCCCAACTTAGGAGCAAGAGCAACAAAGTCCGGCCCAAAAACAAACAAATAAAACATTGTTCAGTAATCCTAAAAAAATCCCCCAATCATTGGGTTAATATCAAATTTGTTGGGATGATACTATGCTTGAAAAGCCTTCTCCATGTTTAGATGTGTTCATCAATTTCGACCAGTTTTAGACTTCCAGATATGGCGATTTGGGTTGATTCCTCTCCCTCGACAACACTATTACAGAGGTAGCCTGTCAAGAACTCAGATAATCTGGCTGCGTACTTACATTGCCACCCAGAATCCTAGCTCCTCCAGGGCAGTTTCCATACCCACCATAACCAGAATCCCTAGCAAAGCATAGCCACAGTTTCTTGCAGCGGCAGCACCAGTCCAATCCATGGCTGTGTCCTGCAAAGACTGCCTGAGTGCCGGCCACAATCCAATGAAGTACGATCAACAGGGACCACATCTGGTTTTATCAAGATTTACAGCAAATAAACGACTTTATATGCATTTCAACTTCCAAAAACAATGCCTTTACAGGAAGCACACCATCTATTTGGTCCCCTTCCATGAAGAGTACTGGTTGTTGGATTGTCAAAACACGCAGGTACTTGTTCAGTAGGCTTCCTTCAACTCATGAAAGAAGACAGGAAAACATAATGCTCCAAATTTACTCGATTGAAAGTGGGAGTTAGATTTTATGCATTAAAACATTGTTTATTGAGCAAGATCTCACCTTGACGACAGAAGACCTTTTAGCTAGCATGTCCATAATACCCAACTCAGCTTGTTTCATATAATTTCAGTTCAACATAGCTTCACTTGTCCTTATGAATTAGGGTATCCACTGTGCCTTTGTAATGAGAGATGTGCTCTGTAGAGCTTGCTCTATTGAGAAAGCTTGACTCTAACAGGTTGTGAGTCCATCTTATATATAAACACCTCAAACATGTTATTCTTAACCAGTGTGAGATTCCTTGCTCCCCGGAGAAAATCTCTCAACACCTAGAATATACCACCAGAATATCTCCCACGAGGGTAGGGGTCCAACTCAGTTGTGTTTACCACCAGAATCTAAGAGAACATGAACAGAGAACTGGCGACTCTGGATCATCTGACGATGAGAGCTGAAGGGCATGGTTGGATATACTTGGCCACAGATCTTTCGGTCCAATTTTAGACAACGTTAGGAGATTATGCTCAATCTCGTTTCTCATTAGCTCTATCCGTTGTGTGCCTCTAAAGAGACAGTGGTTAATATCAATCTCTATAAAGAAAACATCAAGAAAGTCAAATATCAGATGAACTGACATGACCAAACTCCCTCGCTCAATCCATCTTGAAAGGAAACAAACGAAAAACAAGAACTAGTAAATAAAAAGCAGGCTTGATGGGTCATCAAGAGATTATTAAATACTCCATTTCCATGCCTTGATTGAAACTTAAAACTCTCAAGTCTCGCCGGAACATGATGGTGCAGGGCAATGAATAGGAGGAATTCCGGGAGGAGAAAACCACTCCATTGGCCACTCAAAGGGTGGGTTGTTCACCAAAGATGCTAGCCCATGGTATGCCCCTCGCCGTTGTCGGAGAGATTGCTTTATCCCAATACAAGCTTGCATTTGCTATTGGTATGTTGTTTTGCCGCTATTACATCTCCAAGATATATTACAAAATCTGCCAAATACCTAGAATTATGCTAACTAGATTTCAAACCTGAAAAAGAAAAAGAAAGTAGACAACATTACATTACATATAGTTACTAAATTAATAATCACATGTGTAATAAATCTCTCCTTCTGTACTCAAGGTATATATATTTTGTGCATGAAGATCAAATATCTTTCTATAATTTTTTACCACCATTTATGTGTAAATGTTATAGTTATTAAGGTTGGTGTGTCCTAACGGATTAATTCTATAAACTTGTGATTCGATGATGCTTGATTTGAGTAGGATCTTAATCTAAACTTGTTTTAATATTAATTTAGTTTAAGTTTGAATAACTTAGTAGGTTTAATTATAATACAATGGCTTGAATTTTTTTTTCCAAGTATCTACTGCAAAACAAATTACTAGCATTTACATTATTATTAATTCAAAACAAACTAATAGTGCATGCTACATTTTACACGGATTTAAAAAAAATAGAAATTAATAATTTTATTTTTTTATTTTTTTATTTTAAAATACAATAATAATATCTCCTAGTGTTTCATTATTGAATACAAGAGACTTTAAAGAAGTATATGTTTTATTGTTGAATATAAAGGACTATAATAAAGTTTTTGGAAATATAATTATATTTATTTTTTAAAGTATTTTTTACTTGAAAATATATTAAAATAATATTTTTTTTATTTTTTAAAAATTATTTTAATATTAATTCATCAAATTATTTAAAAAATAAAAATAAATTTGTTTTGAAAAAGTACGAAAATCCTGATGTGGGCCCGATTAGTCTGACGCGCCCTCTCCAAAATGAAGGTCGGCAAAAAGCGCTATCTTAAACGGTGCGCCTGGGTTGCGCTGCAGGGCCGTTTTGAGCAGAGTCAGCAGACTGGGATCTGGGTCATGTGCTTGTTGATGATATCCGACGGTCAGGATTAATTGTAAGAGAATAAAGAGGCACATGAACGACAAGACGGTTAAATGAGCTAACTGTCGTTTCATGGTCGGAGAAGAGAGAGCAAAAGAGAGATGTTAGTGCCTAGTGGGAAGATGACGGGGTTGTGGCTGGTGCCTTGGTGGTCGTGTTGAAGGAACCGTGGATTTGTTCTGTTTTTTGGCTTTTAGCTTGTTTGTGTTTTAAAAAGACAAAAAGTTATTATAAAAATATTCTAAAAATAAAAAATTTGTATGTTTATATCTTTATTTTTCTAACCAAGTATTCTTACAATAAAAACATTTTAGATTTTGAATTTTAATAACACCATAGGAGATTCATACGAAAATAATCTCATGTTCGAATCCATTGTTAATAAGGTTTTTTCTCAGTATAATATAAGATAAAATAAGGCATATTTGAGGGTGAATTAAACTTAATATTGATTTAGTAAACGAAGGTACCAACCCCATATCAATGTTTACCTATCCAACCATAGAGAACGGGGGACATTTAACTCAAAGGCAAGAGGCATGCTAGGACATTAACTCTTCTTCGTAAATAACTTCTAGCCTAATTACTATGATCAAATATATATTTTAATGCGTTACCAAAATATTCAATCTTTTTTTCATAACTAACGAAGAAGAAAGGCAAACAAGAAAGAAAAACGTACTAATTGGAGAAAATTAAAAAAAAAATTAATACTATTAATAGAAGCGGGTAAGTGTTTTTTTTTCTTGTATTTTTTGTATATAAAATTATTAGTAAATTTATTAATGATAAAATCATCAACATAAACAAATTACTAACAAGTGTTTTTTTTATAAATGGTATTTATTTGTGATTTTGTCAGTAAAATAATCACATATGAATTGTTAATATAAATATCAACATAAATTTATATTAATAAAAGTGTTAAATCTGGTAAAATTTATCTCTAGTTTCAGGTTTGAGAGCCTAAAACCGAATAATTAATTAATTAATGATGAAAGGGTTGTTTGTATAGTTTTGAAATCTGGCCTAACCCGGCGAGTTAACTCGGGGCTGGAACCAGGCAGGGTTGAAGAAAAAATGGGGAAAGGAAAAACCCTACGTAACTCGACGATTGACCCGGAAAGACCCAGCTATAAACCCGTTGATTTTTAATTTATTTTTTTTACTAAAAAGATGTCGTTTTGATTAAAAAAATTGACCCGACCGACTTGTTAACCTGACCAAAATCTAGTGACCTGATCAAAATCCGAAATCCAAGTATTAGATTGGACCAGCCATCGAACTGGGTATTAAAACTATGGTAGTCTGTATTCAGGGTTTTGTCATGCCTGAGGGGTAAATTTGTGTTTACATTGAGCCATTAGCCCACCATCGTTATATTCCCCGGCATCTGGAGTCTCTACTCTCTAGCATTGTTATAAATTGCAACTACTGCACGCTTTTGCTTCGTTCAAAAGATGCTTCACGTTGTCTACAACTGGCGCAGTTTTATAATTAATGGAAAGAAAGAAAAATATTTATATAAATTCATGATTTAATAAATCTCAATATTCAAGATGTTTTTTTGCCTATATTATATAAAATTATCAAACTTAGAGTTAAATAATATTATAACATAACCATGAAAGAAATCTGAAAGCAACAAATTTTTAAAATAGAAACTTTCATGTGTGATTTGAATATGGTCTCGAACTTTGCACACAAGCAAAATACAAAATCTGCAAACAAGAAAAATATAATATTTGAAGAAAAAAAAAGCATTTATTCCCTTGATAATAGCAAAATAATTGTTAAAAGAAGCAAAATACAAGCGACCATTCTCCAAAAAGACATGTAAATGATTATGGCATGGATGCATCTGTCTCCATGAACGAAGGTTCGGCATCCAGCCATTCAGAAGCTGCTTTGGGTGACCTTGTGCATATGCCAACATCTTTATTTGGGAACGCATAACAAATAGTGTTTTTAAAAAGGTTATTTTTTTTTGTTAAAATTTAATATAATTTATATATTTTGAATCATTTTAATGTATTGATGTTAAAAATAATTTTTAAAAAATAAAAAATATTATTTATATATATTTAAATATAAAAAATTATTTAAAAAGTAACCGTCACCACACTAATAAAAATAATGCAGGCACCACAGCAATATTGTTCATCATCATGCATGATCACATACAGTACTCTGTAATGAAAAGAACAGGAGGTGAATTCAACACTCATCCTCTCTTCCCAGTTTTTCTGGGATTTTGATGGCATGAAAGCTATAGATTTTGAATTTAAATAAAATACAACCAAAGCTGCTAAATTATTAAGTCTTTCGTTTTTATTCAGCAAAAATCCTCTAAAATCTGAAGAGAGGCTTAAACACGTTAAATATCCATGAAAAAAACCAGGAAACAACCAATAAGAAAGATTAGTAAAGCTAAAATCTGAAATTAAGAAGGAAAACTTACCCATTTGAACCTCTTATTGGACCGTTTCTGATCAACAATCCCTTCTATGAAATTCCGGGATAATTGTTGCACGTCAATTTTCAATATTTATTAGCTTAAGATATTCACGGTACGTAGGTTCTCTTGTTTGACCTGTAGTACTGCCACTTGGCAGGTGTACGTATAAAAGAAATAATGATTTTTGGCTTGAAACGTAGATAAACGAGCAATCAGTGGCTAACACTATTTAACTCCGAGATGATGTTTTTTATTATTATTAATAATTTGAGTGTTTAAGGTAATTTAATTAATTTTATGAGTTTTAAAACCTTTAATAATTTTTAAAACACTTAATTTTATAATTATTAAAAAACAAATCTAAAATTTAATCGAGATACAATATTGAATATTTCATTTTTAAAAATTTGCTTCCACCCGTGCAGACATGCAATTTAGTGGGCATCATTTATGACATCTCCCTTCTGTAAACGGATAAATAGTGTTAGCTACTAGAATCGATTCATTGTGTCCATTGATGGGTGCAACCACTTTTCTTTATTTCCAAGTCTGTGACTTTCATGCTCCAATTAATTCAAATTTTCCAGTCTTAAATCTTTCGTCCTGTTCTCCTCCAACCAAAACAGCTACCAAAATGACTTTCTCCTGTGACTCTGTTCAAAGTTTGACTAAAAAGAGAAAAAAAAATTACATGTGAACCTGATCAACTTTCCCTTTTATGCCTTGGTGTTTGGTTTTGCACGATGAAAAAAACACGAAAAATGAGGCAGGATGCTGACTTGTATAACCAAGGAAACTGTTGAGCGTTTTTCAGATAAGAAATTAATTGTTGGCTAAGAATTTGATCATACCATAATAAAAGCAATTGATAGTCGTTAGTGTGTCTAAACCATCACAGAAATTATAGAAAGGTTAAGTCAACTTTTAGAAAAAAATATAGTTTGCAATTATGAATTATTAATTGCCTCCCATCAACACATCTCAATCGTACTTATTGGATGATTTGATTTGGACGTTCAACCAGTTTTTTAATTTTATTAAAAAGTAAAATTAATATAATTTTATTAAAAATATTTTAAAAAAAATTAATGAATTTTAACTGAATTTTTTCTTAATTAATCAAGTTGCAAATCAACCTAAATTTTATCAAAATCACATTAATTTTATTTTATTTTTATTTTTATTGGAACATGGCCAACCTATATTCCTGATTACTTGGACATGGATCAACTTATCCGATCGAATTGAGATTCTAAACAATGATGTCAATAGCTAAAACCAAATAACCTAGCTATTTCCATTACATAATTCAATGGTGTGGAGATGTTTATGTCATGGAGAGTTTATGTTCGTATTATAAATCTACACGTTAAATATTTTTAATTAAAAACACCTAGACTAGTGAATTATTATTCCATCCTATACATAAATATCTTATTGCCCATTTTAGTGTGAGATATATATTCATTGGTTATATATATATGTGTGTGTGTGTAGGTAAATAAAACGATAAAAACACGAGATAGAATTGCTTGTTGTCGATCACAAGTGGAGGTCAGTGAATATATTGTCATTGTCATCCTATAAAAGTTTCGTGATTCAATTTTCTTTCATGAAAATATTGTACGGATTTAGCCTGTTCGTGTAAAACAGGAAAAATTTATGGAGACCTCACATGGCTGAGCAGGTACGACTGAGAGATACAAGTGGTGATGAATGTCCGAGGCTCCAGGGACAAAACCATCCCTTGGTCTGTATTTTTTCATCAATTTTTTTTAATACACGCAGACCCATGTTGAATCTTCCTCTTTGATTTCTGCACGTATTTCTTTCTCTATTTTTCCTTCTTAAATATGTTATGGTATAGTTTGGCTAGCTTGATCATGTCAAGTTCGTCTTTGTTCTAGCTAGCCTAAGATGCTCATCTACAATGAAGAAAATCTATTTTCCCAATAATCTTTTCGTAAATTCAAGCACACAATAATATAAATTAAGTAATTTTTTTCTTCAATTCAAGCATAAATAATAAAATGTTATGGTATTTCTTTCTCTATTTTTCCTTCTTAAATATGTTATGGTATATTTTGGCTAGCTTGATCATGTCAAGTTCCTCTTTGTTCTAGCTAGCCTAAGATGCTCGTCTACAATAAAGAAAATCTATTTTAATATATTTGCAATAAAAAACACAAACCGCTATCACCAAAATGCAACCCAACAAGAAACTTGCTAATGATGGAAAACGACTGTTTTGTATCATTGACAGAGACAAATGCTACAAGCATCCGAAAAATTTGTAAGGGTATGTTAGTCAATTACAACAATTTGCTTAGTTAGTTTGTTTGGAAATACTGTTTATTTAAATTTTAAATTTTTTATATATATTTTTAAATTATTTTATTGTATTGATATAAAAATAAATTTTAAATTATAATTATTATCACAATTCTAATCATAGAAAATGTTCCTAGCATAAGAACCGTAGGTTTTCAGAGGATCTCTCACTATCAGCAACACGACAAAACAATACTGTATCGATCTAACAGAAACGTGCTTTATATTAGAGGGTAATTTAGAGTTTGGTTGAAAGTGTGGTTGTGGTTGCTTTTCAAATAACTTTTCGTGTCAAAATACATGTCAATGATATTTTTTGATTTTTTAAAAATTATTTTTGACATCAGCACATCAAAATGATTTGAAAACACTAAAAATATATTAATTTGAAGTTAATAAAACAATAAAAAAATTTTAAATTTTTTAAAAACACTTTTAAAACACAGAAACAAACAGTCATTAGTCTAGGCACTACAGACAGAAAATTAAGAAGCTTACCCCTTTGCTACCGACTGACACTTACGAAGGCGTTATAGCTTTTCATTTTTTCAACACTGCTTTTTCAAGCGCGTGATCTCACGCCAATAATCGAACCTCCACCATGGGTTTTAAAAATAATTCCTGTCTGAGAATGTAAAAGAGAATGTGATAAAGTAATATTTTAAAGTATTTTTTATTTAAAAATATATTAAAATAAATTTTTTTAATTTAAAAAAAAAAAAATTTGATATCAATATTTTAAAATAATCTAAAAATATTAAAAAAATCATTTTAAACAAAAACAATTCAAATTTTTTTGTAGCATAATGCAAACCGCATTCCTAAACACACCAAGTATTATGATGTATTATATTTTTTAAAAATATTTTTTATTTTAAAATATATTATAGTAATTTTTATATTATTTTTTATTTTTTGTATTAATACTTTAAAATTATTTAAAAATTCTAAAAATCAATTAAATATTTATTTAAATAAAATATATTTTTAAAACGTAAACAAAAACATAAAATACTACGCTCCCAAATCTTCACTAAAATGTATCCAGTGTATTGATCTACTGAACCCTGACCCAGGCTGAATTTAAATTTGAATTAATTTTGACATTCAGATCCATTCCAAATGCAACTAAGTTAAAATTAAGTAATTTTTTTTAAAAAAATAATAATTAACACGGTGGATTATTTTATTAAAAAAAAACCTATATTGACTTAACGACCGGTGGATTAATTCAAAACTTTTATAGGACCTGACAACTATGACTTGCAAATAATACATTATCTTAAGAACATTAAAAAAAAAATACGATTTTATGTCAGCCAGGTAAAAGTAACAAATGCAATAACAAGGGATTTTTTCTGAAAAATTATATAATTTGGTAAAAGTTCTGGAAAAATAAAATAAATTAAAAAAATATTTATAAAATAAAACAACTTTAATATAACTGTGACTATAAATATTGGTTTTGTTGAATAATAATTGTTTGCTTGAAAATAAAATATGCATGTCTTATGCAAATTAATTAGCATATACAAAAATCAACATAAAAATTTATGAAGATTCAATGGCCAAGATATAAAATTAAAAATCTAATGGTCAAGAAATAAAAGGAAGGTAAGCTAACATGATATGAAAAGAGAAATAAAAGAAGAAAAAGGAGGGACATAAAGAATGAATCACCGCGGAGAGCTTTGTTTTTTATGCATTTAATATCGTTTAAAAGATCTCGACAAGATAATTTTAACCAAGCTAAAAAATAAAATTGTAACTAGTTAGTAGTTTTGTTTTTTTTTTTTTTTAATTATGGGTTAAAGTGATTTAGGGTTTGGTTAACCCTGGATAAAACTACTAACTAATCGCGATTTTATTCGGTGATTTTTTATTATGCGATTAAAATCATCTCGTCGAGATTTTTTAACTCTATCGAGTACCGAGTGTGTAAAAAATAAGTCTTGTAATGTTTTTTCTTTTATTTTTTTTTTCTTCATTTCTATCCCATACCACATCACAGCTTATCTCATTTTTTATTTCATGAGAATAAGATATTGAATTTCTAATTATTGATTCTTTGTATAATTATATATTGACTTCATGTTAATTAATTTAACTTTAAAATTTTGAGTAAATAATCGCTATTTTCAAGAGGGATCTTACAAGACTAATATCTAATCACGGTATTTTTGTAACCAATGACAATTTTTCAATATTTTTATCACTCAATATTAGAATGGTAAAATACCCTAACACCGGACTCCATTTCTGCTGGTAAAATTGGAATGGGCAGATAGAATTTTGGAGACGTGCGCGGGCAGATCAATACCACACGCACACACCGAGCAGATAGCCTGACAGTTCTCTTTTTTCACGTCAATGTTTTGCGTGCTATGAATCACGAGCTTCATCTACCCACGAGATGCAAAGTTGCCGTCATCACCAGCATTTTTATAGTTTTTCTGAAAAAATAAATTTATAAATTTATAAACTATAATTTTTTTTATAATCAAGATTTTTTAAGCAGAATCTATACAATTTTTTTAATTAATCAAATATTTTTAAATCAGTGATTAAAATAAAATGCATACTTCACACAACCAACTCTTAACTTGGATAATCGGCATACTCTACTTTTGAGTCCAACATTTATAGTCAGTCCTGTAGGATGTGTTTTTATGATCATATCTAAAAAACTTTTTTTTTTCTTTTCATATGCATATCTAAAACATTAAAGTTTACTGGGAAACATCAAATCAATTTAGGATGTGTTTTTATGATCATATTAAAAACTAGTTTCGATTAATTATTACACTGGTTTGAAAAAAATATTATACTTGAGACTATTGATCAATTTGTTCTTCTTGAATAATGGCGAGTGGTGCCAAAATTAATAGGATAAACCAGAGCAGGTTAGTTAATTTAGTTGACAAATTTTTGTACATTCTAAGTGTATGAATGATAAAGAATGTTTTTTTATTTTAAAATATATTAACTTTTTTTTAATTTTTAGCATCAACTCATTAAAACCATAGGAAAATATTAAAAAATATTTAATTTGATGTTTTCTAAAATAAATATATTTTTAAAACATAAAAATTAAACTATACCGAAATGATTTTGGATTAATTCAGCCAGGAAATAATAAAATAAAGAGAATATTCTTGAAAGAGTAAAAATTATTATATATCTTCATGGATTTATATTTTGGGGTCATCATTACCTCGAAAAAAATTATTGTTTTATAAATATACTAGTTCAATATAAACAGTGTGTTTTTAAAATCATTCGAATAATTACTTAATATTAATTAACAAATAAATTGGTCTAGAAATATTTTAAAGCTTTCATCCTTTCAAATTAATTGTTTTTATTGTCATGTTATACAGATCATCCATACCCACCTTTATATTACTGAGAAAAATAGAAGATATATAAAAAAAACACTTGAACCTTGAATGGAAAAAATTCAATTAAGATGTTCAGGAACTTTCCATGTTTTCCTTTCAACAACATTCAAATTATTAAATCTGGACTAGTTTAACGGTCAATTTAAAATCTAATAAACTTTATAATTACACCAATTTGGATAAGTTAAAAAATTGAGATAAGCAAAAACTCGGTAAAATTCGGTTAACCTGTCAGGTTGACCTGTGACCTGGACAACACCAAAAACCCTGGTTGAAACCTGTTTTTTTTTTTCAAGTATGTTTTTCTCATAATCAGAGACCCTTATTTTTTTTGTTTTTTTTATATATTTTTTATTTAGTTATTAATCATTTTTAAAGTTTACTATATAAATATTAGAAGGCTATTTTATTTTTAAAATGTGAGATTTGAAGCTCCTTAGTATATATATTCTATGTTCACAGAAAAAAAATTATCTTTTCAATGTGAGATTTAAAGCTCTTTAATATATATATTTTATATTCACAGGAAAAAAATTATGTTTTTTAAAATTAAAATAAAAAACTTTTTTGGTTTAAATACTTTAACTTAAAAGAATAATATACTAAATAGTATTTTTTCAACGTGCAATACAAAACCTTTTGAAATAATTTTTAAAATTTTATTATTTATAACTTGTATGGCATATATTCACATGAATTATTTTTTAATTTTTTTATATAAAATATTAAAATTTTAAATATATATATTTTTAATTTTTTCAAATTAATTTAATCAATATAACCCAGGATCTAACTTCTTGACCGAGTCAGCTTCAGGTCAGGTTGATAGCTATACAACTAAAAACTTAATTTTTTTTTAAAAATCTCAATTTTGGAGAAATAAAACACCAAGAATTCTTTTCCAACCCAAACTCACACACGAAGCAAGGCAATGCATTTGATTGGACGAGCGTGAGATTGAAGGATGTTCGTAAAATGATAAAAAATTATTTTTTAATATTTTTTATTTTTAAAATTTTATTTTTAATATTATTACAATAAAATAATATAAAATACAATTTCTTTTATAAAAGTACAGAATCGCGAAAACCCACACGTTATAGTGACCTAGTCCTTGCAGAGCAAGAATTTGATTAAACTAGTAATTTAAGCAAAGAACAGGGGCTATAAATTCTCAAGACAAAATCAAATACCTGGTACTTTCCTTACTATTTTATAAACAAAATTTTTCTTCCCGTGAGGTGTGATCACCACCACCATCGCTCTCTCAAATTCTTTTATACTTCTTCAGCCACCAAAATTTATTCCTGGATCAATCAAGTGTCTAATAAAAAATTAACAATACCCACCTTTTGTTCTCATTTAAAAAGTTTTGATCTTTCTCTGTGTTCTCCTTGCTTAAACAAGAAACAGTGTCCTTTTTTGGTTTCTGGAGGACCCTTTTGTGTTTATTGGATTTTTTTGAGCATGAATAATAGGACGAGACACAGGGGTGAAATTTATCAACATCAAGAAGTTCAAAGAACGACAAGATCACGTTCTAGAAAACCTCCTCATCATGGTATGTGGAGTTCTCTTCCTTTGATTTTTTTAAGGCCTTGTACCAGGAGTTACTTTGCGATTTCCTTTAAACATTACCTTATTTCTTTCAAGAGGGTAGTTTCTTGTTGGATTTTGTCGTGGCAGCCTCTGTTTTGGTGTTATTGCTCTTCCTGAAGGGTTATTTTTGTTGTTTTTTGGGCAAAAAAAAGGTATCTTTCTGTTGGGGTCGTGACATGTTGGAGTTGGTTCTTTTTTCCCCTTCGTGGTTTTGCATCATTGTTTCATACACTTTAATTTGTTTAGAACTGGTTATTGTTTTCTAGATGTCGGCGCTTCTTGTTAGGGCAAGGTGCTTGGTGATGTGTGCAGTTTCTGTTTGTAGTGTTCAAGTGTTTCACTTTATAAAATATGCAATTATTTTTTTGTTAAATTTCTGTTGGTCTGGTCTGTTTTTAGCAGTGGATGTCGATTCAGATACACAGCAGTTGTCTTTATGAATTATTTCTGAGAATTCGTTCAAGTTCTGAAGTTTTCTACCAGACATGTACAGACAAGAAACTGATCAATATGAAAGTGTTAAAATATATTTGGGAATTCTTTCTGAAAAATGTATGCCGATTGCATACAAAAAGCACAAAATAGAAATTATGGCAGAAAAAGAATGAACGTCTGAAGTGTTTCTATTTAGATTTATACAAGATTTGTGTCGTATTTGTCTATTATTTTTTTTTGCTGTCTAGATATCCTTTCTGTCCTTTTCTAGTGCTTTTTTCTGTAAATATCCTTGGCATTACCTGTTCTCCGCAATGATTCTTACATTGTACATGCTTTCTATTCACTCTGTTGTTGTTCCTCTTTTCGAAACTTGTTTTCCTCATTGTCCTTGAAACATCAATTTTTTTTTGTTGTATATGAATAGTTTATCTTATATTTTTGCCTTTTGTTTTCAGGTAGTTGGCAGCCAACTGTACCTTCATGGGAAAAGAGATTCTGCTATTCAGTTGGTTCAATTCCATGGAGAAAGCTCCTGGAAACCAAAAAACTTATGTATCTATATGAGAATGTAGTTAAGTGGAATGACTCTGCTGGTGAAGAGGCATTTCACAATGCTAAAAACCGATTTTGGGCTGAGATTAATGGCCTACCTTGCAACATATCATTACCTGATCCCGATATTTATATTGATGAAATTGATTGGAACTCCAGTGTTGACCCCGAATTGCTTTTAGACTTGGAGCGGGAACCGAAAGATCATGATGAGATTACCAAAGGAGAGGAGGTTGTCATTATTGGCAGTTCTCTCCTCTTGAATCAGTCATTTTCGTGTGCTGGATGGGGAGGAGCTGAGGAGGAATTTCAAAAGGTTCCTGATTCGGCACTGGATCCTGGACATTGGGATTTCAACCATAAGGTCACTAGTGATGAAAATCCCTGGGGAAGGAATGTTACTCATCCTAATGAAGCCATGAACAATGATGGATGGGATTGCTGGAATGATTCGTTCGGTTGGGGCAACAATGAGTGGGATGTTAACAATGACGGGAAGAATGCCGATGATGGAACTGGTGGTGACTGGGGAACATTGGATGGCTATAACCAAAGAAGGGAAGATACTGGTTGGCAAATGTCAAGTTATAAAACCTCCAGGTTTCATGGTGATGAATATCCAATGGATCGCGGATTGTGGAGGCATGGAAGAGGGAGGAGGAGGGTAAATTTTGTTTATTGACAGCTGCATCTGGAAGAGACCGTGTTCAAGGCAGCGGAACTCCAAGAATCCTTGTGGATTACCTGCCTGAAAGCAGGGATTTGATTGAAGTATATAGTGCAACAACTTAGGGGGTTTGTGCCCCTATTGTTTTATTTGTTGTGTGTCGAAGCATATACCACTAGTAGTAAATATAATAGGATGATACCAACCTGACAAATGCACTGTCCTGTTGGATTTTAAGCTGCAGTTTTGTAGCTTGCTTCAAGAAGCACGAGGCATAATATGCTGTGAGACCTTTTCTTGTTATGATATCAAGTAGAGGTATTTTTATGCATGTAATGAGGATTCTAATCCCAATTCAAGGGGCAGAATCATGATGATGATGATTCTATTGAGACGGAGGTAGTCCTGCTATCCTGATGATGATTCTTGTATTTGAAAGTAGTTTTCTTCTCTGCTGCTCCTAACATGGCTTCTAGGAATCATTATAAAGTTTTATACCTTATCACCCCTGCTATTCGTTTCTGCTGCCTCAAGCAACGCAATGCTGCTTTTCTTGCCTAGGAAACACCAGCAGGCTGCATAAGGTTTTAGCCAGTGGATTCAATCCTGACACTGCACTCTTTTCGGAAGAGTATACTGAACTAAACAACTCTCATTTACACCATAATCTCCAGCATAATAAAAATTACTAATATTTCTCTCTTCTTTTTCTGGGTTTTAACGGGCTCTGAATCCTCGAGAAGTTATTAAATTTGATTCGAATTAAGACTTGGGTTTCTCTCCCATTACATCCTAGTTATTAAATCTGATTTGATAATCTAAGGATCCATTAACTCGAGTTTGTCGGCCAAGGTTTTTTTGGAACCGATGATGGATATTAATTTGGTTAAAATCATTTTTTTCTTACATTATTTATAATAATTTTAAAGATATATTAAAAAAATATTCTCAATCATCTTACAAATATATTAATTATTTTTGGTGTTCTTTAATTATTTTAATATATTAATATTAATATTAATATTTAAAAATAAAAAATATATTATTTTAAATAAAAAATATATATTTTTAATTTTTTTAAAAGTACAAACACACTCACCGTCAAGTCTGACGTTAAAGAAACTTAGTTGCTATGGCCCATATTTATGCTGAATATTAAAGCCCAAAAAGGAAATTTTGGAAGCCCGTCATAACAGTGTTTTAGTTAAAACTTAAAAAGGGTTCGACATATTTCTCCAGGTCTGCTTCTTGTCCTAGAAAGACGATTTTCTCTAGCAATACACACACAGGTACACCGATTTATAATTTGTGAATTCCTTTTACGATTCTCTTTTTTTTTTTTCTTTTAACATTGAAGAACTTAAGTTTTAAGCACCAGAATCAGAACCAGAGTCTTAAAGTTATTCTTTCTTTAATGTTTGCTTTTCATTGCGGGGTTCTCTGCTTATTTATTTAGCTACTCATTTCTTTTTGCAATGAATACTTGGGTTTCTGTTTGGTCCTGAGTAAAAAGGAACTACAGATTTTAAGATTTGGTAACTGGGGTTTATGGATTTTTTATTTAACATTTACGAACGCGCGCCCCCTGTTTGCTAAAATGCCCCAACGAGAAAGAAAAGAAATAGTATGTTTATTGTTCAGCTTTTTTTACCCCCCCCTTTATTTAATGCAATTTCTAACAAGGTTAGACCATTGACATTCATATTAACAGCTTGATTTACTTCCTTTTCTTTTAAATTTATAATAAAATTATCTAGGTGGTATATGTTTGTTCTGGGATATCTGTGCATTGGTTTGTCACTTTGTTTACTTGAACCCTCATTTCAGTTATTAGATCGAAACTTTTTAATGGGTTTTAATTACTCTCTTATAAGATTTATTAATTGTTAAGTTTTTACTTGTTTAGGTTGTCATGGCAGCTGAAGAGGAAAATCCCGCTTTGTCAAATTTACCAGAAGAATCTTCTGCTGTAGTCCCTGATGATGAACTGATGATTGATAGCTCTAGTCCTATTCAACCAACTCCACCAATCATTCCGCCGGTAATCCCATCTTCAATACCAGTTTTGCCTTCTATCGCTCCAATACCTATAGTTCCTCCCCGCCCATTAGCACCGCTCCCCATCCGACCGCCTGCAACTAGGCCACCTGGGGTGCAAAATGGCGAGATGAGAACTAGTGACTCAGATTCTGACCAAGAGGAATTAAGTCCCACTGGGACTACCCCGGGTTCAACTGGGGGTTATGAAATTTCAGAAGCCAGCAGACTAGTGAGAGAACGGCAGCAAAAGGCAATGCAGGAGTTTATGATGAAGAAGCGTGCTGCTGCTTTGGCAGTGCCTACTAATGATATGGCAGTTAGGACTCGTCTTCGCCGGCTTGGTGAGCCTATAACTCTTTTCGGAGAACGAGAGATGGAGAGACGGGACAGGTTGAGGATGCTTATGGCTAAGTTGGATTCTGAAGGACAATTGGAGAAGTTGATGAAAGTTCACGAGGAAGAGGAGGCTGCATCTACTGCGGCAGCAGAAGATGCCGAGGAAGAATTTGTTCAGTATCCATTCTACACCGAAGGGTCGAAAGAGCTCTTGGATGCTAGAATTGATATTGCTAAATACTCCATTTCAAAGGCAGCTTTGCGTCTTCAACGTGCAAGGAGAAAAAGAGATGACCCAGATGAAGATGAAGATGCAGAGATTGATTGGACTCTGAACCAGGCGGAGAGTTTGAGTCTTAATTGCAGCGAGCTTGGAGATGACCGGCCACTCTCTGGCTGTTCCTTCTCTTCTGATGGAGAAATGCTCGCTACCTGGTCTCTCTCTCTCTCTCTATGATTTAATCCATTTCTGTTAGCTGCCACTCTCTTTCTTGCTTGCTTGTAAACAGTTATTTTCCCCCCTTCTTTCACAACATGACAGATCACATCTGACAGCACGGTCAATCTTTCTTACATAGACAGTACCAATCACATAATAAAGTCATTTGCGAGTATTGTGTTAAGTAAACTATCCCTTTCCTGTTCTTAATTACCATGATCATTCCATAATCTGATTCCTTGCTTTATTCTGCTTATGCAGTTCCTTAAGTGGAGTTGCTAAAATATGGAGCGTGCCTCAAGTTACAAAGGTTTCTAACTTAAAGGGACACATGGAACGTGCAACTGATGTCGCCTTCTCTCCTGTGCACAATCATTTGGCAACTGCCTCCGCTGATCGAACTGCAAGGTTGTGGAACACTGATGGTTCTCTCCTGATGAAGTTTGAAGGTCATCTAGACCGTCTTGCTCGCGTTGCTTTCCATCCATCAGGGAAGTACTTGGGCACCACGAGCTTTGATAAGACATGGAGACTGTGGGATATAGATTCTGGTGTGGAGCTGCTCCTTCAAGAAGGTCACAGTCGGAGCATTTATGGAATAGCTTTCCATCATGATGGATCATTAGCAGCATCCTGTGGATTGGATGCACTAGCACGTGTTTGGGACCTACGTACCGGGAGAAGTATAATGGCATTGGAAGGCCATGTCAAGCCGGTGAGAGACTTTCTGAATCTTTCTCCTTTTTCTCACGGGAATCTTGTTTTTGTTTATTTGGAAAGTATAGTTGTTAAATGGAACATATTTATCTTTCATACCATTTTCAGCTTCTTGGGATCAGCTTTTCACCCAATGGCTATCATTTAGCGACTGGTGGAGAGGATAATACTTGCCGGATATGGGATTTAAGGAAGAAAAAATCATTGTATGTCATACCAGCACACTCAAATCTCGTATCACAAGTAAAGTTTGAGCCCCAAGAAGGCTATTATCTGGTTACATCATCATATGACATGACTGCTAAGGTTTGGTTTATTTCTTACCATTTTGATTGTTTTGTACAGCTTAAGGCATTGAATTTCTGTTTATTTTATTCTGAAGGCATTGAATTTCTGTTTAACAGGTTTGGTCTGGCCGAGATTTTAAGCATGTCAAGACATTATCAGCTCACGAAGCCAAAGTTACATCTCTGGATATTAGCGCAGGTAATTTTCCCCACTTAAATAAGTCATATATGCCCAAATTTGCGATCATTTAACCACTTCTCATGAACTATTTATCTTTTGTTTGCTTCACCTTTATTTTAATAATCACAATTGATGTGCTAATTGTCAATATATTACCACCATTGCACCATGAACCGTTACCATTGGTCCATCCTCAAATCATCTGCCACTTTTTTTTTTACTGTTCCAAATTTTGTTTCCCCCCTTTCTCTTGACAGTTTCTCTTTTCCTAAATAATCTTTGGGTTCTGTCAATTCCATTTACAACTTCTGTGCAACTAAAAACTGGAATTCTAGTTGCCTTTATTTGTTCACAAAGAAATGAAATGAGGCAGCAGTTATCTGCTGGTATCATACATACTGACTGAGAATGCCTATGGAGTTTCGTTTGGAACACCTTGAAAGTTGTTAATGGTTGTGTTTTATTTATTCAGTTGTGGGATCTGATCCCGAGATATTTTCTGTACAATGGCCTTCCATTTTTTGTAATTCACAGTTGTGATAGGGAAAGCCAAAAAATTCAAAATAAACTAATCCAGTTCATATACTAAGTTACTTGATTCAGTGTTATCTTCATAAAAACTTTGCTTATATGAATTGTTGTGTCATGGCTTCGTGGATTAACTATGTTCCTTTTCATTAATGGTCTGCCATTTGCTCAAATAAAATAAGGTGTTATTTGTGTGTGCGTCAAAGGTTAAGGGCTTGTTTTTTCTGGTCATTTTTTGATTTGTCTTTGAAATGAGGTTTAATTTAATTGCTCTTCTGGAGAACTCATTTTGTTCTGCTAATTTATGAATTACCCTTTGCGTCATTTTGATTGGATGAGCATTGTTGCTTGGTGGCAGATGGACGTCTAATTGCGACTGTCTCACATGATCGAACCATCAAGCTGTGGTCCAGCAGAACCAATGAAAAGGATGCTATGGAGGTTGAATGAGTTGGCTTTGGACTCTGTAGCAAACAAGATAAACTGTTGGCCAAATCTTATATTATGAATTGAGCATTTCTAACTTTGCTTTGAGCAGAATACCCGACCTCATGAAACTTTTTTTTTCCCCTTCGTTCGAGAGATAAATGCTTATTGTAGTGAAATCTCTCCTCTGTCAGATGTCTCTAATGTGCAGTTCTGCTGAAGTCTCCATTTATAGTATGATGCTATTCCTAATATGTTGATGATTTTGTAAGGAATCCATACTATGTTGCAGCTCTGTTTAGCTTGTCCTCGCAGTAACTGTGACTGAAATGGTGACCAAAATGGGGTTTCTGCTTCCCTTTTTTCACAACTTTTGAACCCAGTAATTGTGATTTACATGTCCATTTTGGGTTAGGAAGTTTATTTACTGTCGGTTCTTGTATTTTGGTCGCTTCTTTTGTAGAACTTTTGCTACTAGTCAAAATTTTGCAGCAAACATTTTATTAGTAAACCTGCATTGTAATGAAATATCACTAATACTTGTAGACTCTGTTCTCATTCTTTTTGCTTGTTTATGTTCATAATTTGTCTCCTGAAAAATCAAAAAGAAAATGAGATCTTATGCCGTGGGGCAAGAATGATATTGATGAGTTTCTGTTATTGCTTATGGTTGGTAGTTTTTCCTCTCCTCTCACTGGAGAGGAAGAGGACTAGCACGCCAGTTTCGCCGGAGCTTTGACACATGAAAGCCATCTTTTTCTCAATGCTAGGGTATACCGAGGAAAGAAACAGAGAAAACACATGGTGGCGATGGTGAAACTGGAGGTGTATCAATCATCCGAAACAATTCAGTGATGACACGAGCTAATGGGCGCCAACACTCTTTATCTTTATCAAGTGTCTTCGCTTTAAAGATCCCCAAAATTGCATTAAAAGTCAAATCTCAGTGAAACATCATGCTTCTTTCTATACAAATCCTGGCATCATCTTGAAGTGCTTGTCCTCCATTGGAACACGCTCCCCAGATGATTGGTATTTCCCTTTAGAGCGTGATGCCAAATCATCCAACAAAACTATGCAGTTAGAAAAACCTTCGGCATGCTAATGAATACAACCAGAAGATCGCTTCTTCGATCATGTTCCTCATTTATACCAACCGGTGAGCAAATACCTCAGCCCAAAACATATGCAGCATCCGAGTGCCTGTTACCACAGGCAGGATATTAGAACACACATGCCGATGCGGAAAAGCAGGTGCTGGCAATCATTACATGAGTTGAGTAAGACTAACAATGTTGCAAGAAACATCCGTGCTCAAAACTTGATCAGATCAAGACAGAAGTCAATGCAGTTACTAAATCTTTGCAGTTGAAGTGAGGCCAAAGTGTAGCTAATTTAACCCCTTGAACCTCGACTCTATTTGAGATTGCTTCAGGAACTGAAAATTCCCTGATTTTTGTCCAACTAATTTAATATTGGAGTGGCATCCTTGACATTAGGGAAACTAGGTTTTGGTTAGCAAGGCACAATACTACATTTTAAAGATAACTAAGAAACTTTTTAGGGAAATCCTAATTTCTCTCCAGCATTTTCAGTAACCAGCAGACAAATAGAAAAAACTGGTATGAAGATGCTCAGACCTCTGTTTCTTTCCCGAATCTATAATTTCTACAAAAAACCACCTTAAGTACATCAGCAGAAACAACAAAAAATTCACATGTTACAACAGTTATAGAAACAAGTCATGCAAGTCAAACAAGATCAACAATATCAACAATATCAACAAGCTGCAATGATTTCTTTATCCCATCAAATAACGATGCCCAACTGATCTTCAATAACAAAACCAGCCTATTCATGCTGCAATTTACAGAAAAGGAAGAGGAAGGTATTTGGGGTACAGATGTTTGGTGCTGAGATTGAGGTTGTGGTAACGATAAGGGCTTGTGATAAAGAAAAGTAAATAAAATGGTGAAGATGCTTGATGTGGAGAATTATGAAGTAAACTTATTGGTCTGATTTGGAGGTTATTCACAATACATAGAGGTAGATGAAGAGTGAGCTAGAGTAGGAGGCTGCTCTTAATTCTTTTTCTACAAAATTATACAAAAAAATTAGTGTACACATATATGTCAAAAATTATTATATAGCAGAACTGGAAGGGCCACATTAAAAAAATGCAATGTTTAGACACCAAAAATAAGGGATTGTTTAGTTCAGAGGGTAAAATCTCTAATAGGGTTGAAGTTAAAGGGGATTTGGTTATAATTTAGCCTTGAATTATTCATGCAACTGGGTTTCTATTTGGTTTGCTTTGGAACCTACCTGTTTACAATCAAGTGACGCAAACTTATTTCAAAATGGAAGACCCAAACTCAAGAATCAATTGTAAAGCTTGGTTCACATTTTCCTAGTTTTAGCTGAATGAGATGGTTGTCTGTATCATACAAACATATTGGTTTATGTGGGTATTTCAGTCAGGTGCCATTATCAAGAAGCTTGGAACTCCTGCTTGGGGCCAGTGGCGCTCCCTGGTCCCAAAATTGTGGGAAGCATGGGATAGTGAAGTCCAAACCCTCGACGAGGCAAAAAGCCCCTTCCCCAAAGTGCACAAGTAAAAGGAGAAAGATAAAATTTAACAAACAAATAAATCACCTGAACAAGAAGAAGATGCACGCAAAGTGAATTTTCTGTCTTCCTGCCGAACATTCTCAAGTAAAAATTAACAAGCGTCCCATCGTTTGTTCCTGTAAGAAGTCCTGTTTGAGGATCGAACCTGAAAAAAAAATCATGTAATTTAAGACATCCATAGAAGATTCACAGAAGAAGGGCCATGAAATTCCCTTCGGTACAAACTTTCAATGAGGGTAGAGAATCTACCTAGGTAGACGATGTCTTGGACAATGCCTGAAGCCAAAAAGCTGAAGTGGAACCGAAAATTAGATGCCTAAGTGGATAATTGGAGTTTAAAAGCTTGGGGGAGAAGAGTTATGAGATCAAACCTGAGGCACTGACAGGAGGAAGTTCAATACTTGTGCTAAAAAGAAAATCAGGAGCGTTTCACTGTTCAAAAAATGAGGGGAAAAAAATCAATTATGAGGTTATGGATAGGCATATTGATAAATGCAAAGTAACTGTAGAAAAACCCAGTATATCAGATCTATGGGATCTTTAAATGTGACAATGTATATCCTAATAGCACAATTGATCAGCTATCATTTGATTGAGATTGCATAATGAGAGAGAGAAAAATAGTGCATGGTTACAAAAGGTAAAGAAAAGCAACAAGTATTTTCTAATGTACATACTGACAAGTAACTCTAGTTTGAACTTATATTTCAAAAATATTTAGTAAGGAATACGCTAATTTCACAACATCCAGAGCTTGCACAGGTAGTCAATCACGTTCACATGTCAAAACTCTAAATGCCATGTTCTAGGTTTTAACCCATGCATGGAGATGACTTGAATGAATTAGAAAACTCCCCATACATATATTGTGAAATAAAATAACAGAACGTTGAACAGGCACAGGACACACCTAAAATGGCCTAAAATCCCAACAACAGCCATCGTCATCCCTGCAAAGTATGTATAAGTATCTCCAACAAAGACTGAAGAAGGATACCTGAAAAAATAAAAGAGTAAATGTTACTTTGCTGCGCAGAAAGAACAGTAAGAAAATCACTTGATAAATAGAATCAAATGTTAATACCAATTGTAAGAAAGCAAAGCCAAAGAGGTTGCCAGTAATGGTTGGACAAGATACACAGAGAATGCATGAGCCTGTTGATACTCAGGATCCGCAGACGCTCCAATTTGCATGACGTTATGTATTAAAATCTATAAAATTGTTAAGCTGTGTCAGATCCATAAAGAGTCAGAATCCAGTTGTTCTGCAACTCTCTATGCTTACCGCAGATGCGATCACAACTGTTTGACCAGCTTCAAGGCCATTTATACCAGCATGAATGTTAATGCAATTTGTGCAGAAAATTGCCAAAAACCACATGTAAATCTTGTATATAAATCCTGTCAAAAACAAAATGAAAAAACCATTAAGCACACGCTGGTATAACTCCAGCCACTTGTAAGGCTTTATCGACTTTCTTTCAAACAATGGTTTCTATTTCTTTTCATATAACTGAAAAATGAAATTCAAGTTCTATGATGAAAAGTCTCAAGTTTACTATGATATTAGGAGTATGTTTTTAAAATTAGATTGATGTTCATGATGAGGATGAATCCTAGCAAAGTAGCATGTGTGTGTGTGTGTGAGAGAGAGAGAGAGAGAGGGAGGGAGGGCAACAATCATGACATTCAATGATCTCACACTATTGGAATTAAAAAACATACCCAGGTCCAAAACCTTGAGCCCAATATATGGAACAAGAGGCTTTGGTATAATGATAGTTGTATGTCCAGCGTATGCCATCAGCAATGGAAGGGCAGCAATTGACGGAAGCAATAATTTGCTGCTCTTAGTAAACACAATAACAGCCATGAGGATCCAATCAAGCTTCATTTTAACAAACGCTACCAAGAAATACTCACACTCTCCATGGAACATCAAGGACATCATCTATGAATCCGAGTAGAGTCATGAAGCAAATTGATGCTAGTGCTGCATTGTACTCAACAAGCCACTGCATGTTCACAAATTAAAACAACAAATGGAAGAAATACTGGGGAAGCAAACAAAGACATACAGGTAGAAACATGAAAACATGGAATCTGCAGTAAAGATATAAGCATGGTGTAAAAAAATTGCAACAGTAGATTGTCAAAGATTCTTACATTGGAATCTGGCGCGAAGTTTAAAAACTGAAATACTATAGTTAAAACCATGAAGACTACAGCGACAACAATACCCAATGATTCAGGCCTGCCAAAAACATAAAAGTGGAAAAATCTGATTAAGCGGATTAGCAAGGACAGATACACAATCATTGTCTAAGTATCATATCTTTTAGAACTAACATACCAATAATCCATTCTCTTAACTTTTTACTCCAGTTTGACAATCACAATACCAAAATTAATTTCAACTCATGAGAACTTCATCAGCCAGTGAAATAAATAAATAAACAATGACGATGAATAAAAAACAGGCAAAACATAATATAGCAACCAAAATTGAAATCTGAGACAAACACCTCTTCTCAATATATATATATATAAAAAGATCACAAATTTACAAAAATCCAAACCCTCTATCAACAAATCTAAAACAAACTCACATCATAAAAAAAAAAAACACAAACCCAAGAATAAAGGCTCACACTTTAACAGTCCCTTGAGGAGTACCCTTCTTGTTAATATCATAGCCAAACAAGTTCCTTTTCAAAACATATTTAGAAGCCACAGGAATCAACTTAACGGTGAGAAAAAACCCAGCAAGACTAAGACCAGCATTGATAAGAATAGGTTTGATGAGGTCATGTTGGATCTGGTAGTGAAATAAGAGTAAGTAAAAGTATGGGGCTATAAGTAAAAGAGAGAGCTTAAAAATGAATCCTTTTTTTGGTGGTGCAATTGGTTGGTCATTGCTTGTTTCTCGAGGAGGAGGAGGAGGTTTGGTTTCTTTTTCGCTTGTAACAATTGCTTGTTTTGTTGGTTCCGAAGCTCTCTTTCTTGCCATTGCTCTGCTCTGCTCTATCTCTGTTTTTGCTGTCAATTTTGTTAATGTTGAAGAGATAATAAGAGTTGGAGCACTGTTGTTTTCACTTTGGTGTCATTGAGCTAATAAGATGTTACCACGTTTCAAGCACGGGACCCACCGGTGTGAAAATTAAGGTCATTTCAGGTGGGGTACGGTTTTTTATCACCCGTGTCATTGGAGCTAATCAGATGTATCCATGTCGGAGAAAAAGAGCAAGAGGGCCCACCAAAGATCTGCCACGTAGGAAAGCCAATTAAGAATTATCCCGGTGGCCCCTTCTTCCTTATCAAGCCGATCTGACCCCATAGCTAGACTTGGTGACCCGCAACTGATTCAATTTAGGGTTTTTTTTTTAACCCCTCGAGTCATCTAATATTAATTGACCCGATTAAATTTAGACAAGTTCTGACCTAATCAACTTCAAAAATTTATTTTCTTAATATATATATATATATTTTAATATCAATATATTAAAATTATTAAAAAATAATAAAAATATAAATTTAATATATTTTCTAATAAAAAATACTTTTAAATACACAATACACCAAAAAAATGAAAGTTAGCACCCTTCACAAACACTCATTTGAAAAGTTGATCACCATTTTCTTAATTAATAATTAGGTTATTTTCTAGCTATTTTTTTACACGTCAGACCTTTTTTCTCTCTCTTTTTTTCTTTTTTTTATCCAGTAGATTATCCACGTCGTGTATCTAAAAGAAATTTGCTACTCGAGCATTAACCAGGTGCCATGAATTGGCTGCCAGCTAGGATGGATAAGGACTCGGATCATAATTATGTTCAAACCTTAGATCCCATCTGCTTTGGATCAGCCATAAATTTCCTATTTCAGTGCTGACAGAATTATATGTTCTTGGCATTAACCAGAAGGCCAAAATCACCAATTCAACAAATTGCCAAGACAAACTAATCCTCCATGTGTATTCCCATGCACACTATGGTTCTTGCAAAACTAAAGCTCGAGTACAGGGCCAAGAGGAGAGTGATCACCCGCAGTAACATCAGGGACAATGTAGGAGTCATGGACATTGTCTGCTATGGATTCTGACACAAGAAACTAGTCAAGCCTCCATCCTGTGTCAAACTTCAGTAAAACTATGTGTAAAGGCAGAACTATTTGGTATTCAGAAGTGGCTAAACTAAAATTCTATTCTCTAGATCAGTAGATTGTAATTATGTCATGCTAGTCTGTTGAGTAGTTAGAAACGATTTTGGATTTTAGTAAGCTTCTATGTTCATCCGTGATGTTATTCCATAATGTGATGTAATTTTATGATATGAATCAGAGAGAGAGTCATCTTCTTCAGGAGAGCATATATTCAAGATCAAATTTGATGCTCTATGACTCATGAAAATTTATGGACAGAACCAGAAAAGGATAAGCATACTCGAGAGACAATCGCAGTGCCAGAATAACCAAGTGTGGCATTGCTACATGTCGAGAAGCTATTCTCATAACCATCAATCAGGGATTGTTAGATGGAATCAACACCCTTCTCCTGCTTTCAAAATCAGAGGAACCAATCAAGAAACTGTCAATTTCACCAAATCAACCCAAGGTTCGGTATGAAAGGGCGCTAGATGCTAGAACCTTGCTCCAGAAATGAAAAAATGTAGTCAAGAAACTCTAAACTAAACCTCATGCGATCAAATATGTAACTGATACTTGCCTGCAGTTCTGTTTCTTGCAAGCACAACACATCAAAGTCTTCCTTTTAGGCAAGCTCAAGAGCAGAGAATCCCTCTAACTTCAATAATGCTCATAACCAATTGACATTCCAAGACATTAGCTTCACAGAGTCTGCATCAGAGAAAGGCGGAGGCCTCATAGTTCTGGGGTTATATGGAATCCACCCTTTCTGTGGCTTCTTGTGTGCAAGAACTGTCCAGGGTTCAGCTTGAGGTAAAGTAACTAGCATCAGTTTTAATTGAAAGCTTCTCCTTTGTAGTGACTATGCCAGCATCAACTTTGACAATTTCATCCTCAACGGCGTGATTGTTTCATCCTTCTCTTACTCTGTTTAAACCCAGAAACCTCTGAATCAGTGTTAATGCTTACAGCATTACTTTCATCAGATGTACATTTACTGTTCTTTTGCAGGGAAATATTTCCCACTGAATTGAAGGAAACACATCCTTCTTCCTGAGAGCTTTCACCTGCACTTGTGGGAAACAGCTAACTATCAGAATTTTGTAAATGAGGAAGGTCCCCGTTTCAATAGTTAGAGAAAGTCCTCTCACACTAACAAATAACATCCGTCAAATTGAGCTCCCAAAATTACTGCCAGAATACATGAATATTTATTTTAACAGTACTGATTACCATCTATCTGCTTGGCCATGAACTGCTTGAAAGCAGATACAAGGTCCCCTTTACGACCCTTGGCAGGGACTCCAAATTTCCTGAAAATTTGAAGTCAACATTAAACACAAAGGATCAACAAATACAATCGCATGCTTCATTTAGCGATTATGCTTTCCATAGATTTTATGCCTGGAACAAGGTTTGAGCTTCGGCAATTGTAGTTTCCATAGTAGTAGACTCGTAGCGGGGAATGACTGCATCCTTAGGAATTGTGTTGGGGTGTGAAAAGAATACTCAGATGGTATAAAAGAACAAGTTGTTTGCAAATATAAATACTTCCAAGTCAATCAAATGCAGATACGTCGCCTCTTCAGGGAAGAAAAAAATACGAGCCAACATTTTAATGGTTTCTTTAGTTTAAGTTGTGGTAGTGTTTTTCTTTGTTTTTTGGTTCAATTTGTTGGTCCGATAATCTACAAGTGATTATTGACGACGAAATTCTTCCTATCATTGATACATAGGTCTCCAAAATCTAACAAGAGTTGATAAAATTCCACACATTCTCACAAGAATAAATGAATAGGCAGCTGCCCAAGTAGAGAGAGTAAGATGGTGGAAATGAACGGCAAGAAGCCATTTCCAATGAAGAACCACCTTCCGTATCATGAATGGGGAATGTATGCTGTAGTATTCGTCCCCTGCAACGTGTGTAAGCCAACAATTGGTCTGGCAGGGCTTCAGATCACAACTGCAGACAATCAGCCACGGCAACCAGAAATACTACCGAGAAGACAAATCATGAATATGTAAGTGATCAGAATCCCGCTCTACACCTCAACTCTATATAACCTAATATCTAAACCAAAATGTACACCAGCGCTTGGGTAATGATCGGGAAGGGCCCCATGAAACTGCACAACGAAGTGCCCCATCTCAACAGTCATAGCTGCTTTTCTTGCTCCCTCGAGTTCCAGTTCATCAAGATTTTCAAGAACTTTGACGTCCCTCTCCAATCAAACAACACGAGATAAGACAAGGGGGTCAAGGGTTACTGCGGATGTAATGCGATCACATCTCTATGTGAATATCTTCCAGGTCAGGAGGAGATCGGTGGAATTGCTGAAAATATAGAAGCATCGTCAGAAACTTGCAAGCCCCTTCTTGCAGTTGCCTGAGATTCTCCACCATGACCAATCTTTCTTGAAGAAACAACTCCAGCTGTCATGGAATAGTTGCTATTCTTAACTGATGATATGAACTTCTGTGCCGCTGCTATCAAAGAGCTGAAAACACCAGATTCCCTAAGTCGATGGACAATGACCTGTGAACAGAAAATTAAGAAAGGTGTCAGGATTGTCAAATGGTACACAGATCCACACCAACTAAACTCCTATGCAGCTCAAAGATGAACTAGAAACAAGAGACTTTGGATGGAAAATTCAGGCAGTTGAACTCACCATGGGAGTGTAGATGCAAGTCAAGATGCCCTTTCTCAAGAGTTTCAGTTTCAGTGCTTCATCAGTCCACATGATCCTTTCCTGGTACCTAATGTAATGAGGTACTGAGTGTGATGATTTAAAATGTTGGTTTATAGCATTTTAGGGCAAAAAACATCACCCATCAAAATAAAGCTAAGGAAACTCGCCATATCATTAGATTTGAGAGCATAGGATAATTATAGCACATTTTTAGGTATTTTATTTCAAATATGTAACTTCAAGAGGGGTCAATGGATTCATATCAAAATTCTAAGACAAATATAGGTAAATGGTAGTATAGTTATTACCAGTGAAGCATTTCCTCCTCTGTTGCCGTTGAAGCAATTATGAATGCCTGTTCAGTATAAAACAATGATAGAGTTGTAAGCAAAAAAATTCAGAAATTATCAAGTCTTCTCATGCAATGGTTTTACTGAGTTTTAACACATCCATGGAAGCCCAAGAGATAAAATGCATTTACAGTGAGGGAAATAAAAACAACATATATAATCACAAACTATGATTATGCCTATTGCACATGATAAAGGCATTTTAGCAACAGAATCAGTTCCCACAAAAGAATGAGAGGACAGGCAATAGTTCAATCTAGAAACAAAACAACCAACACAAAAAAAATAAATCATGCATGAGGACTTACAGCCATGAACATGAAGCATCTTTTAACATCCTCCTTCGTAGGTTTGCATCCACACGGATCACGTCGTGAAGTCAAATCAGAAAATTTAGGGTAGGTGCAATGCAGAACAGCAGCCTCCTCCAATTTAACCTTACTAGCAAAGTTTACAGAGAAGCTCTTAAGAGTGTGCAACAAATAAAGAAACGAATGATACAGCTCTCCATGCATCTCGATGATGTTAAGTCAGGAAAGATAAAGGAAATACATCAAAAATTGACATAATGGATGTGCCAATGAGGAGGTGACACGAGGAAAGAAAAATAAAAAAGGAGATGCATAAGCGCAATAAAATGTATATGCATGTGCATGTGAAGTTATCGGATAGAGTGACCATACTTGGGTGTTTTCATATAGTTATGCCATCTGTGTGTGCCATTAGGACGAAGATGGTCTCGAATATGAGCAGCAGATTTCCCATTCCCACATGTCAGAAAATAGTTTGGATTACCACGGGTTGCTTCCTCATAATTGCCAAAGTATGTATCTCTGGGAAGATGATTGTGATTCTTTTTTAACATTGAGACCTATGTCCACAAATAAATATGAACTATTATTGGTGAGAATAATTGTGTCTGGGACATGAAAATCCAAAAACACACCCGACACATGAGCCTTCCCCTGCCCCAACACACAACACATATCAGGCAAGTGTTAATATAAATTAGCTTTAAGTACTGAGAAAAATAAACAGTACCTCACTAAAAGGTTCCTTGATATCATCTCGCTCAACACTGCTCTCCTGAAATGATTATGTTCATCAAATATCAAGAAGAACAGGAGAACAAAAGAAACTAATAGTTAAGCGTTGTGATGAGCAGAAAGTTTTTGACACCAAAGCCTACAAATCAACCTTGCAAGAGGTAATATATCATATGAATCTTATAAAAGCAGTTCAACTCACATAATTCGGAAAGATAACCATGTCAACATTTCCAGGCACATCTGACAGCAACTGTCTCAAGAAATATTCACTAGCTCCAGCAGTTTGAATTAGCTCATCAGTTTCGAGATGGATAATCCAGTCCATGCTAGCCTCCTGAAATTGCATTGTGTAAAATATGTAAAGCTTTCATCAAACACATCAATAAGCTGATGATTTACAAAGCATATGAGAATGTAATATCCATACCCTTGCCATGACGATTGCCATTTCCATATTGAGGGATTGCTTCACAAATAACTCAAAATTACATGGCTTGTAGAAGAAGCTTGACAACCAGGTCTCGTTCCAGATCCGACTAATAACCCAAAACATAATAAAAGAAACAAAACTAAATGAGATTCAGTCAGATTTAAAACTACAGATATGAAAGTACAAGAATAGCCAGTATCAAAAGGATTGGGGAAAAAAGGCTAGTCATCCCTATTTTAGAATTGAATGGTGAGAAGAGGAACATATGATAAGTAGATTGGACTGAAGCTCAGTTATGTTCTACGAGGTCTAAGTGAACTAAATAGTATCTATCCTACGCATGTATTTTAAGCAGCCACTGCAATAGGCAAATTTTCCCCACATAATGATTAATATCTTCAGAAGTCCCCCTGGCCAATAATTTTTTTATCAACTCCTTGTATGTTGAATCATTGACAAACATATCAAAGGTTGAATTATCATATGAAAGAGTACACCAAGCCTAAAAATCACAAGGCTAAAATACACTAGGACCTAAGTAATATTTCTAAACATGCCCAATAGAAAAGATGCTGCCATCCTTTTCTGTATACCACATCTATGAATAGAAGAAACTGGTGATCAAAATACTCCAGCTTGGTTAATTAAATAGTGATATCCAAGAGAAAAGGCACCAACCCTTTAGCTTGTTGTTCCTCTAATTCTTTCAATCTGCATATAACTTTCACCCCCTGCAAAAGACATACACAGCCCATAAAAAAACATTCAGAAGATGACAAACAGAAAAATAAAACCACAGAGGAGCTAGCACACACCCCCAGAAGCATAAGACAAGTTACAATTCCAACACAGATGCCGTATCAGGAAATTGAAAATTAACTCACTGGAACTGTTTCCAAAACTTTAGATACGTCATGGGAAGCAGCTTTTCCCTCCACAAAAAGAAAAAAGGTTGAGACTCCCATAACCTTGTGATAAAATATCCATGGTAAAGTTTGGTCTAAGCCAGCAGACGTGCTTGTCGTTATACATATCTGATGCAAAGCAAAATTACAAAACCCATGTGTGTTAATATCCTCCACATCACTCATGAAACTAAACATTTCAAAACAACAAATCATCTTGATATCAATAACATTAGATATAATAGCTGCATTTATAAACAATCAATTCAGTTGTTGAAATAACGAACACTTAAGATGGATGGAGAAAGCAGTTAAAAATCTGAACTGCCAACAAATTACCATAAACCGGGGGTAGGCTAAATGAAACTAAATCTAGGACTAATATGCATTCGACTTGAATTATCAACAAAGGCAATGCTAAAATGATCAGGTCAGCATTTAAGCAACTGTTAACACAATCACCTGACACAACTGTTCTTATTGATCATATTTTGCTGTGATCAAAGTACTTAAAGCCAACCCCCCCAATTTTCAGCGATCAAATAAACACTCAATTTATTTATTTTTCATTAGAGAAATGATCAAATGAAATAAAGCTAAAAACACTACCTTGAGTCAACAACCCCCCCGCCCCCCGAAAAAAAAAACAGATAAGAATAAAAAAGAAAAGCCATAACTTTCATTTCAAATGTCCAATCAATCTTTTTAATCGAATCCTAACCTTACACTATTAGATTCAGCATTTTGCCAGATATCCAGATTCTAAACCAAACCCGAAAACCCATAAAAAATCAATCACTCCCGAAACAACCCGACAAATACTATATAAAAAAAACTCACCTTGGGTTTCAGATCCGACCCGAACCCGAATTTCCAATCACGAAAATAAGGGAAAGAAAGGGAATAACGCTGACCCAGAAGATCCGAATTCCTAACCACATCCTTAGTCAAGCCACTGATAGTCTCCATTACGGGAAATTCATGGTGATCATGTGACCACCGGGTAGTGGGGTCGGTCAACCCGCCCCGGCATTGAAGAATAAATGCAAACCCGGCAAGAGCTAATGGAAGAAGAGTTAGAAGTAACACTAGAAGCGAAGTAACAAGTTGCGTGGATGTTTGTGATATTGACGTGGGAGGTCTTAAACCCGCCATTTGAAAGAAATAAATAAGGAGGGAGGGAGGGAGGGAAGGAGGGAGAGTTAGGGGTTGTTTGGGAATATGGTATTGATTTTTAGCGTGTTTTTTTATTTTTAAATGTATTAAAATAATTTTATTTTTATTTTTTAAAATATAATTTTAATATTACTATATCAAAATAAAAAAAATATATTTAGTCAACATACACGTTAATCGAAATTAATTTTCAAATATTAGACAAGTTTTAAATTTTATCAAACACTCTTGAGAGGATTGCAGGGTAGAGAGATGAAGGAAAGCTATCCAAATTAGGCAGTTCAACATCTATGGAATCTTTGACTGGATGTGATAGAAAATAAAATAAAATAAAATAAAAATTGTATAACCTGGTTCTGAATCTTTAAACATTGGTAGGTAGAGCGTGATACTGCAATATTTATTATTTTTTAAAATATTTTTTACTATATCAAGATAATGTTTTACTTATAATAAATTTTGTGATTATATTTATATATATTGTTTAGATAATTACATATCTTTTTTCTACTTTTTTTATATATATTTTTGTAATTATATTTATGTATGTCATTGAGTATGCAATTATTTAATTCATTTTATGAATTAATTTTGGTTTCCCCTTTATTCTATAAAAATTAACTGGATTTAGACATTAAAAATTAAAAAAATAACCCGCTAAAAAACTAACAGGTTTTGTTGGTTTTTCTCTTTAAAAAAAAACAAAGTGAACCGAAATAAAAATGATCAGTTTTAAACCAGTTGTCGGTTAAATTCAATTCTAATTATTCATATTAAAAATCTCAGTTTAGTTGTTTTTTTTAAAAAAATAAAGAACAAAACCGAAAACTTGAACCATTCCACAACGTGTGCAGGTTTTAGACCATTCAGCCTCATGAAAAACCGTAGGATGAAAATGTTGCATTACAATCTGAGCAAGAGTCACCAAGCAAGTGCGATGAATGTTTTCTTCAAGAATTATCTATGCTTCCACTGAATAATTCCGGACAGTAGGGTTGCCTTTTAATCAAATTTCTTCCCACTCGACTCTCCTTGAGTCTTGTTAGGGCCTCGTAGTGGAACACAACATCCATGGTGGATTATTAGCAAAGAACACCGCTCATAGAGGGGTGTGACAAAGGCATCATCTTTATCAGAAAACAATGAGCTTAGCCAATGGCATCATGGAGACATGGACCTTTATCTTGAGTTCTATAGAAGGGTTTCCACATGTTTTAGATAATGTGATTGCCCAATACAATCCTTGTACTGCTCTAATTATCTTATCAGTGGATGCTTCCGAGTCTAGCTTTGAATCATTAGCTGGATACAATAACTTTCTCATACCACCTATAGAAAGCAACCAACATTACAAGCATGAAAGCTATGGGGGATATAGATGGTTAGTGGATCTTAAATGCAAGTTGTCTTCTTTCTAACATGGCACAGCTCTGCTGGATATTTCTGCTTTTTAAAGCTTAGCAACTTCCAAAGTTAGCTTGCAGGTCACATGGATGATGATAAGAAAGAGGGTTAAAGTGTCTACTCTAATTGGCCCCAACTTTCATAAAGTTTTCATCTTCATCTAGCTTTGTAGCTCGGATTATCACTATCGTATGGTGACCATCTTCAATGATTTTCCAATTTCTATCGAGGGCACTACACCAACCCCATAAATGATGATTCCTCAACCAGTTTAATTCGCCCCATGTCAATTTGTGATGCTTGGTGAAATATTTATAGAAATTAAAAGCACAAAACAGTTGTATAAACCTGAATCATAGCTTATGAGACCTTTTCTTATCAGTTTGAAATCCAGTTTAAATAGCTCCCTTCTCTCCAAAAAAGCTTACCGACATAACATTAAACCACAAAAAATAAAAATGTTTTTCATCATTTATGTTCCTATCCAATGGCCCAAGGCTGGCACGGGAACAGTCAAACAGAAGCCATAAAGAAGTTAACTGTTACAGAAAAGTTGAGGGTCTCTTTGGAACATATATCACCTCACAACCAAACCACTCGGAGCATCTACATAACAGCAGTTTAGATTTGAGATCTACCGGAAAGTATAAGGTTCAAACATGGGCTGGATGGATTGAGGAGTGGGAATAGGAGAAGGTTAACCGCTTTTTACAACCCAAGACTCATTGTACCTCACTCTGGGCCAAAAAAAAAACCCAACAATAGCTCTTCTGATGAACCCCAGGGCATCAGTAATTACTTCAAAATAAGATATCAAAGCATTGAAAATCTCCAAATTTAAATTTATTGATTCAGATGACAAAACCAGATACATGGAAGAATTTCATATACCAATACAATAGTTTTGTAAATGATAATAATGATACACAATGTTACTAAAAAATATAATTATGCTGCCCGGTTGCTTATGAATAAGCATCATTGGATTGTATGGTGTACCTTGTTTGCTTTAAAATGTGGACAAGAATCAATGTTGAAGAATGGTTAAGAATCTTTAGGACAATCCCAACTAGAGTGTCTTCTAATATACGTCATCTCCTTATTAGCTTGAGTACATCTCCAACTAGATGCAATGATCCAGTGACAAGAACCTGTAAATCCACCAACAATGGCTTCCTGGTTAGCACTACTGTTTGACAATCAACGCACCTCACAAACATTTGTTTCTTTTAGAGATGGGTTGCATGAGAGAAGGCGGGCGACTTCTTTGTTAAGTGAAGACATTTGCATCCACTAATTTTCAGAAGAAAAAAAAAACCTAAAAGAGGACCAGAAGAAATTCACTCATTTCTAGAGCATTTTTACCAAAGTGTTGGTGAACGAACAATAGAGGCAATCTCTTCTCAAATTGATGAAATTGAGAATTTTGAGAGGAATCTGTCAACTGGTAAAGGTCTTTGTCCTCACCCTTAACAAACAGAAATTGTAACCGTAACATTATTTCCTCCATGCACATTGTTTGACATAATGAAATGAAACCCCATCTAAGAGAGAAATATTACCTGAAGTCTTAAGGAAGGGTTCTCTCTAACACAATGCCTCAACCATTTTATCGTCAATGGCAATGAAGGAATTACAGCACTGCAAGCCCAATATCCATCTGTAGGACTGCAATTAGAAGCATCCTCATAAAGGAATTGACGACGTGGTAAGGTCTCTACACCATCCATCTTGGTACTTTTTTCAAGTAAAGAATCTGTATCTGCAGGCAAATGAAAAGGAAAAGGCATAAGGTGCTGCCTATTACAAAATGCAATGGCACCAAAAGAGGTTCCTTTGACAAACAACAACACGTTATTGTAGCATGATTCAAATGGCCTGAGCAGGAATAACATGCAAAAATATAGTCAGGGAGAGTAAGAAGCACACGGGTTTTCCATTGCTACGGAGACTATGGCCACAGTTTCACTTGCAATGATGCTTGATTGGCTAAATCACATACGTGGGTAAATTCATGTCATGGGTAAAGAGAAAAACCATACATCAAGCCCGAGGGTCACTGCATTGAAACAGTTCATGCTGCTGCTATGTATGTAGCTCCCTCAGTTCACTCCTCACATATCCTTTTCTTTCTAGATTTTCCTTCTATATTCATATAATACAGAAATATGGGGAAAGACAGACAATACAGTAGCCAGTTTAGTCTGCACTCTGTGCATAGTTTGGCGTGTTTGCTATTTTATGGTAAACCAAGCTTTCTTTGGTCATCATTGTCAAAAAAAGAAGAAGAGGGAAATCAGACATACACAAACAAAATATTAAGATGTGTAAGTATTTCAGGGTGGCAAAAAGTAGTACCTATCCCGTGGACAATCTTCTCCCAGAGTCTCTGCAGGCTGAATTGCCATGACAAGTCCTTGCTAGAGATATCTGAAGGGACAACTGAGGTACCAGAAGTAACCTTGTTATACGTTGAGATACTTGGGACAAAAATGGCCTTTGAGAAGAAAGTACCTGAAAAAGACACGAATCATTTTGAACACATCAGTGTTCTGAGTTTTTACTCTGATGCAGATAATTTCTGTGCAGAAGTAAGAAGGAAAAGAAAGATGGGAGTATTTATTTCTAGGCATAATTTCTCATCATAGAGAAACTAGTTCCATTAGCAGTATTTGGACAACCGCACTAAATAAGTATATCTTGTGTCCCAATTGGCAGATTCGAGAATTGACATTCAACTGAAATTGGCATCATAAATCAGCTGAAGCTTGTTTGAACTGTAATTTTCCAGCACGAAGCATGTAAATTACCATAGTTTTAGTGCTTCCAGTGAAATCCACCTGACCTCTTGTGTATTTTTTCCTTCATTTTTTTTTTAAATCCAAGAGATATTTTTTTTTGGCTACAAGAAAGCATTGGTTTTCATGACTTGCCATGTAATAAGAGTGATGGCTTAACAACCATAACAAAACAATGCATCCACAGACAGAAAGCAAATAGAAAAATGGAATCAAGTTAAGTAGCATGAAAAGAAAGACATGCATAATTTAGTAAACAAAAGTAAAACCATCAAAGAAGCAACCTGATCATAAAACCAACACAGTTGTTCTTAATGGTTGTCATATGCCAAGACTAGGTTAAACTTAGATGAAAATGGACAGAGCCTCACACTTACACACACTCACACACATATATAGAGAGAGATTGATGAGTTTTTTTTAATTATTATTTTTTTTACCTGAGGAAGCACATGTACTCACAAGCCGTGGAAGCAAGATCTGAGGATCTCTAACATCCATGCAATTAAATAAAAGAATCTACAAGAAGGTATGGATAATGATAAGTGAGAAGGTAATAAATGAAAACAGAATGTACACTCCAAAAAACTCTTCACTGCGCAAAACAAACAAACAAACAATGATCGGATTAAATAAGCATCCAGAAAACAGCCCAGCGCATTAAGCTCCGAAACTAAATCAAGCTGGTTATTCTGAATATCACCTTCTTTGATATTTTATTGATTTCTTGAATGTTGAATTTCTCATGCTGCATGGAACCATTTCCCGGAACTTTGTTTATACTTTCAATGTCATGTGAAGAAAATGAAACCAGTGATGGTGATAGGTTGTTTTCTTTAACAGCACTAGAAAACCATTCGGCGCAAACCTCCATGCTCTCTGGACTGTGAGCTCCATCCAAGTAGAAAATGAGATCACCCGAAGTTTCAGCTACTTCTGATGAAATACAGGAGCTTGAAGTTGAAGAAAGATCAGGAACTATTTGAGCCCTCCCAGCAATATGTGCTTTAGAAAGACCTCTAAGAAATGCCTCTGGTAAATTAGCTTCCTTATTATCCTATCAACAGTCCACAAAACTGATCAGTGAATAACTTGTGGTAAAACAACCAAATTCTGAATATAGAGGATGACTACCATTTATCATATCCTTAGATACTGGCAACTTACAAAAATGGAATCAAAAGAAGAAACAGAGAGGGTACACCATTCACAGCTTCCAAAAAGATAGATACGAGACAGAAAGATACCAGAATGACCAAATGGCTTAGAGTATGTACCCATAAATATGTATTACAGACGCTCACAAGCACGCATGCAAGCACAAATACTGTAAATGGCATGCATCTATGAGTGTATTTGTTATTATCAGAAATTAACTAGGTCCAGACCATGAAAAAGAACAGAATCTATAGAGTTTAAAAGCCCGACACTAGATTGATTCTACGTAATAAATACAGTATGAGAAATGGTCTGTAAAACTAACATTTTGGAATAGCTTCTCCCAATTTCCTGTTCTTTGAAGCCAACATTTGCAAAGGGAAACAGCAAGACCAGCATTAGACAACTGATGATCGCCAGACAAACTAAGCTTTAGTCCATTCAACTCATTTGAATCAAGAGGTTCCACTACTTTCAGGGGGACCTGCAATCAGCAAGAAAATATCTATCAGCAATGCCACTGGCAGTCTCTGGAGGCATGTGCTCAAGCATGGATACAAGCTTTTGAAGGTTCAATAATTAATATTGAAACATGATAATGGAAGAATGAAGATCACAAATACAAGGGTGGGAATCATAAATAGGTATATGTTGGTGATGCAGCCAACAAAAAGATCAACTTTATGTGGTTTTATTTGATTTTACAACTAACAGCCAACTCTGTAGTTCTGAAATTTGAAGGGTTATCTCTGTAACTTTCAGATATGCTGGAAATTTTACAGGTCTAGATTTCTGTTTTGGTAGAATTCAAAGCATAAAATAATAGTAATATATTCTTATTTAGCAAGCTAAGTCCTTACTAGGAGTACCAGGAACTCCTTACATATGTAATCTTTCAGTAAGCACGATGGCAATATTTTGAGAGGAACTCCAGTGATATGCTCACCGCGGCTGTGTGATGAAATCAACCTTAGGTGAGATTCCTAAGAATCCTAGATAAGATGCTAAGTTCTTATTCAGGGAGTGATTCCTTGAATCTACCAGTGTGGCCGCCAGTTTTCACCTTGATTTTCTTTTATTTACATAATTTCAGATATATGTTCAATGTTCAAGCCCTAAACCCACTAAATTTCATAACCTTGACCTAAAATACCATCCAGAACTTTCCCTAAATGTGTCCTTCAGCAGTTCGGTAAAGAAAATTTGGGTCCTGGAATATGGAAATTTTTTTATTATTGTTCCGATTTTAACCTATCCTCTGTGCATTCACAAATTATGCAGATGTACAAATTTTTTGACAATTAGGGTACATTTGGTAACGTGGTGCATGTTGCCAAACACATACTTAGTTCTTGGATGAGCATGCATGTATCAAGAGTAGTCAATAATAGTTCTATTGGATCAGACAGGGATACTTTGGCATGAAAATCTAAGTGATGTAGACAAAACAGAATGAAGGCTACATTTTATTTATGTGAAAAAAATTAAATGTACCAGCAGATAGTTTACAAGAGCAGGGAAAAAAAAAAAAAGAATTTGCTAATAGCAAACTGAGAGCAACAGTTACCATCAGTTCTTGGGCATTCTCCTGAAGAACATCCATTGCTTCAGAGACTTGTGGCACAGTAAAGGCAGGAATTTGATGCTTCGGGAACAGAAAAGATATGAATTCAATTCAGAAAATACTTGAAAATGAATACTGCCAATTCAAATAATCAAAATAGATAAATTGCTATAAATAGCTGAATAGCAAAGAAAGCAAAAGTTGTGCTAGTTTTAACTGCTTACATATGAGTTTTATACCTTGAAAATTCCAGCCTTGTGTGAAGCAATCTGTCCAATGGTATTGCCTGCACAATAGCACAGTATGTGGTTTAATAATTCATTTCTTCTTTCTGTACCAAGTATTAAACTGTACAAAACCCTTGGAAAACTAAAGAAACTGCTGAAAGTTACTATCTTAGTGACACCTGATTCCAGAAAACAAAACCAACAATTAAGCATGCTAACACAAATATGTATCAGGAGACTCAAAATAAATGCAAGAAGTTGCTGAGAAAGGTGGATTTCAGAAAATGGTATACCCAATACTTCTGTATGGTCCATTCCCAGAGAAGTAATGCCACAGACAATGGGCTCTTCAATCTGCAAGGATTTATCAACAAAATTCCATCACCAAGAATTTTTTTATTAACACAAACATCATTATTCCCTTTTATCTTAGAATCCTCCAATAAACAGCTAAACAGAAAAACAGTATTTTCCTTTGCCATTAGAGTACGTATATTTTTAAGGTACTCAATAATAATAATAATAATCAGATAATTCTAGGGAAAGATAAATACCGCATTTGTTGAATCATTTCTTCCACCAAGACCAACTTCAATGATAGAAACATCTACCTGTAGAAAAGGAAAAGCAAAACAGAGTCATTAACTCAGAAGCAATGAAGATAAACTGTTTATGTGGAGGGTGGATATAAGCAAAAATAATTTGATACAAAAGGTGTTGGGCCATGAAAGGAACATGTCAGTGTATACATGCAGTCATGTCAGCTGAAAAGCTTTATCATACAATTCAAGAATAGCAACGTATCAAGGACATACATCTACAAACATCAGCAATGACCAAAGAAGAAAGTTGCCAGCAACTGTAACAGCTTTAAGTTAGGTATGACATTCATTGTTGGAAAATGTACAATAGCTCAATAAAGATGCAATGAATTTAACAGTCAAAATGGATTCTTTTACTGTATTTTCAAACAGCAAAATGAGATTTGTGTACAGTACCAGTGCCCTACCATTACATTTCAAAGGAAAAATTCCTGTGGCGGAAATCTTTGCCAATGAAATTCAGTATCAGGAGACAGGATTGGTGTCCACATGCAATATCATGAACTAAGGCAAATAATATTTTTGGGATTTTTCATGAATGTGAAGGTCCCAGTTATTGCAGAGATCCTAATGCCTTTAGTTATGCTAACTTACATATGCAAATTAAGAGTTTAGAGATAAACCTCTCATTGCAACTGCTAGGCTGGTAATCTAAATAAGCTCCAATATAAATTAAGAAAATGTAGCTGACCTGTTCGCAGACAAATATTTTGAATGCCAACACAGTTAGGAACTGAAATAGCGGGGGCATTGGCAGGTCCTCAGTTTCATGTTCCTGAAAAGCAAAATTTACAGAATCAAATAACTGCCATGCATAGATTGTTATTATTGAAGCAGATAAAGGCATCAGATTGGATAGTCAGCCTTCAAAGTACTGACAAGCAGCGACTAAAATAAAGGAGTATCACTGATACACCAATTTGGACCCAACTTCTAAAAATCAAGGCTACATTCAGCTTCACGGAATCCTATTAATACGTCTCTTATCTTCCCTTACAAATTACATGTTCGACTGTTCTTACTGACATTTCCATTTAGAAACATGAAGGGGTTAATTAGGCACAAGCAACACAGATACTAAAGTCCGGCCATTGCCTTCTTTACTGCAAGGTAAGGATAAAAGGTGAATGCTTCAAATGCCCAAATTTGAAGGTCTGAAGCAACATAAATACTAAAGTCCTGCTTGTGCCTTCTTTACTGTAAGGGAAGGATAAAAGGTGAATGCTTCAGATGCCCAAATTTGAAGGTCTGTGAGGCTGTAAAATGAACCAAAAAGCTTGGCAACAGCTGGAGCTGAACCAAAAATCCCATGATTGGCTGAGAATTTCATGAAGATTTAAAGTTTGGTTTGGTGTTAAACTTTATCAAAAAAGGTCAAGATAAAACAATTTTACTTCATACTTAGCAAAGAATTACCATAGAGGAGGGGAAATAAATTACCAAAGATTTTTACATATATGTAAATGTTACCGATAAGCATATGATCACTAAAATAGAAAGTTGGGCACTAATTGAAGATGTATATTGACTTCATTTGTTAAGCACATGAATCAGTTTGAACTCATAAGGAAAACTGATAACACTATGTAAAGCTGATAGCACAATAATGTTACACAAAAGTGGTCTAAAGACCAACGTTAACTTTAAGGCAATAATGAAGACACAAAAAAAGGTCCAGAAAAAGTAATATTAAAGACCAAAGTGGTTTCAAGGTCTATGACTCATAGGCAAAATGATCTCTTCACAATCCAAAAATTCCACCTTAAAAGAAAACTAACTTGTATGATCTTATTATAGCTCCTGAGAACCATTGAAAGCAAAGGATTGGTACCTTCAACCGATTCCAGCAATTCCAAAAATACAATAGAAATTTATCTTCAGATATGTCCACTCTGCAAAATTAACTAAAAGTTAGACCTGAAACAAGATACCCAAAGCACCATTCAAATCAACCAAGAAAAAGACTGAAATTAAAAATGCATTGAGATACATAAACATAGCTACAATTGTATTTAAATCTGATTCATATCAGTGGATTTAGACTTCATACATCTAAAAAGACTGTTTTCTACCAATGCACCTCCTCTTAGGAAGAGAAATCCTCAACCCAAGCCGATTGACTTAGTAACCACATGCATCAAACTATTTCAAAATGGTAAAATGGTGCTAGTGATCTTATGTCAAACCAGCTTGTTATTTCCACAAATCCTAAGTTTACCTCTCGATTGACATACAGACAAGTCAAATAAAGTTATTAGAATGGGAAGATGACATGGAATGATATAGCCAAAGATTCATGGAAACAGAGGCTACCAGCCTCTTTTGGAAAAAACTGACAAGGTCTAAGTGCATTGGATGACCTACTGGTTATTGAGTGGTCTCATCATTCTTGCACAAGATGTAAGGATCTTTTTTTTTTTCCCAATGGCATTAGATTTTCTAGCCCTCTACTATTAGGGGATCTGTTTCTTGTACTACTTTTATTGTTGTCGTGGAACTTATGATCATGGATGGTTTTGTTTCCACAGAAGAGGAGGAGTGAAGGAAAGGAAAAGGAGAGTCCGTCCGATCAAGTAATGCACAACATAATGGATAAACAAAGATGGAACTCAATAAAAAACTAACCCATTTATCCGGAATCTTTCTCTAACATCAATTAGGTGAGGAGAAGTAAACAGCCCTGTTCGAAAACCAGATTCCCTTAACATAGCCTCGCAGAATGTGCATGTTGAACCCTGAAGTATGGATCCATCAAAGGAAGATGAAACTGAGTTTAAGAAAGTGTGATAAAATATTATCACATGTTTTAATATGATTCTCATGCGTAATATTGAACAAAATCTAGTAGTATATACATAGATAGAAGTTTCCAGAGAAGGATATTAATATCAATGCCATGCAGACACCCTAGAACTGAAGTCATACAACTATACTTCTATCCTCACGCTCATATCAACTCACATTATTGAGTAATTCTGATGCAGCTCTCCCCTTTCAGAGAACATAATTGTTTTCAAATAGTAACAACAATTAACATTATGCTTGATATAAGGTTAAATCAAATTTCAAGGAGTGGATTATGGTCTAAACCTGGTTAATTTGTTAAGCAAATATATTAAAATGGATCAGTACCTTCCCTTTAGTTCCGGCAACATGGATAATTTTGAGCCCAGCCATATGCTCTTCCAAGTCTAGTATCTGAAGATAAACATTCATTCAATCATTCAACTTCAGGAGATTTCATTCAGGAAAAGAATGGGAAAAAATAGAAAACTGATATTCCAATCTGATGAGGTGCGGTAAAAACCTCAATAAGCATTTTCTGTTCCTACTACATGGAAATAGGTTGACCGTAAAATGTATTGATCCCTTGCTTGTCAGAGACAACATCAATAAATAAGATAAACCAATTATCATTATTGATCCACAGAAAATGGAAATGGGCAGTCATATTAACTTGTAAACAGTTGAGAAATATAGCTGGTTCATAGACCCTTGATCACATAAATACTTGAGCATCTGCAAAATGTTGGAAGAATAGTAATATTGTTACCTTAAGATATATCCGCATCCTGTCCAATTTTCCATATTTACCACCAATCCCCTTTTGATCTCCGCGTTTTTTCTGTCTAATAAGGGAAGAAAGAGCTTCCATGGCTACTTCATATGAAGTTGAAAGAGGCACATCTTGCGAGTAATCTATGATAGCCACATTACTTTCCAGTTTTTCCATGTTTTGAGATGCCATGTTTCGACACCTAAAACCTGAAATGTTAAACCAATAAAAGAAGTATTAAAACTACTAATCAACCTGTCACACTCCAGATCAAGATTATTAATACCATGTACATTCTTATTTCATATAAAAATTTGTTCAGTTAAAGTGCTCATTGTTTAAATATCAATACATATTAAGCAGCTGCAATTATCATATTACCTATTTCCTGGGATAGGATTTTCCTATGTCTGCTCAGACTATACATGTCTACATGAGCTGGTTGGAAGGAAAATTTCCATGGTGTTCTGATGGAGAATTGACTTTCTCTTTTATGGAAGTGTGGAACTCCAAATATCCCACCTTTCAGATGAGTACTTGTATGAATTAGTGCTGGAAACATCAACCCTGCAAAAAAATAGAAAGTAAAATAACAGGCCAATTCAACTCAATGAACTAATTTTTCTTTCAAATAAAAAGTCAATTGTTGTCCGAAACAAGCCAGCAATTTTTTCTTCTTATAGTAATAATTGATAACATATAAACATTTCCTAGAACAAATATTTGCCTCTATTGTCAGTTTGTGACCGTGACTACCCTGAACAAGGATCATATTCATACTTAAGAACAACATACAGGAAATCCTTGGTAATTAAAAAAATAAATAACTGAATTTCCCAAATATCCTTAATGTCAATGTCCATATTCTTCCTCGCATACTGTGAAAAATAATATATCTTTACCTCAGTTACTAATAGATTCATGCAAAAACAAACTTCACAGAAAAGGGTCCAAAACCTAAAGTCTTTACAAGAATATCCTAGAGGACAGCTAGATGCAACTTGTTGGCAGAACTCTTTCTATCACCAACTGATTCACATTTTCCAATTCCAGGTCTCCCACCAGTCTATCTACATATCAGCTACTGCAAAGAAAATATTACACGAAAAAACACAGCTTTAAACTCCACTTCTCAATTTCAACATTAAAACCACAAACTCCCAATATCAGATCAAGCAAAAAAAAACTCCCTACTGGACAATAAAACAGGACCCTAACATGATGGGAACATCCAACTCTCACTGTCTGCTTGTTTCCATGTGAGAGAAAAACAATTCAAACAACAAAAACTTAGAAAGGATTATTTCTATGGCAAGTTACAAGATGCCCAGAACTTCATTTCTCTCATTAGCAAATTTAAATATAATAACAAGGAACAAAATAACCCAATAAAAAGAAAGCATCTTTCTTTCACTTAAACAATATTTACTAATAAACATCTCTATAAAGCATGGATACCATCAATCCCACTTCAAGAAAATAACACTTCCAAGTTCCAAAATCCAAAAAAGAAAAGAAAAGAAAAAAAGCAAATCATGTTCCATTCTATATACATGTAAGCGGGCGGGTGGCAATTTTTACATAAAGTTGTTTCCCTGTCAACAGAGTACAAGTTTGTAAATAAAGACAGGGAAAGAAAGAGAGACATACTCACCAAGGAAGTAATGAGAGAGGGAACCATTTTTTGGGAGTTGGGCTGGCAGCACTTGCCTCTCAGACCAGTATCTGCGGTACGTGCCGGTGGCCGAAGATTTCATATCTACTCAAGAGTCAAGGCATTTTATATAAGGCGTGTGTCTAATAGATTAAAAAACGTCCACAGAAACAGGGAAAAGTAGAGTAAATCTCAAAAAAGTCCCCACCCGAGAGGAGAGATTGGGATGTCTATTTTTTTTTTTTTTTTGTTATCTCAAATTAAGATTCTATTTATTTTTTATTTTAAAATTTTTCTAAAAAAATTAATTTTTTTGCTTTAAATTAAATTTTTTAATGTTTTAAATATGTACAAATATAAAATTTTAAAATATAAAAAAATAATTTTATTATATTTTCAAATAAAAAAACATTTTAAAAAGTAACCGCTATTATCATACTAAACAGCCTCTAAGCTATGTTAGCACAAATAAAAGTTTGATAAAATTTAATTATTTTATATTTTTTAATTATTTTGGTTTGATGATATAAAAAAATAAATTTTAAAAAATAAAAAATATATATTATTTTAATATATTTTTAAATAAAAAAATATTTTAAAAAATAACTATTATTATATTTTTAAACATTCTCGGTATACATAATTGTTGGGGAATTACTTGAAAAACGAATGCTATTTTCTTATAATTGATGTGATGAATTTAAATAAAATTTGATTAAGTAAATTAAATCACTAAAAATCTAGAATGTGTGTTTAATATTGTAATATAAGGTGTTTTTCAAAAATAATTTTCACTTAAAATATATTAAAATATTTTTTTTATTAACACATCAAAATTATTAAAAAAAACACTAAAAAAAATTTAAAAATTGTTTAAGTGAAGCCACTTTTTAAACAAAAAACAAAAACTTATTATATGTGTATTTGGTATTATTATGCAATGTGTTTTTTGAAGTTTTTTTTGTTAGAAAATATATTAAAATAATTTTTTATTTTTTATATCAATATATTAAAATCATTAAAAAATACAAAAAAAATATCAATTTAATATTTTTAAAACTAAATATATTTTTAAAACACTTCCAATATAATTTCAAATGTAAGTATACCACTACGAGGGGTAGCCTTTATAGACTTGCCATCTCTTGCTTCTTCTTCTTCTTTTTCACAGTAAAATAATCCATGAACAAAGCAAGAAGCAATCCCAGTTCTTTCACCTTCATTTTAAAATGATATAGAACCTTTTATGCATAACATAATTAATAATCATCACTTGGATATCCAGCATTGATTATTCATATTTTTACTTTCTTTATAGTTTTCTATCTAGTTTAAATCACTTCCAATCAACATATAAATACTGTAAAATTGCATTCTTTTTTATTTTAAATCCCAAACTTGTAATCAGTTAATTAATCAGCTGAACATGCATTTAGTAGCAACAATGCTAAAAAAATTGGAATAAGTTGATATTAATAGTTAACTTTCAAGATAATTAACTGGAAACGAGAGTTTAAATGTCCGAAATTGGATCCAAATGACATTAAGGGAGAAATATTAAATTAAAATTATTACTCTCACCTGACTAGTTTTTCTAAATTCCTTAGCAAAACTCTATATATATATATATTTTTAAAAATCCCCTTTCACTGACACTTTTAGATTATTTTTTATCTAGATACGTTTGTTTACTTGTAGTTTTTGTGTTTGCGGTAAAAAAACACAATAAAGTATTTGCTAACACACCAAACTATGTTTTTTTATTGTGGGATCCAATAAAAAATTAAGTTTGAAACGTAGTTTTCATAAAGTAATTTTTACATGCTTGTGTAACTGAGTTTTGTAAAACTCTGTTTGTTTTTGCGTTTTAAAAGCGTTTTTAAAAAATTTTAATTTTTTTTTACTTCAAATTAATATTTTTTGTGTTTCAGATCATTTTGATGTGCTGATATCAAAATTAATTTTTAAAAAATAAAAAAAATATTTTAATACCAAATACGTATCTAAATCCAACTAACTACATCTAACCATATTTTTTTAAAACTTATTTTTTTCAAACCACAACCACAAAAACTACTTCAAAAACAAACGCACTCTAAAAATTAAATAATTTTTACCAAACACGTATCTAAATCCAACTAATCACACCTAACTATATTTTTTAAAAAACTTATTCTTTTAAAATCACAACCACAAAAACTATCTAAAAAACAAACACACTCAAAAAATTAAAGATTAAATGTTAATTAATTAAAATCTTGTCTGGGTACCTTCAGCTTTCTAGCTCAAAACACCTAAAGCTCCATCGCTTTAAAAGCTTGCATCGCTGCCCTCGACGCTACATATTCTAGAGGTTAAGGGTATAGAAAAGTGGTTGAAAGATAAATGATTTGAGGATGTTTGATAAATATGTGAAAACTATGTGTAATGGTGAAACCAATTTACTTTAAATCAAATTCTAAATTAAATATAATAAAAAATAAAAATATTTACGGGGTCCATGATTTACGTAGCAGAAAGAAAAAAATGATTTAATAAATAAACAAACACAAATCTCAAAAAATTTACGCATTTAAACCCCCTCTAATTATGTGTTTATCCACTAACCTTTTTCATTAGGCTACAGCCCTGGAAAAATTGCCAAATATAATGCATTTTTTTTGTATAAAATATTTTACGGATTAAAAAGTTTCACAATATTTAATAAGTAATATGTGAAAAATATAATTAGTGGTGGTGTTTATGGAATAGTGGTGGAGTGATGAGTGATAATGATGAGATGACGATGACAATAAAAAGCGGTAAAAGATGATAATTAAATGATATTTAATTAATATGAAATCAATTAATGATGAAATATTTTATATAAAATATTTTGAAAGAATAATTTTTAGAAAATAGAAACAAGAAAATCAATTCCTCCTCATAATTGGGAGAGAAAAAAGAAACACTTTTTAGGTGATTAAAACACAAAGGTTGAGAGCTCGATTGGTGAAACGGAGCTGTTTATGAAAGTAATATTTTCCTTCGAGTCCGTCTAGAAGTATAATTGCGGTTGCTTTTCAAACAGTTTTTCACTTGAAAATATATCAAAATAATGTTTATTTTACTTTATAAAAAATTATTTTTAAAATTAGCATATCAAAATATCAAAAAAACACTAAAAAATTATTAACTTAAAGTAAATAAAAATCTTTTACTTTTATTCAAAAATGCTTTTGAAACGAAAAGACAAATAGGGTGACATACCCTTCCACCTGTTATCAATATCTCTTTATAAGTTTTCAATAGTTTCTCAAATGAAGAAAAAACAAGAAAAATATAATATTTTTATATACAAATATTTGTTGGTAATATAAAATACTTTCATATTTAGTTAATCATAAATCTAATTTTTATAATAAATATAATATAAAGATTCTCCTTTTTCATTTAACAATATAACTTTTTCATGATATTTTTTCAGTTAAATAAAGTAAAATAAGTATTTTATAATTCAATTATCATAATACAGACTACTATCAATTTTTATTTTTATTTTTTATGAAAAAATAGTTGTAGTCTTGATGTTTTTTTTTTGTTGAAAAGATTTCTCTTTGCTCTCCACATATGAATATGTTTTTTAATTTTTCATTAAAAAGAATAAAAAGCAAAAACAATTACAAATAGTGAAATTTTATTTTTGGATCTAAATTTAATAAAAAAATCACATGATCTTGATTTCCTCTCCCTTAGTTTCTTTATTATTATTATTCCTGCTGTTATTATTATTATTTATGTCCCTTCTATTTGTTGTGGTCATAATCTTTGTTATTTTATCAAGCAATAATAATGTTAATCACTTGTTTTAGAGAATGTTTGGAAGTATAGTTGCGATTGTTTTTTAAAATGTTTTTTATTTAAAAATATAATAAAATAATATTTGTTTTGTAAAAAAAATTATTTTTGATATCAAAGTATCAGAATAATCTAAAAAAACAAAAAAAAATATTAATTTAAAGCAAAAAAAATTAATTTTTATTAAAATTGCTTTTGAAATATAAAAACAAACATAAATTTAATTATTGAATTTGTTTTTTAATATAAGCAATTAGTCAAACATTCTAGGCCAAAACAAGTTACTAGTGGCCGGCTCACACACGAGCGCGCGCATTTTCTAACAAAGAAAGTTTTTTTTAATGATTACAGTTATGCATTAATTTAAACTAAGTTTTTCATCTGATGATTTTACATTTGATACATTATAAAATTAATAATTATTGTACATACTGATTCTAAAACTTAAACTCAAGATATTTAAAAAATAAACAAACCTTCTTAATTACCATGTTAATCCCATAAAACTGATAAAAAAAATCCAAAAATCACAAAAGACCGAAATCTATAATATTCAGACCCAGATCAGCGGCTCGTAATCTTGCTTAATAAAATATGTCCAACATAATTATTTACGTTTCTTGTAAATCCAAGGGGAATTCATAGCATGATTTGCTCGTGGTAAATGCATGCTGTTTTTAATTGTAAAATAATTGAAAGAAAAAATATATTTTCCAAGCATGCAATCAAGAGTTAGTAGTATTAAAAGGTATATGATTTGGTTTTTAAACACTAGATAAGTAATATACAAAAAAAAAATAGCTTAAACTGTCTTGAATTTCATATAAGAATCAAATTGTAAAATATTAAGGAGCACCGATCTAAAATAGATATTATTTGAGCAACTCACAACAAAAAATAGAATTATAAACAAAAAAAGTATGGAAGCACGCTTTTTGGGTGAAAAGTATTGTCAACTCATTGTTACTGCAAGAACTTGAATAACTTGGTTAAGTGTCTGCAAAAATATTTTATATATTTATTTATATGTCTGGACCTAAAGTATAAAATGATATGGTACATACCTCAACACTCGTCTTAGAAGGTAAATTTTTCCCTCAAGAGAAAGCAACATAAAAACACTAAAACCTTTAAACTTTCCTGGCCAAGCATTGACCAGATAGTTTCTTTCACTAGATTTCTGCACACACACGCATATATAACAAAAAAAATTCCTAGATATAAATCGAAAAACTTATGCATGTTTCTAATTAAATAACCCGATAACCATTGTATAAAGTAATGAAAAACAAATCATCAACAATAAATAAAAATAAAATTAAGAAAACAAAACAAAAAATAAAGATCAAGATATCTAACATCGCAACACGTGTAACTTACCTGGTTATGTTTATTGAATTCCTCTATCAAAATAAATTTGTAATAAAAATACACATAAAATTTATAATAGAAACCGACACACATATAAAATTAATTGAATGATAATTATATATAAAAAAGCAATGCAAGGCTGCACATAACACATAAAGTTTATTGAATAATAATTAAAAAAAAAAACAATATGAGGCTACACATATGAAAAATCTTATAAAAAATCAATATTAAAAAAAAGAGGTTAACTTTAGGGCCCGTGAAGTTAGTTGAGGTGCGCGCAAGCTGGCTCGAACACCCACATTGATCTAAAAAAATTAAAATAAACACAATTAAATAAAACCCTAAACCTTAAACTTTATCACCATGCAATTAGAAAATTAAAGGGTTAACTCCATTTGAAACTTTTTATATAAACACATGAATGAATCTGGTTCTGATATAGACACCCTTCTTCCTTTCAGATGTTATAATGGTCGAATCTGATGCATATATAGTAAACAAGATTATGATTTAGACACCCTTCTCTCTTTCATATGTTATGGTGACCGAAGTTGATTCATAGTACTGTACCCACTTGAAAGTATGAGACAATGTTCCAATGTGTGTGTATATACACACACACAATTAATTTTATGACAAGATTTGTTCTGATATCTTGAATTATTAAAGAATTAATTTAACTTAAAATATTTTAAGTTATGAAATTTCAAGATATGATTTATATTATTCTTTAACATATATTTTCAAGTAAAAATTATTTGGACATGAAATTTACATAGGTTCATACTATTCTATGGTTAATTTTTATCATATATATGTATATATAGATTATGAGATTCGAACTCGTGACCACTTGATCTTCTGATATCATATCAAATAATTAATTCAATTCAATAGTCTAAGGTATTAGATGAGATTTCAAGATATAATTTATATTATTCTCTAACACACGAACAATAAACTCTTAATTTTTATACAAAATTAATTGTAGAGAAAAAGGTAGTGGGGTATCTATTTTAACCATCACGCTAAGTTTCAAAAGCCTTTTTATAAAAGAAAATGTGCTTTTTTCTTTTAATTAAAAAGCTCAAAGATACCTAATAAAAGAGAAAATTATAATGTTAAAACTCATATCTACTTTTTTTAAAATAAAAAAAAAACCTGTAAGATATTCAACCATTTAAATATCAAGTTTGCTCACGAGAGTGTGCTGATATATAAAAATCTATTAGTGACCTGCACCTAACAATAATTTTTTTTTATGATTATTTGATAGATTTTCCTATCAGACATCGCCTCGCCGATAAAAGCTTCTTATTCGCCACTATAATACAATCAATCAAATAACCTTGGAAAGGAACACCGATTTTACGTGAAGAATTTATACTTGAAATTATCACATGATCAGGAGTAGTATCTTCCATGCCACGATTTAACTTTTTTATTTTTTATTTTGAATCGGATGCCATTGCTTTTGACGTAAAAATTCTCTTCTTCTTTTTTGTTGTTCAAGCTAGCTTAAGCACGAGGAAAATACTCAGACTACCTATAAAAACCATGCCTCTGAATCCATTATATGAATCAAATATCATAAGCACTATACATTGAGCTATGGATATGTCATTGCCGTTAGAGGTATAATCCTGCCCATGAACAATATAGACCTGTTTTTTAGCTTCTATGGATGTAAACATTGAGCTAACAATATATGACTTCTTGTTCATGGTCAGGGTGATCATGTAGTTATTTATGATGGTGCATCCACCCAGCCCCTTCCCCAGGCCATGCTGCCACCGCCGGCGGCCGCTGTTGTCGCTGTCGCCACCGCCATCGCGACCGCGGCCGCCGCTGTCGCCGGCGGCGCCACCATGGCACCTACTGACGCCGCCACCGATGAGGACGACAACGACGAGGAGGATGACGATGATGGTGACCATGGGAGACAAGCTACTTTAACAGTTAAGTCATCGGATGGACCAGAGGTATAATCCTGTCCATGAACAATATAGACCTGTTTTTTAGCTTCTATGGATGTAAGCATTGAGCTAGCAATTTGATAAACTATGACTTCTTTTACAAAAAGGGCTTCCAGGTCGAAATCTGATAAACAAATCTGATAAACATTAGTGCTCGTCTTCCTCCTTTTCGTTGTTGCCGTCAGCGTGATGTTATAGTTATTTATCCGCCACCGCCATCGCCACAGCCACAACCACGACCATCCCGAAATGAGTGTGTTTTATGAATTTCCCTAGACTATAATTATTAGTATTACACTAGATATTTGACCCAAATCTAAATAGATTCTTTATTATTATTATTATTATTATTTATATTTTTAAATTATTTTAATATGTTGATATCAAGAATAAAATTTAAAATAAAACAATATATTGTTTCAATGCATATCTAAATAAATAAAAAATTTAATAAGTAATTGATATCACAATACCAAACGGGCTCAAAATAAATGGTTTCAAAAAGAACAAATCACAAAGAATTTGAAATTTTTGCATTTTCTTAATAAAACAAAATTCCCAAGGACGTATCTTTTTGTATTTTATAATTAGTAAAATAGGGATGATTGTCATGGAATAGAAATTGAGAAAAAAAGCATATTAATTATTATTTATTGAGTAAGTATCTAGCTTTCTATGCTCAATTCTTTTGTTTTTTCCTTATAGAGGAGGATGCTTCATTCTATAAAGAAGAGACTATCATGCCGATGCTTGGACAGCAATATCCTCTAGTAATGGAATGCTACAGGAAGAGCCATCTGAAGCTAGTCCAGATGGTGTGTGTGTGTGTGTGGTAATATTAAGAGATAATGATATATTGTGTGTTTTGTTATTCCTAATCTATGAAAAAAAAAAAAAAGAATCCAATAAATAAATAAATTATATGTGTGCGATTCTAATTTGCCAAAGTACCGGTTCTAAAATTAATTTGGTAAATTGTATGTTGAGAGTTTTTTTCCTTGTTTTTACCTAGGAAGATGGAAACCGAGTTTATTGGCTTTAGTTGTAAAAAAAAACTTTGGATGGTTGAGTCCTTGGGTTAATAACTTTTTATTAAAACGATAGTGTTTTGCACTTTATTTGTAATTAGACATCAGTTCAAGTTTGACCAGGTTAATTAAAACTTGATTAGGTTAAACAAGTTTAGTTAGATCATTATCTAATTCAACTAGAAATTTAACTCAAATCAGGTTTTAATTCTTAGTTTTCCTGATTGAATTTCATAATTATGACATGAAATATTACCTCTTCCACAACCAGTTAAATTTCTCTATATTTTAACTAATCTCTGTATTGATTTTGAGATTTTATGATTCAAGAAATAATTGATTGAATAAAAAAGAAATGATAACTTTCATATGTATCCCAAATAGCACGTCCGTGTTCATTGGAATTAAAGAATTGACAGTGGCAATTCTAGCAAGCATCAAGCAAGATTCAGGGCGGATCTTGCAGGCTTGGGGACGACAGTGCTTTTCTTTCCAAATCAGATGCTATAAACGATGCGTTTTGATCTCAAAGCAAACCTGAGCCAGCCCCATGATCAACAGACACCTTTCCTATGGAAAACATGCTCCTCCTTTCTGAAAATCCAAGCATACAGAACTAATTTCCTGGTAAAGGTGCTTTTTGTTCATCTTTTGATCTTTTGCTCGCCTTTTGCTCTGTTAGCTCTCTCTCTAAGCTACCATTGATTAAGACTTTGACCACCCACCAGCTTGCCACTCGACTTCATTATGCCTTACCTCGTTAGCGCAGTCGTTTTTCCTCTCGCGCCTTTCACCACTGACATCCCTTGATCTTTTTGATTGACGGACGCCATTATTTTTCTTTGGAAGATAAGAGAGGTTTATTAGCCAGCTGCTAACATGCATGCATATCGATAGAGCACTAAGAAGTATCAAGGACTGAGAATCCCCGACCAAGAATATATATCAAGAAAATGAAATCCATTGAGTTCGAATCCCTTGAGGGTAATTAAAGACTTACATCATCATTAATTTCAGGGCCCGTAAAATTAGTTAATATATGCGCAAGCTTGCCCGAACACCAACGTTAATCAAAAAACAAAAAAGAATATGAAATGCATGTTAGCATCCGTTCCAGCTGCTGAAACTTTTATATAAACAGATGAATCCGGTTCTAATGCGCGACACACTTCTTCCTTTCAGATGTTATGGCCAAAGCTGATGTATATATAGTATTGTCCACTTGAAACAACATTCTGATTTAGACACTCTTTTTCTTTTTAGATGTTATGGCTGATACAGAGTACTGTCCACTTGAAACAAGACAATGTTCTAATATTAAGATTTAGAACATATGCGTCATATGCAAGATAATAAAAGGTTTCCAGAGCTTAATTTGAACCCTCGAACTACAACATGTGGTCGCATGTTCAAATTATTGAAGCTGAATTTCGCGCAATGACACTTCCTTCATGTAAATTAATTTGGCTCAAGAATCTCCTTACATAGGAATTCCATTTTTTTTCTCTCATACATTTATGGGCTAATTTTGTGGCAATCAAGTTGCTATGCATATTTCCGTTAATCCAGAACGTACAAAACATCTCGAAGTAGATTGCCATTATATTCGTCAGCAGGTTCAAGCTAAACTTATTTAGACATCCTATGTGCGTATCCATGACCAACTTGCTGATATTTTTATAGAAATCTTGTCATTTGATTAGTTTCATCGTTTGCTCAACAAACTTGGATTAATTAATCCCCTAGATCCGGCTTGAGAGGGAGTCTTGAAGATTACAATATAAGTTGTAGATCTTTACAGATACTGAAAATTAATGGTGCAAATACTATAAATACTAAAAATTAATGGAGTAGATACTGCAATATCAAGAGACAATATTCAAGATCATGTAGTTATTATATTACCTTATATATGTTATGTCTATTACCTAGTTTAGATAATCATGTAATTATTATTTATTTTCTTCATAAACAAGGACATAATCAAATCTAGTAGCTGCCAATTTTTAGGAACTAATTCTAGTCTATATATACTTATAACTCTATCATTAGTAAAGGTATGATTGAGAGATTATGCTTCTCTAAATTTTTAAATATTGAAATTTTTTCACATGATCAGGAGTATCTTCCGTGCCATGAATTAACTTTTTTTTTTGTTCTTTTGAATCGGATGCCATTGCTTTTGACTTAAAAATTCTCTTCTTTATATGTTAATATTAAATATGAATTTTTAAAAAATATATATATATATATATTATTTGGATGTATTTTTGGTGTCCAGAATCTTTCTTAATAGCCACCTTTTCTTTTTAGATCAAAATCCGATGACTCTCTCTCTTTCATCCTAAAATAAAAAAAAAAACCAAAAGAAAGAAAAATGAAGTTAGGTATCAAAGTGTACTGTCTTAAAATTCAAGGACTAGTCACCTAATAGCTAAAAAATACGAGGAATTAAAATAGATATTTTAACCCGCCCCCCATGTTACCTAAGAGTTTTACTTTAATCCCTTAACTTTCGATTCAATCATTCCTCTAAAAAAAATATGTAACTAGGAGCTAATTTAGGCTCAAAAGGGCTAATGTGTAAAATAAAAATTTAAAAACTAAAGTAAAAATTATTAATAAAAAACTGATGCATTTTAGTTTTTGTTGTAATGGATAGATACGCCAAGCAAATTCATAGCATTTAGTTTTTAGTAAGTAAATATTTGGAGGTATTTAAAAGTATGATGTTATGGCACTAGCCTTTTCTTTTGCATGGGATTTACATAAAAAAAAAAAAAAAACAAGTAAAAACTAAAACACCATACTCACAAGCACATTTATGCATTAAATGAGTTTATGCATTAAATGCGTTTAGCTTGTTTTTTAGATTGTGATGTTTATGCATTAAATGAGTTTTACATGAAAAAAAGCTAACACACCATACTCTCGAGCACATGTAGGTTTTAATTCATTGGCTTCAATGTATTTTTAAGTTTCGGTATTCATTAGTGTCATGAAATTTTTAAACAGGGATATAATGAGTATTATTTAAGTGAGTGTTCGTGATGAATTCTATTTTTAAAAACTATTTTTTATTTATAAATATAACAAAATATTTTTTTTTATTTTTAATATCAATATATTAAAATCATAAAAAATACTAAAAAATATAAATTTAATATTTGTTAAAAAATAAACACAATTTTAAAAAATATCTAAATACATTCTCAAATTTATACCTAAAGCTGGAGATAACTTGCATGTCTTTCTCTGTTTTTTCTTTTGCATAGAAAAAAAAAACCCAAAGAATCGAATATTTTAAGGATAGTAAATCATTAAAGTAAATAAGTTAGTTACCACACCTAGAATTTATTATTATTATTATTTTGTGATAAACGTATTCCTAATTCAGTCTATAAGTCAATTAAAATGAGATATTTCTCCATAAGATTTTATAGATTCCGAGAAATTTAATGATTGCATTGTAATGTTACAAGACCTCACCTCACCCTACCGAGGAACCCAATGATCAACTGACGACTAACCGATAAATGAAGAAACATTATTTTTTAAAAAAAAAAAACATTGTTTAACACTTTTTCAAGAAGAAAAGGGCAAAATAAAAGTAGATATATATATTATGTTCCCGTGGGATAATTTTTATTTATGTAAATACTTGAGTTCAAAATGAGAAGATAATATTTTTCAAACATACAATAATTTTTTTTTAACTAATCTTTTAAATTTTATTATTTACAATATATATCTCAAACTTCTATTTTTATTTTTAATTTTTTTTTAAAGTTAACCAAGTCAATTTAAATCCTCTTCCCCACTCAAAAGGATGTGATCGAAAACCTCAAGGAAGAACGTTGAATATTGGCATTGTGCAACCCAGTAATAGTCTCTTCTCTTCCCCGGTTGTTTTGGTTAAAAAGAAAGATGCATCATGGAGAATGTATGTAGAGTCTAGAAGAGTGAATCATATTACTATAACGGACCAGCTCCCAATTACAGTAATTGACTGGATTCACTGTGTTTTTTTTCATAAAAAAATTTCATATTTGGAGTTCTTATTTGGCAAATTTTACAAGTTGAAGTTCTGAAAGTTCTTATAATATAAGTCAAAACAAATTATACAAGTTTTGTTTTTTATTTTCTTTTAACTTGTAGAGTTTTTATTTGGCAAGGATCCTTTTTCTACAAGAACATGATAACTTGATTTGAAAATTTCATAGTTATATAAGGATTTTTAATGGATTACAATATAATTTTCAAGTGTGGAAAATACTCATTAATGCTCCAAAATTCTTTTCTTACAATGATTTTTTATTTATCTTAACTACAATAACAAAGAATGGCTAATGATATTTAATAACAGATTGGTTAGCTTATTTTAGGATAACAACTAGTTTCCTTTTAAAGGAATGATAAATACAAGGTTATAATTAAAATCCTTTTCTATCTAGTAAACTACTTGGGAAACAACTTCTCAATTAGTTTTTAGGATTATTGGGTTGTATTGTAGATTATAAATAAATCTTGTATCAAACCTGCAATATTTTCTTTTTTTATTCTCTTATCACGGCAGCATAGGAATCAAATTTATAGACTTCATGTTTTTTACATAAGTTACAACACAAGGTTTTTTTGAACTTAATTAACATTTTGTTTTTAATTAAAACCCAAAGCTTATTTGAATCAAAATTTAGACTTACTAGCATTAGTTTTGAATTAACTTTATAAGTGGTTAGATTCAGGTTACAATGATGGATCTATTAGAAATAATTTTTTAAAAGTTCTTAAACTCTTATTTGCTTCGCCTCACAGATAGAAGCTTCTTAATAAAATTAATCAAATAAAATTGGCAAGGAACCCCGATTTTACGTGAAGAATTCGTACTTGAAAATTTTCACATCTTACATGTCATGATAGGCCTTTTTATCTTTTCTTTTGAATCGGATGCCATTGCTTTTGACTTTCTTTTTTTTTTTCAAGCTAGCTTAAGCACAGGAAAAATATTCAGACTACCTATGAGCAGTGATGGAAGGAGGGATGGGTGCGCCCCTGCAAGAAATACCCCTCCCTTGTAAATATTTATAATTTTAATAAAAATAATTGAATTTTTTCATTTCCTCTAATTTATAATTTGCCCCTCCTAATTTTTTTTTTTCTGCTCCTGCCTATAAGAGAGGTTTATTAGCCAGCTGCTAACATGCATGCATATCGATGTAGCACTAAATTAAGAAGTATCAAAGGACCGAGAATCAAGAATATCAAGAAAATGAAGTGCATGTTAACACCCATTCCATGTGTTAACGTGTAATTAGGAGGGTAACTTTTCATATATAAAAGATATATATTGATGTATTCCTTTAGAATAGGAACTCTGTAACCTTCATTTGTATCTGCCTATGTAATGTTCTTCAAGGAGAGAAAAAAATAAGCTTGTTTTTAACTTTCTGGCCCGTGAAATTAGTAGAGATGTATGCAAGCTGGCCCGAACATCTATTTTAATATAAATAAAATAAAAAATAAAATAAGCACAATTAAATAAAACCCTAAACCTTAAATTTTATCACCATGCACTTGGAAAATTAAGAGGTTAACTCCATCCAAAACTTTTTATATAAACACATGAATGAATCTGGTTCTGATTTAGACACCCTTCATCCTTTCATGTTATGGCCGAAGCTGAAGCATATATAGTAATAATGTCCACTTGAAACAAGATTCTGATTTAGACACTCTCTTTTTCATATGTTATGGCGGCCGAAGCTGATTCATAGTACTATACCCACTTGAAAGTATGAGACAATGTTCCAATATATATATATATATATATATATATATATATATATATACACAATTAATTTTATGACAAGATTTGTTCTAATTTCTTGAATTATTAAAGAATCAATTTAACTTAAAAATTTTAAGTTAGAAAATTTCAAGATATGATTTATATTATTCTTTAATATATTTTCTCAAATAAAAATTTGCATATATTTATACTATTTTATGTTTAATTTTTATCATATATATATATATATATATGGATGGTGAAATTTGAGTTCATGACTACTTGATCTTTTGATATCATGTTAAATAATTAATTAAATCTAATAATTTAAACTGTTAGGTGAGATTCCAAGATATAATTTATATTATTCTTCAACACATAAATTATAAATTTTTAATTTTTAGAAAAAAATAATTGCAGAGAAAAAGGTAGTGGGGTATCTATTTTAACCATCGCACCAAGTTTCAAAAGCCTTTTTATAAAAGGAAATGTGCTTTTTTCTTTTAATTAGAAAGCTCAAAGATACCTAATAAAAGAGAAAATTATAATGTTAAAACTCATATCTACTTTAAAAAAAAAACCTGTAAGATATTCAACCATTTAAATATCAAGTTAATTTGCTCACGAGAGTGTGCTGATATATAAAAATCAATTTTTTTATGATTATTTGATAGATTTTTCCATCACACATCGCCTCGCCGATAGAAGCTTCTTATTCGCCACTATAATACAAGCAATCAAATAACCTTGGAAAGGAACCCAGATTTTACATGAAGAATTTATACTGGAAATTTTTCACATGATCAAGAGTATCTTCCATGCCATGATTAAACTTTTTTTTTTCTTTTGAATCGGATGCCATTGCTTTTGACCTAAAAATTCTCTTTTTTTTTTGTTCAAGCTAGCTTAAGCAAGGAAAATACTCAGACTACCTACAAAAACCATGCCTCTGAATCCATTCTATCAATCAAAGATCAGAAGCACTAAAATCATTCTTCAAGAAAAGAGATAATTTAAACCAAATCATTTGCTAATTACTCTAACAATCATCAGGGTTAATTTACTATCTATATTTGGTCTTTGTTCTAAGGCTCCTAGCAGCTATGCAGATCATCGTGGAAATCATACCTGGAGGCAAACGACTCACTTTGGACGTGGCGAGCACAGATAACATCTCGAGCGTCAAGGCCAAAATCAAAGAAACAGAAGGGATTCCTATTGAGCAGCAAGCTTTATATTCTGATAACCGGTTGCTGCACGGCGCGGATATCCTCGAACATTGCGGGGTCAAGAACGATGATACACTTCGTCTGGTCAAACTTGAGGGGCTCGTTCAGGTGAATCACTTAGGCCCAACAACAATCTATAACTTACTGACTACTTATACCAAGCTGTTTTGCAGGACGACGACGACGACGACGACGATGAAGATGACGAAGATGACGACGACGACGACGATGAGGAGGACGCCGATGATGGTGACCATGGACCAGAGGTATAATCCTGTCCATGAACAATATAGACCTGTTTTTTAGCTTCTATGGATGTAAGCATTGAGCTAGCAATTCGATAAACTATGACTTCTTTTACAGAAAGGACTTCTAGGTCGAAATCTGATAAACGTCAGTGCTCGTCTTCCTTCTTTTCGCCGCCGTCGTCGCCGCTGTCAACGTGATGTTATAATTATTTATCCGCCACCGCCTCCGCCACCGCCACGGCCACCCCAAAATGAGTGAGTTTTATGAACTTTCATAGACTACAATTATTAGTATCACACTAGATATTTAACCCAAATCTAAATAGATTCTTCATTATTATTTTTTATATATATATTTAAATTATTTTAATATGTTTATATCAAGAATAAAAATTTAAAATAAAACAATATATTGTTTCAATGCATATCTGAATAAATAAAAAATTTATTAAGTAATTGATATCACAATACCAAACAGGCTCGAAATAAATGGTTTCAAAAAGAACAAATCACAAAGAATTTGAAATTTTTGCATTTTCTTAATAAAACAAAATTCCCAAGGACGTATCTTTTTGTATTTTAATTATAATTAGTAAAATAGGGGTGATTGTCATAGAAATTGAGGGGAAAAAGAAGCATATTAATTATTATTATTTATTGAGTAAGTAACTAGCTTACTATGCTCAATTCTTTTGTTTTTTCCTTATAGAGGAGGATGCTTCATTCTATAAAGAAGAGACTAGCATGCCGATGCTTGGACAACAATATCCTCAAGTACTGGAATGCTACAGGAAGAGCCATCTGAAGCTAGTCCAGATGGTTGGTGTGTGTGTGTGGATTAATCAAGAGATAATGATATATTGTGTGTTTTGTTATTCCTAATCTATGAAACAAAAAAAGAATCCAAAAACAAATATATTATATGTGTGCGATTCTAATTTGCCCATATACCGGTTCTTAAATTAATTTGGTAAATTGAACGTTGAGAGTTTTTTCCTTGTTTTTACAGAGGAAGATGGAAACCGAGTTTATTGGGTTTAATTAGTTGTAAAAGCCGATCCGAGGACTAACCCGGGAAAAAAAATCGGTTGGTTGAGTCATTGGATGAATATTTTTTTATTAAAACAATAGTTTATTTGTAAGATATCGAACAGATTCAATTGTCTTGTTCAACTGGAAAGTTGGCTTAAATCATACTATCCCTTGTAAAGGAGCTTTTGGTTGACTTTTGATCTTTTGCTCTGTTATCTCTCTCTCTAAGCTATCATTTATGAAGACTTTGACCACCCACCAGCTTGCCATAACAATAATTTAAACATTCAGATGCCAAGCCAGGTTCAATGACTATGGCATAAAAGTATTACCTTTGGGACAACCTTTTTTTCTCCAAATCAGATACTATAAACTATGCCCCTTGCGTTTTCTCAAAGCAAACTCGATCGAGCCAGCCCTATGATCAACAAACACCTTTCCTATGGAAAATCATGCTTCTCCTTTCGAAAATTCCAAGCACACGGAACTTTCCTTGCTATCCCTTACAAAGTTATAAAGCACCAGGATGCCACTCTCTCCTTCCACTTCTATGATACAGAGCAAATTCTGGAGAATCAAACTGGTGGCATGGCATGCACAGGTGGCAGTGAACAGTGCTGGTGTGGAATGAGTGAACGTGTGAGCCGTGAAGATGGAGGAATTAGCGGGAAAAGTACTCGTGAAATCTTTTATGAGTTAGTTGAGCAGGTAACAGATTGTGTAAGAAGAGAATTGTGCAGCTAGAGTGTCTTGGATTGGATCATTTTGTAAAACTTCTCTCTGTTTTATATCTTCTGTGTTCCTTTCATTCTTTCTGCTATCCTTCTTGTAATCGTAAGTCATTTATAAAAGTCAGATTCATTGATTCATCTCTGTGTGCTTCAGTTCTTTAATTATTACCGGTAGCAAATAGCGGAGCAAGACTCGGTGCCTGTTTAAGATTGAAATAACAAGATTGCAATGGCGAAAGGAAATGGAGATTTGAAGGCGGAAGAGTCAGTCGAAACCCTTGCTCCGGGTAAAAAGATGGTAGATATGTGAATGTAAATGGAGTAGAAGCATGGCATGAACAGATCTTGGATTTCAAGCTAAAACTAGGCTATCTAGGGTAGAATTTCCAACATTTAATGGGGATGATCTAGTAGAGTACTGGGTGTTTAGATGCGAAAGGTTCTTTGATCTTGACAGAACTCCTGAAGAAGGGGAAGCGTTAGAGTGGCATCAGGTTTTTGCACGAGCTGTTTGCATTACAAGGAAAATATATCAAGAAGTTCGGAACTCGGGAAGATAAAGAGACAGGGAGGGTAATTTGTATGCCAGGACAGCTAAACTGGTTACAGATGAATCAAATTGTTAAAATTTCGGGATGATGAAATTGAGTTGCTTTGAACTGGAAGTTACTGAGACTGTAAGAGTAATTCTTGCATCATTTAGTTCTTGAAATGTAGTTTTCTGAATTTAATGTATAAGAGTGATTCTTGTATCATTTAGTTCTTGAAAAAACTATATTAACTCATTTTGTGGTCTCATTTGATTGAATTACAATAATATTAGTGTCTTGGAACGTGTTAATAGTTATGCCACACTTCTATTAGATTTTTTTTGGCTTTTTAGAATCAAATTTTAATCTTGATTGTGAGTTGTGTAACCACATTATCACAAGGTGTATTTAAAAATGTATTTAAAAAACCATGAGGATTACCTCCTAAAAGAAATCATGATCACAGAATTGTATTTAAGGTTCTGAACAAATTCTAGAAGAGTGAATCATATTACTATAACGGACCAGTTCCCAGTTATAGTAATTGACCGGATTCACTGTGTTTTTTTTTCCTAAAAAAAATGCACATTCACTATGCATATGAAGCGATTTCATAACACTGCTAAAAAGTGGTTTGGGCCATCAAACCTTTCCATAGGGGCACAACTAAATGTAAGGCTCTTTTGAAAAGTACATCTGAGATGTAATTTTCTTCTCAATTTGCTCCTTCCATAATTTCTTAACAGATCAAAGACGCTTGATTTGATCGAATAGCCTCCTCTTGTAAGCATATACTACGAAACAACTGCATGATGTTGTTCGTTGTTTGATTAACAGGCATCCTGCTAAAACTTGAAATACAGTATTTTCTATCTGATGAAGTTGGCAAATCACATGGATCATTTTATTGTTGGACATGCAATGTAATATTTTGTAAACTAAAGCCCTTTCTCCCTTAATTTGCAGTTTACAATTATGGGCTTAAAAGATCCTCAGTGATATTTGATTGCCATTTTTTTTGTTTCAATGCCTAAAATGGGCAGGCGATATTGCTCAATTTTAGAGTTTGAAAGAATCAAAATCACATGATAGGTAACAAAAATGGTCTCATTGAAGTACAAAGCTATGATAGCAATGCAAAATTATTCTGTATGTCTAATATTAATATGGGCTCCGATAAGAGTATTAATATTTCCATCCAAAATAGAGTTTAGGTCAGGCAGTTCAATGCCCGTTCTTACATCTTGTACTAGCTTGTACGGTTGAGACACATACCTCCTGGTCTCTTTTTGCCACACGTCCACAATGTCAGCTCTCCTGATGCTACTCACATCGCAGACCTTTTGCTCCTCTGCAATCACAAGAAGCTTGGCTTTCAATCTATTGTGAGCCTTCACCTTATTTGCAAAGAGGCTCCTCTCACCTGCAGATAAAAATAACCATTTTTAATCCCTTCTTATAAGCTAATTGAAATAATTATAGAACACACCGAAACAGATAAAGACAATTACAAAATATATAGTATTGCATTGAGAAAGGTGGAACTGGCTGGTTGGCATTTGCATGTGAAAATGAACATGACAATATCACTTCAAGAAGTGAACCGTGCCCATCAGAGAAAGTCTGGAAGAGAAGACAGAGGTTATGGCGGTTTAGAAGTGATTAATTCTTCAATCATGAGCCCTTACACTTTCAAAAGTGAGCTCAAGACAAAGCTTGAACAAGTTTTATCTGTGCCTCCAATACACACGCCTCTCTCTCTCTTTTTTTTATCATTAATTAGCATGTCAAGTGCAAATGAGCAAAATATTATAATTTCCTGTGCCTACAACCTGGTAATTAAAATCATATCTTGAGGTCTGGTAAACATTATTGTTACCACTTGTATGTTACTCATTTGCACACAGGTAACTAGGAATAAAGACCAAGATCTGAGAAATCACATTAACTGGACAACGGATTTTAAAACCTTTCTTTTCATTTTCATTTTTTTCCATGAAAATTTAAAGCGAGGGAAATTAAAATAACTAGAATGCATTCCTTTCAACATTTGAATTTTTCATCTCAGCTTTTACCCTAACACAGGCGGTGCCTGTTTCACTAAAACACACTTCAACTGCAAAGCTGCTAAAAGTTTCCACTTCGAAAGTTTTCCATGTCAAACAGAGTAATTTCAAGCCCTAGACTAAAATGCAGAAGATTCTGGTACAAAATTGAGTACCTGAAGACTGAACACTTATGCCAGTAGGAATGTGCTGCAGGCAAACTTTCAGTTCAGTTCGGCTCTTCCCGTCTCTTAGCAATGAGGGAGAGCACGAGACAATCAATTCCTCATCATCTATTTGAAAGTCAAAACCTGTTCCAAGAAATAGAGGAACAACATCTACACATGCTGTGGTAACCTGCATAGTTTCCAATTTTCAAACAAATAGTTACAGCATACCAGAGAAACAACAATTTGTAAAACATGGTGGTGATTAATATGCTTTAGTGGAAATAGCAGTATAACATGGTACGTTATAATATGGCCATGTCCAAAAGGAAAACCAGAAGAAGCAGAATTGTATTTGTAACCTTGCACAAACTAACAAGCAAATATACCCGTAGACATGCACAGCTGAAACAATCCAACAATCAAAGAAACTAAATAGAGTTTTCAGGCCATGGGCTTAAAACAGAGTATAAATTTTACAAAAAACAACATTTTCAGGTGTCAGAAAAAATGGTTAATTCTTATCAGGAATTGAAAAATCAGAAGAATTATTTTCAAGGAAATACAAGTGGTCCTTTTCTTAAATTTAGGCAGATGAGAGCAGTTTGGATGGCTTACCTCATGGTGAACAGATCCATTTTGGGAATTTATCTTATGGTGAATGCCTCGCTCCCCGGAAAGATAACCATAAGCACACTCAAATTCGAATTCAATAGTCACTGACTCGATACCTCCATGCATGGAAGTATGCTTCTCAACCAGCCTGCCTTTATAACCTAGCTTTTCAGCCCATTTGACATACATATTCAGAAGTTCTTCTCTCCATATCTGAGTGAGGAAATTTGTAACACTTTTGTTAGACGAAGAGCGCTATGATGTTCAAACCACATACAGAACAGTAATAACACAACCAAACCTCATGGTTAAGTCCTTTAGATCCAGCTCTAATAACTACACAAGCTCCCTGCTTATCATAGGGTCCCTTGAGGAGCCGTGACATCTCATACTGATCTAAGAGCTTCCTCACATCTAAAGATGCAGTATAAGCCTGCTTAAAAAGCCGGTAATTGATAGCTTCCATCTCCACCAACTGCGAGATCAGCTTTGCCTCTTCAGCCTAAGAAATATATACAATTACAAATATCTTGGCTGTAAAAAGTCTGAGTATTTAGTACAGAGAAAAATATAATGCTTCATGATGGCCCTATGCAGGCTTTACACTAAGCTTTTAGTCCCATGGCTAACCAAAACAATAGAACCTAGTCTTGTTGTCTGCTTCCTGTAAACATTAATGTCAATTCTATAGATAAAACTCATAGAAAATGATCTCCACGTGTATCACCTTGTATTTCAAGTCTTTGAGAGCATCAATCGCTTTGGCACTACCAGCCAATTTGATGAGGATTTCATTGGATTTAGCAGGGTCTTCCCATAAGTTGCACTCATGTATCATTTCTTCCTGCTTGATTCGTCTTGCTTCCTCATGTTCCAGTGCTGTTGGTGCTAACATCTCAGCACGGAGAACCGTATCTTCAATATTCTTTTTCAAAGAAAACAAACCTAAAAAAACTTACCACTTAGAAGTGAAAACTACAGCTATGAGAAAGCACCAGATGAAACAGCATACACCAAGAAATACATGCATTTGGAAAATAGCAACCACCATCTGATAAGGCTGATTCAAGATCATATTTCAATTTCTTCTACATTTATATAACTCTATCCTCTGGTAATTAGTACAACTGAAAGCAGGCACAAACATTCCAAGATGTGAAAATACACCATGACATCAATGAGCTCTGCTCCAGTAATATATAATATGACAGAACAAATTAACCTGAATTTCAATTCCATGTCATAAAATCTTCATCTTTGAATATATTACAGCTTTAGCCTACTGCATTATTCTCCTAAACCATTCTTCAGATTGTCAAGAAAAACAAATAATTAAAGTCATTAGACAGCCTCAACAAGCATCACGAGCACCACATTTTTACTATGAATGTCGATCATGACAGAATAAAAAACCTCAACACATGGTAATGTGAACAACAACGAAACTTGTGAACAGAGATGAAACTAAGATTCAGCTTGACACCTGATGAATTATGTTAAACACAAACAAAAAGGATAAATACAAGAACATGGCCGTCAAAATTACTGGATAATCAGCTTGCTAACCTGAGATTTTAACAAATATGGTGATGCTTGAAGTTGAGTTTTTGAATTTTCAATGAGCTATTTATTAGCATTTTCAACTACTTTTCTTGCCAAGAGATAACAAGAAGTAAAGAAATCAACTTTATCCAGGAAAACTAAAACAAAGCAGTTCCAGAATGCTAAAAGCACTTACCTTCATGGCCTGTTTTCAAAATTTCATTACAAAAGCTGAAAAAAACTGAGCTTTTTTGGAAAACCAACCACAAAATATATAAAATAAACTGAAAAATCAATCCCAAACAGTTAAATTAGACATTTTAACATAAACCCTTTCGATTTCTCCTACATTTGACCACAGAAAATTCCAAATTTAAGCTCTAACCAATTCATTTTCATTAATGGGTTAAGACCCTCTAACAACTACGAACACCAAGAGATGTATATATATAAACAGAGAGAGAACTAAAGAGCAGAGAGAAACAAACTAACCCAGTTGTTTGTAGACATTGTTTTTGTCATCCATAGAATGTTTTTGTGAAGCTCTGACTCTCGAGCATAAAAGAAGCTTGGCTTGTGACTTGTCATTGATGGTTCTTGTAAAAGACTGAAACTTTGAGGGAATAGCAGTAGCGCCACTTACAAATACAGGTTCTGCTGCCATTTTCTTGGCTCGAGAAACTGGAATGAAGTGCCCAGGTGTGTATCTATAATCAATTGGGAAGGGAGATGAGATTCTGTCAATGCGGGTGTCCTCGTTTGTGGACTTAATATATGTGTGTCTCCTCTCTCTCCGGGATTCACTGTCCACTGTCTTATCTCCGAATACCCTTTTCTTATCCTTTGAATTTTGTTGTTTTAAAAATTAAATATTTGCCTCCAAATATTCATTAATCTTTCATTTTAACCATTATAGCTTAAAATATTTCAACCTCATCCCCATGGTTCAGTAAATAAAGTTTAACAGTAACCCACCTATGAATTTTTTCCCATTTTTGAGTTTCTTTTAGATTTTTATTTAAGAGTTTGAGTTGAAAGATAAAAGAAAATGAAAAATAGAACTTCTTGTTGGTTTTATGGGTGAGTGGTGTTATGGAAACTTTTCAGGGACTATAGTGGTAAGATCAAGAGAAAAAATATAGCTTTAAGTATAAAAATGGAAAATTGATGGTTGATGGATTAGTGAGGGTGCGAAATGAAATTTGTAATTTCAGATACTTGGATTTGTTCACAACAAAGACAGTGTCGTCGTTTAAATTGTTAGATGGAGTAAATTAGAGTAAACCCTAGATTTAAATCCGTCTGACTTAATTCTTTGTGTTTGAAAACCATTGAATCAATCTCCCGACCATTGCTGGCCATTGTCTTTTGAAAACATTATTCTCTGAGCTTTTACCATGCTGGTTTGTCTCTAAGAATTGTCAAATGTTAGGTTTGCAACTAAGAAAAAACCAGTAGCTGTTTTGAAAAAATAACAGTCAGCAAGCGTTAAGGGATTAAGTTGTAGGTTTTCAAAAATTGAAGGGCTAAAAACCCAAAGACAAGAAGTATTTGCTCTGGCAGGTTCCTAATTTTAACTGTCAAAACTCAAAAAGAACAATAGTTCAGGTACTAAGGTTAGCAGGTCAGCAGTTTCATAACAATAGTTCAATATACAGGATTCAAGTAATCACCTGAAAGATTCAAAAAGAACTCCGTGGATAAATACTTGCACTTGCTTTTCTGAGACCGTAATTTCCTCCTACTTACAAATGCAAGAATAAAAAGGGGCAGAAAATGGTCCAAACTTAATACGTGAGTATAAATTAGTCTCCTCACAAGGACTCTGCAAATTGTTGTGCCTCCAGATCCAGTTCTTGCCTCATGATGCAGTTCATCAGCCAGTCACTGCTGAAAGTCCGCATTCCTTTCTTCGCAGCTGATAATGCTTCTTCAATGTCTTCTTCACAGGCAACAAAGATTGTTTTTGATGCTTCATTTTCTTTATCTAGTCCCGAAATTACCTGTATTTGTTTCACCATGGTTAGCAGATATTAAAGGGTTCTAATCAAGAAGCAGAACCGATCCCTATATCCGCATTATACAAAATCCACTACAACAAAAGGCGATTCTCTGTGTTTCAGTTTTCAAACGCATCTCACTTGTACATTGATATAGATGATAAAAATTGGCCATGAAAAACAAAATTATCATTCACAAATGTGCACCACATATAGTCAAACTAGATGAGATTCTAAACTTACATTTCCACCAGCAGACTCAACAATGGCAGATAGAGTTTGAAAAGGAGGCTGGACATGCTTTGCTATGCATACGTTATACCCTTTGAGAAGAGCTTGGGGTCTTGCTCTCGCTCTGAGAACAGCATCTTTTAACTCAGCTTTGTGCTTCAGCACATAATCTTCATCGTACAGTATATAAGGCAATTCGTCTGTACATCAAACTGGTTAAAAGGAGATACGAGAATTTTCTAGACGAGTGTTAAAACACTCAAGCTTTAATCTGTTTTCAACTCACCCACAAATCTGCCTTGGCGAAAGCTTTCCTTTAACCATTTTGATGAGACTATCCAGGCTCTGCTTAAGGGGCGATACGTCCAGGTTAGCATAAAATAATTTAAGCAATAATAATGTATGCATGTCAACAACGGGGAAAGTTTTTAAACTAGAGCATTGAGCTATTTTGACATCGCAATTGCATATACAGATTGCAGAATATCCAATTTTTAAAAAGAAAATGGTAGATCAAGAAAAGACTAACCCTGAAGACAAAGCAGTGCAGAAATTCAAAGTTGTTCTCACTTTCCCAGTGACAACATGAGTGCTTACACTTCCATCAGGAGTAACGGCACCACCAAGAGTTTCAATTACCTATACAAAAGGTACTAATTCTCAACAAACACACATAAATATAACCACATTCCATACAATACAATTAACTCACGAGGAATGGGCATTTTAGCAGGGGAATGAACAATCAAATCAAGTATTCAAGCTAGAAAGAATAATTCTTGTGGCTCAAAACCTTATCTTCAGCCTCAGTGACGTATTATTCTAAATAAATAACTAGTTATGTCTGGGAGAAAAATCAGTGACCAACACAATTGATTTGTGCATGCTCAACCTTATCTGCTTTTCATAACAAAAGAGGGACAAAATCCTTTAGAAGTCATTTGGCAGAGCGCCAATACAAATGATTTGTATAGGAGTTAACTGAGTGCACCACAGAAGCACTTCAAATTCCATATTCAGCAACAACTAATTATGTAGCTATTAATCAAGATAGCTACATGCATGGCACCTGTACACAATTTCTGGGAGGAATAAAACATGGAAAGCATTTCGCTGTAAAAACATAAAGTAAATGGGAAAGGATGAAAATGTCCTGATTTAGTAATATGTCAAAGCATTCGCATGGATTCATAACCTAAACCCCAGAATATCTCAATCTTCAATCACAGCACTAAAAGTGCCAAACAAAGAAATTCATGGTGATGTTTATATATGATATGTGGAACAGGAATCAGACATTGGATATACCTTTGTTAGATGCGTCTTCTTATCATCATCAGCAATATTCATCAACATGATTCTAAAGCATTCTCCTTTAGACTGAAATTCTTTGCTGACAAGAACCTCTGATGTTCTATTACTTGATTTGTCCTCTTTCACATTATTTTCCATGCAGTTACGAGTCAAAGGATCCATAGAAGTAGCTTTTCCAAAAGAGTTATTTTTTGAAATTCCCAAGGAGCACCCCCTAAAACATGGATCAGTTGTGAATCTTTCTGAATCTGAACCGCAGCCAGAATCTGATTCATAGTCAGTTTGATGGCTTCCCTTCACCTTTTTAGTCTTCAATGATGACAATGAAGCTTCCCAAGCCCTCCTCTTAGTACCTTGTATATAGCTATAATTGCATTTGACATCAGCATCAGCTCTAGTCTTGGCTAATTCTGCAGCAGTTGTCATCTTGCTGCATTCCCCTCTCTCAGAAGGAGCTAAGTCACCACAATCCGGACTCTGAGGAAGGCCTGTTGAAAAAAAAATTTAAAAAAGAAGGTAGAAGCCTATCCTAGTAACCTATGGAAATTTGCTAGAAAGGGTAGGAGTGGAAAGTTGGGATCTGAAGATGCAGAAATAGAAGAGATATTTCACTTCAAATATTTCTAAAGCATTTATGCAGGGCTTAAGCCGAATAATGAAATATGAAAAACATCACTATGCATTAAAAGCAGCACATGTTAGAAAAATAAATAAATAGAATTCGTCTTACCACTTGGATTGGCATCTGCTCCAGAAAATTCATTCTTTGCAAATCTTTCATGTTGAGAATTTTCTATCCTGGAAGTTATTTGGTTTTGTGACTTCAAAGTAGTGTAATCCTCTGCAATAAAGCCAGACTCGGCAGATCTATAAACAGCTGATGAGGAATTATTACAAGGCTTTAGTGGAAAACAAAACTGCAGAGAGGCCTCAGGGGTAGCTGAATTCCCCTCGTTTAGATGAGAAACCATAAGAGTCGAACTGCCAGGAAAGCATAATGCTCTACGGATGTTGGGCTTAATAGGCAGCCTGCGAGGTCTGCCTTTTTTATCCACTTCTGCTATTGATGCAAAACCCTGCAATCGTTTTCATTATATTACAAAAGTTCAAACGTAAATCACAGTGACTTCTGCAAGAGATGGACAAAAACACTGTTGTTTTGGATTAACTAGCTATTGGAAAACTCCATCTTGCATAATTCTGCTGTTGGAGGAAAAACAGAAGGCCTGTTCTCACTATATAAATTTTATACATTGCGGAAAGAGATCTGGAATAGTAACTCAAATCAATAAGAACATATCATGCTCCAATCCGAAGACATTCTCAATTGAGCATTACCTGTTTAACCCAGAAACCTTCAGATCCCTTATCACCCCAGCAGTATATTGTATGAACACCAACATTCTGAAGTCTCTTCCTCAATTCCATGTACAAGAAGTGACCAAAACCCTGAGTAATTGAAGTAGCACTAAAGTTCAGAGCAAAATTTCCTGAACAGTCTCATATCATCAATCATTGGTTCAGAAGAGTAGCAATGTGTTTCAGCAGTAAATAAGCAGACAATAAACCTTGTGTTGGTAGACTGCACTAACAGCGGCAAGAGGAACCTCAGCATACTGCATGTCAGCAGGGATAATTTGATACGTAATTGCAGCTATAACCTGCATTAGTAACATAAAAAAGTTGAGTTACAAGGCCATTGTAAGAAAATGCTAGCTAAATTTCTTCGTTGATGCAATCAATTCATTGTTCACAATATGCAAATGCAAATTCTTGCACTTTCATGAAGTGCTTGGATGTCAAAGAAATCACACAATTGAGACAAAAGTCAAAATAGGCAGGAAAGCAGGAAGACTAAGTTAGGACCACCTATATTCTCTAATAACAATGCACCGTAGTTGATGGATCAAGATTTTATCCCTTTTTTCTTTAACACAAAACCCATAAAAGTCGTGGGACCTTTTTTTTTCAGTCCATTTTCAAGACACCTTTGAGGGGCTCGGGTAGAGTACCCGAGCCCAGATAGTGGGATGGGCATCCCTGAGCCCAGGTGTTGGGCATCCACCCAACCCCCTTCTTGTGGACTCAAGTGCACCACCTGAGCCCAGCCCTAAAAGGTAGATATTGACCTCCTTTTAAGCCCAAAGACTTGACATGCCCTGGGTCCTTTTTTCTTCTTTCCTCTTTCATGTTTGTGTAAGAAATATTTATCTTTTATTAACGCTTGTATAAGTGATATCCATTTCCATTAATGCTCATTAATACTTATGTAAGGAATAATTATTCATCATTGATGCTCATTAATGCTTGTGTAAGGGAAATTTATCCCTCATAAATGTTATTATGGTGAAATCACTCTTCAGTCCCTCCACCGAAGAAAAAGACAAAGATCAATAGCTATAAATACCCCCTGAACTACCTAATAAGAGATTCAAGTTTTTCTACAATAAAAGCATAAAATTTCAACACAAAAACAACCTAAATTTCTTAATTTAAAGCTCTTTAAGCACATTTATCACCCTTTTTCTTTATAATTTTTCTGACTTTATTATCGGAGAGTCCTCAAACACCCTAAAAGAGAATTTTTTGCAAGCACTCGGAAACATTCATCAAGAAAGTTTTCCCTGACATTAGAGGAGAAGGCTACTTAAAGAGACACTTAACCAATCCATATTCCTACCACGAAAAAACCTTGTTCCGTAAATATATCTGATGTTTATAAATTAATCACTAGTCAAGATAACAAAATTGTTTTTTTGAGCTAACATGTAGATTAGAGTTTACCACCTATAGCACGTGTATAAGATGCAACACCTCAACATAGAAACCATTTGCAATGCATGAGAAGATTTCAGGGTATACTGTTTTTTTGTTTTCCTTCTGAAGTACAAACCAAATAAACACTTCGAGGGACAAAGCAGGATTACCTCACCAGGACCTTCTGTTGACTTGGATATCAAAAGCAGTGTACAGTATTTCCTGCAAGATTAGTGCTAGTACATAAAGCATTTCAAAACAACGAAGGGCGTACAACAAAAATAGACAAGAGAAAAAGTAATCAATACCCCTTGGAGATACATTTTTCAAGAAACATTGATTGTTTTCCAGTATTAGCAGCATAATTCATTGCAGGTAGTTCTCTTGTATAAATCTTTAAAACTTCCTAAAAAAGTCAATTAATAAACAAAAACCCATCATATAAATATATTCACCAAACAGCCAAACACACACACACACACGAATGCATCAAAAATAAATCATACCCAGTATGCAATAACATACCTCAAGATAACATTTGCTATTACTATCTTTATCCTTTGAATTCACGACGAAAAAAGCATAATCATCGTCGAATTTCACTGATGCACAAAAAAAATCATCAACAACCCAAAGAAAGCCACAAAAGTTTTAGTCCTGATTAATCTCTCATCTAAATTGAACAAAATATTTACCTCTTCTTTCGATATTTGATAGCAAAAAATCATTATTAAGCTCATCCTTCACTGTTTCAAAGTTATTATTGACTCAATTTAAACACATGATAATAACCTTATAATCATAATTAGACTAAGAAATTCAAATAAAAAAATACCTGAAATTTTAACGTTTGCATTTCGATTGATTGAGATGTGCAGACTGTTTGGTTCTGAATCGTTAATAACAAATTTGTTTGCTTCCACAGCAACTTCACAATTACCTGTAAAACTCAAAAACAAAAGAATGTTGGAAAAATTAAGGCTAGAAATCGTTAATTTGAAGATTTGATTGATGGAAAATTAAGGTTTTGTGAATTGTTTCATCTTTTACCGATTTGGATTGTAGAAGATCTTTTTGGCGCCATGATTTATTTTGGAAGTGAAAAGAGGGAAGGGATGGTATTTAAAGAGGCGGGAAGAGGGTGCTTTCGTAATCTTGTTGAAAAGCGAATGGCCTTTTTTAGTTCTTTTGGTGTGTTTTATTTTCTTGGTTGATTTAGTTTTGACATTACATTGCACATGCTTTTTAGAAATGTCTCTGGCTTAAAAGTTATTTTTATATTTTTGTTTTATTTTTAACATAATATATTAAAATCATTAAAAATATTAAAAAATTATTTTTCAAATAAAATATATTTTTAAAATGCACTTAAACACAAATTCAAATACAAAACTAAATAATATCTTAGACTTCATTTTTACCCAAGATACTGTTACCATCATCATTGAAGATTTTTACTGCTATTGTTACATTACAATTGCAAATAAAAAAAACTAAAAGATAGATGTTACATTACCATCTCTGTTTAGTTTTCCTTTATTTTGATAGTTAATTTAAAAATAAAAAAAACCGGTGATATTTTTTTAGTTTTTTGGATTACATTTAATTAATATATATATATATATATATCAAGATAAAAAAAACATATTTAATTGGACAAGGATGGAGACAAAGTTATAAAATAAATGTGTGGATAGTTAATTTTTTTGTGAATTTATTTATTTTCAAAATATAAATAACTGAAAAACATGTCTTCGATCTCTTCTTTTAGATATTATCTTCATCTATCATGTCTCGAGATAACAATTAACTTAATGTAATGTGTTTTATTGTCCCTCGATCGTATTTATTATTATTACCCCTGCTATTAATTCCATCTACTCCTACAGTTTAAAAGGTTATAATTTTACTCCTATGTTTTCTAAAAGTTTCAGCGTTATATATAAATTTGTAGGACAATATTTACCTTTTCTTTTCTTTCTTTTTTCTTATTTTGTCTTATTAAACGTCAATTGTGATAATATATATTTCTTCAAAAAACACTTCAAGATCTGGAAAAAAAACTCAATAAAATAAAATAAAATAAAAAGGTGAACATTGGAATATAAGACAATCAGGATACATGTATAGAAATCTTGAAAAAGTCTCTGGTGAAAACATAGGTTTGAATATGAATGATTACCCTATAACTTGATCACTTGCAAGGGGCCTTAATCTATATATATATATAATTGATAGGTTATGTTGCAACGAAATAATTATATATTAGAGATATAAAGGCACTTATATACAAATTATTGAGGTTTTTTGTCGATCTGCGATTGAAGAGTACTATAAGAGTTTAAATACCCTAATATTTTGGAGTTATATATATCACCTCAAAAATACTTCTAGTTTGGGATTTGATCGTATTCTAAGGGAACTAAAATACCTAGCTAGCTAATCCTCTTCGTAGTGAAATTAGAATTTTATTTGCAAACGGATTTGCTGCAAGCTTTCCCTATGTATATATATACATGGCTGATTGAACGAAACTTAGAGAAAATTAGCCAGCATTATCAATGGCGGACCCCAGAAATAGTACTTCCATGCAAGAAGAAGGCAAGACTCAAGAGTTACGCTGCTCGATGCCTAATAGCAGCAGTATTCTTTGTAACCCTAACTCGGTCTGCGTTTCTTACCTTCCAAATTATCACAGAAAGTTATCCTCTAATTATCTTTCTGATCAATCACCCCATCATGACCCCGCCGGCGGCAAATACACCGGTTCTGACCTTTACAAACTCGTAACCGAAAAGATCGAAAACGATAGGCTCTACGTTCAATCTCAAATCAAATACCTTGAAACCTTGATCTCTAACGAAAACAAAAGCAAAAACCTTGATGGTATGGAAAATCTCATGGAGCGGATTGATGCAGTCGAAAACGATATGGGATTCTTGGAAGCTGAGTACAGAATGGCGCATAAGGAATTCAAGCCCGACCTCAAGAGATTGAAGCTGCTCAAGAATGTTAAGGATTTCATCGAATATCTTAAAGATTCCAAGATGGTATTTCACTCCAAGAAAAAAGTCTTCGAATCTCAGCTTCAATCACCCCATCATGACCTCGCCGGCGGCAGCAAATACACCGGTTCTGACCTTTACAAACTCGTAACCGAAAAGATTGAAAACGACAGGCGCTACGTTCAATCTCAAATCACATACCTTGAAACCTTGCTCTCTAACGAATACAAAAGCAAAAACCTCGATGGTATGGAAAATCTCATGGAGCGGATTTATGCATTCGAAAACCATACGGGATGCTTGGAAGCTGAGTACAGAATGGCGCATGAGGAATTCAAGCCCGACCTCAAGAGATTGAAGCTGCTCAAGAATGTTAAGGATTTCATCGAACATCTTAAAGAGTCCAAGAGGGTATTTGATCACTCCAAGGAATTTAAAGTCCTCAAATCTCAGCTTTTGAGATTGAAAAGGCCCAGTGCTGAAGACAAGTCTCGTTTGGGGAATTTGTTAGCAGGAGTTTGGAGGTTCATTGCTTGTAATCATTAATCTTCATGATGTCGTTAATGTGGCGAGACTAGGCTGTGCGCTAATTAAATGAATACTCGGTCGCGTATATTTCATGGATCATGCCTCGCAGTTGCGTATTTTAGCATATTAGATTTCTTTTAGTAGGCTACAGGCAAAAGATAATAATCAAAGTGTTTTTTTCGTTCTTAAATTAATTATCTTCTTCTTAATTTCTACTCTATTCTCGTCCCCGATTTGCCATGGTTTCTTACCTTCATATTACGAAGCTTGAAACTTATACCAATAGAGACATAGATAGATGGTTTCTCAACTGTTAATTATTTTTATTCTTTCAAGTTATCTAAATTTAAAGAACATAATCAGACCTGGATTTCTTCCCAGATGAAGAGGCGCAATCTAAATTGCAACACACACATGTAATATCTCTTTGTTTCTTAGTTAAAAAAATATATATCGTATTCGAAAACGTATACATAATGCAGAGCTTGGCGACAGCAGTTGAGACGTGCAGATTAAGAACTTCAACCAAGCGACCCGTGGACTTGTTGAAGAACATAAAATGAGCTAAACAATAAAGAACAAACTCTCCACCATACAAGGGCTATAAAATATACAAATCAAGATGGAAAAAGGAAATGCTGCAAGTACCTAATACCATCCTCAACAATCACGTATCTCCAATTAACAACATTCAATATTCCCACACTTACCTTGTCAACCCTAACTTTGTCACCACCATCTTTCCTACGATAGAACACCAACTTCAAATCTGCCACGATCCCACTCGTGGAATCACTAGAGCAACACCGTGGTGGTGGTAACTCCTGCGAAAACCAACCTTCAGACCCAGGAGAATATCTCACTTTCCCTTCATAATCCATCATGGTAAAAACCGCACTCCAATCTTTCAACACCACATTCCATGTGATTTTTACATCCTCTAGCATCTCATTCATTGACGACGTCAAGCACTCATAATTATTCACTCCAAAATCAAATCTAAACACCCCATTATGATCAAAACAAAATTCATTACCAGGCTTTGCTATTTTGACGATAGGATGATTGCCCTTGGTGCCCAGAATATGGATATCAAAGATGAGACTGTCCATGGAAAATTGAGGCACGGAGGGACCTCTCACCCTGCGTTTGGCAGCAACGTATGCCATGGCATACAAACGGTGGTAAGAAACAGAAGGATGCGTAATCTTAAGGTTGGAAAGAGAAGGGTAATGACTCATACACAAAGGTTGCCAAATATGGTCAGACGCCATGGACAGGTACCATGACTTGGACACACATGAAGCCACCCCTAAAGATTTAGGGTCAAGATGGTGAGCAAGAAGAACAAGAACCCCCCACGGTGGCGGCGATGAAGATTTGGGAGATCTAGTTGGCATAGCTTGGACTTGTAATCTCTTTTGGCGTTGCATTTTCAAACTAAGTCTTCGTTGGTTTCTGATTCTCTAATATTATATTGTTTGCATCAATATCTGGCACGCGTTAAATTGGGAGGTGTTTTATCGTGTTCTGGTTAAGACAATGAAACACGTGTTTTAAGGTTGTTTTTCGCATGGATCTTATTTGACACGTTTACATGGGTGCGTCACCTGTGTGGTTAACACGTGCGTGATAGCTTGTACACACGCTGGGTACTAGAGGTTATACGGTTGCACGTATTACGTGGCAAATCCCGTGCTTTTTTTTTTTTTTTTAAGATAAGCAAGTTATAATTGCCCCTGTATTATTTTCTTTTTCTTATAAATGAGTTTATATATTCTTAAGAAATCAACAAACCACTCCATTTAATTTTAGAAGAATAAATTAATCTAACCTCGGAAGAGTTGATTGATATATAAACTGATTTGATAATATTTTTTACTGTCAAGTTTTTTTAAAAAATTATAAATTAATCTCTTTGGAAAATTAATTGATTAATAATAATGACAAATTTGTAGAAAAATAAATAGATGTTGTAATGCTGGGATCGAATTTAGCTTTTTTTAATAGAAAAATTAATTTCTTAGTTTATTCGAAAAAATCATGGGGCAAAACCTGTCTACCAACTACATGGTTAAATTTCTATATTATTTATATATATCACGTAATCATTTCCTTTTAGTACATGGAATGTAGGTAATGGACTCGCGTCTGTTTTGCGTTGAATATGATGTGTTTAGTTGCTGTTTAACTTTTTAATATATTATTTTGTTATTTTAATATACTATATCAAAAATAATTTTTAAAAAATTTAAATATATTATTTTGATATATTTTTAAATATAAAATACTTTGAAAAGCAACCGTTATTATACTTCCAGACACCCTTTAAGTGTGTGTTTACTATTATAATGTAAGGTGCTTTTAAAAAATGTTATTCACTTGAAATTATATTAATTTTTTATATATTTTTTTAAAATTAACACATAAAAATAAAAAAATCACTTAATATTTTTTTGTTCAAACTAAACACACAACAAAAATATACCTAGATAAAATCTAGAATGAAGCAAGTTTTATATTAAATTAAATTGAAAATTAACTTGGTTAATTAAATAAATAAACATTCAACCTAGCCAAACTAAGTTAAAATTTAGATAAAATTTAATTTTATTTAAAATAAAAATCAAAACAATCTTATTTTAACTTTTAAAACAACTCTAAAAGAAACCTTGAATTGAATTTACAATTAAGGACAGTGCTCCAAACGAAATCTAAATCTAATAAATCATTTTCTAACAAATTGACTGGGCTCATAGTTTTCATATTGGCCCACTTCAACGGTACAAATACAACTGCTTAAGATGGGTTAATAACAGAAGGCCCAATTAGAGGCCCAAATATAGTTATTCTAGAAACAAGAAACGGTGCGTTTAGAACATGATCTTTCATTGCTCGTGCTCACTCTTTCGTCTTTCCTGCGAGCAACTTGGCTGCTTGAGAGCTTTGCTCGAAGGAAATGGCAATTTTGTTGTCAACAGTAGCAGTGACCAAGCCAAGATTGAAGCTTTTTAACAACAATGGCATTAAAAAAGAAATTTCTTCAATCCCAATTAATATTTTCACTGGTAAGTCCATTCTTTTACTTTTTCTGCAGCTTTTTAATTCCTTTCCTTGCGGTGTTTAACCGGTAAAGCATGTTTTTAAGGCACCTTTTTTTTTGTTTAGGATTGAGTTTAGAGAACAAGAAACACAAGAAGAGATTATGTTTTGTAAATTTTGTTGCTAAGAATCAAACAAGCATTGAAACAAAACAAAGAGGTCATGCTAAAATAGGACCTAGAAGAGGAGGTAAAGACTTAGTTTTGAGTGAAGGAAGAGAAGAAGATGAGAATTACGGACCTATTTGTCCTGGTTGTGGGGTCTTCATGCAAGATAAAGACCCAAACCTTCCTGGATATTATAAGAAAAGAGAAGTTATTGCTGAAAGAGATGAAGTAGTGGAAGAGGGAGGCGAGGAGGAGCATGTTGTAGATGAATTTGAAGGGTTTGAAGATGGTTTTGAAGGTGATGAAGAGAAGTTAGAGGATGGCGTTGAGGGTAAACTTGAGAAAAGTGATGGAAAGGAAGGTAATTTGGAAACATGGGCCGGTTTTGATTTGGATTCTGACGAATTTGAACCCTTTTTAGAAGATGAAGAGGGTGGTGATTCTGACTTGGATGGTTTTAGTCCAGCTGGGGTTGGATATGGTAACATTACAGAGGAGATAATAGAGAAACAAAGGAGGAAAAAAGAGCAGAAAAAGGTGTCCAAAGCAGAGAGGAAGAGGTTGGCTAGGGAGTCTAAGAAGGAAAAGGATGAGGTTACAGTGTGTGCTCGATGTCATTCTTTGAGGAATTATGGGCAGGTCAAGAACCAAACAGCTGAAAATTTGATACCTGATTTCGATTTCGATAGGTTGATCACAACTAGGTTGATGAAACCTAGTGGCAGTGGTAATGTTACTGTTGTTGTTATGGTTGTTGATTGTGTTGACTTTGATGGCTCGTTTCCTAAGCGGGCGGTGCAGTCCTTGTTCAATGCATTGGAAGGAGTCAAGGATGACCCTAGAGCTAGTAAAAAGTTGCCTAAGCTTGTTCTCGTGGGTACAAAGGTTGATCTCCTCCCTTCTCAAATTTCACCTACCAGATTAGATAGATGGGTTAGGCACCGTGCTAGGGCTGGAGGGGCGCCTAAGCTTAGTGGGGTTTATTTAGTTAGTTCTTGTAAGGATGTGGGTGTGAGAAACTTGTTATCATTCATTAAGGAATTGGCTGGTCCTCGAGGGAATGTGTGGGTTATTGGGGCTCAGAATGCAGGCAAGTCTACTCTAATCAATGCATTAGCCAAGAAAGGAGGTGCTAAGGTCACAAAGCTTACAGAAGCTCCAGTTCCTGGGACGACGGTTGGAATTTTGAGAATTGGAGGGATTCTATCAGCCAAGGCAAAGATGTATGACACTCCAGGTCTTCTACATCCATATCTAATGTCCATGAGATTGAATAGGGATGAACAGAAAATGGTTGAAATACGAAAGGAGCTACAACCTCGAACATATAGAGTGAAGGTAAGTTTTCCTCTCATTTCTTGTTATCTCTCTGGTTCAATATCATGATGTGACTTGGCACTCTGCATACTTAGACCAATTCGCTCATGTTGCTTTGGTCAATATCTGTGTGCCTGTATGTGTGAACCTAGGAAATGAACTAAAATAATGTTTTGGTAATGAGCGTGTATTTTTACTCTGATATGTAATGATTCAAGCACCGAAACTTTTATTTACAGGATTTAGTCTCCTAAATTGAACAGCTTTTAAATTTTTTTGCTCTAAAGTTCCTTTTTGTAAGGTGAAATGGCTTATCTTTATATTGTTGAACATTCTCAATTTGTCATTTGCTCACTGTTCTGAGGCTTCAATGCATTCTATGTTGAGGCTCCTGTTATAGTTCCTAGGGTGCATATATACACTTTCTTTGAGTTCTTAAGAGCAATGGACCTTTTGCAGGCAGGACAGACAATACATGTTGGTGGCTTGTTGCGACTGGATCTCAATCAAGCATCTGTGCAAACTATCTATGTCACAGTTTGGGTGTCGCCAAATGTTTCTCTGCACATGGGGAAGATGGAAAATGCTGATGAGTTTCGGAAGAACCATATTGGTTTTCGTTTGCAGGTAAATTTATGTATTCTTCAATAATTATACAAATACAGAACTTTGCTAATTTGGTTCTATGTAGCAATGGGTGGTGGATGTCATGTGGCTTTCATGCACATAGAATATTGTTTGCACAGTTTCTATATGAGCAGAGAATTACTACTCTCCTATGGAAGAGTGCTTGTTTCATTTGTAGTAAAAAATTCAAATGGTCAGATTCTGGAGGAAAGAAAAAGAAAGGATGTCACTTCACCATGCAATTTCTTCCCTGTAGGGGAAATTGTGCCTTGATCCCCTTCAAAGTTTAGTGCATTAACAGGCTGCCAGTCTATCGAAGCACTCTCAAACTAGCACGTTTCATTTCACTTGCTGGGGTTCTATTTTCTTGCTAGTTTTTAAGAAATTAAGATGGCTTGCATCTCATATAAATTTTACAGCCTGCCTAACTGTATCTGGCTTTCTCTTGCAGCCACCGACTGGTGAAGATCGAGCTTCTGAGTTAGGAAAATGGGAAGAGAGGGAAATCAAAGTAAGTGGAACTAGCTGGGATGCCAATAGCATTGATATTTCTATAGCTGGTTTAGGCTGGTTTTCTGTTGGCCTCAAAGGGGAAGCAACCCTGACTTTGTGGTCATATGCTGGCATTGAGATCACTTTGAGAGAACCTTTGGTCCTTGACCGAGCACCATTCCTTGAGAGACCTGGATTTTTGTTGCCTAAGGCAATATCCGATGCTATTGGCAACCAAACCAAACTAGAAGCCAAAATTAGGAAAAAGCTTCAAGAATCGAGCCTGGATTTTCTATCCGAGGTTTCTGCTTAAACAGGAAGGAGATGATCAATGTCCCTTTCAAAGTTGCCTGCTCAAGTAGGAAAGAAGATCAGTTTGTTTCTCTTCCCAAAGCAACTTTTGGAACGGGAGACGTGTATTTGAAAGAAAATGGGTTGTTAGCAAGGTTAACTTCCCATCTGGGCAAATCAAGATTTTGGCAGCCGGGATCAGTGCAGCAAAGATTGCTTTAGATGACAGTTTCTTTCTTGACTTGATGGGTGAAGAGCCAGGAGAACGAAGTGTGAAAATGTGTCATTTGGATCAAATGTGTAATTTACAAACAAAGTGGTAGCGTTTGCATATACAATATTAATACAGTTTTGCTTATAAAATAGAGATATATTTAGAGTCAATTGAATAATACAATTTACAGTCCGTAAAGGGCTTTGTAGCTCATTGTTCATTCCACACTGCTTGATCTTGTCAGTGAATGCAAGTTAGTTTACATTTTGCTTGTTCGACACTCGTGGATCTCGTTTGTCAGCGAACTGTAGTTTCCATATTTGCTTCCTTGTGATTATCAAGCAAATGTAATGATATTGCACTCTCTCCTTTTTTGCCAGTGAAATCCCTAGAATTGCAGTCAGGTTCAATGTATGAACTAGACGGGCAATGAAGCAAGCCTTCATCTTGAAGGTTTAGGTTATCTCATTTGCAAGTTTCTGGGGAAATTCTTACGAGTCTTATTTTACGTCATTGCAAGATTGCAAGTTTAATAATGTTTGCTATGCTTAGAATTTCAGTGACTGTCTTGTCTAGTTATCCCTCTCAGTGATGCGCGATTAAAAGTGTTAGGTCAGTCAAGAGGGCACCGCGTTCCTGACTGCTTACCCACAGGCCATGGCATCCGAGAGAGAGACAGGAGGCAGGTAGTGCCTGGCAAGATTATTGCAAGTCGCTTTCCCACCCATGTTAACCAGTAGTGCCATTGGTACAGCGAACTAATCATGTGTGTCCCCTGTGAAGCATTGATGAGCACAAGTTCCACCAAATTGCCAACTTGAAATTAGGTTCTCGCAAATTGCTGAAGCATCAAAACCACTTGCGTAAAACATAGAGGGAGCTAAATAAGAAGCAAAAAGAAACACATTTTTTTAGCATTTCTGACTAAATTTTACAATTTCTTTTTTTACATTTTCGAGCAGTTTCTTGGATTAAACTAAGAGAAAGACAACGAGAATGAACAAGGAGTAATACAAGAGCTCCAACCTTGCTCTATACAGACTTACAAAAGCTAGTAGCTACATTAATCTATTCTGACTGGGAATAACTCCAACTCGAAGTCATGGCCTATCTGGATTGATGAATCAAGCGCTGGGTTTCAGACCTGTGTCCTTCTTTGGTGCCTCCACTTCCAACATAAAACCTGTAAAAATAGAGCAAAAACAAACTATCAGCCCCAACATCCCAACTTCTCAATTTTCTACAAAGTAATCATGCTAAATTTAAACCCTATTCCATCTCACAACATTCTCAAGACATACCATTTTCACGCATCCCATCGGAAGGTAAAGGAGAAAAGCTTTCTTCGATGAAATCTGCAAATTGAGCTTCCAGACTAGTAAAATAATCACCAGCATCAAGATCAAATGTATCCGGTAACAAATCAGCTACATCGTTCCCATCAAACCCGAAATCATTTTCAGCATTGTCATAAAATCCATTCTCATCTTGATGCTGACTTAGCCAGTAATCCCTGAACCAAGTTGTCGTTGTAACCAATTGCCACCATTCAGGAGAGAAATCCTCCACTTGTCTGTAAGCAGCAGGAACAAAAAGAGGTGCATCTGGGTTCAGTGTTGATCTGCCTCCTGAAACTAGTGCCATCCTTTTCAAACCACAATCAAATCCTCCCATCCAAAATCTGCAGCTCTCTACTCCAAATTAAGATAAAAAAAAATTGAGATTCAATTCAATGCAAGCTCTCAAATTATCCTATTGCAAGCAAGTTCTAACTTGTGATTAACACTAATCAACTCATTAACCAACTTCTTTTTCTATTTGAGAATCATTCAAAATTGTTTACTTATTGATAAGTTCAAATCATACAAAATCCAAGCCAAGATTCAACATTTATACAGAAAATTGTCATAATCAATGATAACCCAGCAAAAAAAAAAAAAAAAAACCTTATCCAGCAGCAATGAAGGAGTTAAAACCTTTACAATCCGCTCAGAATTAACAAAAACCATTATTAATCTGTTCTAGTAATTCAAGTCAAGTCAACGTTCAAATGACTAATTAACACCCAGCTCAATCAAGATTTATCAAGATTAGAAATGTTAATCACGCAATAAAACACTAATTAACAAGAAAAAAATTCAAACTTTACAATAACATCACATCAATCAACCACAAGATTTTACAGATGAACCAGGCAAACCTCTATTTGATTACCGAGGAAAAAAAAACTATTTTTCCTCTACGGAAATTCAAAATCTTAAATTTCGAAAACCGATTAGCCCCTCATTTCCTTCTGTTTTACTTTATCCTTCATTTTCCTTCAGCTTTCTCAGCAAACAACAAAAAATCACTATAGAAAGCAAAAAAAAAAAACCGAATCAAAGCAGATCCGGGTAATTAAAAGCCTGATTGTTTTTTTTTTTTTTCTTACCTTAAGCGAGGACGAAGAAGAAAATATATGTTTCTCTTAAGGACCAAACAGCGAATGATACGGGCGTGTTAGGATGAAAACGCCAAATGAGTGGTATTTATAGGGCGGGTGTGACCGAACCTGATTGGTGCGGGTCTTACGAGCCTTAGGTTCGGAATTACCGAATCAGCCTGCTGTTTTTTTTTTTTTTTGATTTGATTGGGTTTTAACTGGACAGCATTGTTTTAAAATAGCCGGTTATTATCCGGTAATGGGTTGTAAACACGGAGTTTCCAGGTGTTTGTTTTTGACCTTTGACTTTTAAAGATAAGGATGGTTCCTGTGGCAGCATCATCGAGCTTGTATCGCTCGTTTTTAGAACATGGTTGTTTTTATATTTAAAAATATTTTTAAAAAGTTTTGAAAATTTTTTATTTTTTATTTTAAATTAATTTTTTATATTTTTAAATTATTATATTATACTAATATTAAAAATAATTTTTAAAAATAAAAATTTTATTTTAATAAATTTTTCAATAAAAAATATTTTAAAAAATAATCATTATTATATTTTTAAATAATTTCTCCAAGTTAGAAAATAAAATAAAATTGAACTACTACGGTGTACGGTTGTTTGTTATAGAGGAATTATTGATTTTGTAGGAATTAAATCTTAAAGTCTTAATTAATAAATTGAATTTTATCAATATAATAATTATTTACTAGTATAAAATAATTTGGACAGTCCTAATATAAGAAAAGACGAGATGTACTTTTTGATTTGAAAATACAGCATATTATTTTTTATATATATTTTTTAAATAATAATTAAATGTGATCCAGAGTTATTCAATAACAGTGTCTAATTTTAAATTATAAGTAGGTTTGTTTTATTTATTTTTTGTTAAAAAAAATCCTTATTTACATGTTTTTAGTTGAATTTTTTATGCATAAAATTTGGATTAAAATTACTATTAAATATCAATCTAGTGGGGGATGGAGAAAATAGTTAACAGTAGTGGAGGATGGAGACAGGAGAGGAAAAGTCAAGGAAGTTAACAGCACGGGAGGTAATTAAGGCCGTAAGTGTCAATCTAGTGGGAGATGGAAAAAATATGTAATTTGTGATAATTATTGTCAATCTACTGATATTAGATAGCGTTTAATTATTGTATTAAAATTAAAAAAAATGTGATAATAAAAACAAATAGTATATATTTTGTGTTTTAAAATAGAATAAATTTATTTTAAAACTATTTTATTCATAAATTTATTTTATATTTTTATCTTCATTTTTTTAATCAAATATATTTTTATTTTTTCAATCTCGACATATTAATCAAATACAATTTTAGTAATTTGATTTTAATATTGATTTAAGAATTATGTTGCCTCGTTGTAAATACAATCCACCCTTAAATCATGTTTTTTACATCTTTGATTTTTAAATTTTTTTACTTTTGTCTCCAACTAAATTCAACATGTATAGTGATGAAAAAAGAGAAGGGATTTATATGTATGGAACTGTAATGGTAGAAAAAAGTTCATGAACATGTCTTTGTTTCATATTAATTTTGATTTTTTTTAGAAAGTTGTTTGAGAACTCAAAACTGTTGGAAGCTTTTGAATTTAAATGTTTCCAAAGTATTTTTTGTATGAGTAAAATATTAAATTATTATTTCAAAATATTTTTCAATGTTTTAATAAATTAATGTAAAAATATAAAAGAAATCTAGAATTATTGTTTTAACATATTTTTCAATTAAAATACAAGGAAAAAAAGAAAGAATACATGAATCATGGACCCACCCATGTGAGCAATTATTGGAGTTGCAGCAAAAAAGCTACCTAATCAAAACGGCTGCGATGTAATATAGAAATCTTCAATGGCCAGGATCATGGAATTTGATGATGACGCGTCTTTAAATGTGGGGCCACATTAGGTAACCCGACACCCCGCTCGGCGCGTTTAACACGTGGCTTGCTGGTCGGTAAGATAAAAACATGATCTTACAATGACACCTTACAGATCCCGCCATGCCATCCAAAAGAGTGTCCTAATAATTAAATATATAAAAAATACATGTACTGTAAAAATTCATGTCCATCCAGAGTCCACTTCTTTTATATTTTTTTCTTTTTTATCATTTGATTAGCTCCTTTTTTTTTACAATTTTATCAATATTTTTTTTTATATTTGTCTTGTACATTAAAATAAATTATTTAAAAAATAATAATCTGATGATAGAATTCGGTAAATCAAAGGGAGATAGTCCTCCTTGATTATATATATAAAGTGATTTCATGTTTGGGAGTCTATGTAATATCTGCTGAAATGTTTGTTTTTATATTTAAAAATTATTTTTTTTATTTTAAATTAATTTTTTATATATATTTCTACTTAATATTAAAAATATATTTTTTATATAAAAAATCATTCACACTCTTAATCATTCTTATTTATTACACTCCCTCCTTTCGTCTTCGTGGGGTTACTCTTCTCTTGGTGGTGGTTGGAAGCGACTCTATCCTTCCCCACGATATTCATTATTTTTTCATCCATTTAAAACTTTAATCCCGTCCAGAATTTTTTTTCTTATTTTACCCCTATAATTTAGTATAATTTAGGCACAGTTTATTCTTTCCTCTAAGACTGTATTTAAGTATGTTTGATTTAAAAAATAATAATAATTTTTAATAATTTCAATATGGTTATATAAAAATATCTTAGAAAAATATTTTTATATATTTTTCAATAAAAAAATATTTTTTAAAAATATCATCCTTCACAATATTAAATATATACTTGATGAACATTGTGGACGTTAACTATTTTTGTTATGTATTTTTTGATTCATTGTCTTAGGGTCTTTTAAAGGTAAGTTGAGTAAGATTATAAAGTTATTGTGGTTATAATAAGGGTTTTTTTTATATGTTTTATTCCTTTTAATATCAGGAATTTTTTTAAAATTAATATTTTTATATATTTTTAAATCATTTTATTGTGTTAATATTAAAAATAATTTTTTAAAAATAAAAAAAATCATTTTAATATATTTTTAAATAAAAAACATTTTTTAAAACAATTATAACTATATTCAACACGCTTACAAGTGTTTATGCACTGCTCTCGAAACTCTTCCCAGGATCAATGCCTGTGAAATAATATGTATTTCATGTTCAATAGATGTTTTCACCGCAACATTTAATTATGCCATATCAAGGGTTTAAAGATCCATGATAAAAGATTTTTCCATCGATGATTTTTAAAAGATTAGCAAGTTCACGAGGTGGTTTGATTAAATTTGTGTTTCGTCGAGATGGGCAAGAACGTGGGCGTGGTGAAAAAATTTGTTGAAGCATAAAAAAATTGGATTTGCGTTTTCCTAGCGGATAATAATAGACGGCAATGTTACATGCCAAAGAACTTTTTAATATTGAAATCAGTTTAGAATTTTTCAAGATGTTATGTGAAATAAATGGATAGAAAAATATATATATTTTTTGTTGAATTGAGAAAAATCCTCTTTTTTTCTATAGTTTATTTTAAAAAAAATCTGAAGCTACTTGCCTAGTAAAAAATAAAAAAATAATTTCATTGCATAATTTTTTTTAATTAACATGGACGTTTAGGTTAGCTTGCACGTATTTTGATTAATTACACGAGTAATGAAGTTAATGATTATATAAGTCTTTAATGGTCTTGGAGTTTATAAAATTCAAATTTAATAATTTTTAAGGAACAAATTTAGAACTTAATCAGTTGAGTCACACCCTTATATTGCATAACTTTTTTTTTTTTTAATGTGGATGTCTGGGTCAGCTTTCGTGCTTCTCAACTAATTTCATGAGTTATGAAATTAATGGTTGTATAAATCTTTAATGATTCTAAAATTTATAAAATTTAAATTAATAATTTTAAAAAAATAAATGTAGACCAATTAAATTATACTTGGTCTGTAAGCCCATGTCACTGTAACACGCGGTCATCATAGTTGAAGACTTGAAGTGTAAATAAAGTTGTAGCTTCCCGAAAAAATAAAAGATAATTGATTAAAAAAAAAAACGACGAGCCGGGTAATACCTTTTTTATTATTGGGTTTTGACTAGTTGAAATTCAAAAAATTCAAACTCTTTAACGTGTTATTATAGTTCTGATCAAGTTATTTTTATCGTTTCTAATATATTATTTTAGCAAAATTCCCAGCTTAAATTATCATAATTGATTATGTAATTTTTACATGGTTGTACATGCTGGCCATCAATAAATAGCATGATTTAAGAAATAATTATATAAAAAAATTTAATTTCTAAAATGTAACATCCATGCATTACATCTATGATGGGGAAAAAAATGATAGTTACAACGGTGACGTATTACAATGCAGCAGAAAATAAAAAATACTCTACGAAACAAACTTTTATTTTATTTTTTAATTATGCTTGTGATTCATAGTCAAGTCATGATGTGTGGATCCAGCTAACCTAACCCAACTATGCTGTTAGAAAAATAAACAAGGCTTGTCTCATGATGATGGATTGTTATTAGTTTCATGATCCATGAAAAAAAAAACAAAAATTAAAGTAAATTTTTTTGCCATAAATATTAATTAAAAAATTTTAAAAGGCGTGCTAAAGCACTGTAGCTTCCCCACACCTTTTAATTATACTTATATATAATAATAATTATAATTATATTATTATATTATAATATATATTATTTTTTGTTTTCTCTTTTTTCTGTATTTGTTTTGGTTTTTTATTTGCTTCTTTCTTAGTTTTTTTTCCTTTTAATTTTTTTTGTTTAATTTAGTTTGTTAATTGATTCCGAGTTTGACAGGTTAACCTGGTTTAACGAGTTAACTATATATATATATATTTTTTTTTCTTTTTAATTAATTTTTTTTCATTTAGTTTAGTTTGTTAATGTTAAATTTCTTTTTATTTAATTATCATACTTTCATGATACGTATTCCAAGCTTGACAGGTTAACCCAGTTAATTATGGGTTGACCCGTCAATTTTTTTTTTCTATTTAGTTATTAAACTTTCATGACGCGAATCTAGGGTTTGACGAGTTATCCTGATTTGAAAGGTTAACCCAGTTAATTCAATTTTTTTTTTCTTCATTAGTTTTTTTTCTTTATGTGGTTTTTTTTTCTTTGTTTTTTTTTTCTTTTTAATTATCACACTTTATGACACGACCTTGCAACCAGACCCACATTCAAGGCTCTTGGGTCTGGTGTTACAACCACACTCACTTAAACTTGAGTCGTATAAGTTTAATATTATTATAAATATTACTCTTGGGTCAAGCGTTGCAGCTAGACCAAAGGCTCTTGAGTTTATCTTTGCAGAAAGACATAACACTCTTGGATCTTAGTATTTTTTTGATATTTTTTATATAAGAAAAAAAAATAACATGTGGCGTATGCCTTTGTTTTGTTTTCTTATTTTTCCTTTTCCTTTTTAAGCCTTTTACTGTGGACTGCACAATGCAGTCCATGGTCAATTTTTTTTTTTTTGCAGTTTTTTTTTTCGTTTTTTTTTCTGTCGCATTTTTTTTTGTTTTTGGTTTTTTTTTCTGTAGCAGTTTTTACTTCTTCTTTTTTTGTTTTGTTTTTTTTACACGTTTTTTTTTTACGCGTGGGTTTTTCCATTGTAGCAGCTTTGTTTTTTTTTCCTCGCTTTTGTTTCTTCTATTTTTTACATATAATGTATCACTGTGCACACAGTGAAACACTTGACTTTTTGTTTTTTGTTTTTGTTTTCCTTTTTTCTTTGTGTTTTTTTTGTTTGATTTAGTTTGTTAATGTGGAAAAAAAATTAATTTAGTTATCATACTTTCATTACACGGATCTCGGTTTTTTTTATATATTAAGCTGGTTGAGAACTTAGCTTTGTAGCTCTATTTAAAAAAAAAAACACCATGGATTACTACAGTATTTCCCTTACATGATTTTTGTTTGGCTGCAATGTTTCCCCCACATGTTTATTTTTTAAATTATCTTTGTTAAATTTATTTTTTTAATATTGAGTTGGTTGAGAATTTAGCTTTAGCTTTAGCTTTCCCCATGTTTTTTCATTATAATTATTATTATATTGTATTATATTATATGACTGTTTTTATCTTTTGTTTTTTCTTTTTAATTTTTTTTAATGAATTTTTTTTGTTTCATTTAGTTTGTTAATGTTATTTTTTTTTATTTAGTTATCATATTTTCATGGTACAAATCTTGGGTTTGATGGGTTAACCTGATTTGACGAGTTATTTTTTTCATTTAGTTTAGTTTGTTAAAGTTAATTTTCTTTCTATTTAATTATCAGACTTTCATGACACGTATCCTGGACTTAACTGATTAACTTGGTTTGATGGGTTAACCCGGTTAATTCTGGGTAAACCCGTCATTTGTTTTTTTCTATTTAGTTATCAAACTTTCATGATACAAATCTCAGGTTTACGGGATAACCTGGTTTAAAAGGTTAACCCAATTAATTCAATTTTTTTTTTCTTCATTAGTTTTTTTCCTTTTTGTTATTTTTTTTCTTTGTTTTCTTAATTAATCTATTTAATTATCATACTTTTATGGCACGACCTTATAGTCAGACCCACATCCAATATTCTTGGGTCCGGTGTTATAGTCAGGCTTACTTAAACTTGGATCATGCAAGTTTAATTTTATTATTAATATTATAAATATTACTCTTAAATCAGGTGTTGCAGTCAAACACAAAATTCTTGGGTACAACTTTACAGAAAAACCCAAAATTTTTAAATTTTTATTTTTTAATATTTTTTATATAAAAATATGACAAGCGGCATCGCGCGGGTATCAAAGCTAGTAAGAAATCAAGTATGTTCTTGTTTCCTGCTGATGAAATTCACATGCACGCGTAACAAAAAATCAAATTTAAGATCTGAGATTTTTTTCTTACAATTACCTGTTAGGTACTATAGTAATTGATATATTTTTAAGTATTTGTTTTATAGTTTTAATATACTGATGTAAAGATTAAAAAATTATTTTGATATATTTTTAATTTAAAAATACTTTACATCACTTTATTAAATACACATTTCAACTCGATTTTTTTTAAAATATTATTTTTAATGTATTTTTTATTAAAAATATATATTATATTATTAAATACATACTTAAACCCTCATCTAAACAAATTAAGTTGACAAATTCAAGATATGAAATGTAACCTGGATTGAAATTGAATATGATAAAATGTTATTTTGATAAAACTTTCTAATATAATAAAAAAATAATTAACCTGATAAATCATAAATTAATTCAACAATCCAAATCCTTTTTCAAAACCCAAACCCGTTCTCCAACGGAATTTGACAGCCAGACTTCTCATCATCGGAACCAAACCTTTTTCTAAGAGGTAAAATTAAAGCTTAGAATGTTTCTGGGCAAATAAAATGCAGATAGATTATTATCAAGTTTGGCCCATTATAAAACGAGTCGAGGCCCATCATGCCTCCACTTGCATCATTGCTTCGCAACGGGGCTTTTCAGCTTCTTCTATGATATCCCAGTTGTCGCAGCAGCGATTTCACAAAAATGAGAACCAAGTTAAGAATTTGGTGGCCAAATCAACTGGCTTCATCTGAACCAGCAACACCTTTGAATAGGAATAATCTCTTGCTCGGTTGGTTTGCTTCCTGTTCTTCTGTTTCTGTTGATGTTGTAGTGGCCTTTGCTTGCAACGAAGCTTCATTTTCTCACTCCAATTCTACGCTCCAGGTAAAAAAGAAGTGATTTTTGTCTTTTTTCTCGGTATCTTTTTATGAAACACACGTTAAATTTTACTGGTTTTGCTTCTTTTGTGTTTTCATTGTGGAACAATTTAAATAATGCTAGTATATCAACTTTTTGCCTAGGAAGTTATGGTTTAGGTTTGATTTTTTTCCAGTCAATGTAGTATTGGAAGCTGTTGTAATCCTACTAAAAGGTTAGATTTTAGTGGCAGTGAAGTGGGTTATGCGAAATAAATTTAATTGGGTTGTTATTTTTCTGAACAGGAGATTCTCCGCGGCGTAAATGGGAAAATGCCCGTGTTTTTACAGGAGAGAGCGGCCTTTTCGCTTTTGGGTCAGTGTGTTTTGTATGGAAGAGGTAATGGGAAAATGTTGAGGGATGGAATGGAAGGTGGTGATTGGAGTACTGATGGTTTTGATTCGGTGATGAATAGCCGGGATCTGTCCGATGGAAAGGATGGAGGGAGTAGTTGTGGGTGCAATGAACTTGATGGGTCGCATGAACAATGCAGGAAAGAGTGTGTTGAAAACGGGCTTTGGATTCAGTTGGTGTATGATTCTTGTGAAGGATATGGTAAAGACGTTCACCGGGTTCCAAAACTGCATCACTTGCATTGGAATGGGCAGATAGTTTCTCATTGCAATGTTCACGTATGTAAGTCATGCTCACTTCTACTATTCTGTTTTCGTCTGTAGTTGGTAGTGATGTTAATTGTCTCTTGTTTCTTATTGTTTGACCAAATTTAGGTTGTCGTTTATGAAATTCCTGTATATGGGGTGCACCATTTCTCACTGAATCTTTGGAAGTCTTCCAAGCCAGTGAAAGATCCTGTCAAGAAACCCAAGTGGGTTAATGAACTTGAGAAAAATCAGCCTCTATTGGACTTGGTAATCTAGTTCCCAGATTCATCTTGTGAAAATGGTTCATTTGTGTGCTTCTTAAGTTGATTTCCATGTTTCATGACAGGATACAGTCATTCTGGCTATCAACAGTGCTGCAGCTGCTAAATTAGCTCTTGAGACACGTGTAGGCTTTAAGAGATCTGTTTCTGGGTTTTTAATCATCATAAGCAGGTACTGTCTAGCAAACTTTGTTGCCCACCACCTCCCGCTCTGGTTGCATTTTTTTTTATGGAGTTTGCTGTGTCTTTTCAGGTCTATTGCTTTCATGTGGCAAGTATTGGCCATTTTTGTGGCAACAATTTCCACTCTATTCTACATTGTTCTCCAGTTATTCCATAATTTTTCAAGTTTTGGATCAAAAACACGGATATACACTACATCAGCAAGGGTGTTCTGCACTACACGGACACAAATTCAAATCCGCTGTTGTCAGATTTTGTACTGGCCCATCGTTCTTCAAGATAATGGCCTTAGGTGATGGCAGAGTTCTTTAGTCATATAAAGTTTCAAATGCCATGACTCATAAGATTTTACCATTTTGTGAAATGGAATATGGTGTGAGATTTTTTAGTTTAATACCAATTTTATCAATCAATATAGAATTGTAAGAATTTTTTGCTTCTTTAATGGGAAATAAAAGTTGGATCTTCCTCCTCATGGCCTGATTTCATACACTCTTGAGTTGTCCTCTGCTTGACTTGCTTGTGGAATTTTATTGAACAAGTAACCTGTTGAACCTGCATGTAAAGTTTCTTTTCGAAACCGGGGCCGCAATTGATGCTCTTTACATCCAATATTTTGAACCTCCTGTTGTCATGATTTTTTGGAACAAGTTTTATTATTCATTCCTCATCATTCTGATTTTTTTTTTTAATTTTACTCTGAAGGTCACAGTCATGCGTGGAATATAAGGAGAATGCTGCGTTACATAGGAATTCTATGTGGTCAAGTTTAGCTGTTGATCTTCTTTTGGGAAATTTGATGGGCTTGGCACTCTTAGTTCATGCTGAATCTGTTTGCCAATGGATTTTGACCTTTGCCAATGTCATTACCAATGAGTTATTGCGCTCAGGTTCTGTGTGGTTGATGGGAGTGCCAGCAGGTTTCAAGTTGAATACAGAACTGGCAGGAGTTCTTGGCATGATTTCTCTTAATGCAATACAAATTTGGTCTACCCTTTGGATCTTTATTGGTTTTCTCTTCATTTATTTCATCAAAGGACTTGCTCTACTGGGGATTCTTTTTGGGGCAACTATTCCTGCTGCTTTGATCATAGATATGGTTTCCATAGCAACATTGCATGTGTCAACTCTTCATTGGGCAATCTCACTTTTGTATTCCTGGCAAATTCAGGCTTTAGCAGCTCTGTGGCGTCTTTTCAGGTAAAATTTGACCATCCCCTGAAGATTCTATCTGCAATTGTCAACCAAAAGTAGTTACTGTTAAGTAAACCATTGTCTGTTTTCTGTAATTTGTGATGGCGCAAGTTATGGGGCATGTCATGTGGTCGATAGCGAAGGTGCTCCGCATCCTTGATCTCCACATTCTCATGTGCGCACATTCCCAAATGCAAGCAATTGATGTCTTTGTTATACATGTGATGTTACTGACTTTGGGTTTCAATGAAAGGCCGTTGATTAGCATCCAATGCAAGAAAGATTCCAAGTTACTTGTAACAAGAGTAGTAAATTTGAGATATGGTTAGTTGATGCTTTATTTGATTGAAATAGATCATTCTAGATAACCTTGTTATGGTCCAATACTCTTTGCAACAGAACTGAGAAGGAAAATCTCGTTTATTTATCTGTGCTTCGGTGTTCGATTTAGATACTTTAATCAGTGGACTCTCAATGTAATTGATAATATGTCTATGGCTGTTTTGATTCATGTTGCTCACAGAGTTCCTCTAACTGTTGACAGGGGTCGAAAGTGGAATCCTTTGCGTCAGAGATTAGATAGCTATGACTATACTGTGAAGCAACATATTGTGGGTTCCCTTCTGTTCACTCCACTTCTCCTTCTGTTACCAACAACTTCTGTTTTCTACATGTTCTTCACCATTTTGAGCACAACCATTGCTCTTACTTGTATATTGATTGAAGTCACAATATCCATGATTCATAGCACACCATATATTAAAATTTTCCTTTGGTTGATGAGACGGAGAAGATTTCCCTCTGGGATTTGGTTTGAAATTGCATCTTGTCAGAATGATTCTCTGGAGTTTGCATGTTATGACAAAGTATGTTCTTCCTCTGAGAAGTCTTATCGAAACAACAACAGAGGCAAAAACAGATCCAGCATTATGGTCTCATTTCTCCACAGCAACTTTTTGAGTATAGGTGAGTCAGTCTATTTTTCGTTCAATTGTTTTTACTATCACCTAATGCATGGTAGCAGCAGGGGTGTCTTTGCATTTCCGGTTGTGGTAGGAGTAGATTGGCACTCTGAATATTTTGGGCTTATTTTGAGAGATGCGTGGTCATTCTATTCAAGACAGTTGCTCTCTCAGTAGTTAGCACTCTGCATGAGCTGTCTAGTAGCTGAACCAAGTTGGGGAATTGGAAGTCAGTAAATAAGTCGGCAAGGGTGTAGTCTTCAATGACATGACCATGACTTTAGAACCTTATTCCTAATTCAGGCATGGATTTCTCCCAAGTACATCATTTAGCCTAAGATATTCCTGGAAAATTAGGTAACCACATGTGAATTTCAATCACCATTCACTTCATTTTAGGTATCACCCATTCTTTTCCTCTCAGTTCTTTTCTTCCCACTTTTGAATATGCCTCATTGTTTCTTCGCTTGCCAACAAATTCAGGTATTAATCTCCAGTTGAAGGGGGTGAACCTACAGATCTTAACATTTTACAAACTTGGTCATAAGTTTCAAGTAGAAACTACTTAACAAAAAAATTCCTCAGATGAAAATACATTCACCTGGCACTTTAGTTCTTGGTGCCTTTGTTATGATTTATATTGGGCCAACTGTAATGAGAAAAATGTTGCAGGACAAGTAGTTTTGCCTCACTATAGAAAGGTTTTCTCTGGAGTATCTGATTTTGCCATTACATCAGCTCATGGAGCTCTTACTGGTAAAAGGTGAGTTACTTTCTTGTGAATATTCATATTTATATCCATCTCATCTCTCAGGTTTCTAATAGCTGGCATTCTGTCAGCTTATGTCAATCTACTTGTAGACTTTATTCTCTCATCTCCTCACATTTCCATTTGTTTCACAGAACCGTATCTACTTTGGGGACCTGCCTGCCTTCAACAATGCCATGGTTGTCTATCCCGGCAAGAGAGTATTGGTGCCTCTGCCGCAATTCAGTTCTTGCATGCATGGAAGAACGTGATTGCAATGAATGTCAATGATTTGTTTGACCTAATTTGAGTCTCAGAATCCTGCATCATTGCCTTGCCTTTTTTTCCCCCGTGGTATGGAAAAGTTGTGCGGATAGCCTTTCTCATCCTTTTGTGCATTCTGTGAGTGAAAGGATAGATGTGTTCTGCTAGATGAAAAAAAGAAGGAAGAAGATTAAGATTATCAATGAACGTGTTGCATTCTTGTCCTACTCCCAACCACAGAAACATTCTACAGCAGCAAGAACTCATCTTGGTTAGCGATGGATTAAACCCTGTAATTAATTGACTGAACCGCATGCATCAATGACATCAACGGCCAGGATAATTATCAAGATAGTAATCTCTGATTGTTTAATCTTACTGGTAAAAAGCATAGTTAGGAGCTAGTCTAACCCGACAAGTTGAATCGGTGATTCATCAACCCGAGGCCTATTTAGGTCCTACCTCAGGCAAGATGAGTAAAGGGGTACGAGTTTCTCAACAATTATTGAAGCCACGATACTACCCTATACCTGCCATTGAACACTGGCCACGCGCGCATGTTAGCACCAGGTAGTGTCCATTTTGGAAGCAAACAAGCAGCAAAGATCACGAGAGTACACTAATATAACCAACAGTTAAAAACTTAAAATACCTAACCTAAATGGCCTGGATGGGCGGCCAGGACAGAATCTCTCACTGTCTTACATTTCCAAGATTACAAAAAGAAGAGTATAACAAACAAAACTAGTCACGGGAAAAAGGATAGACTAATACCAGAAACGTCTCTCGTCTTTGCCTTCCCATGAAAACAGTAGACAGACGAGTGTATGGTATCTGCAAGTTCTTCAATCACTGTCATATCTGTTGTATGACTTGTTTATGTTGGGAATTCGATGCCCCTTTGGCGAAACTTGGTATGTTCTTGCATGTGAATGCACATGCAAGCAAGGTAGAGTCCTATATCACAATCATATTAGCAGTTCTCACATGGATATGGAATCATAAGAAGATTTGGGAATGAATTCTCTATCCTACTTAGATATTCAAGTGAGCCGGGAGCTCTTTTGTCAATAGTTAAGTTGCGGTAACGAGTCAACTAAGAAGAGAAAAGATGCAATCATTTAGCAGGCGATTTAGTGGTAAAAATTTAGAATTAAGAGATTTGCTTTCCCTGTAGTTTCAGGTTTGAGCTTTATAGTTATTAATATGATGGCCACTAGAGACTTACATTGTCGTTAACTTCAAAGTTCGCGGGATCAGTCGAGGTACGTGCAAGTTGGTCCTAATACCACATTAGTAATAATAATAAAAAAGATACTTGATTCGAATGTTATCATTTGTATTTTTTAATCCATATATAAATATGTGATTGAATAGAAATCTGGAGTTGAGAACTTTTACTCATTGAATTACTATTTATACTTTTAACACTCACCAGATACTTTCATATTATTCTAAAAGAAGAATAGAAAATAACCTCAGGGTTCCACGACAGGTACTAATCCAATATATGAAGAAATATTTCTCTGTTTTTCTTATTTTTGCCATGATCTCAAGTAGATGACTAGAGGGTAAACAAATTCACAATTGGACTTGCTAATTAAACTATATGGACTTTTCTAAGGTTATAAGAATATTAATCAACTTATAAACTATTAATTTTGTAACATTTCTTGTATTTTTCTGAATTCTGGAATCTTAATCTGCTGTGTCATGTTGCACTTTTCCATGCGTACGAGGCAGCACTAAAGGTTTTGATCAGATAATTGATTTATGGTCATCTAACTGCCTCTAAATACCCTTGAATCCATCCATTCCTGGACAACAACTCATTCCCATTAAACTAAAACCTCTCTCTCTCTCTCTCTCTCTCTCTCTCTCTCTCTCTCTCTATCTATCTATCTATCTCTGCTCTCGAGTGTGGTTACAGTAGCTCTCTCTGCTTACAACAAGATGTCGAGGAAGCCAAGCATTAATGTGATTCTCTCCCTTGTTTTGCTGCTTCTTTTGATAGTAGAGAATTATGTAAGCTCTCTCATTTCTGTCTCATGTCCTCTGTTTCTTCATCAATGGCCGCAAGACGGCAACAGCATTTCTATCTCATATATCTTCTTGTGACTGAATCATGCACACCTTGCTAACCTTTTCAGGCTAACATCACAGAGGCTCCAACCCCTCAGCCCCAACCAAATACAAATAGCAACCGTCCACCGGTAAGATTTCTATTGGTGCGCGAGCTTAATTCTCTTAATCATGTGCTAATAATCTAAATCTCTCGATTTCTTGGATAATTCTAGCATGGCACCACTCAAGGGAGCCTTAATCCTCAAGGTAATCAAGGTTCTATTGCTGAATGATCTCCACAGATCGAATACAAAAAAAACTACGCATTTCAAAGCAAGTAACATAAAATGCTGTGTTGACTCACTTGCAGAGTGCGGACCTCGCTGCACTGGTAGATGCTCCAAGACAGCCTTCAAGAAGCCATGCATGTTCTTCTGCCAGAAGTGCTGCGCCAAGTGCCTGTGTGTGCCTGCCGGAACTTATGGGAACAAGCAATCATGTCCCTGCTACAACAACTGGAAGACCAAGAGGGGAGGCCCCAAGTGCCCTTGAAGACCTAATTAATCGATTCTCTCTCTCCCTTTTCTGCCTCAATGTAGCTTCCTCTGTTCATTTATATTGTTCCAACTGGGTTTCAGCAAAAATAGCAATAAATCTCTCACCCGTTAAAAATGTTTAACCCAGAATTTATATAGTTTTATTTTTTTTTCCAACTTGATATCAATTTTTATTTTTTTTATCTACTGAAATTGATTTTTTTTAAATAAAATAAAAAAAGCAATGCATTTTTTCACAAGTATATAACATGTTTTGTTTTTCTTGATGGAAATCTAATATAATCTCTTAAATAGCGTAGATTCTTGAAAGAAATATTGTTGTATCACATGATTTCATAATCTAACTAAGAAAATTTAATAAAAATCCAAATAATACACCATTCAACTGATCTTATACTATAATAAAATCTTGAACACCTTTGAATGTGGATTCACCTGGTTTAAAATATACTTTATTTATTTATTTTTTGTTGTGACATCGGTCATTCAGCTGTTAACATCATAGTTTTCAGACCCGGTCCGGTCCAAGATCTGGATTCCGGGTTTTGATCGGGTCAATTCTTATTTTTTTTAAATCAAAACAACGTCATTTTAGGTAAAAAAACAAAAATCAACGGATTGCAACTAGGTTTTTAACCGGGTCATTTCCGGTTTTTTTTTACACTATTTTTTCTTCAACTTGGCCGGTTCCAGCCCCGGGTAGGCCGGATCTCGAATTGACCCATCATGTCAGACCGGGTTTGAAAACTATAATTAACCTATATAAATTATTTTTATTAAAATTACATCGTTTAATCTTTTTTTAAAAAAAGGTTTTTGATGTTGACCCGGTTATTCTATATTAAATTTCATTGGATAAATCATATTATTAAAAACTTAATTGAGATAGCTCGTCAAGTCCGACCGACCTCAAGAAGTTCTGCTTCTTTTTTTTTCGTATGAGATGATCGATAATAAACTAATACTACAGCATACGCAGGTAGTCATGCGGGAAGAAGCACAAGAAAATGCAGGCCATTCAATCTCTTAAAGCCAAATCTGATGACGGAGGCCAGGGGCTTCTTAGAGCCAAATTCGATGCACCAAATAAAAAACCCATATGTCTAATCAAAGAAAAAGAGGTTGGAAAATTCTCAAAAAAAAAAAAAAAAAGGGTTGTTGAAGATGACTGTTTTAAGAGCAATACTTTAACCATTTTTTTTTTTTTTAATTTTAATGTTTCAAAAAAGCTCAAGACTCCTTTTTAGTTGTTGGAGTCTCGAGTCCATGGGAGATCTCAAAAGTTTTTCTTTTTTGGATTTAAAAATACTGAAATAACATTGTCACATAAAATAACAATGAAAGAACCAAAGAAATAGGCAAGCTTTTCCTGGTTAATTCTTATTGATAGCTAATCTTTCTTTTTTTATTTCAACATGTTTCTGCCTAACTTCTATATCAAGGAAATGTTAGTAGGCACATGTTTACGCTATGCATATGATTTCAAAAAGTCAATGTTTGAACCATTGGTAGTAAATCTAGTTAACATCGAAAACTCGTGATTGGAGTTAGATTTCAAGTTAAATAGAAAAAAATATAGATATGATCAAAACTAATTTACGTAACTAGATTAATTTATAATTAGATTTAATGGAATTAATACTGAGAAATGTTTTAAAAAATAAAACGATATTATTTTAATAAAATTAATTGATTTAAAATAAACCAAATTTTTAAAGACTTGATTTTTTTTAATCGGTTTTGAACCGGGTATAGAACCATGGTTATAACTGAACCATAATTTATATGATTAAATTATCTATAATTTGATTGATATAATCAAAGCGGATCTGGATTCGGTCGAGTTAACATCGAGAAAATTTTAGAAAATTTTTAAAAATTAAAATAATATTATTTTAATAAAATCAATTGATTGGCTTGATTTTTTTTTGGATCGGTCTATGAACCGGGTTTAGAACCATGGTTATAACTGAACCAGAAACTGCAAAGCTGAATCATTCTCCTTTGACCACCTAAATCATTGCTTGGGGCGTTAGTTGATATGGCGGCCTGAAAAATATGGTTTCGTTGGCATATTCGTGCAAATATTCTTGTTCATGTTGCAACTGCACGCTGTGTTTCCTAGCCATAAACCATAAGTCAAAAATTAAAAACATGGTGGTTCTGCTCTGCTCTCCTGTGAAAAGGACGCAGGGACCATTGGCAACCATCAATGCAAGGCGACGAATATCACTCACCAATTCCCAACAATAATTTCATGCTCCCCAAAAATCAATTCATGTTACTCTACGGAAAAAATAAGTTGTTTTTGTTTTTGTTTTTGTTTTCTTTAATCTTGTGAGCAAAAAGCAAAATAAATTCAATTACAGGGCTCTTGAAACAGAGTCAGAGACTGGAAAACACATCCAAGTCCTTAAATGTTAATGATAAATATAAAACTAATAGCCTGGATTGATACTATTACAAACGATTAAGAACACCAATCCCTCTTCACGGTGCAATCAACGTTAGTGACAGGAAAAACTCATTTGATCAAACTTTGATTAAATATATCTGGATCAAACTCAATCCAGTTGAGATTACAGGATACATATGTCTAGAAACAGAGAACTTAGAGCCAAGAAAACAGGGGAATGTTCCTTCCATCTGTTATACATGGAGAGAACCCAAATCTCTACACAGCAAAACAAAAACATGGATTTGCAGAGGATTCTCTGAAAAGCTTGCTTAATCATGCAGCGCGCTTGTTCATGGGAGTACCGATCTTGCTGCCATGCTTCTTGTTGTGTAGAACCAAGCTTGCGGGGTGGTGTTTGGGCTTAAGATCACCAGTGATCATGACTTCTCGCTCTTGAATCTGCAATGGAAGAGCGGCGCTTTTCTGTGTGGCGGCGGCGTCTACTTTCACAGTTTGTGGACGTGGGTAGAAGAAATCTGTGGGGAAGAAGTTGTACTGAAGACCAGCCATGAAAATTAAGCTTTCAAAAATCAAGAGATGGTTGGTAAGAGTTCTGCCAAAGATCTTGAAAGCTTAGCAGGACAAGGAATCTAGGAAGAGGTGTCTAGTGAGATCCTCTTCTTCGTTGAGAGCTCTGTTTTCTTGGTTGAAAGTGTTGTGCTTCGCCCTTGATATTTTTATAGAAGGGGAGAGGGGATGTTTTGGCTTTGGGGCTTGAAAGGAAAGGTGGGTACTCGTTTTTTTTTACTCCGTGACGTAGTTTGTAGAGCTGGTAGGTTGAAGATCCGAGTTTCTATTTTTTACTGGATTATTAAATTATTTAAATTATTTTTTAAAAAAAGTTTAAATAATATTATTTTAATAAAAAAATTAAAACTGCAATTAAATTTTTTATTAGATCTTATTAAATTAACTTACCAAGTCAGTCGGGTTGTATTAATTTTTTTTTTTTCAATCTAATCTAATTTTAATATTAAATCAATCAAATATCAAAACTCGTAATGTTGGGTTTTAAAAATGTACTTTTTATTTCTTTCTTGATGTTGTTTTTACTTTTTGACTCTTACGTATTTTTTAGATTCTTGAACATTATCACGTGTTACGCGTTGATGGTCAAATTGTTTTTTTAATAAAGAAATCAAAGCAGTATTTATATTTTTTAGGGTGAAAAAAATTAACTGCATAAAAGTATTTAGTAGATCTCAAAATAATTGGGACAATTAATAAAAAATTTATTTAATTAAACAAAAATATGATGAATTTTTTACTTACTATAATTTATAATATTCATATTATCTAACTTTGATAATAAATCATGAGATCAAAATAACCTTATTAAAAAAAAACAAATTATAAAACTTAATTTTTAATCAATCTAATGTTAATGTTAAAGGATAAAAAAAAAAATGATCCGAGTCAACCCAGGTTAATCCACTAAATATGTGACTCAAGTCATGAGGTTGAGATAACCTAATAGAAAGCAAATAAATAAATAAATTTGATTCAACCTAGATTAATATATCAAACATGTGACTAAAGTCATAATACTAATATAACTCCATAAAAAAAACTAATCAGAATATATTGTGAAGTATAATTTTCAATCAATCAAATATTAAATGATGAAATTAAAAAATAAAATTTAATTTTAAAAAAAAACTAAAACAAATAATCGGAATTAACTCGAGTTACCCATCCAAACTTGTAAAACAATACAAAGAAAACCAGCAAGGTCAATTTGGTGTTAAATTGCAAGAATCTCAGTAGAAATTAAGCAATTTTACCCAACCGTTTCCTGCGAATCTCACTCTTGATTATGCATGGAGAGGGGACTATTGCTGTTGAAGCAGAGAGCTGGGGCAGGTTGCTTTGGTCATGCTTGTATCTAACCATCATCGCCTTGTGTTTTTCCATGTCACGATCTCCGGCGTCTCCTTTTTGTGGTTGAATGCGTTGAACAGGGCTGCTAACACTCTCTTTAGCAGCTGACGGTGGGCGAGGATAGAAGAAATCTGTAGGAAAGAAGTAGTATTGAAGGCCAGCCATGAGAGCTCCAAAATCAAGAACCAAGTTTGAACTTTTTCTGTGTGTGATTGCTTGTGTTCTTTGTGTTTATATATTTATATATATGGAGAAGGGGAAGAAGGGCATCGGTCCCTTGGCTTGAGCCTCAAGTCCTTGTTTTACACGGAGAGTAGTTGTTTTACAGCAAGAAGGCTTTGAATTTTGATTGTTAATTTGACTTCGGGGAAACTAGAAGTAGAAGCTTCTTTCTTGCGCAGAACTTTATTCATTCCTGTTTCCTTTCAACCTTCTTTCTTCAATTTACTATATGCTAAAAGATTGTATATTTTTCTTGGATTCCTTTGATTCATAGTCATCTAGTCGGATACAACAATTTCAATCGTTAAATCATTCATATATATATATAATCCATTGTTTAATGTTTCACAAATAAAATAAAATTATTTGAGTATTATTATAGTTGGTATAAGTATGTTTATTCTGTGTCATTCCTATTGTGTTAAAAACATGAATAGTATAGATTTTATATTGATTAATTTAGTGTAATTTTTATAGATTTTTTTTATTAATATAGGTGTCCGGGACAGCTTGCGCGCATCTCAACTAATTCTACGAGCCTTGAAATTAACAACCATGTAAACCTCCAATAATTATCATATTAGTAGCAACCACATGGTTCGAACTTGATACCACAAGATGAACAAACCTCTTAGTTCCAAACTTTTACAACCGGACTACCTACTAGATAATTATTTATAGATTTTCTTATTGCTTGGTATATTGGTATTTAATTTCTTTAATAATTGAAATTGAATTTATAAATTTTTTTAATTCTCAAACTAAAATAAAATGTAATATAAATCTTAAAAAATATATAATATCTTTATTTTCTTGATATATATTGAATTTGATATCACTTAATTTTATAATTTTATTAAGGAAGAAAACTTAATTAAAAAATTCCTGTACTATCATAAAATATTAAAAAACCTGAAGGATCTTGATGTAGGTTGATATATTAATTTCAACATGCATTTTAATTTGAAACTTATGACATGTGCTTTCTATTGGTTTAATTAAAAATATTTTTAAATAAATCTATGTTAATATCAATGTTTTAGTTTTTCCTATCCATACGTGGCAATAAAGGCCCGTTAATTTTATGTATTAATTTTCTAATGCATGGAAAAATATTAATTATTGGTTAAAATTAACACATAAGTACGTCACGCGTCTTAACCAAAGAAAACAAATTAGAATTGCATTTGAATTACATGTAGATTGATATACTGAATGATACTGTGATTGTGTGACTCCTATCACGGGAGACTTGTGAGTTATATTTATAAATATTTAATAAAAATAAAATAATGTAACAATGATATTGTTTATTTATTTATTAAAAACTTAGATGTAATATCTTTGCCTGTAATTTTTTTTAGGCGGGCCCAGACGGGCGTCTGCTTGATTGGGCAAATTTGCATTCCAGTCTAGCCCCAAGCAAACCGGTCTTAACAAACCTTTGGGCCAGAATGGTTTGCACCAACTGAGCCTAACAGCCACATAATCACTAGCCCATCTAAACTAGCCATCATAGACCCTAGCCCCCGAAGCCCCCCCAAAACCCTAACCCTATAAATCCACATTTCCATCTCTAAACCCTCGTGCTCCTTTACAAGCGTCCGCCAAAACCCTAGAAACTGACACTCCCTCTCTACTAACATTGACCACCACCATGTCTGAAGTCGAGCATTCTCGCTCTGAGAAGAAAAAACACAAGAAAAAAACCCAAGAAACTCAAACAGACGCTAACCCAACAACAGACACTGACAAAGATTTCATGATCAAGCCTCAAAACTTCACCCCAACGATCGACACTTCACAGTGGCCAATCCTTTTGAAAAACTACGACAGACTCAATGTAAGAACTGGACACTACACTCCACTTCCATCTGGTCACTCACCACTCAAGCGTCCACTTGCTGAATACATCAGGTATGGTATTATGAATCTTGATAAACCAGCAAACCCTTCTTCACATGAAGTTGTTGCTTGGATTAAGAGGATTTTACGTGTCGAAAAAACTGGTCATAGTGGCACATTAGACCCTAAAGTTACAGGTAATTTAATCGTTTGTATTGATAGAGCTACTAGACTTGTTAAATCTCAACAAGGTGCTGGAAAAGAGTATGTTTGTATTGCTAGATTGCATGATAAGGTTCCTGATGTTGCGAAAGTAGCGAGAGCGTTAGAGACACTTACAGGGGCGGTTTTTCAGAGGCCGCCCTTGATTTCTGCTGTTAAAAGACAGCTTAGGATTAGGACAATTTATGAGAGTAAGATGTTGGAATATGATGCAGATAGGCATTTGGTTGTTTTTTGGATTTCGTGTGAGGCGGGGACTTATGTTAGGACTATGTGTGTGCATTTGGGGTTGATTCTTGGTGTTGGTGCGCATATGCAAGAGTTGAGGAGGGTGAGGTCAGGGATCTTAGGGGAGAAAGATAATATGGTTACTATGCATGATGTTATGGATGCTCAGTGGGTTTATGATAATTATCGTGATGAGAGTTACTTGAGGAGAGCTATTATGCCTCTTGAAGTGCTTTTGACCAGTTATAAGAGGTTGGTGGTTAAGGACTCTGCTGTGAATGCTATTTGTTATGGTGCTAAGTTGATGATTCCGGGGCTGTTGAGGTTTGAGAACGATATAGAGGCTGGTGAGGAAGTTGTGTTGATGACTACTAAGGGTGAGGCTGTTGCTCTAGGAATTGCAGAGATGACAACTGCTGTTATGGCTACTTGTGATCATGGTGTTGTGGCAAAGATTAAGAGGGTTGTGATGGATAGGGATACTTATCCGAGGAAATGGGGGTTGGGGCCAAGGGCTTCGATAAAGAAGAAGTTGATTTCTGAGGGGAAGTTGGATAAGCATGGGAAGCCAAATGACAACACTCCTCATGAATGGATGAGAAATCTGGTTTTGCCTCCTGGCGGAGATTCTATGGTAGCTGGAATTGCTGCTGCTGCTGCTCAACCAGTTGTGAAGGAGATTGGTGAAGAGGAGAAGAAGAAAAAGAACAAGGATGGGGAAGACGGTGAGGGGCGCAAGCGCAAATTGAATGAAAGCTCAGATAGCCCTGCTGCCCAGGTTCCTGCTAAGAAAACTAAAACAGAAGTTGAAAATGAAGAGAGTGTCAAGGATAAGAAGGTGAAGGAAGAGCCTGTGGAGGGAAGTGATGATGAGAAAAAGGAGAAGAAGAAGAAGAAAAAGAAGAGTAAAGAGGGTGGCGAGGCTGAAAAGGAAGTGCCAGTGGAGGGAAGTGAAGATGAGAAGAAAGAGAAAAAGAAGAAAAAGAAGAGTAAGGAGGATGCTGAAGTGGGAAATTTAGAAGAAATGGAGACTGAGAAGTCTGAGAAGAAGAAAAAAAAGAAGAAAGACAAAGGGGCTGAAGAGGCTGCAACCGTTGATAATGGCAAAGCTGATGGCGAGTCTGATAAAAGTGAGAAGAAGAAGAAGAAGAAAAAGAAGGACAAAGATGGAGAAGAAGATTAGACAAGAAAGTCCTAAACATTTTATTTTAAGGTAGTAGTTCCTAAATGACTGCTTTTGTTAACTTTACGGCATCTGAAGCACTGTTTGTAGTTTTTGTAATGTTTTCATGTAGTCTAAGCAGAAGCAATTTCCAAAACTGAGGTCTTGTATTGGATTTTTTTTTGGCTGTACAATTTTGCTTTATTCTCTACCGTGTGTTTAATAAATTGTTATTGTTCTCCTTGGCAGTTCATGAAATTGTTTTTGTTAAATTTTGTGGCCGTGTTTTCTCATATGTAACATGTCTGAATTTTTTTCATGTTTCCCATTTTGTACATCTTTGGAAGGTTATGAACATGGGGATTTTGTGTGAGAAGGCTGTTGCATGGAGTAAGGGGGGTGGTTGGTTCAAATTTGATATGATACTGGCACAGAGATGCATGTTATTCTTACAGATATTTTTGGTGTTTTTACTTCCTAGGTGCAGGCATCATTCTCTTTTTGTTTCTTTTTCAGCCTGATGAATGGTTTTAGGGCATGAGGCTGAGGAAGCTTTACAGGAGATTTCCAGATGCAGTAAAAGAATTGGAGCTTGTTTACCTTGCATGCCCTGGCTACATTCTAAGCTCATCCATTGCAGAAATGAGAGGCCGTTTTCTGTAGATAACTTCAGTTTTGGAGTTGCCTCAAACCTTTTCATGGTTCATGCTGGTTCAATCCCCACAATTTTCTGTCATAATGTGTAATCTGACATTCTGTGGTTTAGTTCAAGGAATGTTCTTTGTTTGGTTGTTTTTAGCTTATAATGGATGTTTCACAATCTAGATTTCTCACGTAGAGTGAGTTTTGATCGAGCATGAAATCATCAATTAAGACAAATCTCGTTATGGAAGAAGCACCAGCTGTCGAATGCATTCTATGCACCAGTACGTGGGATAAGTTGAACCGAGCACAGATCAATGGACAACGTGGACGATGGAAAACTTACGGACCTGCCAAGTTCCTTTAGGTTCTTGATACCATCCAAGTTAAATAACTGCTGCGGAAGTTTTATCTCTGCTTTTGCGATTGCTGGTTCTGCAGAATGAGCAGATTGGCTAAAAAGTTCCACTCCTATCTGCAGGCTTGAAATGTGATCTGGAGTTCATTTCTTTCCCCTCCCTTCCCAAACTACTCTCACTCGGCAACCTAACCCTTTTGGTGTAACTTCTCCACCCCATGAATCCATCCCCGCTAGCAACCCTTCTTTTACTGACAGTGTCGCTACCAAAGACATCCATGTTGACCGTTTCTCTTCTCTTTCCCTCCGCGTTTTCCTTCCCGGCACTGCTGTCACCTCCGGATTGCCTAAACCCATGATTGCTACAGCTATTTGCCTCCCCCAGGTAACTTTTACCGGACCGAAAGTTGCTTGTGATGCTGCAGTTTCACGGTGGTGGGTTTGTGAAGCAATGAGTCGGTAGGAAACGATACCTTCTATCGGAGAATAGTTAAATTGTGTGATGTTATTGTCGTGGCTATTGGTATAGATTGGCACCAGAGACCATGTACCCGGAGGCTTTTGAAGATGGGTTCAAGGTTTTGAATTGGTTTGTAAAACAGTCTAATTTGGCTGCTTGTGGAAGATTGGGTGCTCAAAGCCATATTTTTGACAGCTGTGGTGCTTCAATGGTTGAACCTTGGTTGGCTGCTCATGGAGATACTTCCGGGTACCCATTTGGATTAACTTGCCTGTCCTGTTCATCAGGCATCTAATTACATATTGATTTACTATTTACTCACTATTTTTTTTTATGGAGTAGTTTGCTCATCATGTATTACAGTAATGGTTGTCCGGAAAAGGATAACAGTAATGTCCAACCTTTTGCTTCTAATGGTTTAGCAGATCGTATTCTGGCCACTGATTTATCTGAGTTTGAAGAGAATCTTGCCATTAAATCTCCCAAAAAAAAAATATAATCAAGTTTGCTTTCAATAATTCATTATGGTCAAAATTCGATATATTGTATTTTATTTTTGACTCGTTGACAATGAAGGAATCCTGTTAAGTACACCATTCAAGATACATCACTTGGTCACAAAACTCTTAATCAGTCTCCACAAGAAACATTCATAAGGTTTTAGAATTACAATAATGATAGTAGTCTATTCTCCTTTACTATCTTCACTGAATTCATGGCTTTCATCTATTGCTAGAATGCTATCACTTGTATGCATGATCAATCCACTGAGGTTTCTCCTGTGTGATAACTTAACCTGTATCGCTGATGCTACAAAGTGAATAATTATCAGCTAACAGCTTCTTGTCATCTTACGTGCATGTTTTTTCAAACACTGGGATGTAAACTCGTTAAGACTTCAATTTTTGTTTTCAATAAAAGAAATCAAGTGGCTGCTGTATGGGGGCAGCATTGTTGGCTTTGAACTGACAACAGAAAGGAAACACAAGGGCTGTGTTTCACCTTACAGAATAACTCAAAGGGCTGCTGTATCATGTATTTTTCAACTTCCAATAGGGGTGACTGCCTCAAAGGCTTCTACAAGCAATGACACTTTTCTTTTCCGAGCCGGAGTCAGTTTAGCAACAACCTGTTGAAGTGTATAATCAAGCATCCATTCATCAGCATTTTTCCTATCATCCGTATCTTGGTGCCTTAAATGAACCTTTTCAGCTTCACTCACAGGGTCCAAGGGCAGAAATCGTGGCTCCCGTGGATTGAATTTTTTCACCTTTTCCAATGCCTTAACGAATCTCTTGAGGAGGATCACCTTTTTCAGATTGCTCCATTTTTGCATAGCCGGCTTTGGCTTGTTTCCTGCTGGTGGTATTGGTTTTGCCTTTTCTTGTGCACTGATGTTATCAGAATTGACCTGCTGTTCTTGTTGATACAGTGTGGTGCTCTCCTCTACTTTTGTGCTGTCAGATTTTCCAAAGCTTTCATCGGTGCCCTCAAAGGAAGATGAGATGAAAGGTTCCTCCCCTTCCCCAACTTTCTTTTCTGTGTGCTCCTGGTCCTGGTCTTGAATTATGTCGCAGGCAACTGATTGATCATCTGGTGAGTCTTCTTGAAATTCTGGAAGAGGGACTTGATCAATTGCTTCTTCTACCAGTCTAATGGCTTCAATCTGCTGGAGTTTAATCTTTTGGTTGCCCGCATCATTATTATCCAATGTGTTCATTTCAACCAATTTATTGCCACCATCCCCTTGTTCTTCGTTATCTGCTCCCTCAAGTAATGTCGCATTGCCTGATACCATGTGCTTATATATCAAGAACCAGAACTTCATATGTTTCTGCTTTTCACGTGCAGCATCAGTTGTGCAACCTGGTTCTGAATCGTCAAGTAGGGTGGATCCTTGGAGGAGCTCATTTTCTTCTCCAGCAACTTCAGATGATTCCTTTAGTGGCACAGAAACTGAAGATGAAGAAACTACATCGGTATTTGCAACGGAACCCTCATAATCTTTTAGGGTTTGGCTTTTGGTTTCATCTGATTCATCACAAGTTCCGTTGTTTTTGTTATTGATGTCTGACTTTTGGCCATTTAATCCAAAAACACGATCATGTACCCCTGAGGCAGAAAGTGCACTTGCTTCTTTGGCATCCTCTTGGAGGGTTTCCCCATTTATCACAAGTTCCTCACTAGAAGTTCGTAGAACATCAGCTGACTTTGGTAATGGATTGTCACATAATTTGGAATCTGTATCCTCCACCAAACAGTGGCTGACAAAATCAGGCTCATCATCTTTAACAGCGGAATTAGTTTCACCATTACCAAGATTGAAAGCAACAAATTCATTCTTCAACTCTGCAGCGGTGTTCTTTGAAGACGAAGGACTCGATGCTAGATGAATGCAACCATTCTTTAAACTTGTTGCTTTCACCTCAGAACAAGAACCTCGAATGTGCTCATCCACTTTGTAGAAGTCACTGGCTTGGTCTTGATTCTGTTTGAAGCTTGTTTCAAGGCTTGATGTCTTGCGAAGAGTGATTCCAAATACAGTTCCTTTTCCTTCTCTAGACCCTTTGCAGTCAGAGGCACCGGTGCTGGTTTTAACTGGAGTTGCATGAGAAGAAGCTTCTATGTTGGACCCTGGCGAAGTACCAACTTCTGTGGGCAGGGTGACCGTCTCAAATGCTTGTACAAGCAGAGCTACCTTTCTCTTTTGAGCTGGGGCTAGTGTGGAAATAACCTGTTGAAGTGCATGATCAAGCATCCATTCCTCAGAATTTCTTCTCTCTCCCATGGTTTGATGACGCAGATGAACTTTTTCTGCTTCTGGTTCAGCCTCTACATTTAGATTCCGTGGCTTCTGTGGACTGAAGTTCCTCACCTTTTCCAATGCCTTGATGAATCTCTTGAGGATGAGTATTTTTCTCAGATTGCTCCAGCTCTTGGGCGTTTGCTGGTTAGACTTGCTTTCCACACTTGATTCTGCCTTCTCTTTTTGGAAGGTATTATCAGCTTGGAGCCTCGTTTCGTCTGGTTCCTGCACCATGCTGTCTCCACCTGAATCATAGGAAGTTGAGGTGTTCAATTGTCTGTCTTCACCATGATCGTTTTCTGCGATCTTCTTGTCTGAAGTTGTGTCGCTAGTCACTGATAGATCATCAGTTGGCTGGTCTGGAATTTCTGAGAGTATTCTATCAAATGCTTCTTGCACCAACTTAATGGCATCACATTGGTATTGCTGAATCTTCTGGCTGCGTTCATCATGATCTTCCTCACCAATGCTGTGATCTGTACTAGAAAAATCCTGAAAAGAACCAGATTTGCTCATGCCAGGCAATGTATTCTCTTCTTCCTCCTCTTCCTTGGCTTCTTTATTAAGATGTGGTCGGGTTCCATCTTCTGCAGCAACACCTGATGCCATATGCTGATATATTAGGTTCCACAATCCCATGGGCTTCTGTTTTTCCCATGGATTTTTGTGGCCTGTATCCACAGTATAATCATGCTCAGAATCTGCACCTAGGAACCGATAATCTTGCACAGCATATTGGTTCTTTTCTTCACAGGATGCTGTTTCCTCTTGCGATGACTTACCAATGGAAGCAGAAGAGACCATATTGTCGATTTCTGTGGACTCCACGAATCTATTCAGGCTTAGGCTTCTGGGTTTATTGACTCGTTCATCAGCTACACTTGTTGAATCATTTTCCTTTGCAGTGTTCAATTGTGAATCACCTTTAAATACATTCAAGTTCAAACTAGCAATTCTACCTTCATCAGCTTCTTCTGGAAGAGTTTGGTTCTCAGTTACACTTATTACATTTCTGTCATCTTTTTCATCTCCTCCGTGAGCATTCTTTGACTCAGCTCTTGCTCCAGCTTTTCTGCCAATGGACGATGAGACAGCCATCTTGTCATGGGCTGTTTCTAGAACTGCCAAGTCTCCACAAGATGCCGATTGACTTGTCTGTGTTCCCTTCTTTGAAATACCAGAATGCTTCACTCTTCGAGAGGATCGACTTTCTGATTTCATGCTTTTTTGGGTCTTTAACAGACGTCGCCTCATTGATACAAAGCGTTTAAGCGGAGGTACATCAGAACGGCGATGGTCATGAAGTGAGCAGTAACTGTATGGACAAACCTTCATGATCGAATTTCCTTCAGATTCACTTCCTCCTGGATTTGGAAACTTGGAGTCTTTGATGGCCGAAGAACAGGTGGTTTTTTGGATGCTTGAGTCTGGAATTTGAGAACGCTTTGTTCTGAAGCTCGCCACTTTTGTGAAGATCCTTACAGGTCTCAATGTGGAAGTTCTTGTCAGGACTCTCATAGAGTTGTTACCAGAAGAAGCTAAATTCTGCTTTGAATTACTTGATTTTTTCCTATCCTCATTGTTGCTAATCAAAGTAGATTCAAGATGGGGACTTGCCTGAAAATGAACATTCCTCCCATCAGAACAGTTTTTTGCCTCCAAATAGTCCACTGATGCATCCGCATCACTTGCAAAAACAATGGAAGATCGGCCAGCAAGCTTGATTGATCTTGACCTCCTCATTTTTTTCTTCAGGTCAGTTCCTCCAGAAGATTTCCTTATCAAAGGTCTCCTGAATTTTGCACTAGACAACCTTGTCAAACTCTTTGCTGACTTAAAACTAGATCGCCTTGCCAAAGTTCTTGCTGATTTCTGCATGGAAAAGGCAATAATTTGGCTTACTATATTTATTATTTCAATTACTTGAAACACTGCTACCGAAACTTCTTTTTAAAAAAAAAAAAAGGGGGGGGGGGGGGGGGTGGACTTGCCTGCAAATTCTCTTTCTTTGCATTTGAAGAAGTGGTGGTCCTCATATAATTTGGTGCCATGCCTGAATGTTGTGAGCTTGCTGCGTCACTAGACAGGACAGAAACATCATCAGATTGAATTTTGGCTTGTCTTGTGATGAGCTTCAAGCTTGGCAATCTTGGAAGCTTGAATGATCTTAGCTTCTTTACTTTCCTCTTCAGCTCTCTTCCTGCCTCATACATGATATCTTCTTTCTGGTAACATGACGATGACGATGACGATTTGCTGCTCATACATGAACTTTCAGATGAGAAGGAATAATCAGAGTCAAATTCAGCTCCAAGCTTGGTAGACATCATCTTTAAAAGAAGAAGGATTTGGTTCTTTGAGACAAAAGAAAGTGAATAACAAGAGCTTTTTCCTTTCTGTTCTTTTATTTTCGGATGGACATCACTGGTTTTAGGAGGATTTGCAAGGTGCCACCCTGAAAACAAGTTGGTACAAGGAAAGAAATGAGATCACTAGAAGGTATCATGGATTCCAAAGCTGTGCTATGGCCGTGTCTGGTTGTTTTTTCCTTATTGACTTCATTTTTTAAATTTCGACTTTCAAGAAGGATGTCATATTGCAATGAGATTTGCAGAGGCGCTTTGACTTGTATGAGCTATTGACTTGGCTTTAATGGAATTGACGGATTCTTCCTTTTGAGGATGGTAGGATTCCTAATATGGCAGCATTTTTGTTCCATTTCTTTACACTTGATATGCAAATACTGTATAATACAAAATCCAAAGCAGATTATTAGTGACTTTCATTCACCCTTCCAGCAATTGGTCTGCTGGAAAAGTTTATCTGGAAAATTTATGACTCAAATTCTAAATTGTGTTAGGTTTTAAGTTGAATTAAAAAAGATATTAATTTAATAAGAATCGGTTGGTCCAATTAGGTGATTTTTTTAAAAAAACAAGGTGATATTTTAATAAAAATAATTGACCTAAATTAAGGTGATGACCTGCAAGTTAATTCAATGACCTGATAAATTATATTTTTTTTATTATGTGTCTAGATTGGCTGTTAAGTTATAAAATTAATATAGCAAACCTATAATATCAAGAATCTATTTAGCATTGCGGTTGTTTATTTGAAAAAATTCCACATGAAAATTTGTTTTTTAAAAAATTACTTTAAAAAAAAAAAAAAATAAGCTCCAATGCACAAAGGTTCCGTATACTTGTTAAACATATTGTTATTTTCAACTATTGTGGGTGTTATGATGATGATGATGATATATATATATATATATATATATATATTTGTAAAAAAATAAATTACATCACATAATAAAATAGTTTTGCTTGCTTTCCTATTGGATTTGATTTGGAAATAAAGATTTAGGAAAGAAATATCTCATAAACATCAATTTCGATTCGATTTCTTTCATAAAATTTGTTTAAGAAATATTAATACTCTAAAAACAAAAAACGTTCATTACTTCATTAACATTACATCCAACTTTATTTAAAATGTGTTTATAAAAAAAAAATGGCTGGTTGAAAATTTAGCTGGCGACAAGATGTGGTTTAGGATTCTGGAGTCTTGACTATTGTGAGCCCAAAGGAGTGTAAGGGGGGGCATGGAAGATGAAACCGCGTAGGACTTTCCTGAGTGGGCCCACTCTGAAGTTGCTGAACATGGGACCCTTCATGACCGCAATTGTCGGAGATCGGACGGTGTGATTGGAGGTGTTGGATTGGCCTTGGAGTCATATTTTTCCAGATCCACACTTGCTCTAGATTAGTTTGTTGTCTATGAATGTGAACACATGGGTTGATCAAGGCGGTGTTTAGAAATATACCAAATTAAAATATTTTTAGTTTAAAAAATCTAAATTTTCATAAGCGGTTTCCTTTTTCATGTTATGTGTTTGAATACAGGAGATGTAAAGATACGGTTTCCTTTCTACCAATTTAAATATTGCAATTTCAAGCCGATGTAATTTATATGAATTTTAATATAAATGGATTTTTTAATGTAAAATAAATACAAAGCAGTCTTTATAAATAAAACTTATGATGTAATTCTATGTGAAGTCGGTAAAAAATATATATATATATTTCGTGGGATATGCTATTTAATTAATCCAGGCAATGCTTGTGAAATTCATGTGTGAGTACCTTGCAATAGACAAGAAGTTTGTGTTTCTTCTACAAGTCAACAAGATCTAGTTTGTGCCTTGTATAGCCACCAAGTATGGAGGAACCAATATAATAAACTCCAGTGAAGTTAAAAATACTTCCCTTATCAAAGTATAATTTTAAACTCCATGGGGATTAATTGAAGTTTTTTACAAGAAAATCAAATAAATTATCATTATCTTGTTAAATTGTACTTGGTAGACTCACATAATTTATCATTTAGAATCTAATTCAAACCGGGTTTTAAGCTAAACTGATTTTGACACTAACCTGATGAGATAAACTCGTAACTCGGTTGACTCGATCAAACTTTATCAAGTTGGCACTAAAAATTTATTTTCAAAATAAAACAACGTCGTTGTGAACAAAAATGATAGACACGAGTTAATCTAATAACTCACGAGTTAATCCAATAACTATTGCTTTTTTTAAATCAATACCAACCCAAGTCGAACAATTATAAGACCAATTCATGCCTATGATCGGAACATATTAGAAAGAATTGCAATTGATTAATGTGTTTTGTATTATGATATATAATGTTTTTTAAAAGTATTTTATATTTGAAAATGTATTAAAATAATTTTTTTAAAATTTTTTAATTTAATTCTGATATTTTCACACATTGAAAAGCACTATAAAAATATAAAAATTATTTTTTTTCAAGTGAAACAAATTCTTAAAACGCATCTAAAAATAAAAACTACATCTAGACATTCACTAAAAACACCCTGGTCCAATAGATTTGAGAACCCTAAAAATGGATAAACTAGAATCCAGCCCAAAAAAGAATTCCATGATTGCAAAACAGTGGCTCCCAATTCAAAACATCACCAAGCCCAGTAAGAAAACACGGCCCGTAGTATCTATTCGACTCTATTTATGTCTTCCAAATCTTAAATTTTTTTATTTTGAGGAAATATATGCCTTGAAAATAATATTCTATCCATTTAATCTTTCAATAACTTCCTTCCTTTGTTATTAACTAAATCCAATTGCACATCATTAAATATTTATTTAACATGTTATTGAAATAATTTTCCATTGTTAACCTGACAATATCATACGTCAATATTATTTTCAATAAGCTAAAAATACTCTTAATGTATTTTTAAAATCATGCCCTCCATACATCTATTGAAGTGTGGTCTCTACGTGCCAGCAACGTCCCAGCTTCGTGTAGACTACATTTCGAGGTTTGTTTCACCCTTTTCTTTTCTCTTTCTTTTTTGCACTCTTCTGCAATATCTTAGCCATTTAGTAGATTTGTGGCCTGAGCAGCCCCTTTTTTTTTTTTTTTTGTAAAATAACAGAAATAGAAAAAAATCTGAGACCTGAGTTACCAAATAATCAATTGATAATTTAAAAAATTTAAATAAAAAATTATAACAACAATAAATAAAATAACAACAAAAAGGTAAAAAAATCAAAATGAGTGCATCCGAAGTATAAAAAACTTAGTACTGAAGGTTAAAACTAGAAAAAAAAACAAGAAAAAAATCTTAATTAAACTGGATTATCTCACAAACTTCGTGACAATAGATATGAGATTGAGATAACTTTATATATAAAAGGTATGAAAAAAAATGACCATTTAAAAGGAAAGGAAAAAAAAACACAAATATCACTTTTGAATACATCAAATACTGAAATTAAAATAAATATATTTAAAAAAAAACTAAAATCAACCCGCGTTAACTTTTGAAACCGTTGACTTTGATCATGAATCTGAGACTAGCTCAATAAAAGTTAGACAAAAAAAAACAAATATATAAAAAGGGTAAAAAATACATTAGCTAAAAAAAAGAGAATAAAAACTAAGGAAACTAGAGCAAACCTCCTAAACTTGGTTAAATTTCTAAAACTTACAACTCATGAAATCCTATACTTGAGTTGAATCAAGAAGCTTACTTCGCAACTAATTTAATTTTAAAGGATAAAATCATGTAAAAATATCAAATTTAAAAACTTGTAAAAACAAAACAAAATAGCAATGAAAATAATAAATATCAAATTTGATATAAAAAACTTCATGGAGGATGAAATTGTAAAACAAATATAAAAAATAATCCCAAACAAAACAAATAGCAATAAAAAAATAAAAACCAAATATAAAAGATAAAAAATGAAAGATAGTGAAATTTAAAAAACATCTATAATTTTATAATGCAAGCATGTTTTATTTATTTTTTTCTTAAAAAACATCATAGATATATACTCATTTGCACTATTCATTGGATTAGTGTAATGACATCGTTTTCCTTCACCACTAAATATATTGAATTGGCTAGTAGGTGCATCAAAGTTTTCTGATAAGACTTATTAATTATTACTAAATTGATCAAAAATAAATAAGTCATTTTTCATTTTAAAAGCACAGTGAAACAACTAAAATGCTCTTGAAAGCAAAAAAAAAAAATTAAAACTAAAATCCAAGGTTTTTTTTTGTATTTTTACAATGGTGTTTTCATTATTATCAAGTTAAATAAGAGGAAATTTTGTATTTGACTAAATATAAAAAAATATTAATAAAACAAAAGCACAATGAAAAGACCAAAATGCTCATAGAAGGGAAAAAAAAATTTAGCGACTAGAGGCTTTTTTGTATTTCCATATTGATTTTATTTGTTATTATCGGGTTATACGCTGGACAATTTGATATTTGACTATATATAATAATAATAAAAAAAAAGTTATTGGCATCTGCATTGCACACACCAACATGTGGAGGGTGTCCGCACCCTTTGGGCGACATGTGTAGCGCTTCCTGACGACCAAAATTCCCCCTCCACTAGGTCATTAAAAGTGTTACAATGTCCTCTCTTTTTTTGATGACGCGTGTGATCAACGATGACATTTTTTGGCATCGTTGATGCTTCCCCCCCCCCCCCTTTTTTTTCTCTATCATCCTCTTGATTTTCTTGTTGGTAATGCAAAATTTCATAATTGTCTTCTAATTTATAGGGATTACCACTTTGTTCTTTTTTATTTTGATTTTTAATTTTTACTCTTGGTTTTTTGGTAAAATTTTAATTTGTTTTCAATTGATCATTCAATCCTAATTTTTGATATGTTATTGTTTCTAATTTGATCCACATTCTTTTTTATTGTTATTTTATTTGTCCTTTTGTTAAGTTGATTTTTCTTTTTAATTTGTTTATATTTTTATGTTAATTTTAATCCTCATTCTTGTAATTACTATTTTTTGTTTTAAATTTTTTTGTATAATTGGAATTATTTTTTTCAATTTGACCCTTCAACATTTGATTGATTGAGAATTAAACTTCAAGTGGGTCACAGGTTTGAAAAGTTAACGCGGGTTTACATTATTTTTTTCTAAATAGTTTTTTTATTTTTTTATTGAGTTATTTCAATTTCATTACCCGAATCGTAGATTTGACGGGATAACCCAGGTTGGCTTGATCCTAATTAGTGGGGTTATAAATTTGTTATGCTAACTTGGATTGGTTAGGGCTGATTTTTTTATATCTTTTTTTCTTTACTTTATTCTTTTGTATTTATGAGTTGAAAATTGAACTATATTGTTGTTCTATTTTGGAAAAAATATTTTTTTTCTAGGTTATCCTGATTTTTTTTAAAAAATATTCATTTATTGTTGTTGTTTTTTTCATATTTATTAAAAAAAAACTAACTTATTTAACCTAGTTGAGTTAATGGTAGGAAATGCAATTTCATTCATAAAAAAATACATTTAAAATATTTAAAAATTATTTATTAGACAATATAAAAGTAGACTATCCTTGCGGCTTAGCGTGAAACTACACCTAAGTAAATAGAACTAGATAAGAAATATTTCTTCTACTTTTTTAAGGCATCTAAAGCAACAAACAACTGTCAACTAATAATAGAAAAGAAGAAGAAAAAGAAATTGTTTCGTCTAAACCACCCGTTGCTTTCCAAGAGTGATTTTACTTCCGCTTTTATGTGTTTGTATTTTAAAAAATTATTAAATTGATATTTTGTTAATATTTTTTAATAATTTTAATATTAAAAAATCTAAAATCTAAAATAATTTTAATATATTTTTAAATTAAAAGTATTTTAAAGAGCTTCTATTATCTTAACAAAATCTTTTCTAATGTAATTAAGGTATGTTTGACATTATATTTTGAAATTGTTAAAAAAAAGTAAAGAATTTTTTTTATTTTAAATTAATATATTTTTTATGTTTTTAGATTATTTTAAGTTGCTGATATTAAAAATAATTTTTAAAAAATATAAAAAATTATTACTTTTATATATTTTAAAATAAAATATTTTAAAAAACAACAAATATGACGCTGCAAAACACATTTTTTGAACACTCAACTCCAATTATCCGATGGTTAAAACAAATGCTTCTTTTATTCCAATCGAGTCATCATTCAGTATAGTTTCCTTTCCCTTATCCGCCTGTGATTGCAGAAGTCAATGTCAGAGCCATCTCCCCCTCCTTGCTCAATCTTTACGTAACTATATGGATATCCTTATCTTCTTCTAACATTTCCCAAGACTCCGATTCTGTATTTATTATATTCATTTCATTCCTCTCTCTTTCCTTCCCGAACGAAAACAAAGTCTCAATCTTTCATTCTGTTTGTCTAAAGTCTGTACCCTCTTCACTTTCTCGAGTTGGGTTTCTTTCTTGAACTTGGTTTCTTGGTTTTTTGGGTTTGATTTTGTTTTTCAAGTGGATATTGCTATTTATTGGGTGGTGATATTGAGACCCTTTTGTTAGTTTTGTATTTTGGTTTTTGAGGTGGATGTAGTTTTTTTAGGGGTTTTAGGGTTTGGTTATTGAAAACTCATATGGCAAGGTTGGCTTCTGGCAATCTGGATTTATAAGATTCTGTTTTTCTTGTTGACACAGTACAGGATCAAAAGGGTTGGATTTTTGTTACTTTTCAATATCTTCTTATTTTGTGATAGCTAGTCCTTTTGCATTAGGATTGCATATCTTTATTCTATGTACTTCATTGTCTCTCTATATATTGCCATCGTATCCGGGGAGGGAGAGATTCAATTGTTTTATTGAGTCTTGACATACAATCCTTTCACAATTGTGAATTTTAATTCCTTAGTGACCATCTATTGTAGCTGTTTCATATTTGTTTCGTACAAGCTAATTCTGTTGTTAGATTTGAGCTTTGACAAAAGAAGGCCCCGCTTCCAATTACAGACCTCTTTCTTGTTTTGGTTTTAGCTAAGATATGGATATAAGCAATGAGGCCAGTGTTGACCCTTTCAAAATCGGACCTTCATCGATCATTGGTAGGACAATTGCTTTCAGAGTTCTGTTATGTAAATCAATCTCACATTTGAGGCAAAAAATCTTTGATGTGTTGTTGAATTACATTTATAGATTTGGTGAATTTGTGGCGCCTATGTTATCATGGTTTCATCCAAGGAATCCACAAGGGATATTGGCCATGATGACGATAATTGCATTTTTATTGAAAAGATATGCGAATGTTAAATTGAGGGCCGAAACAGCGTATAGGAGGAAATTTTGGAGGAATACGATGAGAACTGCGTTGACATACGAGGAGTGGTTTCATGCTGCTAAAATGCTTGATAAAGAGACCCCAAAGATGTACGAATGTGATCTCTATGATGAAGAACTAGTCAGGAACAAGCTTCAAGAGCTCCACCACCGTCGCCAAGAGGGATGTCTTAGAGATATAATCTTTTTTATGAGAGCCGATCTTGTAAGAAATCTCGGTAACATGTGTAACCCTGAGCTTCACAAGGGTAGGCTTCAAGTGCCCAAGCTCATAAAGGAATATATTGACGAGGTCTCAACTCAGTTAAGAATGGTTTGTGACTCCGATTCAGAGGAGCTTTCACTGGAAGAAAAGCTTGCTTTCATGCATGAAACGAGACATGCTTTTGGGAGAACAGCTTTGCTTCTGAGTGGAGGTGCTTCCCTTGGAGCGTTTCATGTGGGTGTGGTTAAAACACTGGTGGAGCACAAGCTTATGCCCCGAATAATTGCTGGTTCTAGTGTGGGGTCAATTATGTGTTCAGTTGTTGCCACCAGATCGTGGCCAGAGCTGCAGAGTTTTTTTGAGGATTCCTGGCACTCGTTTCAGTTTTTTGACCAATTGGGTGGAATTTTCTCAGTTGTGAAGAGGGTCATGAGACAAGGAGCTGTTCATGAAATCCGGCAGTTGCAATGGATGTTAAGGCATCTTACAAGTAATCTTACATTTCAAGAAGCTTATGACATGACTGGTCGAATTCTTGGGATCACAGTTTGCTCACCTAGGAAGCATGAGCCCCCTAGATGCCTTAATTACCTTACTTCCCCTCATGTTGTTATATGGAGTGCAGTCACTGCTTCTTGTGCTTTTCCTGGCCTTTTTGAAGCCCAGGAACTAATGGCAAAGGACAGAAGTGGGGAACTTGTGCCTTATCACCCACCCTTTAATCTGGATCCTGAGGAAGGATCTGATGCACCTATGCGTAGGTGGAGGGATGGTAGCCTGGAGATTGATTTACCAATGATACAATTGAAGGAACTATTCAATGTCAATCATTTTATTGTAAGTCAGGCGAATCCTCACATTGCTCCATTGTTGAGACTGAAGGATATAATCAGGGCATATGGGGGTAGCTTTGCTGCCAAGGTAATGCACACATTGCTTTAAACTTACCTTTTCTTCTGTCTCATTTGCTCTTGGTGTGTATTTGTTATTATATTTGTCATGGAACATCAAAAGTCTTCTCAAGATGCTTGCTTTTCTTTTTTGTCATTGAACTTTACCAGCGTGGTTGTTAATTTACTTTGGAAATGCTTAGTTTTTATTCCCGTCCCTGGATGGAGTGCGAGTCAAAAAATTTCTGTCTATTTAAACTATTTGGATCAATGCCTCACGGATTTTGACTCTCCAGTTCATCGTTTTGGTCCTTTTCACCATTATTCATCTTCTTTTTTAATGTATAGCTACTCCAGTTAGAGGCTGAAAATTCTTTGTAAATCACTCATGACATGTGCACTCTTCATATGAACTCCATACAACAGACTTGACTAATGGTCATGTTTGCTTTGCAGTGGTTTAGGATCTCATAACTAGTGATTCTAGGCTTCTAGCGATTCAATTGATGGTTGGTTGAGTTGATGTTAGGGAATGCAAAAGGATTGGGGATTTGACTTCTTTCCTTAACAAAATGTTTTCTTTGTTGGTGTAGATTAATAGTTCTAGATGTAGGTTTTGAATATGACTCAAAACCCAATATCTGGGGTAGTGATCGTCTAAGCTGGTAGCCTTTACAAACAGAAGGTGTACTTGCATAGAGATATTTCAGTTATAATGCTTGTTCTCAGTTATAATTCTTGTTTCTTGGTCCTTTCTTGAAGTTGAGTGCTTCTTTTTCATATTTTTCAGCCTTTATCTTTGACAGTTCTGATGAAACAAAAATAATCCATTTTGGTGTTTAACTTTGTAGCTTGCTCATCTCGCTGAGATGGAGGTAAAACATAGATGCAATCAGGTATTGGAACTTGGTTTTCCATTAGGTGGACTTGCCAAGCTTTTTGCTCAAGAATGGGAAGGTGATGTTACTGTTGTTATGCCTGCCACACTCGCTCAGGTATGTCAAATGAAAATTTTACACCTCAGTAAGGTGGCAGTTAAAACCATGATATCAATTAACCTGGGACCTAGAATTGTAAGGTGTATATATACGTTTCTTAATTAGTGTAGGAATGGTGAAATCAAAAGCTCATCAATCTGTCCATATATGATTTAAAACCCATATTTCCTGATCATATTTCCTTGCGTTATATGGCAAGTGAATTAATTACATATTTCTGTGGTCCATTGTCAAAAAAAGAAAACAGAATTATGCGGAATGAATTAAAAGACAATCTTTCCCATGGCGACTTACTGGCTGTTTGAATTCAATTCTTGTTTATGATGCAGTACTCAAAAATTATTCAAAACCCAAATCACTTGGAGCTTCAAAAGGCATCAAACCAAGGCAGGAGGTGTACATGGGAGAAGCTTTCTGCCATAAAAGCTAATTGTGGTATTGAGCTTTCTCTTGATGAGTGTGTTTCTGTTCTGAACCACATGCGTAGACTCAAAAGGAGTGCTGAGAGAGCTGCTGCTGCTTCTCATGGCCAAGCAAGCTCTGCGAGCACATTGAGATTTAGTGCTTCAAAAAGAATTCCTTCTTGGAATTGCATCGCAAGAGAAAACTCAACAGGTTCACTTGAAGAAGACTTCCTTGCTGATGTTGCTTCAACATTCCATCAAGGAGTTGGTGTGGCTGGAGGAACTTCTACTGGTAGGAATTTGAGAACTCAACGCAACCTACATCATGATGGAAGTGATAGTGAATCTGAAAGTGTAGATTTGAATTGTTGGACAAGATCTGGAGGGCCTTTGATGAGGACTGCTTCTGCAAATAAGTTCATTGACTTTGTCCAAAGTCTGGATATGGATTCTGAGCTAAGGAAAGGCTTCATGACTCATCCTAACTCGCCTGGGGCTCAGATGGGAGGCAGGGATCCATATAATCAGATCTCAAGAGTGACAACGCCAGATAGAAATTCAGATAGTGAGTTTGATCAGAGAGATTTTAGCAATAGAAATTCTACTGGTGGTTCTAGCATTACAGTCACCGAAGGAGATTTTTTGCAGCCTGAAAGAATCAATAACGGGTTTGTGCTGAATATTGTAAAGAAAGAAGATTTGGCACATCCCAATAGGATCCATGATTTGGAGAATTACAATAGTGAAGTTCCTGAATGTGTTCAGCTTGATTGTCCTGAAAAGGACATGGATGCTAGCTCAGAATCGGACTATGCTGCAGACGAAGACGACTCCCCTGCAACAGATTCCTTGCATAAATCAGCTTCGGCTCTTGATCACACAGATGATTCTGTCGTTCATGACATTCAGGAGAAGCATGTCGTGGATGGTTAACTTTGAGTTTCTTCTGCACTACTGTTCCAAAATATTGGGTGGAGTTGATTCCCGGGTTACTGTCAATCAAAGGTTTCTGTCACAAATGGAGTTTCATAGACGAGATTCAGAGTTTGTTTGTTTTTGTATTTCAAAAGTGATTTCAAACAAAAATTTGAATTTCTATTAAACAAGAACTACAATATTAAAGAAGTTCATACAGGTTGCTCATAGTAGTGAATTATAGAAAACAATTCAAAGCAATCTGGCAGCATCAGGCTCTTGCTGTTGTAAACTAATTTTTGGCGCATGCTATGCAACAATTGTAATCCACATGCTTAGATTTCAGCAAACGAGACGGGATTTGACCCTCTGTCTATCAATGCATGTGTATGCTCATGAATGTGTGTTGACTTGTGTCATAAACATCACGAAGACACGAAGTTTATTTGCCGGGAGAGCTGCTGTCCACTTGCCACTTGAGTCCATTAGCTTGTTGACTTGATCTTCATCACTCTTGCTAGGTGAAGATATTTGATTGCTTTGAGCCCTTTGTGTGTTGCATTGCATTCAGAATTGAAGGGCTTCATTGTAGTCGGTCGGACACGCCCGTGCGCACAGGTCCATTGTGGTCTGGTGGAAAAAAATTAAGTTTTTTTTTTTTTTAACATTAACATAGAAAAAAAAAATCAGTCCAAAAAAATAGCAAAATTTAGCTAATAAAATTGGCAACCCGTGAATTACATGTGTCACTATAAACTTTTAAATTATTAAATGGTCTAAGCTAGAGATCTTGAGTGCGCATAGAAACTACGAGATAAGTGCCTCTAAGCCTCTTTCTTTCATTCTTTTTTCTCTTTTTTTTTTTTATTGTAATTTATGTCAAGTCATGTAGTAATTTAAGAGAGTAGTATGTATCATCTGCTACTCATTAAATTATGTTATTTTTTAAAATATTTTATGAATTATATAAATATTTTTAAAATAATGTAATAAATTCCAAAAAAAAACTCGTGAAAATTAAGGTCTGTTAATTTTGATGGGCTAAATTTTGTTTGGAGTGCTGTCGTTGTTGGAGCATTTGCTTTGTGCTAAGTATTATTTCTTTCAAACTAGTCAAGGCGGCCATATTAAAAAAAAAAAAAACCACACGAAACCAAGAACGACTAAAGGAGAGTCTGACAAATTGACAGGGCAAGATGGCTAGGCGGCCATTCTCATCTCCTTTATACAATTCCTTCTTCTTTTTCTCTCGCACGTAAATTTCATTTTACACGTGTTTACACGACTTCATCGCCATTGTTGCCGAAATCACAACAGTGAAGAACATGACGATATCAGCAAATTGTATCAGATTGTCTCACATCGTTTATTCATTTAAAACTCGTGTTGATGAGAGGAAATGGCATTGAAAAGTTGCTGAGAATGTTTGAATCATGTTGCTCATGGTCTTGCTTATTATTCAAGTGGGATAGGTTTTCTTGAATCGAATGTGTGTCTTCAAGTGCTCAGGGGGCTGAATCTATTGGACCAAAATATTATTTATATATTTATATGATCATAAATGATAGATAATAGTCTAAGTCATTGAGATTAGATTTTAACTTATGTTTTGGTTTAATTTATTTGAATTTTATGATCATAAATGATAGAGAATAGTCTAAGTCATTAAAATTAGGTTTTAACTTATGTTTTGGTTTCATTTATTTGAATTTTTAGTTAAGGTTTGTTAATTAGATTTTATTTCTCAAGTTTGATTTAATTATTATTAAGTATTGTATTTAGTGTGCTATAAGTCTAATTGCTTGTTCTAGTTAGAATTTTAGTATGTATATCATATTTTCCAAATGTAAATGAGTTTTTGATGAATTTAATAAAAATTACAGAGTTGCATATTTTCTCATCCCCTATTCTTCTCTTTTCTGTCTTTTTTTTTCTTTTTCTTTGCTTTTATTTCTTAGTTTCTTTCTCTAAAAGCTTTTTTTTTGTTTAATTTTTATTTATTTATTATTCCACATCAACCTATCAACATAAAATATACAGGAAGTGAGTTTTTCATGTTATGGTAAAATTACTTTATTTACCATTGGATGTAATTAAATGGGAGCCTTGGTGGCGCCAAGGGTAATTTGATCTTTTTTAATGGTTTATTGGTTATTAAAATATTGTTTGAGAGTATGTTAATCTTTTTTAAATTCTTTGCACAAATGTGTTTACCTAAGGTCAACAAAATCTAGAATTGTTGATTAATGGTTATTTTATCCTTTCAAAATTTTAAAACAATAAAACTACTTATTTACCCTGAGTTAAAGAATAAAAATTGATTGATGAATTTTTTGGTTTTTTGGCTTCTTAGAATATGGTAAAAATATATTTTTACCATTAGAAAAGACAAAAAAATGCTTTTTTTTAGGGTTTTTTTTTAAGTTGAAAAATAATTTTTTATTTGAAAAAATTGTTGGCGCGTGCGACGTCATCCAGTAGATAAACTTGTCGTTTTGTTGTGTCTTTAAAAACATCATTGTGTTTTCTTCCTGCTAGTGTGGCAACGGATGATTAGTGGTTTTATTGCTGGCAGTCATTTCTTTTTTTTTTCTTCCTTCTTTTCTCTCTCTTCCAAAGAAAGCACATACTTGTCTTTTATTTTTTTTATTTTTCAATTTCAATTCTTATGTTTTTTATTTCTTATTTTCTTGCTTGACCCTTTTATAAAAATTGTTTATGTTTTCAGTTTAGTCCTTAAATTATATTTTGTCGTATATTATGTTTTTCAATTCGGTTCTTATTTTTTTTATTTTTGAAATTTTTTCCTTGGCTTTTTTATTAAAGTTTTATTGGTTTTAAATTTCATTCTTCATTCTTAAATCTAAATTTATATTGTTATATATTTTTTTTCAATTTAGCTCTCATTCTTTTGATTTCTTTTTTTTTGTTTGTTAAATATTTTTCCTTTTTAATTTAACCCTTTTTAAATTTTCTTTATGCCCTTTAATTTATTTTTTATTTTAATTTTTACCCTCATTCTTTTAATTATATTATTTTGTGAGATTGATTTTTTTTCTCAGTCTCATCCTTTGACATTTGAATTGTTAGGGATTGAGTTTTTTGGTTTTTTCATTTGTGGTGCTTTTGATTTAATGACCCGGGTCACAAGTTTGAAAAGTGAATGCAGTTCAATATTTTTTGTTCTTATTTTCTTTTATTATTTTATCATTCTACATTGTGTTTTTTTAAAAAAGATTGATTTTGTAGTTATTTTCAATCTTTTTTTTATCGGTTTATCCCGATCTTAAAACATAGGCCACAAGTTTTGCATACCTTTTTTTCAATAAAGATTTTTTTAAAAAAAAATATTTTGTTTGTATTTAATTCTTGAAGAATTTTTATTTTGTTTTATACATATGAGCTTTATTTTATAAATTAATATTTATTTTGAAATAATATTTCTAATATATTCGGCATTGCATAATATTTTTATTTTATTTTATTCAATTATTTTTATATGTGTTTTCATTTCTATTATCTTATATTGATTTTAATAAAAAAATTTAGTAGACACAAATAGATAAATATCTCATTTTATAATATTAAATATCTTAATATATTTTTTTCAGTTTTTCTTTTAGTTATTGTTAATAATTTTTTTTATTTACATAAATAATTATTAATTTATTTGATTAGATGCTTGCATGATATATATATATATATATATAGCTTGCATACCCAATTTATTTTTTTAAATAAATTATAACGCACAATAAAATATGAATCAAAACACTATATATAAAACATGACATGTACGAGTTAGTATTAATAGTGACACTGTAAGGACTATGGACACCATCTATCTCCACATTGGTATGATATTGTTCACTTTGGAGCTAAGCTCTCATGGATTTGCTCTTGGGCTATACCCCAAAAGGTCTCATACCAATGGAGATATTTGTCCATCCTTATATACCCATGATCCTGCCCATTTCTAGCCAATGTGGGATTTTGGTCATATACCCAACAATCCTCCCCTCGAACAAAGGACATAATGGGTGAGGATACAATAACAACGGGGGAGGAGTCCAACAACATTCCCTCTCTAGACAGAGTGGGAATTATGGCATGACAAGGAGTGGATTGGGTTTTGGAAGCAACACTTTGGCAACACCTCCAACTTCTTCCACCGTGTTTGTAGGTGCTGGAGGACTTGCACAAAGCCCAAAAGCTTAAGTTATTAGGTGAGGTTCCAAGATATGATTTATATTATTCTCTAACACACCCCGCAAGTGAAAGCCCTTTTGGGCTTGAAACTTGCACAGGCCCACATTACACTGTGCTTAATTTTTATCAAATAAATGGGGATGATGAGATTCGACCTCGTGACCGCTTGATCATCAAGACTCTGATACCAAGTCAAATAATCATCTCAACCCAATAGCTTAAGCTATTAGGTAAGGTCACATGATATGATTTATATTATTCTTTAACACACCTCCTCAAGTGAAAGCCCCTTGGGCTTGAAACTTGCACAGATCTACATTACCTTGTGCTTAATTTTATCAAATAAATGGGGATAGTGAGATTCGAACTCGTGACCGCTTGGTCATTAAAGCTCTGATATCATGTTAAAGAACCAATTCAACCCAAAAATTTAAGCTGTTAGGTGAGGTTCCAGGATATGATTTATATTATTCTCTAACACACCCCCTCAAGTGAAAGCCCTTTGGGCTTGAAACTTGCACAGGCCCACATTATATTGTGCTTAATTTTTATCAAATAAATAGGGATGGTGAGATTCGACCTCGTGACCGCTTGGTCATTAAGACTCTGATAGCAAGTTAAATAACCATCTCAACCCAATAGCTTAAGCTATTAGGTAAGGTCACAGGATATGATTTATATTATTCTTTAACACACCCCCTCAAGTGAAAGCCCTTTGAACTTGAAACTTGCACATGTCCACATTACCTTGTGCTTAATTTTATCAAATAAATGGGGATGGTGAGATTCGAACTCGTGATCGCTTGGTCATTAAAGCTCTGATACCATGTTAAAGAATCAATTCAACCCAAAAACTTAAGCTGTTAGGTGAGGTTGCAGGATATGATTTATATTATTCTGTAACACACCCCTCAAGTGAAAGTCGTTTGGGCTTAAAACTTGAACAAGCCCACATTACATTGTGTTTAATTTTTATCAAATAAATGGGGATGATGAGATTCGACCTCGTGACCGCTTGGTCATCAAGACTCTGATACCAAGTTAAATAACCATCTCAACCTAATAGCTTAAATTGTTAGGTAAGGTCACAGGATATGATTTATATTATTCTTTAACAGATACAAATAAGTTAAGTTATTAGGTGAATCACTAATAATAATTTTATATTAGTTTTTTAATATAATTTATAAAGTAAAATTATTTTTATAATTTAATTAAATAACAAAACTGAATTCATAACTATTTAATCGGTTAAGCTTTGAGATAATATTAAAAAATCATTTCAGAAATTTATATTATCATATCGAATGATTTAATATTTATCTCCCGTGAAAACTACCGTGAGCCCAAAACGAGAATCCCTCTTGGAAGGGTCAGTGTGATGTAATGAATATAGACGGACATGATCAATCAGCATGTCAACTGATCACAGGTGTGGTGAAAATCATTGAAGGAGGAAACATCATTTTTCCTTTGAATCTTTATGCACGCCCAGTAACTCTTTAATTGAGGCAGGTAAAAAAAATTGGAAGTGTGTTTGTTTTTTGTACTTAAAAATAATTTTGAAATTATTTGAATGTTATATATATATATATATATATATAATTTTAGATTGTTTTGATATGCTAAAAATAAATTTAAAAAATAAAATAAAAAATATTATTTTAAATATATTTTTAAATAAAAAATATTTTTAAAAATAACCGACAACAATATTTGATTTTCACGTTTTATTGATTAAAATAGGGTTAATGTTAACTATAATTTTAGTTTATGTACATTCTATATTGATAATGTGGTCTCTTGTTATTTATTTTTCTCAATGCACTACAATTCCATCTATTAATATGATTTTTCATCCTATTTCATCTCCACCAATTATTTTTAGCTGTTTGTTTTGAAAATATACCTTGAAATATGCTACTTCCAAAGCCTTGAACAAGAATAAAAAAGAAACCAGAGCTTATTTCTCTCTCTCTCTCTCTTTTGAAATTAGGTTTTTTAAATATTTAAAAAAAATAAATTCTATACTTCTTTTGCCTTTTATTCCGAAGTCATATTAAAGTAGGGTTTCGTGAGGTGTTTTACAGAGTCAATAGTGAAATGATATTCTTGAAGACAAAATGATTTGGAAGGACCTTTATTGTGATAATTGTGATAAAGTGTTTATTGAAAAAATGCATAGATCTATGCACGTCAATGAATATCTATGAATCATGTTTAGGCATATTCATATATACCCTACGGATAACCCAGTAAATAAAAACTTCAAATTTCATATCCCGTTCATCTATTATTTAAATACTATTCATTATTGAACATGATAAATATATTAGATGATGAAATTATAAATATTATACAATATGTAGGTGTGTATTGTGTCAATATTAGAATAAGTATTTATTACATTGTATTAAAAAATATAAATATTCTGCATATATATATATATATATATATATGATAAGATATACATATCTTAAATCAAGTTGAGATCAGATTTTATAATATTCATATGATATCCATTACTTATTACTTATCATGTTAAGCAATTATCCAAAAAAACTTATCAAATTAAATTGATTTTAATCTACATCTATCGAGTTCAGGTTCAGATAAAATTGTTGCGCGCATTATATACAACGAAAAGAACACGTTAAGAAGAATTAAAGAAAAAAAAAAACAAGGGGTAGAAAGCAAATTAAACAAGAGAAAGTATAGAGCACGAATCATTAGGCATATGACTAGTTCACATTCATCATCAAAGACAAGAACAAAAGGAGTGGATATGAACAAGTCAAAACAGAAAACACCATTTTCTATTTTCCTCTCGTTGGATGCTTCTTCTTATACTCAATTGACATCCCATCGTGAGTGCCACCCACTGAGTTTACAAGGACCGAATTAGCCATATTGTGGGCTGTCATTCCCCAAAGTAACAAATAAAAAAACAAAATAAAAGAAAGCGACTTATTTATTTATTTATTTATTTTGTTTTCTTATGATTGTTGCGGAGCTGCCCATGTGTGAATGTACCGTTGTGCGTCCTACAGGACACTATTGTTTTAAATTTATTAACCGGTGTTTGAAAATGAAATAATGATTGTTTTTTAAGTGTTTTGTTTTATATATTAAAAAAATATTTTTTATTAAAAAAATATTTTTAATATCAATAAATTAAAATAATCTAAAAATATATAAAAAATATTAATTTGAACTAAAAATTTTTATTTTTTTTAAAAAATAACTTTAAAATATAAAAATAAACAGCTTTATATTGCTCAGTCAGATATATGAACTAATTCAGGAATGGGTAAGGAATGAGTTGATAATCTTAAGTTAATATAGATAAATTAAAAAGATGAATTGTTTTAATTTTTTAAAACAAAACATAAACAATTATTAACAGATTAACTGAAAACTATTAGAAGTAAGGGTTTTTTTTATAACTTTTTACATTTTATAAAAAAAAAAAATTTAAATAAAGGATTTTCTTCGAAACTGTTTTTTTCCTAATCATCGTGCCTCGTTTACCGTATATCTTCTAGAATTCATATAACATATACTATCTCATTATTAAAAAAATATATATTAAAGTTTTCAATGTATAGATATCAAATAAATATTGTCATGGTAAAAAATTACAAAATATATACTTATCATGCTGTCAACTAGTTAATTAATTAATGAAAAAAAATGGACGGAGATTCGAACCTAACACCTAGTAAGTATTATATGTTTTTTTTAGTATTTTTATGACTTTAATCTTGCCGTAATTGTGGAGCTAGCCTTTGTCTACTTTCTCACCCTCTCCTCAGCATAGTTATTAAACCCGGCCCGGCCCGGCGGGTCGACCCGGTGGCTGGACCGGTTCGGGTTTAATAAAAGACCGGCTGTGGCAACAGCCCGGCTAAACCCGGGCGACCCGGCGGGTCAACCCGGAACCCGGGTGACCCGGGCAAACCCGGACGAGACCCGGGTTTTTTTTTTTTAAAATGTGGGATAAAAAAAATTTGGTTTAAATATTTCAACTTAAAATGATAACATAGTATCTTTTCAATGTTGGGTTTGAAGCCCTTTCATATATATACTCTATGTTTACATGAAAAAAATTATATTTTTTCAATGTGGGATTTGAAATCCATTAGTATATATACTCTATGTTCCCAAGGAAAAAATCATGTTTTTTCAATGTGGGATAAAAAACCTTTTGGTTTAAATACTTCAACTTAAAAGGATAACATAATATCTTTTCAATGTGGGATTTGAAGCCCTTTCATATATATACTCTATGTTCCTATGAAAAAAGTTATGTTTTTTCAATGTGGGATTTGAAACCCATTAGTATATATACTCTATGTTCCCAAGGAAAAAATCATGTTTTTTCAATGTGGGATAAAAAACCTTTTGGTTTAAATACTTCAACTTAAATGGATAACATAGTATCTTTTCAATGTGGGATTTGAAGCCCTTTCATATATATACTCTATGTTCCCATGAAAAAAGTTATGTTTTTTAAACCAAAATGTTTTTTATCCCACATTGAAAAAACATGATTTTTTTCTTTAGGAACATAGAGTATATATACTAATGGGTTTCAAATCCCACATCGAAAAAACATAACTTTTTTCATGGGAATATAGAGTATATATATGAAAGGGCTTCAAATCCCACATTGAAAAGATACTATGTTATCCTTTTAAGTTGAAGTATTTAAACCAAAAGGTTTTTTATCCCACATTGGAAAAACATGATTTTTTCCTTGGAAACATAGAGTATATATATTAATGGGTTTCAAATCCCACATTGAAAAAACATAATTTTTTTCACGGGAAGATAGAGTATATATATGAAAGGGTTTCAAATCCCACGTTGAAAAGATACTATGTTATCACTTTAAGTTGAAGTATTTAAACCAAAAGGTTTTTTATCCCACATTGAAAAAACATGATTTTTTCCTTGGGAACATAGAGTATATATACTAATGGGTTTAAAATCTCACATTGAAAAAATATAATTCAACTTAAAATACTTTAACTTAAAAGCTTAACATAATATCTTTTTAACGTGGGATAAAAAACTTTTTAAAATATTATTTTAAACTTGATTATTTATAATATATATAATCTATATTTACATGAATTTTTTCATATGAAATATTAATTTTTTTTTAATTATTACGGGTCAACCCGGGTTGACCCATGAAACCCGAGACCCGGCCCCTTGGCCGGGTCAACCCCGGGTCGGGTTTAATAACTATGCTCCTCAGTTTTCCTTCCTACCTATGCATAAAATAGAATAAATGCCAACCATCTTTAGATTTCCTCCTACCATTATAATAAATATAGCAAGTTGTGAAAGTGATGGAATGATATGTTTTTTAAGTCAAACTATGGGGTCACTCTCCTCGTTCCTTCTAGCTTAATTTCTTTCATTTTTCCAATAAAATGTTTAGTTAATTAATCAACATCGTGTATAGTGTATAGTTTTATTCGTTAGTATTTGATTTGTATATGATAAAACTATATCATCAATATAATCCAAGTAATGTGTTCTTTGATAATTAGAATAATCTATATTTTTTTTAGGAGCTAGCATATCAATGAAGAGATTGAATTCCATCTTTCCTCTTGATTTTATTTGTCCATGCACCTTCTAGTGCTTTTTCATGAAGCGTACGGGCAATTTAAATTTCAATTCTCCTCTAGCAAATTAATTCATGCTCTCAAAAGGCAATATACATGTTTTATAAAGAGTCAATGACTATGAAATGAATAAAAAATATAATAGCTATATATATAAAAAATAACATCACATGAAAAGACAAAAGATAAAAGAAAGAGAAAAATATATCACAAACACATTAGAGTTTCAATGATAATATTTTTAATATATCATAAATATATTGATAAAATGAATTTATAAACATTAAAAAAAATCATATATACAGAGACAACAATACACTCCGGAGCTGATATTTTATCATCATCCAACCCACAAAAATACCAAATATATATATATCATTGTGTTTTCAGTTTTTTTTTTTTTTTTTGGTTCGGGACTGGGACAGGGGGCCAAATTGTAAAAGTGGATTGAAAGCTCGACAATTGAATTTAGATATCAACAATTGGGGTAATTGAGGGAATTGCTTCTTTCTTTATAGGGTTCATGGGAAACCAAAATGAGAAAGCTAGGTGTACTTCACTTGTGTTGCTTGTCAATAATACAAGTCTACGCAAAAAGTCAAAAGAAAAGGATGTTAAAAATGATAAATGATTTTTTTTTTTAAATGAAAGACTTGGTGGTGGTAACTTGGAAAGCCTCCAGCAATTGCCAATGGAGGTCTAAAAGTTGATTTTTCGAAGTCAGAATTGTAAGTTTGTCCAACAAATTCATGAGACGAATCTCCATGGAAGCCTCTTCCTTCCTTCTCTCTCCTTCTTTTTTGCAATTATTTTGTTACCTTATCTGAGAATATGAAATTACATATTCAAAATCACATCTTGATTTATTTCTTCAAATAAACTAAATTTTATTTATTTATTTATTAATATGAATGTCTGGATCAGTTTGTGCAAACTTCAACTAATTTCACAAGCCTTGAAATTAACAATCAGGTAAGTTTTTAGTGACCATCATATGACTCGAATTTAAAATTATAAAAAAAAGAAATTTTTTAATTTTAAATTTTTATTACGAGACCACCTCTTAAGTGATTAATAAACTAAACTTTTTCGGACCGGTGGTATGCTTTTGAAATCTTAGGATCCCAGAAAAAGTCATGCAGGGCAACAAATGCTTAGCATCTTCCTCGAAAAATAACTCAGAAAATTCGCCTCACAGACAATTCAACCGTGATCACAGTGAATTTTGAAGGTTCAATTGCTTGTATGTAATGTTGAAACAAGATAGCAAAAAATACAGATTTAGTCAAACAAATAATCACCAAAAAAAAAAAATTGATTAGTAAACTTGAACTAAAACTTGACTTGGTTAATCTCTTAATCGTACTTTGATTTAAGTTAAACTAAATCAGATGTTGATTAGTAAAACTTAGTTGATCAAATTGATTTTTTAAAAAAAATTAGCTAATCTAACGAAATATTGATTAAACTATGTTGGGTCAATGCTAAAAAAAAAATATTATTATTTTAATAAAAATAGTTGATTTGTTCATCAGCAAGTCGATACAATGATCCAATAACTTAGAATTTTCTTTTTCAAAACAGTAACAAAGTTAAACCTTAAGTCTCTGTTGAATCATGAATTTATTATATATAAAGCTAAAAGAGTTCATTATTTCACTCTAAAACTATTGATATGCCCTTTAAGCTTAATTACATTAAGCTAGGTCTTAAAATAAGAAAGTTTTTTCACGGGATACATTAATTATTACGAGAAAGAACAAGGTTAGATAGTATTTTTACATTTGTACGGCGCATTGTGGTTACTTAATTGCCTTTGAAAGAAAGAAAAAACTTGTGTCAATGGGCATTTTGGTCCTTGACTTAATTTTTAAACAAGTAAATTATTTCATTGCCATTTAAAATTTTAAAAAAATGCTTTTAACTTGAAGGTTATTTTGTCTTTTACATTTGGTTATTTAGTAGTTATTGAGTGTAATTGGAGGTAATAGGATAATTTGATAAATAAAAGAATAAAATAAAAACAAAGATGGATGGATAGTGACCGTCGCCTTTAAATAGTGGGTGCGGCGTCGTCTAGTGGCCAAAACCTAGCTTCCAAAGCATCGAGTAAAGCACCTCCGCGTCCCCTCTACAAAATAATGATGCGTGTTGTATAGTTGTGATCGATTTGGCACATATGAATGCTTTTTACCTTTTCCTTCTCTCCTACTTGATTTTTATATTAGCCTTTCAAATAATCAAATCAGACTCTCAAATTATAGTCCTTAAGATTTGGTCCTTACTCTCTTGAATATATATATATTTTTTATTAGAATAATTAATGAAATTAAAGATTTTTTTTTAATTTTAAACCTTGTAGATTTGTTTTTTATCTTCAAATCTTGTTTTCATTCTTTTAATTACTTTTCTTTTTATTTAAGGTGATTTTATAATTTTTTTTTCTTTCACAATTTAATCCTTCATGAATTTTTTTTCCTATCAAGTATAATATTTCTTTTATCATTTCTAATTTTTTACCATGCAAGATTTTTTTAGATTGATTTTTTTTATTGTTTCATCCTACAATATTTAATTGGTCGGGTGTGTAGCTTCCTAACTGAACTCGTGTATAAAATTTTATGGCTTGCGGGTTTAAGGTATTAATCCAGGTTTATAAAGTTTACTTGGACTTCTTTGTTTTTTTTTTGTTTTTTCCTACAATATACATATTAATTGCTTTATATGAGATCTTTCAATTATTTTAAAAATAAAACGGCTTGCCTTAGGTTTTTTTATTGTCTTTGTTAGATTTGTTTTTTTTTCTTGAAAGGAGTTTTATCTTTAAATTAAATTAATTGATTTCATCCTCCAATATTTTAAATCTGCAAGTTTTGAGCTTTTAGGTTCAGCCTGGGTCGAGAATTTACAGTTTGTAGGCTTGAGAATTTAACTCAGGTTTACAAGGATCGCTCAGGCTTGCTTGTTTTTTTTTCCTTTTTTTAAGCTTATTTTTTTTTATTTCATCCCTCAATACTCTTTTTATTCGCTTTCTATGAGATTTATCTATTGTTTTAAAATAACAAGGGTTCCCTCAAGGTTTTGTTTTCTATTTTTGTTATATTTAGCTTTTTTTTTTAAAAAAACTTTTAATTAAATTAATTGAGCAGGTATTGAGCTTCTTAATTTAGTCTTAGTATACAATTTAAGGTTATAAGTTTGAGAAATTAACTTAAATTTACTAAGTTTGTCTGGATTTACTTGGGTGATATTTTTTTTTTTAAACTTTTTTTGTTTCTGTACATTTTGTGAATTTATTATTCACTTTACATGGAACTTTTTTTGTTGTTTTGAAAGTTACAAGGTTTAACTTGGTTATTTATTTTTAACCTTGGTTGAATGTAGTTTTTTTAAAATGAATTTTATTTTTTAATTAAATTAAGTTAATTATATAAGTGTCAGCATCATATGCTTGATGGTATTTTGTTTTTTTTTGTTTTACTTTACAGATCATTGCTGTTACCATACATGCTATCTCTTTCATTTACCGAATTCTTATATTTTTTTACTCTTTTTAAAGTGCTGTTACGGCCTCGAGCACGGCGCGGGTAACTATTTATAAATCACTAAAAACCATGACACGTGGGTAGTGCCAACAAGCCCAGAGCTTTGAAGCTAACCTTTGATAGAAAGAATCTTTAGCACACAGCGACAAGAAAACAGGGGGGAGCAGTGCAAAACTCTTAAAGAAAATCAACTTTCAAGAAAAAAGAAAAAGACATCTTCTTTTCGGTTCTCTCTCTTGTGATTGCCCAGACATGCGGAGGTGGGTCCCAGATGCTCCAGCAAATCATATCTCCAAGAATTTCTTTTTATTCTAATTACGCGGTTTCCATAGCACAACTCAACAGGTTATTAAGTAATATACTAAAAGGCGTGGGGAAACTACTGTAGCTTCCCCACGCCTTTTACTTATTTAAGTTTTTTTTTTTTTTTGTGGGAATTTATTTTTGTTTTTGGTTTTTTTCTGTAGCAGTAATTTTTTTTTTGCTTTTGTTTTTGTTTTTTTTATGTTTTTTGGACTTTTTTTTTTACATGTTTTTTTTAATGTGTGGGTTTTTCACTGTAGCAGCTTTTTTTTTTCCTTGGCTTTTGTTTCTTCTATTTTTTACATGTAATGTATCATTGTACACACAGTGAAACACTTGATTTTATTTTTTTGCCCATTGGTTTTTTTTTTTGCTTTTTTCTTTGTGTTTTTTTTCTTTTAATGATTTTTTTTGTTTAATTTAGTTTGTTAATATATAAAAAAAATTAATTTAGTTATCATAGTTTCATTACACGGATCTCGATTTTTTATATATATTAAGCTGGTTGAGAATTTAGCTTTATAGCTTTTTTAAAAAAGAAAAAAAAACACTATGGATTACTACAGTGTTTTCCTTGCATGATTTTTGTTTAGCTATAGTGTTTCCCCCACATGTTTATTTTTTAAATTATCTTTGTTAAATTTATTTTTTTAATATTGAGTTGGTTGAGAATTTAGCTTTAGCTTTCCCCACGTTTTTTCATTATAATTATTATTATATTGTATTATATTATATGACTTTTTTTTCTTTTGTTTTTTCTTTTTAATGAATTTTTTTTGTTTGATTTAGTTTGTTAATGTTAATTTTTTTTTTATTTAGTTATCATATTTTCATGATACGAATCTCGGGTTTGATGGGTTAACCTGATTTGACGAGTTATTTTTTTCATTTAGTTTAGTTTGTTAAAGTTAATTTTCTTTCTATTTAATTATTAAACTTTCATGACACATATCCTAGGCTTGACGGGTTAACCTGGTTTGACGGGTTAACCCGGTTAATTCTGGGTAAATCCGTCATTTTGTTTTCTATTTAGTTATCAAACTTTCATGACGCAAATCCCAGGTTTTACAGGATAACCTGGTTTAAAGGGTTAACCCAATTAATTCAATTTCTTTTTCTTTTTCTTCATTAGTTTTTTCCTTTCTGTTGATTTTTTTCTTTGTTTTTTTTAATTAATCTATTTAATTATCACACTTTTATGACACGACCTTATAACCGGACCCACATCCAATATTATTGATTCCGGTGTTACAGTCAGGCTCACTTAAACTTAGATCATACAAGTTTAATTTTATTATTAATATTATAAATATTACTCTTAGGTCAAGTATTGCAACCAAATTCAAGATTTTTTGGTATAAATTTGCAGAAAAATCTAAATTTTTTTTTTTAAAATTTTAATATTTTTTATACAAAAAAAATGACCCGCGACATCGCGCGGATATCAAAGCTAGTATTATTGAAAACAGCGTGACTTGTTGAGATATATTTGTTTTTTATTTTTTAGTTTAACGTAAAGTCTTAAATAATATTATCCCACATAAATCAAAATAAATGATTTACTAAATTCTTTCTTATTCTCAATAACAATCCATTTAAATTCTAACAGGGTTCCTTAACTTATGATGATAATTATCTATAGAAATAATTAATTACAGTTAAATTAAGATTTAATAACTTAGCACGTCAGTTAATAATTATGACAATTATCAACTAAAATGACCAGTCCTGATAAATTTAAATTTCAATATAAAATTTTAGTGAGTTAGTAATTACGTCTGTTTTTTTTTTTTTTATGATGCTGTCGCTAAAAAAAACTATATCAGAACATAGATTGAGAATTATTTTTTGAAAACTCTCATAAATTGGATGAAGAGCCCTATAATGTCCAATTATGGATGAGAATTTTTGTTGGAAAGTTGACATTTTCTTGGATAAAATTAATATTTCTGGAAAACATCAAAGAAAAAAATGAGTTCTTGTTAGTTAATGTTACTAAGTCATTATTTTCTATTATCCTTAATTTTTAAATGAAAGTGGATTTATGATATTTAGAATTATCTTCACAAAGAAGAAAATTTTAAAAGCATTGCATTTTAAAAAAACTTATTTTATTAGAAAAAAACACTAGTTAGTATAATTACAAAACCATAAAAAAATAATAATAAATTATATAAAACAATTCACACAGTGTATAAAAATAAATTCACAAACTAATCAACATTTCATCTGTCATACCAAAGAAAAATTCATCTAACAATCTAGGTGGTGGCCTAATAGTAAAAACTTATAACCAAGAGGTTTGCTTTCTCTCAATGGTCTCAGGTTCGAACCCTGAGTTGCTTATATAATGGTCACTGGAAACTTGATTGTTAATTTCAAGGTCTATAGGATTAGTCGAGGTACACGCAAGCTCATCCAGACACCCACGTTAAACTAAAAAAAAAAAATCATCTGACTAAAATAATAATACCACGAGTATCCACATATAAAAACTTTATATTATAAATACATACATATAATATAATATATAAATAAATTTACAGCCACTACGCACACCGAAAAGAGAGAGAGACATATAAATAGTGTGCAATTCCCAGGGAAGCTTCGTGGAAGCTGCCTCAAATGGCTGTCACCAGACTCACCACACTCCATTTAAACACTCACCTTCGGCTCTCTTGCCTCTCAACAACATCCTTTCATTATTTCTCTCTTCTCTGTCTTCTCTACACTAATCTTCTCCATCCGTGTCTCTATCAATTCTCAAAATTTCGCTATGAAATTCATCAAAAAACTCAGCCCGAAAAACTTGTTCAGCTCCAAAAAAGACCGATCCATGGTATCCAGATCAGATCCATCATCGTTTGGCTCAGGTACCGCCTCCTCTTCCTCCTCCTCCTCCGCGTCCTCCTCCGCTGCAGCCAAGACCGGTTTTCGGACTCCTACCAGCATTTTGCCACAAGTATCGGGTGACTGGACCGATATCTCAGGCGATCTTTATTTCGAGTTGACCCAGGCCTTTAAGCTAATTGACAGGGATAACGACGGCCTAGTCTCAAGAAACGAGCTGGAGGCTCTTCTTACCCGGCTTGGAGCCGAGCCGCCGAGCAGCGAGGAGATGGCCGTTATTTTAGGCGAGGTTGATCATATTAGTGTCGAGGCGCTTGCGAGTCGTCTCGGCACGGCTTGCGAGCCGGCTGGGGACGATGAGCTGAGAGATGCCTTCGTGTTTTTTGACTCGGATCGTGACGGGAAGATAACGGCAGACGAACTATTAAACGTTTACAAGGCATTTGGCGACGACAAGTGCACGTTAGAGGATTGCAGGCGTATGATAGCAGTGGTTGATAAGAATGGAGATGGGTTTGTGTGCTTTGAGGACTTTTGTCGTATGATGGAGCTGCGGAGATGATCATGATCATGTGTGATAATTATATCATAAACTATAAATCATGTGATGATGGTTGCTCTTAAAAAAATGTCCCTTGATTTTCATCTTCTGTATTTTGTTTGTCTTCCTCTTGGGGATTGAATTGTTTACTAGGTTTTGTGGGGTTAGTTAGGGAAATGGGATCTAGAGGAGATCAAAGAAAAAGATCAGTCAATCAGACGGTTGTGATGGATGATCATGTTGAGAAAATTGTACTTCCCTCAACCGTAACACGAGAAAAAAAAATCACAATTGTTTTCTCGTAATTATGTTCGAAAATGTAATGCTAAAATTCTTCGCTTGACGATATTGCTATACAATTACTTATCTTGCTATAAATCACCTTATATTAAATTTTTATATATTTTTAAAATAAAAAATTATAAAACATGTTATTTTTTCACATGTCCTATCCTTATTATTGTTATGTCTCTCCTCTTTTAGGATAATCTCCCTGTTTTAAAATTATATATATTTTTTGTTTTTTAAAATTTGTTTTTAATATTAATATATTTTATACTCTTAATTTTTTTCATTTTTAAAAATTAATTTTTCAGGTAAGCTTAAACGGTCACATAGAAAAGCTAGCAGGTTTTTTTTTTTTTTTTTTTAATTTGTGTTTGTGCTTTTCAAAGTATTAAAATTATTTTTAACTAAGGTAATTTTAGTGTTGTATTTGTGGATGTTTTTTATAATATTTTTATACTGAAATATATTAAAATAATATTTTTTAAAAATTTATTTTTGAGATCAACACATTAATACGATTTAAAATATATATAAAAAAATTATTTAAAAAATATATAAAAAATTAATTTTATGATTCAAAATATATAAAAAATTAATTTTTTTAAAAATACGGTGCAAACATTCTCTAGACGGTCACTTAAATGCAGTTTGGGAATGCGGATCGTATTTCAAAAACAATTAATTTTATTATATATTTTGGATTGTTTTAATGTATTGATCTTAAAAAAAAATTATATTATTTTAATATATTTCAATATAAATAACACTTTAAACAATTATAACCACACTCTTAAACATGCTATAAAAAAAAAGCCAGGATCGAAACTTTGTGTCTCAATTTTTAATTTCAAAATAGTATTAAAGATGTCTTAACTATTATTTTAAAAATATCTTTTTATTATTTTTAAATTATTATGATATGATAATATTAAAAAATAAAAAAATAATATTTTAAAATAAAAACTACTCTGATAAACGATCCCTTGTAGATTTCTAAAACACCCTTTTAAACTCTCATGCACAATAGGTTAATCAGAAGAAGCCCGATGTGCAGGTTCATCAGGAGTTGTCTCAAAATAAAACAGTAACTAAGGGCCTAGACCCTAATGTGCAGGAGGCTAGCTAGAAACCCCATCTGCAGGTTCATCAGGTGTAGAATTGCCAGGAAATAAACGCCATCTTCTCCCTCAGAACACGGCTTCGTGTGCAGGTTCATCAGGAGCAGAACTGCCATTAGCGCTGCAGTTATTAGATAATGGTTCTCAGCTAAATTGCTTTTTTATTGTTAATTAGGGTTTGAACATCGGTTATGAATCTCTCTGAACGAGGATGAATATCATTGCGTATCGTTGAAGACTGGGCCTAGTGGCACAGGCAGACAGGTTGTCCATTAAAATCACACTGTTTTTGATAAGGTTTCGAGCACCAACAATGGGGTATTGACAGCTAGCTGGTGGAAGGGATTGCTAGGTCAAGGAGAGTCAATTCGTTCATGTCAATTACTTCATCGGGTCTGATTCAGAGTCGTAGAATTCCACAGGATATTAATTTGATGGAATAAATTATAACAATTTTCAACAAAGTTACCTAGAGTTGAATTCCAAAACCCTCGGTCACGTACAAGGGGTCGACAAACGAAGCAAAAGTTTTTGTTGAAGATTAAATTAAATGAATGAGAAAATAATAATTAGGATATTATTGAAGTAGAAGATTGAAGAAGAAGAAGAAATTTCTGTGCAAGAAAAATCCAGGAAGGAGGGAGCTTGGCGTCCTGATGCATGGATCAAAGGCGAGCAAGCATCGAGTCATTGTAGATCAGCTGGTCTCCAGCTGCCACCAGCAATTGAATAAATGACTCGTAAGCAGAAATTCTTTGTAAAAGGTAGTTCTCAATATATATAATTTTAGGGATAAAATCCACAAAATATAAATATGTGAATGACACCTATTAATGATGATTCTTTTGGCAAGTATATGCTAAAAAATTACCTTAAAAAGAAAGAATGGATGAGATTATTAGAAACAATTAATTTAACCGATTATCTAGTCTAAAAACTCTATTTATAAGGTATTTAAAATTTTTAGGACTCCATCAAACTTTAAATTAAAATTTATAAGTGCTGAGGTAAGAAATGAAAATCTTATTTTAATTGATTTTAAAGAATAACATTTCATTATATTTTATCTGGATGAAATATATATATATATTTTTTTAATATGGGTAGATAAAAGAAAAATTAGAAAAGAAATTAATAAATTATTCTCATAGTCATAGCACAAATTGCAAGGAGTGATTTGGTTTGTGTTTGCTAGTTTAGTGTAAGGTATTTTTTTTTAATATAATTGAAAATATATTGAAATTTTTTTATATATATTTTAAATAAATATATCAAAATCATTGAAAAACATCAATCAAGCAAAACATAATTGGAAATCACTTTAAAAAACATATCAACCACAAAAACAAATCATCCCTTAATTATGGATGATGCATACTCTATTTTTCAATTTCATGAGTTTAAATTTTAAAACCAATATTTTAAAAAAACTATATATTTAAATAAGTATTTCTTTTTAAATGGAGCCAAGAATTTAAAAACAATTGTTGGAATATCATAGCTTGCCGTCTTCAAAGAACAAAAACAAATGAAAATGAATTTCATGCAATCAAGACAAAAGCAGGTCACATTCAATTATTCATTATAATTTTTGGAAGTAAAATTTAGGCCTTGATGCAAACCCCTTTATCGCGAAGCTTTAACTCACAGTGGAGACGGGTTGATCTATTAAAGTTTATTTATTTAATTCATTGTTTTATTATTTATTTTATGTTGATTTAGTCATAATGGACCTAGTCTTTAGGATGTGTTTAGGTGGCTAAGAGAGTGGTGATTGTGTTGCTAGAATCATGGGTTAGTGGGTTAATGGTGACGTGGGATAGTGGGTTCATTATATGTAATGCCTATTTATAGGCTTTTTATCTTTAATTGAATATTAAGCCAAGCATTCATTTTTTATTATCAGTGGTATCAGAGCCTAAACACCCTAAAATTTCTTAATCCCTTTCAATTTACTTGTACACAGCCGAGAGTGTAAGCCACACAAACCAACCGACCTGTCACTCCTGCACTTTTACAATCGAGAGAAAGAACCAAAAATCCCAAATCCTCCTGCACTCTCCATCGTGACCAGCCGAGAGGAGAAACCCATCTCAATCTTTTTCAAATTCCAGTCATCGTGAGCTGCAGAGAGAATCGAGAGAAACCCACTCAAATTAAATACCATTTTTTATCTTGAGCAAAGAAACTTGTCCCTGTCGTCGTGAGCAAAGAGAGAAACCCACTCCATTTTTCATCGTGAGCAGACGAGAGTAACGAGAGAATCAAACACCAGATGAAAGTCCCTTCATTTTCCATCGTGAGCAGACGAGAGTAACAAGAGAATCAAAATTTCAACCATTTTCTTCACTCATTTCTCAGACTCACAAGTACATCAATGGCAGAATCAACCTTTGTTCAAGCAGCCATCCCACGTTTTGATGGTCACTATGACCATTAGAGCATGCTGATGGAGAATTTCCTTCGGTCCAAGGAGTATTGGCCGATTGTTGAAGCTGGAATTGAAGCTCCAACAGTGACTGCAGTCATGACCGAGGCTCAAAAAACAGAGCTGGAAGGGAGAAAGCTGAAGGATTTGAAGGCGAAAAATTATTTGTTTCAAGCAATCGAACGTCCCATTTTGGAAACAATTCTTAGCAAAGAAACTTCCAAAGACATATGGGACTCCATGAAGCTGAAATATCAAGGATCGACAAGGGTGAAGCGTGCACAACTTCAAGCCTTGCGACGAGACTTTGAGACTTTGCAGATGCAAATTGGGGAACCAGTCACAAATTATTGTTCCAGGACGATGGAGATATGCAACAAGATGAGGTTTCACGGTGAGAAGATGGATGATAATGTGATTGTTGAAAAGATTTTGCGTTCACTGTCCCCAAAATTTGATTATGTGGCTTGTTCAATCGAAGAGTCTCGGGATGTGGAAAAACTCTCCATTGATGAGCTGCAGAGCTCCCTGCTTGTGCATGAGCAGAAAATGCTTCGGGGCTCACATACAAATGAGCAGGCCCTAAAAGCTACAAATTATTCTCATTCCTCAAATTTCCGAGGAAGAGGCAGAGGGAGAGGCAGAGATGGAAACCGAGACAGGGGAGATGGTTACAGAAACTAATTTAGGGCTGTGGATAATTTTGCAAGAGGCAAGGGAAATTTTAGGGGTGTTGAGGGGAACCGAGGCAATTTTAGGGGTGTTGAGGGGCAAAACAGAGGCAAAGGTGACAAGTCTAAGATCGAATGTTTTCGATGTCATAAATTTGGACATTACCGATCTGAGTGTTATGCCAGGATACCCAGTGACAAAGCTGAAATGTCACATTTTGCCGAGAGAAGGGAAGAGGAAACTCTGCTAATGGCTGTGGAGACAACCCAGAAGCAGAAGCAGGGGTCTCGGGAGCAACAGCAGGGGTCTGAAATTTGGTTTGTGGATACGGGCTGCAGCAATCACATGTGTGGGTGTAAGTCTTCTTTTATTTACTTAAATGAAGATTTTAATTCGACAGTAAGTTTTGGTGATAACTCTACTGTGAATGCATTAGGAAAGGGTGATATTGAGATTAGAACCAAGAATGGTTTTGTAGAAACAATTTCTGATGTGCTTTATGTACCTGATTTAAAAAGTAATTTATTGAGTGCTGGTCAATTGCAAGAGAAGGGGTATGAGATGATTATAAAGTATGGTGTTTGTGAAATTTATGATCCTTTGAGAGGGTCAATTGCTGTAGTGAAAATGAGTAGGAATAGGCTGTTTCCATTAGAAATTGTGATATCACAGCCCTGTTTTGTTGCTGAAATTGAGAACCCATCATGGCTTTGGCATTTCCGTTATGGCCATTTGAATTTTAGTGGCCTAAAAACTCTTCAGCAGAAGAATATGGTGAAAGGGCTTCCTGAAATTGACATTCCTGCACAAATATGTGAAGATTGTGTTGTTAGCAAACAACATCGTTCTCCATTCCCTCAAGGCAAATCGTGGAGAGCAAAGCATGCTCTTGAATTGTGCACTCGGACATTTGTGGACCGATTAGTCCATCTTCAAATGGAGGTAAAAAGTATCTAATCACCTTCATTGACGATTTTACTTGGAAGACATGGGTTTATTTTTTACAGCACAAGGCGAAAGCTTTCTATGTGTTTCAAAGCTTTAAAGCTAAAGCTGAAAATGAGGCGGGGAAGCTCATTAAGACTCTTCGAACAGACCGTGGTGGTGAATTTTGTTCAACTAAATTTGATGTTTTTTGTGGAGAGCATGGCATTCGCAAGGAATTAACAGCTAGTTATACACCACAGCAGAATGGTGTATCCGAAAGAAAAAACAGAACAATCCTCAACATGGTGAGGAGCTTGCTAGCTAGAGGAAAAATCCCAAAGGAATTTTGGCCGGAAGCAGTAAATTGGAGTATTCATGTGCTGAATAGAAGCCCTACTTTTTCAGTCCAGAACATGACACCTGAAGAAGCATGGAGTGGGAGGAAACCTAATGTTGAGTATTTCAAAATTTTTAGGTGCATAGCCTATGCACATGTCCCGGATGAGAAGAGAAAGAAGCTAGATGATAAGGGTGAAAAGTGTGTGTTTCTCGGCATGAGTGAGTGCTCCAAAGCCTATAAATTGTACAATCCTCTTACAAAAAGGATTGTGACCAGCCGTGATGTTGTGTTTGATGAAGTGAAAACTTGGGATTGGGATAGGCAGCAGCCTATACATGCTGATTTGGAAATGGACACTGATTTGGAGCCAGCAGCAGCAACCATTTTGCAGCAGCCTTGCTCAGAAACAACTGTTGAAATTCACTCAACAACAGGAGCAGCTGCTAGAAATTTCCCACCCACGGCAGTAGCTCCTGTTGCAGCAGCTCCACCTTGTCCTCGTATCCGTAAAAGGCCTACTTGGATGGAAGATTATGAGGTAAATGGAATTGAAGATCCACTTACCTATTTTGCTTTGTTTGCAGATTGTGATCCCATGACCTTTGAAAGTGCTGTCAAAGAAAGAAAATGGAGAAAAGCAATGGATGATGAAATTGATGCTTTTGAAAGAAATGACACTTGGGAACTTACTGATCTGCCACCAGGACACAAATCCATTGGTGTAAAATGGGTTTTCAAAACCAAATTGAAGGCAAATGGTGAAGTTGATAAGTATAAGGCAAGATTGGTGGTCAAGGGGTATAAGCAAGAGTATGGAATTGATTATACGGAGGTCTTTGCTCCTGTTGCAAGACATGATACAATTCGGTTGATAATTGCATTGGCTGCACAGAATTCATGGCCTATTTTCCAGCTTGATGTCAAATCGGCATTCTTGCATGGAAACTTGGAGGAGCAGGTATTTGTTGATCAACCTTTTGGTCATATTAAGATTGGATGTGAGGATAAAGTATATCGTTTGAAAAAGGCTCTTTATGGTTTAAAACAAGCTCCACGAGCTTGGTATAGTCGTATTGAGTCTTATTTCTTAAGAGAAGGATTTCATAAGTGTCCATATGAGCATTTATTATCTGTTAAAATTAGAGATGGGGGGAAATTGCTTATTGCTTGCTTATATGTTGATGATCTTTTATTTACTGGAAATGATGCTGATATGTTTAAGGATTTCAAGAGTTCTATGATGGTTGAATTTGAAATGTCCGATCTTGGGTGGATGCATTACTTTCTTGGCATAGAGGTGATGCAAACTATAAATGGCATTTTTATTTCTCAAAAGAAATATGTGCATGATATTCTGGAAAGATTTCAGATGAAGGATTGCAATCCTGTTAGTACTCCGACTGAATTTGGTTTGAAGCTCAACAAAGATCATGAAGGGAAGAAAGTGGACAGCACACTTTACAAGCAAATTGTTGGCAGTTTAATGTATTTAACTACAACAAGACCTGATATTATGTATTCTGTAAGTCTAATCAGCAGGTACATGGAAAATCCCACAGAAATGCACTTGCTAACAGCCAAGAGAATCCTTCGTTACTTGCAAGGAACTAAGGATTTTGGGTTGTTCTACAAGAAATGAGAAAAGATGGAGCTGGTTGGGTTTACTGACAGCGATTATGCAGGTGATCAAGATGACAGGAGAAGCACCTTGGGTTTTGTTTTCATGATGGGCACAGGTGCGGTTTCGTGGTCTTCGAAAAAGCAACAAATTGTTACTTTATCCACCACCGAAGCCGAATTTATTGCTGCCACAGCTTGTGCTTGTCAAGCTATTTGGATAAGAAGAATTCTTGAAGAACTACAGTTTCCGCAAATTGGAGCTACAACGGTATTTTGTGATAACAACTCAGCTATCAAACTCTTCAAGAATCCGGTGTTACATGGGAGAAGCAAGCACATTGATGTGAGATACTACTTCTTGCGAGATCTCAATAATGATGGCATGATCAATCTAATTTATTGCCGAAGTGAAGATCAAGTTGCTGACATACAAACCAAACCTCTTAAACTTGCTGCATTTGTGAAATTGCGTGGTTTACTTGGAATGTGTTCGCAATCAGCAGTAATTAAGAGCATTGAAGAAGGATGATTTCTTTTAAACTGATATCTGCAGATTTCAGTTTAAGGGGGGGTGTTAAAGTTTATTTATTTAATTCATTGTTTTATTATTTATTTTATATTGATTTAGTCATAATAGACCTAGTCTTTAGGATGTGTTTAAGTGGCTAAGAGAGTGGTGATTGTATTGCTAGAATCATGGGTTAGTGGGTTAATGGTGACGTGGGATAGTGAGTTCATTATATGTAATGCCTATTTATAGGCTTTTTATCTTTAATTGAATATTAAGCCAAGCATTCATTTTTTATTATCATGATCATCCAAAATTACTCGTGAATAGTACTTTGTGGATATTTGCGATACCCTTTTTACTGATTAGTGTTTTTTTTTTTAAAAAAAAAAAACAATGAAGTTATATGAACACAGGATTCCCTTCTTGATCCGTTGCTAGCTATATGATTATTCTAATTAAGCTGAATTATTCATTGCTTCAATTTAATATTCCAAGTAAAATTTAGGGTTCTTTCATATCACATGGACAAAAGAATGTCGTTAGTAACGTCCAAAAAGTTATTAGTTTAATATAGTGTAAAATGACAATTATACTCTATGAAAAAGTATTTGAAATTATAGTGCAAAGTACTGTTTAAAATATTTTATAGTTAAAAATATATTAAATTAATTGTTTTTAATTTTTTTATATTAGTATATTAAAACTATTAAAAAAAACTAAAATATATCAATTTAATATTTTTTTTAAAAAAAACATTTTTAAAAAGTACTTAAAAGCATAAGTAGAAGATGTGCTAAACACTACTAAAGGATCCCATCTGGCAAGAGAAAAAAAGAAATCCGATAATTATTTAGTAATAACCATATAATCGTGAGCAGCATTATTCCTGCTGACAATCTTGGAAGCTCGGATCAGTCCATATTAAAAATTATAGTTTCTGTTGTAGTCTTTCCATTATAAAAACAAAGAATCTCAATCGCAAAAATAATTCTAGCATAGGTAGTAACAATTATATGTTAATATGAACACCCGATTTTATTAATTGAGTATAGTTTACAATGACCAATTTGTACTATAAAAATGATTCAATACTATTTATATTAAGAAAAATTTGAACACCTAAAATTTCAAATTGGATACATTATATATGACTAATTTGTATTGTAAAAGAATTCTTTTGATATTAAAAACTTTGTTTAAAAATAATACTTGTGAAATTAATTAGATTTTTAATCAAATAAATACTAATACTATCCCCAATTTGTTAATTGGATATGTTATATATATCTAATTTGAATTACATAAAAATTATTTTGGCATTTTTTTTAAGAATAATAGTTGTGCAATTAATTTGACTTTTAATTATATATCAATACTAACTTCTCAAACTTTGATACTATCAATTAAAAAAAAAACTCACATATCCTATGGCATGAGAATCAATAAATATACCTAAAAACTCTAGAAAAAAAAAGGGATACATTTCCTAGAGCTTATAAAAAAATGGAGGGTGCATGATTGTACAACCTTTTTCTCTTTGATTTATAGTAAACTAAGAGCATTTTTTTTTAAAAAAATTTGCTCATGTGAAATGCAACAACAGTCCTATTTTCTGAAACCTTTGTAAGCTCAATTCAACCTGTAAAAAATTAAAAATAACTTGTAAGATTATAATTTTTTTTATTAATATGGGTATTTAAGTTAGCTTGTATGTATCTTGATTAATTCTATAAATTCTAAAATTAATAATTATATAAATTTTTAATGATTTTAAAATTTAATTATATAAATATATAAGACCTGACTAATTAAATTATATCTCATTGTTAAAAAATTCATATGACACACGAAGAAGAATTGGTTTAGAAAGATCTCTTATGGGTTATTCTCAAGCGACCCACATGCCATGATATTCGCTTGAGAATAACACCGTTTGCCACACGAATTGGTTTAAAAAATATTCTTTGGATTATCTAATGGTGTTATTCTCAAGCGATTATAATGCCATGCCAAGATAATTATATCAGAGTCCAATTTTAGGGTTGTTGAATCATTTACAGGTCACTGAAAATGGGCGGTTGTTGCCTGACGTGAGGGGTGGGAAAATTAATGGCTAAATTAATGTTTGGTCATAATGTTGGTGGGGATCACGAAAGAACACAGCACTTTCAAGTTTCAACTACGCAACATATTAAAATGCATCACTATATACTTTTTTGGGTTTACTATGGCTGGGAAAATGACGTTTAATGTCGATTAATTTGTCCTCTTTATATAATTAATAAGTTAAATAATATAGTCTTGATAAAGACATCATAAGCGTACGTTTCCTCCGATGTTAAAATCTTGTCCTCATTAACCTTCTTCCGGGAAACTTCATTTGCCTCTTTCAAGAATCATAAAAATATTGGCTGGACTTTGTGGTTTTGGAGGTAGCTGACACTCGCTTTTAGGTGATTTTTTAAAGGGTTTTTTATTTTAAAAGTATGATTAATTTAGTATTTTATGATGATTTTGATTTTTTAATATAAAAAATATATATATAAATTATATTTTAATATATTTTCAAGTCACTCTACATTTCAATCTTTGATTTTGGTTTGTTGTATATTTTGATGTTATCTGGGTACGGTAAGCTTCTATATCAATATTTATTCAATAATGAGTTAACTTTTCACTTTGTTTTAAAAAGTTTTTTATGATCATTTATCTGATACGGGAAAATTATAAATTTATCTTAGACTTGTGATTTTGATGGATTTTTTTTAATTGTATTACTTTTTATTTTAAATGTTTCTAATACAAGATAAAATTATTATTTTTAATGTATTTCTAATTAAAAAATACTTAAAAAAGCAATTATTATCACAATTGTATACACCCCTGAACTCTACTAATTACATGTTGTACACATGCAAGTAGTGTTGTTGGCATTTCTAATCTCTAAATTTTGAAGAAAAAAAATCTGGTTTAAAACAAAACTGGAAAATCTTTGAAGAACGCAACTGTAAGAGCAAAAGAACCAGAGACTGTATTAGAAACAAGCACAAAGTTCGAGGATTATAATATTGGATTCCTCCCTTGCCTTGACTCCCATCTCATAAATCCAAATCGGAGCACTTGCTGTCAAAAAGGCAGCCATGGCAGAATAGCTGGATTCAATCATGCAATATTCGAAGCTGATAAAATGTTAATTTCAACGTCTATATATCTTCCATAGTGGAAGGCCCTACCAGCACCCAATAACCTGAGATACGTGAAGCAAGCTCCAATATAACTTTCGTCAGCATCGTGCATCTGATTTAGAGTGCCAACCATTTTGACTCGAGCTTGCGTTTTAATGGAAGATCAGTGGAGGGGCCGCATGAGTATGACTCGCGCAAATAAAACGAGATGTTAAAGAATAATATAAATTATTTATTAAAATTTTATTTAATAATTTAAATTATTAAGTTGAGATGGTTCTTTGACATTTGACATTGTATCAGAGCCTTGATGACCAAGTAGTTACGAGTTCAAATCTCACAATTCCTATTTATTTGATAAAAATTAAACACAATGTAATGTGTGTCTGTGCAAATTTCAAGTCTAAAAAGCTTTTATTTGAGGGGGTGTTAAAGAATAATATAAATCATTTCTTGAGACCTCACCTAATATTACTTAAGCTATTAGATTGAGATAATTTTTTGGTATAAAAATAACACTGTTCTAGCCATCGTTCCACTTCATTGATGTAGCTGAAGGCAGCTCACGGAGGGGAAGAAAGAGCTCCAGTTCTTGTGGAAAGACGCTACAAGTCAACGAGAAAACTGCAGTATGAACGAATGATTCTGATTACACAGAGCTTGTGCCGTGGGGGACAGGACTCCAAAAGCTCACAAACCATTAGCTCTGTGTGGCTGGTGAGCACATGTTAAAACCCTATCTGTTGTACCTAACGATATAAACTTATGGTTGTTATGGTAAACTGATTTTTAAGTTTTTTTTCTTTTTATTTAAAGAAAGATCTAAGCATGTTTGGTTGGAAATAATTTATGGTTTCAATTAAAAGTTTGTTTTTAACTTATAAATTATGATTTATACTATACCCATTCTTGATAAAAGTTGTTTTGAATTATTTTCTACTAACCTTGTTCTTAATTAAAGTCATTTAAGCTCATTTTTATCGTAAATTATTTATAAAATTAATTTTTGAATTATGATTTACAGTAAAAAAACATAATTAAAAAATTATGCCAAACAAAATCTAAACTATTATGAATCTGAATTTGTACTGTTTAATCAACACAAAAAAAATAGTCACAGAGAGAAGTAACCATATATTCATTATTTATTTTTATTAATCTTACGGATTTTTTGAATTAGTTTTATACATTCAAACTAATTTTTTGTTTCTTTTTTTTATCAAAGTAATTGTCTACTCTATTTATAGAAATTACTCCTATGAAATTTGAAGTTTGAACGCTTAGAAGAGAAAAATCTTTTGCCAAACATATCAAAACCTCTATAGGCTCTAAGGTCACGAATCTCTTATTGTTTGCCCCTTTCCTTTTCTCTCTTTATTTTCACAAGAAGAGTAGTGTCTATTAATCATGGCCCTCGTCCAGGGCAACGTTAGCATCAAAACTAGAGGTCCACCGTGAGTCTAGCGACAAGGCATTCAGCCCATAGAGGGTGCCGACATGAGGACGACGGTTTTACTATCATTTATTAATTTTTTTTTTATTATTAACACAAAATACTTGAATTAATTTATAAATATCTTAATTAATTTTATAAATTTTAAAATTAATAATTAGATAAATATTCAATAACATGAGATTTATGAAACTCAAACTAGTTTTAGCATTAAAAAAAAGAAAAACAAGATTTTAATATTGAATCATGTGATCAGGAAAGGCTAATTAGACCCCTAATGTTTGAGAATTAAATCAAATCACACCCCTATGTTTATTTTTATGCAAACTTATTGTTAAATCACTGTTTCTTTTCCCACAACAAGAAAAAGTTCCCATATATTACGAGCAGGCCCAAGACATAGCCTTAAATATTAGAGAGGTCTACCACAAGTTTAGAGACAATTGCTTTCAGCCCATGGTCTCTTTTATGGATGTCTAGCTAGAATCTAGGTTCGAAATGGAGGATTACTTGCTCATGGTCCGAGGGACGACGGAAGTGAAGTGGCTTTGCCTTTCTGCCGGTTCCCTGAGGAGGCCCCAAAGAGATAGTTATCAGGTCGACTCAGGGTTTATGTAGCCAAGAGATAGGATTTTGAATTACTTGAGTTGAGTAAAATCAATTCAGTAAAATTAAAAAATAAAATTGAGGTTTTAAAATATAGTATATATACTAATGAATTTTCAATCTTGTATTGAAAAAATAAATTTTTTTTTAATATTTATATAATAAACTTTGATATAAATTGGAAAAAAAATAAATAGATTTGTATAGATAAGGTTGGGTCTAATAAGAAGAGGCAACACCTAATTTTTTTTTATCCATCCTCTGACTTGAACCCAATGCCCTTTCTATCCCGGGAGTATTTTCCTCCAATGCACTTGAATTAATTCTCACTTGTAGAGAAATGTTACCTTGCTGTCTTCAATTTATTTATTTATTTGTGTTTATAAAGAAAATATTTACATAAAAAAATTAACAAGTCTAGATTTTGTTGGGTCGTGCCAGGTTACAGGTTGTTGATGTGGCAGGCCACATAAGTCTCATTGGCTTAGTTGCATACCCGAATTTTATTTTTTATAGACCTGACCAGGGCCTAGAGTCACTTGGATGGCGGGTCAACCCACCAAGCCGAGTTGAGTCCGATAAACTATGGTTTCAATCACTATTTTAAAACTCGATTTAACATTGTGGTTAACCCATGACCAAGGTAATTTAGAGTCTAAACTAGGTTAGATTTCAAAAAAAAAAAAAGAATTGACCTGTTATGATCTAATAAAAAATCCAGGTTGACCCGCAACCAGGTCATATCCAGAAAAACCCAAATCAAAACCTGATGATTTTTTTTTAAAAAAAAATAATATCATTTGTTATTTTTTTATAAAAAAAAAAAAAACATGTTTAACCCCATCAAACCCACCTAATTAATAAACCTAAACTTGTCCCAAGTCAATCCTTTAACTATAGTTTCAACAATCATTTTCCTTCAACAAAATCAATTTCTTTTGATTTAGGGTTAATAGTGCTTACCCCTTCCTTTAACTATCAGCTTAAATGAGTTTTTGAGAAATCAAATTCTCATCAATTTCTTTTAATCCGAGTAAAGAGATAACTTAATTTGACATACAGAAATTAATTAAAAATCCCCCTGAACTGTAAAAATGAATTTAACAACAATATTGCTAGTTACACTAAATATACTTTTTTCTTGATCCGAGGATGACTGAGTTTTGTTCAATATTCCATCCCATCATATTCCTGGAGTGGGGAAATGAAAAACAAATTATAATTTTGGATGCAAAAGCTAAAATATAAATTATTTACAATACAAAATACAATTTAAGAAATAAAGTATAAATAAAATTTCAAAAACAATATTGAATTTTTTAACAATTTTAAAGATAATTATTAAATATGATCAAACTCGATGCATCAACTTATAATTTAGTTGATAAATTTAACTTGAATTTTTTTAAAATTCAATTTAGAATTAATTGGATTTAACTTGATAAACTTAACGAATTTTTTTGTAATCTTCTCAAAATTGAATATAATTTCAATTTTTTTTTGAAATAAAGTTGTTTAACTTATTCTATTAAAAATTAAAAATAAACTTAATTGAATTCAGATTAATTTAAACAATGAGTGATTATGACTCCGAGTTAATAATTTTAAAGGATGTTTAAAAATATGGTATTATTTATTTTTCACTCATAAATTTATTAAAATAATAAATAATAAATTTATTTTTAATATCTATTAGAGAAATAATTTAAAAAAAATTAATTTCTTTTTTCTTTAAAAAAAAAAAAAAAACAAAACCATGTCAAAACTCACCACGATACACTTCCCGTTCCAGTTAAGCTCACAATCCAAGCACGCACACCAAAAGGTCTCAGCTCCATTGCTACACTGTCTATCATCTCCATCTGTTTTCATGTTTCAATGCTTATTGTTAACCTCAAGAAAGTTACAACAACATTTGATCTCAGACTTTCATCTTCAACAACCTCTTCGCTTAAACTCCTTTATTCTACACTAACCTTAAACCCTAACACCAGCCAGAATCCTAAGACCCCACCAATCCAAAACCCTACAAAACCCCTAACAACACCCCAGCTCAAAACCCTAGTCCTTTCCCAATACTCCCACGGAAAGTTCTCCAATCTTATCCAAAACGTCGTTGGTTTACCTTCAGTCCTCCTCACTGCCTCTCAGAACCTCATTACCCACCACATCAATGATGGACTTAACTGCACCGAGTCGAACGAGTTGGCCGAGTCAACTCGGCCGCACCTCTCTCTTTTCCAATCCGTTTCGAAGCGTTTCTCAATTGAAGAAATGGGTCGTGAGATTTTTGAGAATCGGTTTGATATTGAGGCTCATTGTGTCAAAATGAGTGACGAAGGTGAGACCTTGGTTCTGCCAAATTTGAAACTTAAGGTTTTTATTGAAGCTATTAGGATTGTTTTAGAAATTGTTTATGATGATCGTTTTGTCACGTTTTCTTATGGTGGACGTGTTAATATGGGGCGGCATACGGCTATAAGGTACCTAAAGAATTCAGTGAATAATCCAAGTTGGTGGTTTAGTGTTTGTTTTAATGATGTTAAGTTTGATACAAGAAAAGTAGAAAAGTTGTGCTTGTTTATAGAGGAGAAAATTAAAGATGGGATTTTGATTGATGTGATAAAGAGGTTGTTTGATTGTCGTGCGTTGAGGATTGAATTAGGTAGGAGTTATTTAGGGAAGGGGTTGCCTCAAGAATGCGGGTTGTGTTCAATATTGATTAATGTTTATTTCAATGGATTTGATAGAGAAATTCAAGAGATGCGTTTAAGAATGAGTAAAGAGAATCCTAAACTCGATCATAATGAGATCGGTGAAGGGTCTAGTTCTTCCTATAAGCCGCTAAAGATGCATGCTGTTAGGTACTTGGATGAGATATTAGTGATTACGTCAGGTTCGAAGATGTTGACGATGAATCTGAAGAAATGGGTTTTGAAATTTCTGGAAGGCGAATTGGAGTTGAATGTGGATATAGTAAAGACAGCTATTCATAGTGCGGTTTCTGAGAAAATTGATTTCCTAGGGATGGAATTGCAGGCTGTCCCACCATCAGTCTTGCATCCGCCAATGTCGGAGAAAGCCATTAGAGCAAGAAAAAAAAATATTAGACAGAAGGAAGTTAAGGCTTTGGAATTGAAAAATGCTCGGGAGAGGAATAGAAAGAAATTGGGTTTGAAATTATTGAGTCATGTTTTTAAAAAGTCGAAGCAGAGTGATGGGTTCAAATTTGATTTTCAAATTGAGAATGAAGTTCGAGAAATCTTTCAAACTTGGGCAGATGAAGTGGTTCAAGATTTTTTAGGCTCCCTTGAAGAGCGTTGGACATGGCATCGAATGCTCACTGCTGGTGATTTCCTCTCCCTGAGGCACATCAGAGACCAATTGCCACAAGAGCTGGTCGATTCTTATGACAAGTTCCAAGAGCAGGTACACAAGCATCTGTCACCAGTCAAGGCTAGGAAGGCATTGGAGGAAGAAGGAAGGAGAATCAAGGAAGAAGAGGAAAGGAAGTATGCTGAGAGAACCGTGGATGATCTGACAAAACTGTGCATGAAAGTCTCTGCACCTATTGAACTTGTAAGGAAGGCTGTTAAGATGGCTGGGTTTACAAATAAAATGGGTCGTCCCCGGCCTATCAGCATTCTCACTTCTCTGGAAGATGCTGATATTATCAAGTGGTATGCAGGGGTAGGGAGAAGATGGCTCGATTTCTTTTGCTGCTGCCACAACTTGAAGATGGTGAAAACTGTTGTAAGTTATCATCTGAGGTTCTCATGTATTTTGACGTTGGCAGAAAAGCATGAAGCAACAAAAATTGAATGCATTAGGCATTACACTAAAGATTTGAAAGTCCCAGATATGAATGGAAGTGAAGAGGTTCACTTTCCCACAGAAAAGGAGGTAAAGATGATGGGGGATAAAAATCTTTCAGATCCAAAACCTGTAGACGGGGCTTTATCTTTGTTACTGATCAGACTGGCTTCTAATGAGCCATCACATTCCTGTGTCGGTCATTTTTGTGACAAAACTGATACTGTTATGTATCGAGTGCGGTTGCTGCAGAACATTTTAAATGTGAACCCAGCCGATGAAGACAAGTGGGTTCCAAGGATGAGTGCAATTCATGAAAGTCTGAATCAGATGTGTCTCTCTCTTTGTTCTGGTCACAAAAGTGACTTGTATACTGGGAAAATCACCCTACAGGATGTTGACTGCACTTCACATGTGAATGTTGACTGAGTATTGCGGTAGTAGCATTGCATTGGCGTTGGTTATCAAGGCTACTTTAGTAGCTTGCATCAATCTGGTCCTTCTCTGTCTTCCAAACACAAGTGCAGCCATGCAGTTGCTCTGCACATTGTTTTCACCTAGATTGATTTATACAATGAAAACGATGGTTCTCCTGATCCCAATTTATAATATTTCCTAAGTACATGAATAAACAATCCGAGGTACTTCCCCTTGTTGGTTTTAGTTAAAAACTTGATCACCAATTGAACAGACTGTTGGAAACTCCCTAAACATGACTTACCTAATGATTTCAGTTTCCCTGGCCCTGACCAACACCTAGGACGAACCATATTTGACTCCATTCCATTCCCAGCCTTCATTTGATTCCACCAATGGGAGCGTTTTCATGTAAAATTCCTTTGTCAACTACGTCAAAATCTATGTAGATTAGACCAATGAAATTGGTTGACACTATGTTTTTCAGACAATTAAATTGGTTAGTGTTGTTAGCTCAGTTGGTTTGGTTGGCCCAAAATTTGTGACTGGAAACTCTTTCTCACAAAAGCGGTGTTACCTTAGTGGCTTACTGTTGCGTTGTACTTGAGCTTTTGGCGGGTGTCTCTTGGAAATTCAAACTTATTTATATAAACAGATTGTTGTGTGTCAATGGTGCAGTGAGAGATTTCTCAATCAAGAATCTTTCTCCACTCTCCACAATTCCTTCACATTTCCGTGACTTATTACATTTTCCCTGGTCTTCCCTTACCTCTAAACTCCCTTTTCTACTTCCCTCCCATCATCACCTATAAAAAAACCCACCATTTGCTTCTCTTCTTCTTCTTTACTTCTAAATTCATGTAAAGACCTCAAAACTCTAAAAAAGATCCATGCTTCTGCCGTTATCTCAACTGGGGCCAATCAATCCATCTCCTTTGCTTCAAAGTTCACATCTTTACACACATTTTAATGATCTCCACAGTGCCGTATCAGTGTTAAAAACTTTACAAGAAGAACCCAATACTCTAACATGGAATTTGATTATAGAATCCCATGTTGATTTTGGTGTTTATAGGAAGCTTCGTTGTTATAAAAGAAAATGAGAGAATTAGGTATTAAAGTTGATAGCTTTACATTTCCGATTAGTAAATAGAGCTTTTTGATCACTTAAGATGCTTGTTATGTTTCAGGGGTGTTGTCCATGCGAGGGTTTGATTGAACGGACGCAACCTCATGGTTTTGTGATAAAGAACGGATTATTAGTTGATGTTTCTGTGCAGAACTCAATCTCGAGATGTATAACTAGCCAGGTGGTGTTGAAGAAGTTGAAACTTCTCTCAGTGAAATTGACAGCAAGGATGTTGTTTCTTGGAATGCTTTGATTACCTTCTATTCCTTGAAATGTTTCTTAAGACTTTTAACTTTTATTGCATCCGTGTTTGCAGAGACGGGAAATCTAATGGAAGGTGAAAGCTGCATTCTTTCTCCGTAAAAGCTGGGCTGTGTGATGGTATTTTGCTGGCTTCTTTCATGGCTAAGTGTGGGGAACTGAGAAACTCTGTCAGTTGCTTGGAGAGATCTCTTGTAGAAGCTGCATTACTTGGAATGCTACCAGTCAGTCAGGGTTCATTCAAGGTAGGAGTTATGTGGAGGCCATTGAATTGTTCCGGCAGATGCTAGATTCAGGTCTTAAACCAGGAGCTGAGATTCAAGGCCGTCTTCTGGATGCATGTATGCGTCTGGGTGCAGTACAAATTGGGTGAAGGAATCCTAGACTACCTCAGACGGAGCTTGTTTCACATTCCTGAAGAATATACAATATGCACTCAGGAACCTCTATCCTTAACATTTACATACAATGCGGAAACATCAATGATGGAGGGGTTTGGAATCCATGGGATTGGTGATGAAGCTGTAAAACATTTCGATAAGATGCTGGAGGAAGAAATAGAGCCCAACAGTGCCACCTTCTTAGGTCTGCTGAAAGTTCTCTTTATTTAGAACTTGTTGTTTGTTTGGTGGAAGTTATTATTTTTTTTTTTTAAAAATAATATTTTTGAAAATAAATTTTAAGAAAGTGAATTATTTTTTGATGTTTGGTAGTGTTATGAAAATTATAAGTTTGAAAAGACTTTCTAATGTTTGGTTATATCATGAAAAAAAAGCTGAAAAATAATTTATTAATGTCTTAATTTTTTTTCAAGCTTATTAAAAAAATGAGGACAAAATCTTATAGATAAAAAAAGTTAGAGGTGAAAATAAAAAAATATAATTTCATAAATTATCTTAAATAAAATAAATAATAATTAAATAATAAAAATCAAATTTTACAGATAAAAAGTTGAAAGATTATGAAACTAAAAAAAATATTATAATTTTATAAATTATTTCAAATAAAAATAAATAACAATAAAAAAATAAAAACTAAATATGATAGATCAAATTTTAAGAGATAAAAAAAAAGCAAATAATAATAAAAAAAAGAGGATCAAATTTGATATACATACAAATCAACTTAAATAAAATTTTAATGGATGAAATTAAAAAAATTATTCAAAAAAAATATATAGTAATAAAAAGATTGATGATCAAATTTAATATAATTAATAAGCAATAATACATTTTTGAATTTTCCATGATTTCTAAAAAAATAATTTCTGTTCAAAATAAAAATAAAGATACTTTTTAAAAACCAAGCTAAATTTTTTCTTGGTTAGAAATTTTTTTGTGTTGATCAATTATTTTAATAATTAATAAATACAAAAAAATTAAATCAAGTAAAAATTGATTTAGATTGATTAAATAGGTAAACTATGATGTTTTAATTTTTTTAAAATAATATTATTTTAATTTAAAAAAGTAGTAAAATAAAATTATTTTATATATACTCAATTAATTCACTCATTCCATAATCTAGACCTTTAGTCTAGGCATATAATGCTGGATTTGTGTGTATTTAATGTTATAGTATAATATACTTTTTTATTAATCTCATGAGGTTGGTTTGGTGGATATCAGTTGATGCTCGAGGGATTTCTCCCTCTAGGTTTTAAGTTTGAAATCTTCCTCCCAACAAAAAAAACCTCTTAAATGCTAGTTTCGAGTCAAAAGAATCTAGTTTGGTTTGTAGAAATTGACTTAAGATATAATATGTTTTTAGAAATTATTTTTTTAATTAAAAATATATCATATTAATGTTTTTCAGTTTTTTTTAATACTTCAAATCTTCTAAAAATATAAAAAAACATTAATCTGATATTTTTTTATAAAAAAATATAATAACACAAAAACACTTTACCGAACACTAAAAAGTCACGTTCATGTCATGTGCCGATCAAAAAAGTCGGTGATAATAACTAAACAAACTAAAACCAAAATTAAGGAGATTAGCCGATGATCTCTCTCTCCCTCTCTCTCGAGCTCACAACACAACACAACACAACACTTATTGTTTCTTAGATTTGTGTCTAAAACAGCTCGAAGAGGAGATCTTTCTCCAAATCTGCAAATGCCAATTTAGTTCCTTTGCTTCCTGCAAATCGTAGAAGCAAAACCCAGTTTCTATTTCAAGAGATAGAGACAGAGAGATGGGAGGGTACTCATGGGGGTCAGCCTTTGATTCAAAATCAGGGCAGATGATAATGGTGGCTTTGTTATTAATGGTGGGTTCATTTTACACTGGCACTCTTTTTGGCAATAGCAATGCCTCCATTTATGTCTCTCAACTCACCTCCTATTCTAATTCCTCTTCATCTCATGGTATGTTCTCTCTCTCTCTCTCTCTCTCTCTCTCTTGTAAAGTTTTATTTTATTGTGATATTGATGCAATCTTCTGCATTGCATGGTGTTTTTGGAGATGGATTTTGTTCTGTGGAATGTAAAGTTGGTTGCTTTTTATACACGTCCCATTTTGGTATTTTGCTTTGAGCTTAAATTTTGTGGGTTCTTTTTTCTTGCTGTTATTTTGGGGTTGTAATTATGTTTTTATTTATTTAATTGGTGTTCGAGTTTGCAAGAATTCAACTTGGTGGGTTTTGGATGGACCCATTTGGAAAAATTTTAGGCTATTTGGTTGAGAATTGTTAGTGCCTTGCTTTGATGACCAATGTTTTGCTGATAAATCCTGTAAGCTAGTAGCAATTAGAAAAGGTAATAGAGAGCTCATAAATGGCAAGATGACATTTAAGGCCACTCAACATGTAGATGTCTTGATACTCTGATTATGGAAATGATACCATTTTCTTTGTTTACAGAAGCATGTTGATTCATATCCTGGACGCCTCTTACCTTTTCTCACCAGTGAGATTGGAGGGTTAGATTGGTTATTAAGAAAATGAATTGACAGATCACCATGAGAATCTATTGAATTGACAGATTGGTTAATAGAGTACTGTAATGTTAAATTGCAGACATTCTAAGTTTCTGACATATTGACAGAAAATAGACCTGGATGTAGCATATTTCAGTGGGGATCAAAGAAGGAAATACTCACCACCACTACATGGGACCAATCTTAGGGTGCAGCTGTGTAATTCTTTAATTTGCATCAAGCATATTTTCTAGTTGCATGCATTGTGCAATTTATCAAAAGGAAGCCTCGGGGAGTACTCATTGCGTTGCTCACATGTGGATGTATTTTTGGGATATAGTCGTTGCTGCATTTGGGATTGACATTTTATACTTGTACATTCCAGATTTGCAACAACCGCTGGTCAGATTAGATGTTAAAACAATTCTTTAGACCTGGAATATCAAAGCTCATGCAGTAAAAAAAGTGATTATATGACCATGAACATGCACAAATTGTGTCTGTTTCCATCCTCAAACTATAGTTTAATTCGCATCAGTCTTTGGCATGTTGGTAATGACTGCATATGAAACTTTACACTTTTGGTCTGCTACCAAGTTTAACAACTATATCTTCTACACTAGCAGGTATTTACACATTCACCAACAAAGTTGCTCTTGCTTATCGGCAAACACCAATTGTAATCCCAGAAAGTGGGATGAATGTATGCCCTTTGAAGTTCAACGAGTATATTCCTTGCCATGATGTTGCTTATGTGAAAACTTTGTTCCCATCCTTGGATCTTTCTAGAAGAGAAGAGCTAGAGAGGCATTGTCCTCCCCTTGAGAAGCGTTTATTTTGCTTGGTGCCACCTCCAGAAGATTATAAATTGCCCATAAAATGGCCAACCAGCAGGGATTATGTGTGGAGAAGCAATGTGAATCATACACATCTTGCTGAAGTCAAAGGAGGACAGAACTGGGTGCATGAGAAAGATCAGCTATGGTGGTTCCCTGGTGGTGGCACTCATTTCAAGCATGGAGCAGCTGATTACATTGAGAGGTAGATGAACTTAAGCTTCTTATATCACTTATTCACATTCAAACTAGTTAATTCATCATTGCCTACGATGGCAATGATACCAGTAATTGATGATATTTCCAAAACCCAGGCACTATAATGTTCCATCTCTTATGAATTTTTTTTTTTTGACTGCAGGTTAGGAAATATGATAACTGATGATACTGGTGATCTGCGTTCAGCTGGGGTTGTTCAAGTTCTGGATGTTGGCTGTGGTGTTGCTAGCTTCTCAGCTTATCTTCTTCCTTTGGATATCCAAACAATGTCTTTTGCTCCCAGAGATGGTCATGAAAATCAGATTCAGTTTGCTTTAGAACGAGGAATTGGTGCCATGACTGCTGCCATTTCCACAAAACAGCTACCATACCCCTCTAGCTCTTTTGAGATGGTTCATTGTTCGAGATGTCGTGTTGACTGGCATGAGAATGGTATGGCGCTTGAGCAGTGGCATTTGAAAATTGTTCATAGGGAGAAACACATGTTTCAGATAAATGCTTCATGCTCTTCATGCATTTTGCTGCAATCATTTTATCCAATTGAAATGATATAGTCAGCCAAAAGAAGTGATCTCTGATTTCTTAAATTTTTCTAATTGCATATAGTAACTAACACAAAGGAGCAATAGTAAATCATACCTGGAACTACAAATGCATCTCTATGCAATTTTATTATCCATAATTCGTAGCATTGCTTTTATGCATGCCAGCAGATTGCTGTATATATGAAATGCATCAGCTATCTTTGCAACCAAACAAGCTTTTAAATCAGTTTAGTGAAAGTGCACTATAAAGTTTTACATGCGATGCTACCCTGATATGTGTTGATAAAGATCATTATGGCCTGGCAAGTATATGAATTGTTGTTCATTGAGTTTGCAAGCTCCTGGACATTTTTTCCCTCAAGATCATTGAGTTAAAAAAAAGGCTGTTTAACTTATGTTTGGATTTTACACCTTCTCCTTTAATTCATTGGGCTTTTATTTTATTGCAATATTTTTTTTTAGTGCAGGTGGTATTTTAATCAAAGAAGTTAATCGTCTTTTGCGAGATAATGGATATTTTGTCTATTCGTCTCCACCTGCTTATAGAAAGGATAAAGATTATCCATTGATTTGGGATAAGTTGGTAAATCTGACTTCTGCTATGTGCTGGAAACTCATTGCTCGAAAAGTTCAAACTGCAATTTGGGTCAAACAAGAAAATGAGCCATGCCTCCTGCACAATGCAGAGATGAAACAAATAAACATCTGTGACACTGTGGATGACATGAAACCATCATGGAAAACACCACTGAGGAACTGCATACCAAGAAGTGCACAAACTAATCCTCAGAAACTGCCTCCCAGACCAGAACGTCTTTCTGTATATTCAAAGAGTCTCAGCAAAATTGGTGAGCTCATGTGCTTTTTATGAGCTTAAAGTAATTTAAAGTTGTGCTTGTTCATCCCTGCTTTTCCTGATCCCTGGTCATGCCTGAGTATGGTATCTTTTTCAAATTTGCATTCTATATTAGCTTTTAGTTTCAAAATCAAGTACACTGCAAGTGTAGTCAAACTGCATTATGATGAGCACAATGGAAGATATAGATATCAATATCAAATACATTTTATAGTTTCAAGTAGTTGGAAGCAGCTTGGGGGCAAGCTGGCTAGGATTGCCTGTGCTTTTCTATCATCAAAATCACTGGGACAGGGTTCATGTGGGAAATTTCAGATGAATGACTAGTATTTAACCTTGTCATTCGTAGTCCCTTTTAACTTGTCATTTGTAGTCTATCTCTTTGATTACTCGGAAAATGCATAAGCCATGTTAAATATTCAATCTGACATGAGAATTTCTGCACATTTTTGTTGCAGGTATCACTGAAGAAGAGTTTTCTTCAGATGCCATATTCTGGAAAAATCAAGCTGGCCATTACTGGAAGCTGATGAATATCAATGAGACGGATATACGAAATGTCATGGACATGAATGCTTTTATTGGCGGATTTGCTGTTGCTTTGAACTCGCTGCCTGTTTGGGTGATGAATATAGTTCCCATGAGCATGAATAATACCTTGCCAGCTATTTATGACAGGGGTCTCATAGGAGCTTTTCATGATTGGTAAGAAATTTTCAATCAATTCAGTTGTGCTCTAGCTATACTATGTGGATGCAAGGATCTGTAATAAGCTAGTTCGCTTACCACACTTGTTTTAACTTCAGGTGTGAGCCATTCTCAACATATCCACGAACATATGATCTATTGCATGCCAATCATCTCTTCACACACTACAAAGACCATGGAGAAGGTTGCCTGCTAGAGGATATCATGCTGGAGATGGACCGCATTATCCGACCTCAGGTAACTGTTTCTAAAATATTTCATCTATCAAGTCTTAAAAATCAGAGAAGTTATATGGTGAATGCCAGGATGAAGAATGAGATTGATGGGATTTAATCAACTAGATGTAAAGCTATGCCCAGCCTCTCTGAATTATATTAGACATCATATGCTCGTTACACTAGCACATTATTTGCATTACCTGTAGGCCATTTTGTTACATGGATGCATGACAAAGCTAGCATGGAGCTAATGTTTACGTCCCTTGGAACTTATTGCCATCTAGATCTGAGAGAATATATAAGATACTGATTATCTGATCTGATCTTGTTACTTAATATGGTTTTATCCATATCAACCATTCTATGGATTGTAGCCTGACATTTAAAATCATTTACGCTTTTGTGTCTGTATCCCACATTGCATTTGATTCAGAATCTTACCAAGACTATAATGTGCAGGGATTTATTATCATCAGAGATGAGGAATCGATTACATCAAGAGTCCAGCATTTAGCTCCAAAGTTTCTGTGGGAGGTCGAATCACATGTTCTGGAAAACAAAGAAAAGAAGACTGAAACTGTACTAATATGCAGAAAGAAGTTCTGGGCATTGGTATAAGGTGTACTTTTTACAGTCTTTTTTTTCATTTTACCCTTTGTATCTTGCATTTGCTCATCAGCTCATGCACCTTGTAGAATGTAAAGAGGTCATCAGCTTGTAGTAATTTATCATTTGCTTTGTGGTTATTTCATTTCTGCATGTTTGTTGTTCACTATATAACACACACATCAGTGGATATAAGACCATAGAAATTAGATTTTCTTCCATATTTCTTAGAAAACAAAATTGTACCAGCCTCCCAAGAACTATCCATTCCCCCACCATGGACATATTTTGCCGTTTTCGTTTTCATGATATTCGTGCTCGGTCAATGCATGTTCAGGTTCATTCTTTGCTTAAGCAGAGCCCATTTACCTCCTCAGCCAACAACTCAAGATTGCATTATATTTAAAAACCTTTTTCATACATGCAAAAATGATGCCATTGAAACATCTTGGGGGATGTTCAAGCTTTGAAGCTATATCCGAGCATGGATGGGCAACAACCAGGCCTTCTCTTGCCATCTACACCTCTGAGTGCAATTTGTAATGGGCTAAATCAACCTTGTTAGAACAATCCCAAGTGATTGTTGATTTCAAAATTTATCGGTCCCAGCAGCAAGACCATTCAAGAAAACCCTTCACGGTTCAGGTGATTTTACTTTTGCTCTAATGAGGTTTTGAACCCGTCAGGCAAAGCTTTTGTGAGAGAGATGCTATGTACGAGTATTTTTGTGCCAAAAAAGTTTGTGATTTGTCTTTTTTTTTTGGACATTGAAGAAAAGAAGTACAGTCTAACAGTCTGGATACGAGACAGGGCAGCCAGCAACATCAACTAAAGCAGCACATACACACTCGTGAAGCAAATCTTACAAGAAAGAAAGAGGACCCACTGTTATCTTATATGGGAGTTCACTTCAGAGTTTTAATATAAAGACGAAGGGTAGTATCACACCGGCTCATTGCTAGGGTGATAGATTTATTTGATTCTAAAATAAATTTGCTTTTTAAATAAAACATTGTTTTGAGTAAAAATTAAAAAGCTGTTTGTGCGAGTAGATTGGATTTTGTTCAGGTTTGACCAGGTTATTTTTTAAATTGATTTGAAATAAAACCCGACTCGAACCAGGTTTGAGTCGGCAAGTTATTATATTAATCTATTGGGCTTGAGTTGAGTTTATTAACTATATTATTTATAAAAAAAAATACAAAAGATGAAGTAGAAAATCCAAAAATTTCTTTGGTAAATAATAATTTGAAAATGAAGTTTTTTTCCTTGTTAAATAAAGTCATAAGTCATGTGAGTCTTGAAGTCGTTCATTTATGGTACTGTTATAAAAGAATTTAGGATGAATAATGGATTCGAATAACTAGCCGGCTAATGTTTACAGTTGACAGTAACCATTAAACACTGTTTATTAATTGATGCTAACGTTTTCCAAGAATTAAACCTTTAATTTAATAGTATATTAATGTCACTGTTAAATCTAGCATATCTTCATCACTCATTGCTTACATTCTATTGCTCCTAGCTACTACATCGATTGTTATTGTTATTCTCAATAATTCATAATGTACAGGAGGGTAGCTAGGAACACAGAAGTGTGAGAGAAGGGCTTGACTACAAGTTAAGAGACCTTGACCATGCCCTAGATGCCTAGCTAGCTGGGCCCATGGATAGCCATGCAAGATATACAGTAGTCCTATAATGGAGGGAGAGGGAGAGGGACAGTGAAGTAAATTTAGAAGAAGCACCGAACAAGCAAAGGAAGATAAAATCATCCTTTAAATGAAAAGAAATGGGTCACTGAAAAGGGAGCTGATAAGACAAGACAACCCCACGCTTGTCGGGCTTGTCCCCACAAGAAAACCCTACACCACACATGCAAACACACACGCACGGTCTCTCATTATTTCATTTGCAGAGAGATTGGTGATGATGGTGGTGGTGGACTGGTGGTGGTGGTGGTGGTGGTCTATTGCCAGTGGTTGAGTTGACCCTTTGGCTTCTTCATATCATCATGATCACCCCTCTCCCTCTTCGTTTCAAAAACTTCCTTCCATCTTGGCTTTTAAGGTTTACAATGTTCTCTCCATTGATTGATTTATCTATGTTTATAGCTTCTGCTTGTTGTCATTTTTTGCTTAGGGTTGTGTGTCTTTGTCTGTTCTTGTGGTCTTATGAACCATTAGATCCCATGTACAATAAGATTATACTTCTAGTATATACATACATAATATATAGTTCTTTCTTTCTGTGCATCCCATGACAAACTATGAATGGTCAATATGTGACAACTTTGATTTTTTCTTGTACTTGTATACCGGCTTACCCTTTTATATGTTAAGAGTTTGGCCCACCATTAATGGAGTATTCACTTCTCATGAAATATGATAACCTACTTGTTGTGTCGTACATTTTAGTTCAATTGATCATAAAAAGAGTTGATAGGATCGATGGCGGAACCAGAAATCTAGGATTAGAGAATGAATAAGAAAATATTTGATTTTTAGAGTACAGAACATGCATCATTGAAATGTATAATTGGAAGCTCTCCAAATGTTAGGACTAAAATATATTTCTTTTTTCAAAGTTTGGAGTTGCCATGGCCTTCTTTACAATCAATGTGTTTCGGTATTTGAATTATAATTGTCGCACCTTATTCGAGTTTTTTCAAGCTATTGGATTATTGAACTAACTCGATCAATTATTTTTTTATTTATTAAAATCACGTAATTTTATTTTTTAAAAGACATTATTTAGTGTTGATTATGCTAAGTTTGGTTAAATTAACTCATGGATCAATGGTTAATAAGGTTTGATCATGTCAATTGTTTTTGGTTTAAATTGAAATCCAATCTAAAATAAAATTTAGAGTCTTGGATTATCTATCAGCAAAACCAAACTAAATTTAATAAATACACGGTGAATGAATATAAATAAACAAAACATTGTTAGACCTCAATTGCAAATATAATTCTAAACAAACAAGTAGTAATAAGAAATCATAAGGTGGGATAGTTTCCTTCAACAAATAAATCAAGGACAGTAGTGTACGTTATAACTACTTGAGTTTGATATTTAACCACATGATAGTTGATACAAAGCCATAATCTTACCTTGGAATTCTTCGTATAAGACAAGGAGAATCACTAGGGCTACTCACGAGGCTGTATATTAGTTACCGTAGAATGACTAGCTTAGGATTATAGGCTGGACCCCTAAAAAATAAATATCAAACTCTTATTCATGGGGGACCCATCTAGCTCCATGCCTTCCAATGGTAAAAATGTGGTGGTTTTTCATTAATGTTCACTAGTTCTTGAAGTTTTTCAAAAAGTTTTTAGTCTTTATATTTTATTTTCCTTATAAATAACTCAGTGAAACTTTTTTGGTACTCTTATTTTTACAACTACCTTTTATAGTTCTTATAGAAAAGTTTTTAAAATTAAGTCCAAGCATGTCAAAAATTCATTTTATAAATAGGATTTTCTTTTCAATTTTATTCTTTATTTTTTTATTTATCAATTTGGTTCCTTTCATTTGCTTGCTATTTTTTTATTTGAGAAAATTTTAAAATTAATTTTTTTTATTTCATCCTTATTAAGTCTTTTATCCTATCACATTTGATTATCAATCTTTTAATTTTTATTTTTTTAACTTTGCAAAAATTTTAAATTATTTTTTTTAATTTTATCTTTCAACACTAAATTAGTTGGGAATTAAACTTTTTAATTGAGCATGAGTTCAAGATTTTCATGGATTCTGAGTTTGAGAGATTAATTTAGATTTAAAAGATTTGCTCGGATTTGCTTGGTTCCTCCCTTTTTTTAAGCTTAAGTTTTTTTAATTTCACCTTCAATATTTATTTAATTGAAAATTAAGCTTTGCTATTTTTTTATTCCTTTCCATAGGATTTTTCAGTGACTTTGAAAATAACCTAGGTTATCTTAGGTTTTTTAACTTGTCGTTCTTTGTTAAATTTATTTTTCTTTAAATAAATTTAACTTTTAAATTAAATTAAATTAATTGATTAAATATATGCATGAAATATTCACTTTATAATATTTTATTTGATTTGCTTTTCCGGTCGTTGCTCTAATTGTGCATGCGATTTCTTTTGATGTCATCATGCAACCTTTCACAATGGCTTTAGAATCGTTCTAGTGAGCTGTTTATAGTAGTAGAGTGGTGTTTATAATGGAACGATGATAAGTCTCTAACAAGTTTTTCTTCTTCTTCTCTCGAGTATGATATTCAAAGGTTATTTTTTATAGTTAATTATTATTATTCTTCTGTTCACTTTATTTATTGTTGATGCTTTTTTAAAAGTATTATTAAGTTAATTGAACTTATTAAACTCAATTAAGTCAATAATATGGATCTCAAATTTTTTTTATTTTTGTAAAAACACTAACATCACCGTTATATATATTTTTTGTATTACAAAAAAATATCTCCACCGACGATATAAAGCAAGGCATCTATTTAATAAAATCTAATTTTTAAAGAAAAAAATTCGACACAATCATGCGGCAAGAATAGGTACGATGTTTAGTCAATCTTTTTATTCTTACCAAACTTATAATTCTATGATAGTTTCGTAGCTGCCATAATTTAATTATGGTAAATACAATCACTTTCAAACAAGCAATTAACCTTAAGAAAGAAAGTTTAAATGGCTTGTTATACTCTTCCATTCCAATCATTTTTCTGTTAAATAGGAGTCTAATCAATAAAGCCAACATAAAGTGAAAATATCACCAGCTATATATCATAGAGCGATCGAGCAAAAAAAAGACTAATTAAGAAAGTTGCAGTTCATCGGATACTAATCTCATCATCCAAGGCTAATTCTACCCTAATTTTTACGTGGGGTCTGAATAATTTCCTCTTAATTCCACTTTAAAGGTGCAAAATCCACTCATCGACAAGTCAAGCATCACAAGGAGATGATCTTAAATTAAAGAAGCTACTGATAATTACTTGGTACATTATGAGAGCTATAAATCAATTACTACCTTCTGTTCATTGCTCCTTAATTTGCTAGTGATTGTAAATTTGGTATTTTTAAGGGCCATTTTTCACCATTTGATGTTTAAAAATTCAGTCATGATCAATCATATTTTAAATCCCATCATTAATTTTGAATTAAATTATTTAAATTAAGTTAGAAAAAAGATAATAAGTAGTTAAATTAATTAAGTATTCTTATCATGAATTAAATATGCTATTAGATTTGAATCTAATAGTTTAGATTTAATGAACGTGATGTAAAGATACATTCAAGATTCCAATCTATAAATAACCAACTAATCAATTAAATGAATGTTTGGTATTATGATGTATAATAATTTTTTAAAGTGTTTTTCAATTAAGAATACATTAAAACAATATATTTTTAGATTTTTTATTTGTTTTTTATATTAGGCAAAAAAAACTTTAAAAAACAGGTTTAAATGTTAAAAAACAAACACTCAATAAATAAATAAAAAATATTAAATCTTATTATAAGGAATGTCAGTAATGAAAAAGATATAAATAAAAATGAAAAAAATATATTTAATTGAAGAGATATAGGTATACATCCGTATATAAATATAAATCTATATTTTTAAGATAGTTTTGGAATGAATTTTTATCATTTAAAAATAAAAAAACCATCTATCATTTTTTTTTGAAATAGTAAACCATTGCTGCATATTAAATATTCATATTGTAACGAAAATACATTTTCAAATCAATGGTATGTTAATAGAAAAAAGCAATTTTAGTCCTTTCATTATATGGAATGTACGCATATCTACAACTTCCTAGTGTCCATAGCTACAAGCTTGAATCAAAGTCATCTCCAAAAGTTACAACTAAATTTTCCGACCATGAGGACCTCTTCTCTACCTCTGCTTATTTTCTTTGAGTTGTGGTAGAAAACAACATCCTTAAAACATGTCTACAAACCAACATCATCTACGTACTCCACCAGTTTGATAATATGACTTTAAGATCAACTGTCCCTGCTCCAACCTCTGCCCTCTTTTACCTCTTACAATTTCACAACCTACCCTCCTAACCTTTAATCTTCACAAAAAACACATCAAGTAACGTCTATGTAAACCACTTATGTGTCACAAATTCTTCTTTGAACATGGACGAAGATCCATAACTAAGGACGAAGATGTTGAACGGTTACAAAAAAGCCATGGATACGAGTGGAAAGGGCCATTGATAGATTTGCATGGGTTCATATTTCAGGATTACCATTGGCAGCATGAAACAAAGACTGTATTTTTGATATCTTAAAAGCAAAAGGGAAGGTCATTGGCTATGATTTAAGTAATGCTAATGATAACTAGTCTCTAGTGTACGCGTATTAATTACTTGTTACATCATTTACAAATGCCTTGCATGATAGAGTTAATCTGAGCTTATATGGGAGTAGTTTCAGATAATTATTGCAGAGATTACACCATCTTCCCGTCCAAAACTCTCATCAATTCAACACTTTGTAGATTATATAATTAAATCAGAATCTAAGGATGAAAATGATGTTATGTCACCCCACAACAACAACAATGATAAGGTTAACAAGGCTGAAAATTCTGTACGCTGGAAATCATAATTGGATGATGTGGTTATAATTTATCACCAATGTATTGCAAGGTTAGCAATTACCAATGCTCTGTACATGGAATAGACTATACATGGTTAGCAATTAACAAGATTATTTCTATTTTCCTTTTTTGCCTCCCTTTTCTTTTTTGTATTGAACCGCCGTGTTATTCTTTTTTCTTGCTAGTTTGGCCACTGTCTTCATGGCAGTAGCAGACATTTATAAAATCTTATCGTCTACTATTAAAAGAGAAAAAAAGCAATTTTATAGCGACAACAGAATTTGGTATTTTCAGCTTATGAAACTTGATGGTATAATTGCAACAATCCAACCTCTATACGCCATAGTTGTAAACCTTAGAGCTTCCCTCTGTAGAGTAGTTTCTATTCGTTTTCCTCATCAGGGTCCTAGAAGATTTCATATCATTTATATCCACTTGATTAGGTGACAGAGCATGATGTTTCAAAAGCTTCCTGCAAACTCTTAAACTTGTGTGCTCATCCTCCACTTGCTGATTTTGTCCATCTTTCTGTCTTGTGTCTTCTTTGACACCAAAAGCAAAGGACATAATTTCCATCTAAAGGCATAAAAAAGCACTTTGTGCTTTGCAAAAGCAAAGGTAGAATTATAATCTTAACCGCACTGCCTAAAGTTTGGAAAAGGAGGTCCAAGTGCACAAGTTGTTAATTAATACTATATGCTTGTTGTGTCATTTCTAACTTATAATGTAATTTAATACCTTATATAATGCATTTTAATACCTTTTCTCTTTCAATTCCTTTTCGGGATGTCCTATAATATTGTCTGCTTACTTTCTAAATAAAATATATTAACTCTCAATTTTATCTTTAATTATTTAGTTAATTGCACCATTTTCAATAAAATGGTATGGTGGTAAATGTTAAAATCTAAAAGCGAAAGTGTCAGGGGGTGTAGGAACATTAAAGATTGTGAACAGCAATAGTAAATGATGGGAAGATTTCAAAAGTAACATTCACCACTCACATCTTGGAGTGTTAACATCTCTTACCTTCCTTTTTTGAAAGGTGGTGTTTGGGAATCCAGATATCTTATACATTATCGGAATTAGATTTCTCAAGAATGTAATAATACTAGGAAATACAATATCTGAATTGCAGAATATTTGCATTTCGTTGGAAACCAGAGTCTATAAATATATCCTTTTCTGTTTTCGGCTACTCATATGATACATCTTTTCTGTTTTCGGCTACTCATATGATACATGTACTCTTAATTATGACATTTAAACGTTATTATTATTATTATTATTATTATTATAACTTAAAACAATTTATTTTTTAGATTATTCTAGTTTAATTTCTTTCTTTCTTTTTTAATCATTTCCCCTCTTTCTTTTGATTTCTAAGCATATGAAGGGGTGTGGAAAAAAGTTGGGATAATAATGAATATCCATGAATTAATATCTTATATATCATGTTTCGAGTTTCTATTACCCGTGTTTTATTTGTTATTTATCATTAGAAATAAAGAGTAATGTGAATGTATTTGATATATATATATATATAGACACACACACTAGGGGTTTGTTTTGGCTGAAAAATAGTTTTCAGATATCCAAATTAAATAATAAAAGTAAAACAAAGTTGATTAAAAATTCTGATTTCTTGCAATTCTTACTTAATCATTGAAAAAAAGGCTAGAAGTCATTGAATGGTAGGCAGAATTATGGCTTGAGCCTTTTGTGCAGGAACTCTTCTAGATCTGAATTTTTTTTCTCTTAAAGTTAGAATCTAATCTAATTAAACAAACATCTCCTTTATTTTGCTCCTCCGCACTAAAAGTACAATCAAGCCAAGATACGGAAATTTGGACCGTAGACGACCAAGACAAGACGAAATTGAACAGTATCTCAGTTGAAAGACAAGAATGGCCCTAAAGTTGATCCAATATACATTCTGATTCCTCCGGACAGTTCCATTAACTGAAGTTAAAACCGTAGACTCTCTAAAGACACAAAATTTACAGGCTGCACCGAGGAGATCGATCGATGCCAACCAGGCAAAAGGAATGAGAGAGACTTGAAAGGAAGGAAGAGGAGACATGTGAGATCTCTCTCCATCTCCCTCCCTCCTCCTCTACATGACTAGCTCACTATGTGTGACAGTTTTGAACGTGGGAGTCAGTGCCTATCACACAAAAATCTGCCAAAACCCTAAAAAAAAAACTAAGTACTAATCAATGTCTGTGATGTATGGTAACTGTATAAACCAGAGAGGGGACTGATACAGTTATTGACATGTGGCGTGAGCTTAAGACTTCTTTAGGGGCTTATGGGGACCGTTTCTAAGTTACAGTGGTTCGTAGGAGTACGGTTCCATAGCCGTTTTTTTGGGGTAAAAAGTCGATATATAGATAGAGTGATAGGTGGGTGCCTGCTGCTGCTGCTGGTGGTTCTGGTGATGCCTGATGCATGGGTGCAGCCTTGCAGTAGCCAGCTGCCTGTTCGGACGGGCTGGGTTGAGAGGTCAGATCAAATGTCTACATCAACATCTTCTCACATGCCCCTCTTGTCTTGTCAAATCATTTGGAATCAATAAACCCCATGGATGAATCACTTCTTTCTGCATATTTGTCTTTAGCACTTCTACTGTACAGCACGCAGCTACCACCGTCCCTACATGTATATATATACCTTCAATGCCTGTGTGTATGTATGGAGAAACCATTTTTATTTCCTTGTTATGTAAAAAAATGAAAAGCAACATAAAGTCTCAGTTAGGCCATTTATGCCCGTGGGAGCACATCACATTTTTAGAAGAATTGATGTCACTGGCAGTTATTTGGAATTTTGAAACATTAAAAATTATCCCAAGTAGAATAAATTACAATTAAAAAACGAAAACCAAATTTGAAACATTAAAAAATAACAAGGGATGAAATTAAAAAATATTTTTAATTTAATATATAATTTGTAGATTAAAAAATGACAAAGGGAGAAATTATTAAAGGTTACCTTGATAGAATCAAAATGCAAAAAATAATAAAAAAAGATAAAAAATTAAGAAAACATGAAATTATAAAAAAGAAAAAAAAAACCAAGCAAACCTCTTAAAACTTGATCTAGTCTCGAAAAGTCACAACCCATGAAATCTTTGATCTGAATTCAATCAACATGCTTAATTCTCAACCAATTCAATAAAATAAATAACGATGATATAAGTTAATAGAAAAAACCCAAGGATGATACAATTTAAAAAAATAAAAAAAAATGATGCCGAATAAAATTAACAACAATCAAAAAAATAAAAATCAAATTTTAAATATTAAAAAAAATCATAGGGGATGAAATTATAAAATATTTGTAAAAAACAAGCAAACTTAGGCAAATATCCTAAACCTAGTCAAGTTTTAAAAGCTCATAACCCATGAAACCCCGGATTCTGGTCCAATAAAGAAATTTATTATGATCCAATTTAAAAATATAAATTTTAAGAACTTTGTTGCAAGTGTATAGCATTGTAGTGATCATCCTCTCAGATCGGGATTAGCGAGAATGATATTGGTGGAAATGACAAGGAATTCTTGTTTTTATCAATAAAAAGGAAATATGAGTCGTACCTAATATTTTGATAACTAGAAACTCTAACTAGTCTTAGAGTCTGGGTAAAATGACTGATTGCATAAATGAAGGATGTTAACACCCATAGTAGCTTTACCTGAAGTAAGTTGCCCTTTTATTTATTTGATAAAAAGTAAAAAAAATGTTGTGTTTTCTAATTGTTGGCTTGTCTAAGGTATAAGAAAAGTCATTTTCAGTAAGAAGGTCCTTATCATATCAGGTTAAAAACCTATCCTTCTAATGCAAACATAAAAAATAAAATAAACTGTCTTTTTATTTAATGTCAGAAATATGTCATACATATAAATTCATAATCTCGTATATTAAAAGAATTTTTTTTAATTTTCATATCAGACATGTATCTTACATATAAGTTCATAATCCCGCATATTAAAATAAACAAAATAATATTTTTTGGTATTTTTGAAACGTAGGCCAAAATCACTTGGAATTTTACAAATTTGTTCTAAAATTCATGCAATATTTTTTAAAACATGTCATTGTATTTTAGATTTATTTTAAAAAATATGCTTAAATAAATTTAGGATTTTTAGCCATATGTAAGGAAAAAAAATATTTATTATTATTATTTTTTAAACTTTATTCGACAAAAACTCATTTTTCTTTGTAATAAAACTACTAAAAATAGGTTTAAATGGTGTTTTCCAAACACTTACTTAAACTCAAAAACTCTTTAACAAAAATTAAGGCAAACCAAACAAGGTCTTAAACCTTTTAATCCAAATTTTATTTGATCTAATCCGATCAGGTCAACTAGATCATATTAAGAGAACTTTTATATAATTTAATTTGAAATTCAAACTTGTTAAGGAGTCGAGTCAGGAATTATCAGGTTTGATTTGCCAGATCTGATTTTAATGATAATGTTAAAAAAGTTGGCTACAACTTAAATATTAAATTATTTTTATGTTCAAAACACTTTCACTTTAGCCCACAACATAAAGCAGAAGTAGAATAGTATTGATTTGTATATAAAACAAGATTTTCACTAAGAAATCTAATAATATATACATAAATATTCAATTAGAATAACCCTCTTGAAATATTTTGATATATATTACTGTGACTATCGAAAAAAATAACCTATTTTTATATAAGAAAATATCTTGAATACTATTTTAAAAATGGCAGTGGTTAAATAACAAAGTTATATTAGACTAATGTTTAGTATTTGCTTGTCATTTTTACCATTTCTTTTAGAAATATTACTCATTTTTATTACCTAAATATACTAAAATATTTGGTGTGCAGTTTACCAGATTTACTTTTCGGATGCATGTGTTTTTTTGTATCTTCAACTTCATCTTTTTCATCATCAATATTTTTCTTAAAATTTATTTAACATCATATCATGACATTTTAGACCATCAAAATTGAATTGGAAAACATCAAATCAACTTTTGTATGATTTAATTTTAAACTCGAGCTAAGTAAGGAGTGGTTATAATTTTTTTTGATCTTATGAATTTTTTTTTCAATTTCATCTTCAAACTTTCTTTACTTTTTGGCTAGATTGTTTTGAGTCGGACATGTCAACTGGATCATATCAAGAAAAGTCTCACACGATTTAATTTTAAACCCTGATCAAATAAGGAGTTGAGCCGAGAGATTTTTTTTTCTTTAAATTTATTATTTTTTCCCTCAATTTTTTCTTTAGATTTTTTTTACCGGTTAACCGAGTTATTTTTGAACTAAGTTAAATGAGTAATATTGAAACAACTTTAACACAATTTAATTTTAAACTAACTCGTTAGGTATGAAATTAAGTCCAAAATTTTTATGATTAACAATGTCAAATAGTTTATTGTGGCCTAGATATTTTTAATTAAATATTTTTTTAAAATTAATTAGAGACATGTAAACTAGTGTTTTCTAAATAAATTTTAAATAGTTCCAATAACTCAATTACTTTACCTCCAAGCCGAAGCCATCAATGCTTGAAGTGCAGGGAGAGCAGCTGTGCGAGCCTGGCCCATATAGCAACCCTGTGTAAAATAGAAGCTTGTGCTTTGGTTTTGTTTCCCTCCCTAGTGTCTGAACAAAGCTCGATACTGAACCAGAATGAGGTCCTTGGCATAGTGCTTTCAATTATTTAAATAGCCTTTTTTTATGCTCAGTCTACAGATGCACTGCACAAATAGTGAAATCTGGTAAGTAATTCAAATTGCTGTCATCTGAATTTTCAACAACACATTAATTAACATTAACATTAAAATAAAATAAAAACTAAAAGCATGATGCTTTTACTGTGCAATTGCAGAAAACCAAAGTTAAAAATACAGAGGAACTAGATGAGTGTTCTAACATTTACTCAAAAAATTGACTTTGATACTTTTACTGTGTAACTCATTCATTTTCAGTCCTTTCAGTTCTTTTAAAATTCATTTTTTATTCAAAACTTTATTTTTTTATTCTTTTGTTTCTAGATTAAAGTTCTAGGAGGGGATCACCGAATTCAAGTTGTATAGAAAAAACATCAATTGAAACCAAGTTTAACTACCAAAATGATCAATATTAGTGCCAATAAATTCTTTTCGATTAAAAAAGTTCGACTTGGATGTTCTTTAATCTTCAAGCATGAGACAGTAGATCTGACCTCAATATATTTTTAGATTTTAGGTTGATTTTTTATTATTTTTGGATTTTTTTAAAAAAAATTATTTAAAGGTATAAATTGATTTATTTAGGTCTCTAGGGTGTTTGTGTTTTTGGATTATAATTGAAAATAAAGTTTTAGGTGTAAAACACCATTGTGCTGTTTTTTGGGCAACCATCTAATCACCCAAATTTAGGCATAGTAGGGGTGATGTGTTGCTTGCTTTTTTTTTTTTTGTTTTTAAGAAAGAAGCAAATAACATGTTGTTTGCCCCTTAAAGAAAAAAAAAAAAGATCAAAACCCATGCGCTGACAAACCTGTGCTCTTAAGCATTTTTTATTAAGGCCCAAGTGCACTGGACTGTCTAGGTCAACGTATTTGGACATTTTTTTTGGGTACTTTGTTTTTTTATATATATTTAATTTTATCCTTATTTGTTTTGGCTTATTAGTTGGTAAGATATCGTGCCATGGATTCTGTGCCATGGATTCTGTGTTTGTATCTCATTAGATAGAAAGTTAAGGTGCCATATCTTGAGTGGCAAGTATATTTATTTTTATTGTAGTTTGTGGCTCATATACATATGCTGAAGTGGAGCGGAACGGAGCGAGGGAAGCGAAGCATCCTAAGGGTCTCTTGTAAATATACATTACGTAACCCTAGATTGACATATAGTGAAATAAAAACTCCTTCTCCTGTGAATGTAAATATTTTGTCAAATCATGTTAAATCTTGTATTTTTTTTTATTTTCTATTATTTGCAATATTTATTAATAAATGTTGTAGGTTTCACAATAATTTTTATTGGTGTTCATGTGAACTCGTAAGTATAGCAAGAAATATAATTATTAGTGATAAAACGACGTCCATCCTACAAGAAATTTATATGTACAAGACAGAAAATTATGTGTACTACATCTAAAAATTATCAGTACCATTGAAAATATATAAAAAGAGAATTGGAGAAAACAGTCAAGTTAGGCCTTGTAGCTCACCTGAGCTTTGCTTGCCTAGACTTGGACCTGACCCAGTTGAGCAATTATTTTTTTTAAAAAAATAATTTTTCTATACATGGTTTGAATTTTTTTTGTTTTTTTAAAAAGCTTGGATTTAAAATTGTTTGACAAGGATTAATGAGAGCATTTCCATTTGACAAGTAATTAAGGCAACTCTCTAATTAAGATTTATATATGTTCCTCCCATTTTATTGTTCTTAATGCAAAACAGAAATAGGAAAAAATTGAAAGGGAAAGGAAGTAAATATAGAGCTCATATGGTCATGCTCATGCACACACCATATATATAAAAACTTTCATCTGCAGCTGGTATTTCGAAAGAAAGAAAAAAACCTTAAAACTTGAAAACCAACGATTCTATTCTTTAATTATTAATAAAAAAAACTTACGCATGCCTCCTTTTCTTTCTTCTTCAATTCCCCCCCTCAAATATATATATATATAGACAACTTTTTATATATTCATATTAAAAAAAGTTTTATGTTCCTTGTTTAATAATTCAAAAGTTGATATGGGCTTTGATCACAGGTCTATATATGATGGCCACCCTTAACTGAAAGTTACTGTAATTAATGAGAGTCTCGTACAAAATCTAACTCAATTCATTGGCTCAAAGCAAGGGTTTGAAAGTAATGCTTTTAGAAGTTGGAGACAGGCTTTACAAACAAGATTTTAATAAAGACTTGATTACAAGCTCAGCCAAATCTCTTTTAAAGTGCACTACAGTAGTTTTCTTACACTTTATCTGGCATCCTTAACAAACACTGCTGCAAGTTATAATGGACTAGCTACTGCATAACATTGGCTAGAGAATCCCTTACAAGATCAGTCTATACATATACTTCAGGGTTTTTTGTTTTTCTTAGTTAATGGATGAACTTGTTTTGTGGCGCATCTTCGCATCAGAAACCAGTTCATGATGTCTTGGTCTTCATGGAGTTGGTGGTTCGAAGAGATCCGTTTTGGAAAAACTCCCGGGCAAACAGAGATTATGCTACAAATAGGCTGAGTGTAGCTAGGAAGACAAGCATCAATCTAGAAAAGAAGAGAAGGGAAAGCCACAAGTTGATGCACTTCCACTCAAACAAGTGTTCTTCCCATGTCATGATGGTATGATTGCCTTATGCCCTAGTTGGTGGAAGTCAAAGAGGTTGTAAGAGAAAGTGGGTTTGCTAGGATCCCTTCTTTTCTTTTTTACAAGTGGGAGGTGGTCTCCCAAATGCCTGCAAGGTCATTCAAAAGTCTTAAACACTACCTTTTTGTTTTCTTTATTTTTTTAATTAATTCTTAATCCCTTCCACAGCTCCTATGCCCTCCTTGAATTTCAATCTGTTCTCCTTGAATAAAAAATCTCTCAGAACGATTACAAAGAATCTAATTTTCTTTAAAAAAAAAATTTATAAAATCTTCATGTATCAAGTAGGAAAAACTTGATTAATTGTATATGTTTAGAAGTCTTTAAATCGAAGAAGAAACTCTTAAGAAAATCTCTTGTTTAAGACTATTTTAAATGTTATAAATTGAATATCTAAAAATATTAAAAAATAAATCGGAAACTAGCCCCTCCATTTTGCTAAAGTAAGGAGAAGAAATTTATGTAAAATTTAGATTTTATCAAAAGTAAATATACACCACTGTTACAACCTCAGCTACACCACCACAAAAACACACTTCTCATTTCATCTTAAGTCATATTTCTTGTCCTCAATTTAAATAGGATCTTAGAGATGGGTATCTAAATTTGATTTTGTGGGTTATTTATGGTGATGATAGTGGATGAGAATTGGAGGTGGAAAGAGTTCTTTGTTGTTAAAAATATCTAGAATATTGAGAGTTTTTTTTTGGGAAGGAATAAGATAAAGGAAATACGAATTCTTTTTAATATATGAATTCAATTTATTTGATAATTAAGTTGAAATTTAATAGTAAATTGGTTCAAAACATACGGTAAGTGTTGGTTAACATTAAGTATAGATTTTATAAAAGTAGGTTGGTTGGATTCTTCAAGAGAAATAGGAGTAATTAATTGATAAGATCCATGTTTATATTGTGAATTATGAAGCTTATGGGCTATAATTTGTTCAATTAATTAATTAAATTCGTTTGATTATTTTGGATATAGGACTTATTATGTTCGGGCTTTCTGACGAAAGAGCACATAAACTGTTGTTTTATTATACAATTTGAAATATTAGATGTTCCTTCACATTTTATAAACCCTAATCAATAAACAACGATTTACGGAAGATAGTTTAGCGGTTGAAAAGTATGTCTTTTGTTTTGTTCCTGCCACTAGAATAAATATATTTCTACATCATGGCCACACGAGGCCCGTAACCAGCCTCTCATTTATATTTCTTTAATTATGTATAATTATTTTATATTCTAGCATATGGATCTATCAATTCAATTTTCAAACAGTGCATCAAAGCATATGGGACTAGATCCCTGTTGACATGAACATTATTTTAGACCGTGGGTATACCTCCTTTTCTTCTTCTTTTTTCCAGTATTAATTCGGTGCCGAATATGAGACACGAAACTTTCTATGTTCTTGTGCTGTTCATGATGGATTATGTGTTTCGATAATGAAATTCAACAACTATTTCCTGCATATTATTTGTTTGATTTAGTTTTATCAACCTCGTTTTATAAGTTTGTATTCAGCTAGTATCTTATAATAGAAAGGTTAAATATATAAAATATATATATATATTTTACTGAAGGAAAATAAAAATAAATTTATTTTTTAAATAATTTCTTACCATTTTAAAATAGGATTGACGAGAATCTCAATTGTCTCCATTTCTTACCAAATGTTTATCTAAGAGTGTAAGAACTATTAATGAATATGACAAGTGAAATGCAAATCGCCCTAGTAGAGTAAATGATCAAATTATTTAATATATTCTCATGTCTTGATTATTATTGATAATAATTGCATTGGCCGACACCGAATTATAGATAGTCAACCAAGCAAGCTAGAAAATTCGATGCGGGTCCTATAAATAAACCTGATTTATTGAAAATATAGTTTATGCTAGATTTTTTTTTATAACCAGCTTGTTCATGCAAAAAAAAAAAAAAACCTTTTGTTTTGAAACATTGAAGATTTGTTTTAATTAATTTTTCTTGTTTTCTGAAGAATTATTTTATTAAAAAATAATATAAATCATACTATGAGACCTCACTTAATAATTTAAATTATTGGGTTGAATTAATTCTTTGATATGATATCAGAACCTTGAGATCAAGTAGTTACGAGTTCGAATCTCATTATTCTTATTTATTTGATAAAATTTAAGCATAAAATAATGTGAGTCTGTGTATATTTTAAACTCAAAAATCTTTTACTTGAAGGAGTGTGTTAGAGAATAATATAAATCATATCTTGAGACCTCACCTAACATTTTAAATTATTGAATTGAGATGATTCTTTAAAGTTTTATAATATAATTTATATTATTCTAACATATTTTAATTATTTTTTTCTTTTTCTGAACAATACTGAAGAATTGTTTTAATTATTTCCCCCCCTTTTTCTGAGCACGAATTAGATTTGTTATGTCAATGTGTTTTTGCCGTTGAGTCCCTTTCCATGGTGAAATGCTATTCCTTCAATCAATAGACACAATATATGCTTTCATTAACAAGTAAATGTTTGGTGATGCAGTAGTTACAAGTGCTTTTCAATTGAAAAATTACTAAATAATTGCTGTTGTTGTTGTTATATAATTATGATTTCATCTTTTAAAAATCATGAAAAAACACACAAAATATAATCAATTTCTCATAGTTTTTTAAACTAAAAAATATATTAAAAAAAAACATTTTCAATCACATCACTGAGTGTTTTTGCACTGTGTGCGTTGAAATAATCTAGAAGGTGATTTTCCACGATCCAGTCTTACTTTTTATACCCTCTACCTTAAAAGAATAGCCTCATCCTTTCTCCATGTTCATGAATCCAAGTCACCATATGCACTTCTGCTTTAATCAAAGTCACTAAACTCATAAGCTATGGCGTGCGTCTACCAAGAAAAACAGAGAAAACATTATATATAGATTATAGATCATCTGTGAGCTTTTTAGATGAATTCTCTATTAACCAGTATAAGAATAATTACGGCCAGGTCACCAAATCTTGTATCAAGCTGCACCTTGGTTTAATTAAAGCATGGGGTTAATTAATATCAAATTTCAAAAAAGAAATGTATCCAAAAAATGAATTATTTATTATCATTATTTTCCTTATAATTGATAATTTCGTTATGATATGATAAGGCACAAAGTAGAAGTTCAGATCAACTAGCTACAAGAGCGTACAAACAGCAAAATTAATATTATTGAAAATTATCAAGAAACAGCTAGGAAAACCGCGACAGTCTAAACTACATCACAGAAACTCCATTGAGTACAGGGAAAATTAAGATAACTTTGGGATATTCGTTGTAGCCTCCTCTAGGAATTTCTTCTTGCACAAACGAAACTGAACAGATGGATTGAATGATTTCTTCAGCTAGCAGGACACCACCAGCGATTTTAATTGGCCTTCCCGTAAGATCAACATAAAAAATATGGTTGTTTTCTTCTTCATGGGTTTTTATTTTCGAAGCCATATGAACGTTTTAAATGATTTATAAATGTCTCCAATATACTGCGGACGATTCTTGTCCCTTTTTTCCCTCAAGATCATCGAATGCGAATGATGAATGCATTATGTAATTGCTAAATCATTGAATGAAGTTATTCTTTTCACAAAATGGGGGGGTATGCACTTACATGATATTTTTATAAAAAAAAACGTAAATCTTCTGTCACTTCCCTTTTAAAAAAAAGACAGGTAGCTAGGTTTGTGGCATGCAAGAATATTTCAACACGCTAAGTTGCTAACATGATTGCTTACAACAATTCTCACTAAGGATTTTCACACGGTATCCTTTCATTGCTTCAACAGTGGTCAGACGGCTTAATCATAGGTGTCAAAGCCTAATGATTTACGCCAAGACCATGTGGACATATGGAAAATCTTTAGGAATAGTACATGTGGCAAACCAGATATAGTCAAATTCTTTACAAGTTAGATTAACAAGTGTTTGTCACCTTTAGAGTCTGTCATTTCACCAGGTCAAAACTGGCCGACCTTCCATAGATAAAAATATGATGTTGTCTTCATCTCAAACCCTAAAAAAGATTGATGGACATGCAAGGAAGAGAGGGTTTCTGATCAAGTCTTTGAGAGAACATAGCCTGAGAGCCTTAATTGGTGGAAGGTGCACGATATTAAAGGATTCCCTTAATGGATGGGAGAATTGGGTTGCTTTTGTCTCGAGCTGACTCCAAATATTCCACCACTATAAATGGCAAGATCAATCGTGGAATTTTGACCCTACGTCCTCCACAAAACACCTTATATGCAATCCCCAACCACTTCCCTTACATGGAAAATTGTCCATGTTACTACCACCTTACTAGACATCAAGATTTTATAAGATAGGACAACCTTACTAAATTCAAATGGGTTCCACCTAAGAGTCCCCAAGTCCAAAGTCAAAGTGGATCCTATCATTGTAGCCATTCAATATTAGACATAACTTAGTTGGACAACTTACCAAATCTATCTCCCATATGGAGAGCGTATTGTCACAATGATTCGTGCAATTTTTCCTCCTTCTTCAGTCCTTGGAGTGATCAGATAAAACTTTGAAATTCTGTCCACCCTGGGTACTTCTGTAACTCTCAAGATCGAAAGACCCTGAGATTAGACATGATTGAAATGGACATGGAACTGTTTCTATTTGAAAAAGCCTTCAAGGAAATGACTGGTCAACTCTTGTTTGCTGAATGCTCGATAAATGATTGATGATATCACCAAGTTCAGCTCAGCAAACTCGGTTCTTTAATTTCAAGACTTCGTTTGGAGTAAGAAATACACTGTTTCTACTAACTAATAATTTAGCTCAATTGTCCTCTTCTCTGGGACTCTATACCAAGGGGGGCTTTGAAAGCGATGAAACAAAGCCATTGTATTGCATCCCAGGTGTAGTTAGTGAGATACCACATGCGGAAGAACTATACGAGTCCAATTTGAAAACGAAGGTTAAATGTATTGAGCCAATAATGGCGACTTCAATTGAGGAGACTGGAGAGGGGGGTGCCTAGATTCTGTAAGAGTTTAGTGATCTTGAGAAACTAAATGCATTGAAACGTCCTATCCCTGTATGCGTGGAGTGTCTGGTAAACAATATTCCCTGTGAAAAACATAAGTGTAAGCTCTGAGGTTTGAGTATCTAATTCTTTGCTGTCTTTGGAAATCCTCAAGAGACATCTTTCAACGTTGAAGTAGGTGTTTGAACCATCGGATTCAGTAGCCTGAAGCTGAATAAGTGTTTGAACCATCCGATATTGAAACAGAATCATGATTAATGATTTTTTTGGCAATATTCGTTTCCCGTGAACTTACAGAAGTTTCATGGCAAGGCCAGACCGGCTTCTATTGTTGGCTACAAATCCCAGTACTCATAGTAAAACGTTAGGAATTTCTGTGCTGATATAAAATACCGAAGTCCTCTTGTCTATCAGACGCTTAAGAGGTTTGCATCAATTAACAGCCAAAACAAAAAACAAAATCAACGAAGCTTACATCAATCCCATTTTCAACAAGGTACCATCAACCTGCAAATTTGACTTTTCACTTGTACAGTGCCCTGCTGTCCCCCACATTTTCTTAATTTTTGTTTTCTTCCAAAAAGGATGGGAAATTAGTCACTAATTTCATTTTTAATATAAATGTAAATGGTCATTATGGAGCTCAGAAGATCATAAACAGTACTCACTCAGGCCTTAAAGGGTGTATATCCATTGAGGAATTTAATCTCTCTAAAATCAAAGCTTACTCTCTCCTTTCAATATTTCATCCTCTTGAACTAAAGCTAAAACTTGCTCTTTTTTTACCTCGTGTTTTTTAAGCTATGTAATAAGAAACAGTCCTTCAACTACATTCTTATATCGCCATATATTCCATCACTTCTATAAAATTTAAACCTCAAGTCTAAAAATGAAGATCCATGTTTAAGTTGATAGGATATTGTTCGCTTGGAAACAAAACGAACAGTGTCAGTAGCCATACCCCTATTTAAATTCGGGTATGATTCTTTGTCGATTGATGGTGTCAAGTTATAAAATTTAGGTTGGTAATTTCTATGTTCCAATAATGAGTTTAGTGGATGAATCTGCTGATTTGACCGAAGTAAATTTAGAATTGTATCTTTTCAAGATTTGTTTTAAAGAGTTAAAATTTGTCATTTTAAAATAATTATTTAGAATTGTAATTCTAGTTGTTTTTTAAATTATTATTTTTATTTAAAAATATATAAAAATAATATTTTTTTTATTTTTAAAAATTTATTTTTAACATCAACACATCAAAATAATCTAAAAACATAAAAATATTAATTTTAACCGAACTCTATATACGTCATAATCTCAAATATTATAAAATCTAAAAGTCAAAATGAATTTTACTCACATATTAATCATTTTATAAATTAGCTTATAAAATTAATTAAATTTGACAAGATCAACTCTTATCTATTTCAATATAAAACTCGAGCCGAACAAAAAAATAACACCGGCGTGTGAATAAAGCAAAGAAAAATCTTATCTTTGGTTTTTTTTATTTTTTCAATCAACGGGTAGAGTAAGAAAAATAAAGATGGAAGGGTAAAACAAGGGTTGAAAGGACTACTCAACAAACAAAAAGGACCGAAATGATACCTCCTTTATGAACGGCCATGGACAGTTTTACAGCAACATGAAGGTGCCTGTAGAAAACGTGAATCAATGCACCCAATATAAAAACCAATGCCAGGTAGGTCCATCCCAATTATGGGTCAGTACTCAAGAAAAGTTCGAAAATGATGAACAATTAAATTAATTTATTTTCAATCGATCTAGCCAACACGGTAACACCCTTTTACATGGAAAAATAAATTTACAAAGCCAAAAGCAGAAGGGGACCATGCTATAGATGGGAAAATCACAAGATATGGTACCAACTTGGCTATTAAAATATTAGTGAAACCGTTGCTTTGCACCATAGAGATAAGAACGAAAGCATTTCATCTTTTATATTCTTTCCTAATGTGGAATCTTGCATTATTATATGCTCTTTTACCAGGGAATGCCGCTATCCCTTTATAGCAATATTTTGATGGAATTTTCTCGATTATTGCCTCTATTATATTTTAATGAAAGAGGAAACAATGTTTTGTAATTCGGTCCGACCACAGATTCTGTAAAGCCATGCAAGCTGCTATTGCCCAGCTAGCTATACATTTTAATTTATAAAAAAATACTATATTATAAAGCAATAATAATAATAAAAAAAAGCAAACAACAAGACAGGATATAGTAACGTGTGCTGTCCTCATAATCACCACTTTAGCAATAATTAAGTTTGGGGATTTCGATTTTTTGTCCAATAAAAGCTGAGAAATTAAATATAAATGTCCGAAACCGAGTTGGAGGTGGGCTTAGCCTCGCTGTACCTAGCCTAGTTCAGCTGCTCAAGTTAGGACCCAATTAATCCTTCCTTGATGTAAAAAATTTAACTTGGAATTAACCTGGTTTGATTCATATATATCATATCATATCGCAAATTGATCAAAATTAAACTTGTTTTATTTTTTTAATTTTTTCCTTAAGATAATATTGATATAAAAAATTTTAGATTAACCTGTATTAACTTATTCGATCCATGACTTATACCTTGCGCAAAATAAATAAATTTAATAATTATGTAAAAACCTTTAAATATCTAGTTGAATAAAAAAATTTATATTGAATTGAATTAAAACAAATGTGTCAAGGGGTTTTGTTGCAAAAAGTTTCTTCTTTGATAGAGATTGACAAATTCAGATGAAACCAGTGGGTGTTTTGGCTTACGAATTTTAGATTTCTTTGTGTTTTTGGAAACTCATTATTTGATAACCCATTTGGTGGAATTATGTTTTTTTTTATTTTTTCATGATGTCATAGGGATTACTTTACCTTGATTTTGTTGCAATGATTTTCTTTAGTTTTTTTTTTTTGCAATAATTTTCTTACATGCATATTATGCAGAAACTTTTCAAGAACTTAACCAAGCTAATTCAGCCCTTTGCTTAAGTTGGATTTTTGATGATTATCGTGCTAAAACTGCTAGTTTTTCTGACTTAAATGCAGTGAATATATACAACTCACGTATAGTTATGGCAAATCACCATCGTTGTTAGTGTGTCACAGCAATATCATATTGCTGGATTAATTATGTTTGCAATGCAACTTGAGTAAAAAAGTGCACTTAATTACAATATTAAGCTTATCTAGATTTTATGATGCCAACAAGGGCTTAGAACCAAGAGACAAGAAATAACATCACCAAAGTTATTTTTACTCTTTTGCCATGACGAAAATAATAATTAAAAAAAAAGGAGGAAAGGAAAGGAAAAGTGCACATCCATCCGGCGTTGGGCTACAGAAAGAAGGTCGGATTTATAAATTTAGATAATAATTAGAGTTGATTTATTTTTGTATTTTTAATATATTTTTAAATAAAAAATAAAATCTTAAACACGTTACTAAATAAGTTTCTAGTAAAATAAAACATATCCAAATGCACCAATCCTTTCGGGTGATATTTTATTTTTAAAAAATTATTTAATGTTTTTTTTTGTGGCTAGAAATTAATTCTTTTTCCATCATATTTTAGATAAATTATGTATATTCAAATCATTATATTTATTTATTTTTATTTGATGATAAAAATATTTTGAGATTAACTTATACAGTAACGGAAACTAATAAAACATGTCTAAATGCACAAATGATACAATCCTTTTTTGGATTTTTTTTAGGAAAAAAATTTATTTAACGGTACTCATTATATGTTCAAACCAATTTTTGCATACAAGAGTTAATCCCTATTTCATTATATTTTAGATAAAGTATTTACATTCAAATAATTATATCTATTTGTTTATTTTTATTGGAAATAAGTATATTTTTAGGCTAAGTTTTACATCAACGGAGACTAAATCCTTAATCTTAATGCATTCGAAATTTAATAAGTTTTCTTGAATACTGACTTGTAAATTTTTTTTTTAAAAAAATCAAATCTCTTTAAAAACTAAACCCAACTCGAAAATTAAGAATTATAATTATAAAAAAAACTCCTTTTAATATTTATTTTTTAATAATTTAAATTCAAAATAGTAACATGAAAAAAATCTACTCACCATTGTACACCGAGCAAAAAAAATTCTTTCCTTCGCTCTATCTAATTTATTTTTTTATTAATGCCTCGTTCATTCATTGTTTTTTCTTAAAAAAAAAGAAGAAATTATTGCCTCATATATTAATGTAGCAAGTTAATGAGGGCATGGTGGGCACCTAGTGGATACCTAACTCTGAGGACGTCCTACCTACAGAGAGTGTGGAGATGGTATTGTATAGCGTAGAAATTGTGTATTGTAGATTAAATCTTGACATGGAAGACAGAGAGAGGGGGGGAGAGGGGGAGAGAGGAAATAAAAGGGAAAGGTGAGGGAGTGAAGAGTGAAAAGACAAGTCAAACGTCAAATCGAGGGTCTTGAAATCATAAGACAGTCAGTGGATGTGTTGTCAATCAATATGATTTCGTTGCTTAATAATAATAATAATAATTATTATTATTATTATTATTATTCGAATTTTGGAATTGGTATACATCAAAACAAAGCAATTGGGGCAAACAATCCTCTCAGATGTTGCCGGGGTGGCTCTGAAAAAAAATAAAATTGATTAGATTACTGAATTAATTTATAGATCAATTTGAAATATTTTTTTTTGAAACAACTCGTTTTTAAAAATTTATTAGTTTTACTTGATAAGATTTAAATAGGTAATAAGTCAACTTGTAACATCTTTTAAATTTAATTAAATCAATCTAAAATTAATTTAAATTAAATTTCACTTTAAATAATGTTGTGAGACATGAATTTATGTTGAGTGACATGAATTTATGGCAACAACCCACCTGTTGGTAGACTTTCAGTTATTTTTTAAAGTAATTTTTTTTAAAATATCAAATAAATTTTTTTAAAAAAATATTTTTAATATTAACAAATTCAAACGATTAATAAACATTAAAAAATTAATTTTTTTAAAAAATTAAATTTTCGTGAAATATCTTTTTGGAAAAAGATTCCAAACAAAATCTTTTATTTGAACTGTGTTTATTTTTTTTCAGTTTAAAATATGCTTTTTAACATAATTTTAAAGAAGAAAATACTTGCACAAAGCGTTACAAAGCACGTATTCTTCTTCCCTTGGCCTACTTTTGTCTACTGGACAGCACCAAGTCATGAAGCAACAAACGGTATAGAAAACAAACAAGCTTTTTGGTTAGTGCACGTGCCAAGGTCTTGTCTCACGTGCAGTAGGTCTGACCCCTCCTAAAATATTAATTGAACTTGATGTTGTTGGGCACTAGTCCCGATATATGAACATGAACCCTCAAGACCCGGCCGACACGGTTCCCAATGACCCCATTTTTTTAAGTCCACATTTACAGCTAGTCCTGGTACATGGCTACATGCCATGGCCTCTTCTTCTTCTTCTTCTTCTTCTTCTTCTTCTTCTTCAATTATTTTCTTTCCTTTTCATTTCTTAGCCATCCCTTTCTTATGGAGTCTTTGTCACTGATACATTTTTGTGTTGATTTTTGTTACAGATTCCCTCGCCCATTCTGTAGTTGCTAGTAGAGGTGTTTGTGGTGACAGTGTGTAATCATGCTGTTTATAGCAGCATTTGGTTGGTCAATTAAAATCTTCAAGGCAAAACCTTTTCCTACTAACTTTGAGAGGTATCATTATTAATATTAATATTCACTCTTTTTTTCTTTTTTTAGCTTGGACCGCTTCGTCGGTTGGTCCAACCGTGATTTTGAAGATTTTTTTTATTTTTTAAGTTTTAAATTAATAATTTTTAATATTTTAATGTCATTTTGATTTTAAAAATATTAAAAAAAATTCACCATGTCCATGTCTTTTGAAATATAAATCTTCAAAGATTGTAGCCGATGCTCCTGCACTCGCAGGGCTTCCGTAAATTTGTAGTAATTTATGGATAATAATAATAATAATAATTGGAGCATATATATATAGTTTGTGAAATATTGGGTGTGATTGATAATGTAATTTGTCACTAAGAAGAAAAATATAAATTGCATAAAGTATGAGGTTTACCTTACTTTTCTACGCATTAATTATTTGATTACAAGAACATAAAAATAAACCTTGTTTCCAAAACAATTTTAGAATGGATTTCTACAAGGAACATATCCTCTCTATTCCAATTGTCTCTATTGTTTACATCATGAGATAATAATTAAATATTATTTCATTAATTTAATGTACCCTTACTCATGACTTTGAGGTCAAATATAAAAGTATGAATGAAATAAATTATAATTTCATAAACAATATCAATTTGCTAATAATGTACTATTGACATATCAAGTAATGAATATACTAATTAATGTTGTATTAATTAGTCTTCTGGCTAGCTTAATTATATATATATATATATATATATATATATATGTCCTCTGGCATGGGATAAGAATATGCGTAAACTAGAGTCAATAGATTCGAGGAAGTGAATTTTGCCAATAGGGCGACCCAAAAACCTCCATATCTTCATACTTTATAGGCAGATTGACAATGATTAATTGACATACTTTCTTAAGTACCATGACTTGCTAGAAAAGAAAGAAGATAAGGAAAATCCACCGTGACAGCAGCATCGCCGTCGCCAGCAACACCATCTCGATGCCACCCAAAATAACCTACTGCTACCACCGTTTATTTCCTTCTTGCTCATCCCCTGCCTGCATTTTGATAACCAATTGTATATTTATCCAGACAAAGAGGGAGCGTTTTGAGTAATTAATTAATTATTATAATCTATTTGGGATTGATTTAATTTAATTAGAGAATTTGATAATGTGGATAATAGTCGTGTCCCTGCTAACATCAACAGACTGCGGGGATCAGTGGTATCCCAGGAGTTTTGACTGGAAGTTTTAAGAGTTAGTTGGCCACTTAGGAAAATATAGGAACAGATTCTTTTTGAAGTTATAACCTTTGTCTTTTGTGGACAAAAATAAAAAATAAAAATCAAATAGTGATTTGTAGTTTTCTTATTGACTAAGTATGTGATCTGAAAATGTTGAGAAAAGATTTAGGAAATTATAATCCCTGACGTGTGATTGGCTGAGGTAAAGCCTAAGGCCTCGTATATATAGAAGATAGCACTAGTTTTTTTGAGGTCCTACTTTTTTTCTTTTTCTTTTTCCTTTTCCTTTTTGTTTTTTCCTCTTAATCTTAGATCGTACGTATGAATTAACTAATACATATTGTTATTTTACACCATGAATTAATTATATTAATTACCTAGAGATTGGCCACACAAGGCCAAAACATTCAGTCATGTACTTTTTTTCATATTTATTTTATTCTAAATTAATGAGGTACAATTTAGGAGATTTTAATACGTTTAGAAGTATAATTATAGTTATTTTTTATTTGAAAATGTATTAAAATAATATTTTTTTTAAAAAATTATTTTTAATATTAGCGTATCAAAATGATTTGAAAACACAAAAAATATATTAATTTAAAATAAAAAATAAAAAAAATTTAAATTTTTTTAAAAATGCTTTTACAGGTTGGATTTTTCTTTTTTTTTTTCTTTTCAACTCTTTTTTTTTAATATATATATATAAAAATATAAATATATATATATATATATATATAGAAAAGTAAGAGGAACTAAAGCAAGAGTTAAACACATTCGTAAAATTTCTATGTCACTACATGATAAATAAGGGAAATTAAAAAAGAATAGAAAAAACCTTCAAATATTCCAATCAAGATAAAGGGGAGCGGATCAGAATCGCTGCATGTTGACCACAAATCAGGAATTTAATTTTTCACTTGATACTTTTTTACCATCTATATATTTATGATATTTGTGCATTAATTTACATGCTTAAAGCTTTCATCTTTCTTTGTTATATTATAAGGGTAATTTGGATTGTTAAGCCTTTTTATGTGATTTAATATTCTTAAATGAAAAGATTAAACAAATGGGATATATAAATGGAAGTCAAGCTATGTAGCTCATCATCGACTCTTATCTTTCTTTTGATTTAAGCACAAAAAACGTATAATTAAGAAATTTAAAGTTTTTAGTTGTAATTAAACTAATTAATTATAAACAGCACACAATTCCTTCATCAACCATATACAAACAAAGTGGTTAAAAATTAATGAATGAACATGGCCCATCATCCTTGTGGTCAACACCCTTCATAAGTCACCACGAATAATATCATTTTGCTTCTTCTTCTTTTTTCAATCAAAACTTCATCCACTCCAAGTTTTAAAATCGAGGTCATGACCAAGAGGTTTGTACGGATTAATTTTTTTAATTTTTAACAAAATCAGCTAAGTTTTTTCTTTGTTTTTAAACTTAAATTGGTTTAAATCAAGTAATAAATATCTCATAAATTATTAACAATTCTATTACAATCCCGTTATTTATTTATTTATCCATAATTAATTTCTCACCCCTTTTTTTTTTAAATACCTCTGCCGCCCAGAATAGCCATCCATATTGATTCCCCCCCCTCTCTCTCTAAATATCTAACACCACCCCTCTCTCTCTCTCTCTCAAACTCGAGAGAAAAGAATCTCTCTTTCTTTCTCTTTCTAAAACATACAGTAACACAACACACTAACCCACCATCATCACCATCATCCATAGCAAGAACACAAAAAAAAAAAAAAAAAACCTCTTCTTATCTTCTCTTCCTCTTGCTAACTGCCCTTTAGCCTCCACTCTTTTTTGTTTCTTTTCTTTGTTTCTTGCTCTTTATTGTATTATATATATATATAGCAAGCAAGAAGCAACCCTAGCTAATAAACAAAACCATATAAATAAATATACATATTTTTTGGAGTCATGACTCTTGAAGACTCTCTAAGATCTCTATCTCTAGACTATCTTAACCTTCTTATCAATGGCCAAGCTTTCTCTGATGTAACTTTCAGTGTAGAGGGTCGTTTAGTTCATGCTCACAGGTGTATTTTAGCAGCAAGAAGTTTGTTTTTCAGGAAGTTTTTTTGTGGACCTGATCCACCATCTGGGCTAGACCCATCCGGGTCCAGGATAAACACGGTTGGATCACCAGGTTCGAGGTCTAATGTGATACCAGTTAACTCAGTGGGGTATGAGGTGTTCTTGTTGCTGTTACAGTTCCTGTATAGTGGACAAGTCTCTGTTGTGCCACAAAAACATGAGCCAAGGCCTAATTGTGGTGAGAGAGGGTGTTGGCATACACATTGCACCTCAGCCGTTGATCTTGCTCTTGACACCCTTGCTGCCGCTAGATACTTTGGTGTTGAACAGCTTGCAATGCTCACTCAGGTCTTTCTTCCTTGTAGTCAGTCATATATAGCAACTAGTTATGATCATTTCAAGATTTCTTTTCCTTTCTTTTGTGCTCCTCTCTTTGTCTCTCTCTCTTTTCTCTCAAAATCTTGATGAGTGTGTAGAGTATAGTACTCGTATGTTTTTTGGTTTTGGTTTTTGGGAAGTGGGAAGGTATTTTTGTGGTGGGTTTTTTGATTTTTTTCATTTCCTTTTTTCTTTTTTTTGATACATGGGAAATTTTATTATCCCATGATGAAGTGGATGAGAGGTTGTTTCATGTTTCATAATCTATGTATCTTTATGTTCAATTGGCTTTTACCTGGCTTCCTAGCTCATTTCAAGCTGTTGAGTTCGATCCCACACTCATTTATAGTACCTTCTTTTCTTGTACTAGGTCACTCAACACTTTCTTTTGTAGATGGTGATTCAATTATTGTTTCAATTTTCTCATAACAGTGTTTGTGAGCTTTTTCTTCTTCTTTTACTCTTACTAGCTTCTGTTCTTTCTGCTTTTGATGGTTATCAAGCACTGTAGCATTAGTCTTGTACAAGTCAAATGTTGATTGCGTCCATGTAAGATAAGAGGTTTTTTGCTTGATTTCATGTATCATTTTTGGTTTCTTGAGTTGGGATCTTCCATCTTTATGCTGTACATATTAACCAAGACTTTCTAAATTTAGCTCTTCATCTCCAGTCTTTTCTTCCACAGTGTGCTAATTGAATTTATGTGAAACAAGCACTTTCCTCATTTGGGTAAAAGATTGTGAAAAGAGATGGACAAGATGAACAATTTTTTTGGATAAAACATCCCATCATACACTAATGCAATAAAAGGGAATTCTGTTTGCAACTAATTCCATTTACCAATGCTAATATATATTCCCTTGTTTTCTGTTCCTCAGAAGCAATTGGCTAACATGGTAGAGAAGGCCTCAATTGAAGATGTGATGAAGGTGCTGATAGCTTCAAGAAAGCAAGATATGCACCAACTTTGGACCACTTGCTCACATCTTGTGGCCAAATCAGGCCTCCCACCAGAAGTCCTAGCTAAACACCTTCCAATTGATGTTGTGGCCAAAATTGAAGAACTACGCCTCAGATCATCTATTGCTCGAAGATCACTAATGCCCCACCATCACCACCATCTCCACGATCTTACCTCAGCTGCTGATCTCGAGGACCAAAAAATTCGAAGAATGAAAAGGGCGTTAGATTCATCTGATGTTGAACTAGTCAAGCTTATGGTAATGGGAGAAGGCCTCAATCTTGATGAAGCACTGGCTTTACATTATGCTGTCGAGAATTGTAGCCGGGAAGTGGTCAAAGCCTTGCTTGAGCTTGGTGCAGCTAATGTTAATTATCAGGCAGGGCCGGCAGGGAAAACTCCTCTTCACATTGCAGCAGAAATGGTGTCACCAGATATGGTTGCAGTACTTCTTGACCATCATGCTGACCCTAATGTTAGAACCGTTGATGGAGTCACCCCTCTTGACATTCTTAGAACCCTAACCTCAGATTTCTTGTTCAAGGGGGCAGTCCCGGGTCTAGCCCACATGGAGCCCAACAAGCTTAGGCTGTGTCTTGAGCTCGTTCAATCCGCTGCTATGGTTCTTTCACGTGAAGAAGGGAATGTGAATGCTACTTCAACCCTTATTTATCCATCAATGAGTGATGAACATAATACAAGCAGCTGTGGTAGTAATCTTGCTAACTTGAATCTTGATTCAAGGTTGGTTTATTTGAATCTTGGAGCTGCTGGTTCAGGTCAAATGAGATCAAGGATGGATGAAGATGACGATAGTAGCCACAACAACCAGAGAGATCATCATGCTATGAGTCGACACGATCCAACAATGTACCACCATCACTCTCATGACATTTAGCTAGTTCCAAGCCTACCTAAGTTCTCTTTTAAAATTATATAGCCATGACGGAGGATCGGGAGAGGTGGATAGACAAGTAAAAGGCTTCATGAAAGTTCATGAAGATTATTATTGGATTATATTTATATATATCCTCTCTCTCTCTTTCTCCCTCTCTCTCCCTCTCTCTCTTTCTTGTCATCAATCTTCAATCAGTTCTTTCACTTATTGCCTCTTTTTTTGTTCTCCTTTCTCTCTGTTCTGTTTGGGTTGTTTCTTTTGGTTTCTGTAGGGCTTTCAATGACTCATCATATGAGAAGTGCAGTTTCATTGGAGATGGGATAAATCTCTTCTGATCTCTCATGGGATGAGACAAGGAGAGTCTGAGTTTTTGCTCTCTCGAGATGAGAGAGAGACGCAGGTCAATCTTTTCAAACCTGGCCTGTCAACTCCTTTGTATTTATTGATAGTATCTAATTTCATGGCCTCTCCATTATGCCCTTTTATTTTCTTTTCTGTCTCCTCCACCCACCTTCCCGTCATCTGAACATCAACATAATGCACATATTTAGGTAAATTAAGAAGAAAATATATATATTAACTGACCTTAATGCTAAAATTTAATTAAACAATAATAATCATTTTAAGATATAGCTAGGAAACGTAAAATAGAAGGAAGATTTTGGTGTCTAATGATGGTGGGGTTTCTTTACTTCATTTATAGGCTTTGTTTGGACATGGATGATGTAGGGAAGTGAGCTGTCTCTTTTCTCTTTCACATTTCTTTTCTAAGCGTTCATGGGCTTTTGAGAAGACTTTGATTGGATGCAGTTTTGTCTTAATTATATTAGAAGAAAATCATGTGGTCATGGGCAACTTGATTGTTTGTCTTGCATGAATGTAAAATACCTCCTTGTTTGGTCTCTTGCAGTAACTCATGAAACTTAACAGTTAAAACCCTAGATGGTCTTAACACACTACTTTCTAAACCAATGGGTATCTTGGTTCCTTCCTGATCATCATCCTTTATGTATATACTCTATTTCCTTGCAGACATGGAATTCTCTCCTTTCTAAGCCAGTCTCCATGCTATACACCTTGTGCTCACTGCGGTTTTGCGTACTTCATTGGCAGACCCTCTTTTGAGTACTGTCCACTACTTATTTCAATGTTATTCCTTATAATCCAATGTACTTTGTGTGGTAGATTACCATAAAAGTTAAATCAGCACTAGTTAGCTACACATTTTTTAGTTAGAACAGTCAAAAATCAAAATGCATGTGTCCCAACCATTCAAGATCCATGCTTGTTCTATTCTAATTGGAGTTTTACCCTCCAGTTAGAGTCTTGGTGCATTAATTATGTATCTGTAGGCGCATTATCGACCATGTGAAGCAACCTGGTAGAAAAGGAAAATGTTCAGCATTCTTCTTTCAACTACAAATTGGATTTCATAATGTTTTAGCAATATGTGCATGGTACACTTTAGCATTTCACTGGTCTCAAAGGCCAGCTATTAATTAATTACTAGTGGATTTTTGATATCCTGAGGCAACCTCAATATGAACATTAATCTATTTTCAATTTGCTGATGATGACAAGCTTCTGAGTGCTCCGAGCCTCTTTAGTTGGTGATTAAAAGATCTGATAACTTTCTTTTCTTGGTGATCTAGTAGGTGAGTTATCAGCATTGACGTTTGTTGTTTAGACAGATAGCCCAAATGAAAGTATGTAGAACTTTGAAGGATATGCTTGAGCATGAGGACTAGTCACCTGCAGGTCAAAACATTTAATGTGAATTTATTCGTTCAGGAAAATAGGCAAATCAGCCACCTGCCAAACTTCTTATGCTTTGCGTGTCTGCTGAAAGAGTCGCGTAATTTAATGACCGTATAAATGCCAGTCCCCAGTCCAAAGTTTGAAGTCCTGGATACCTCCTTACTAGTCTAATGTCTATTGCATTTGGCAGCAGAAATCTTGGATTCAAAAGGGATTAGAAGGTGAGGATTTTAATGGATATAATATTCCTATGATGTTTGGTTTGCAAGGGATTGTCAGATTTTCTTTGAAATATGTCAGTCCTAATAAAAGAAATCTTGGGGCAAATGTGAACTGTTGTCCTTTTCAACTGTGGAGTTTGGTGTATGAACTCTCAGGCATCACTTTTCAGCAGTCTCGGAAATCTCACATTCACCTAATTAAAGGCTTAGTCTGTTGTCTTTGCCTTCTTGCCTCTTAAAATTCTTACAGCATAGAGATCAGCAAGTTTAGTCTGTTGTCTTTGCCTTCTTGCCTCTTAAAATTCTCACAGCAAAGAGATTAATTATCAAGAACTGTTAATTTCGTAGTATCCAAAACAACATATATATAATTTATTAGACGAAAATTCGAATGTTAATTTAGCCGCTAACCAATCTTTCCTAAGAAACATTAACCAATTGCCTCATCTGTTTGTACGGAGTTTTAATGCTGCTGTTTTCTTTGTAAGCATGTCATTTGATTTACTATTAGTATCTGGACATGATTAATTAAGAGCCTGCTTGGAATCTCTGGAATTAAATTCAATTCCAAAGTTAAATCAAGTCTTGTGTTTAAAATTATTTTGAGGACACTGAATCTTGAAAATAAATAAAAATAAATTAAAAGGGAGACCCTTCATTTGCTACAAAATTCCAAATAAATACTCCTATTTCTTTACTCTCACAAAAACCCTTCTCTTCATGGTCTCCTTTTCTTCTTCAACAAAAGCTTTGGAAAAAGAAACAAACACTGATGAAACAAGAAACGATCACTGATGAAAATTTTGTTTACGCACACAATCTTTAAATAGGTCTTGTACTGCTACCTTGGGGTGTAGCAGGTGTATAATTACACATTTTTCGCATCATTTCTCATCCTTCTCAGACCAGAAAAAACCACCATCTCGCAATCTGCAATTTGATACGAAGAGGCACAAAGGCAAGGGCCATTATTGAGACAAACATTTTGGTTTGATGAAAGAGCTTAGGATCGAGAGGGAATTGATGGGAGCTGCAAGCATTTTGTTGAGCTAAATGCTAGTTACTAAGAATTATGAACACTTGATAATTGAAATACCAAGCTTGTGGTGTGCATCATCAACATTTCAGATTTCTACATCTAATAGTTTAAATCCCAAAAGATTTATTCACATACCATATAAAAGTGATACTGCAAAGCATGGAGGCGGACACTTCAGGGCTGCAATGATCAATATGAGCTGCACCAAAAACAAAAATAATTTCAGCATCCAAACAGATTCAATTCCAATCGAAGGGAAATCCAACTCACAGCAAATAAAATTGTATCTCAACCCAACTTGCCAATGTATCATGATTTGTTATAAAATAATAATGGATTCTATTTTCACATAATAAAAAAAATGTTTTTTTAACAAAAATAAAGGATTTCTAAATCAAGGAAAAATAATCATGATTGTTAATTTAATTATTTAATTCTACAAGTATATATTCTAAATAATATATATAATTAAATTCAATTATGTGGTTTATTATTTTATTCCAAACATAAAAATTATATTGAGTTATCAATTAAATCTAATCATATCTGAATTGATATGGATCCAAATTAATAGGCTATAAGGGTTACTAATCTAAGCATTCTCCTTTGTATACAAATGTTGTAGTTGAGTTCTTGTTTCATTTAATTCAAATTCATAGTTTACTCCAATTTATTTATTGTTTAATTTGGTTTTAGAAATTGAGCTCACCCTTGAATCTACTTTTTATTTTTGGTGTTGGATACAATTTTTTTTTCCTTTTTCCTCAAAAAAAAAAAAAAAAACATACACCCCCCTTTAAATGTCACCACGTTATCTACATGGTTTTGATTGAGATCATCATTATCATTTGTTATTAGGTCGAGTCTATACTTCGTTTCTTGTCTAATTTTATGCACTGTTAAGAACAATACTGTCATACCAAACAGTGTTAGCAAATTTTCAGATCTGGTCGAATTGACGATGGCTCACAAACAACGTTGTTGATATTCTGTCGAGTTCTGGCAATCCGGTTGTAAGGATTGGCTCCCATACACTATTGATAATAAAAAAAATAGAAATAGAATCAAAGGGGTGTGCTCTCTCCTTGGCTACTAGGAACTCAGCCGGAGTTGAGAAGACAATGGAATTTCCATGGCATCACCTTGATATATCGATGTCGATGATCTATCTTTGATTGAAACTGAAAGGATTATTGTAGCCTTTGATTGGTTCAAAATAATATTTATTATGTATTTATTTTTTAAATTAATTCTTGTAATCAAAATGGAGATGACGAATCGTGACACAACATATAACATGAATAAAAACTAGAGTTCCATGTTTTAAAGGCTGCAAATTTAAACTATAAGGAAAGAAACAAAAAAAAAACTCTAATGAGTAAAATAATACATCAACTATTTAGATAGAGGTTAAAATTGACATAATTAAAAGAATCCAAAATTAATTAGAAAAATAATTAAAATTAAAAATTAATTAGAAAAATAATTAAAACAACAAAAAAATATTCTAAATCTAGTTTAACGATCTTTCAAACCTCAATCGGTTACACCAAGCTGACCCATATAAAATAAACATATAAAATTATCTGATAAAATTTAAACTCGATCAAATAATTAAATCTAAATTCTATATAATTATTTTTAGTCAAATTATATGTTTGACGCATCTGAATTTCTTCACAAGTGTTATTTTGTTTTGCTCGTGTATCTACTCTATAAATTTATTTATAGTACATTCTATATCATATTATTTTCTACATAACCAAATAAAGAATAAAGAGAGATGAGTTTCTAATTTTCTGGTTAGTGATGATAGCGACCATAGCATTCAATTTACTAGAGAAGCACTATAATTCTTTATGTTACTTAGTAGTTTAATTACTTTTGGCATTATATTAAAAGAATTACTCGTTGATTATTTATGATGCAAATGCTATTTATAATCTTGAGATAAAGAGCTCGTATGCGATGGCATGTATTGTTCGAATTGCTAGCTAGAAGTGGAAGGTAAAATAAAAACCGGCACAAATCCAACTATTTATCTACTTTCAACACAGCTGTGATGCAGGATTTGAGCACATACATATATCACATCTTTCTTTCAATCAATCTGAGTTTACTTTTTAATTCGTTGTTACTTTGCATTCACCTTTTGTCAGCTAGTTAAATAATTAATTTATATATTATTCTTATATTAAGTCGTATTGTTCCTTTACACTCTTTATCCCAAGTAAAGTAAAAATAATGTTTTGTACGAAAATAATCTATAAACAAACTTTTTACGTTATATTTTCATATAAAAAGACATGTCAAGATATAAATCATAAAAATTAATATATATATATATAGTAGACATTGGCATGAAGCTATAATGAAACCGACAAATGTTTGATCATTATACATGTTGAGTAGCATATCTGGATTTGGCAAGCCACATATATAGTAATGAAAACACCTTTTATAACGTCAAATCTCTAGCCAGCCAGCCAGCGTCTTTCTGAATTATTTTCGATTTGATAGAAAATAAAAATAATTTTAGATACATAGTTATCGGGTCTGAGAAGCAAATATAGCGACCAATTAAGTGAAGTCTAGTTTTAAACCATTTTTTTTTATTATTTAAAGTGATATTATTTTAAAATAAATCTAAGTAAGACTCAAATTAATCCAAACAACTTATGACACGAGTCTTTTAGAAACAAGCTTTATTGTTTTATGTAATTAAAATTAGATGAATATTCCAAAAAAAACAAGAGGATGCATGATAGACACCTGATTTCATCTTATTTGAAACACCATCTTAACGAGGGTTCATGAAGGGAAAACAGTAGGATCATAAGCAAGTTTGTAGGGCACCATGGGTCCAGGTTTATGTGCTCGAAGGAAGCAATAATGATGCATAAAAGTTGAAGAATAGGAAGAAAAGAAACAGTAATTAGACCGCGTATTGAGTTTTCTAAGGTCCCATTTGTTAGCTCAAGAATCACGGCAAATAATATTCGGATTCATGTTATATGTATGGCAATTTTTGGAGTTCTTTTTAAGAGAAAACCTTGCCAGATCATGTCATCTTCCATGTTGAATTAAGGAAAAGGGTTTAAATAATTGAAAGCTAATGCTGGAGGACAAATGACGACTTAATGAAAAATTGACGGCCAGTAGTAATTATAGTTTGAGAGTAAAGTTTTTGTATCCTATTGTTGAGAGTAAGTTTTTGTATTATCATTAAAGAAAGGTATATATATATTTTATTTCGGTACAGTAAACAAACACTATTTAGTAGAATAGTTTTATATATTATGGTACATCAAGGTTAACTATATTTTTTCTCGTCAAATCTTAAACAACTCATTAAATTCATATTCATATCAGTGTATAACAAAAGTATAAACATGATTATTTTTTTATGGTAATGTTTTAAATTCAAAAGCAAAAATAATAACGCAGGGAACAAAACTTATTAATTTACCATCGAAACCAAGATTTTAAGGATTGTTAATTAAATAAAATAATACCCTAATTTGATTCTCAAGGCAGAATTTTCGAAGGCTTAATGATAGCAGATATGATGCTACTTTCTAGAGATTTTTAGTCGCTGATGGAACATCAGACAAGGAAGATAAAGACAACTGAAAGGCATATGTATCTAGTGAAAGGAAGCCAAAATGAGGGGACAATATTTGAGCAAGTACTCCATTGATGTTGAAAGAGCATAAGATTATTTCCAAAACCCATTTAAATATTGATCAGGACACATGAACAAACCTCTTCTGAGGCATATGCAAGTGCAAGCCTTCAATGCTAGCCTACTCACCATGCCAAATAATTCAAATCTGGTTGGATACGGCTTTTTAATATTATCAGTTTGAAGGTTATAAATTTTAGAATTATTAAAAACTTATTTAATTATTAATTTTAAAATCTTAAAAAATTAATCAAGATATATATAAGTTGCCTCAGACACAAATGGTTATATAAAAACAAAAATACCCAATAATTGAGCCCTATTTTGTTTCAGGGCAAGAAGGAAACAAAATTATCAAGCTGGCCTACTGAAAAACAGTAGCTAGATTTTTTTTCATTAGCATGGGTATGCAAGACGTCTCAAGCTACCACAATGGTGTAGCGAGTTGGCTCGAGAAATTCATGCTGGAGGCTTAAACTGACTGAATTTTAATTTGAACAGGATGAGCCAAGCCTGATCAATCCAATTGGTTAACTAGTAATTTTATTTATTGTGTATAATAAATAGTTCAATGTACATGTTGAAAAATAAAATAAAAATAAAACCCATTTATTACGTGCAATGTTTAACAGGACCAATAAAATTAGGATTAATCCATGAATTCCAAGCCCATTTAAGGGGTAAGGGAAGGTAGACCCAACATTCAAATGATGAAGCTAAGTTGCTTGGCCCAACTATGAACTAAATATAAAAACTGATAATTTATAGCAAGCCATGAACGTACATAGAATTGGTATTTAATTCAATAGGTATCCAACGCTTGTTTTGGGGTGGGTTAAGTTTTTAATGATATAAAAAAAGAGATGTTTAGGTAATAATTGGAATAACGCGTGATTCAAGATATGATATCAATGATAAAATTTTTTAAAAAATTCTAATATCAAATGATAAACTTAAAAAAAAAAAATTCTAATATCAAATGATAAAAAAAAAAAAATGCTAGAAAAAAAAACACTTAATTCAACATGGGTTAACTTGGTCAACTTGCCACTTGTGACATAAGATCAGGATAAGAAAACCAATTTTTAAAAAAAAAATAACCTAGTAAAAAAGACCAAAACTAGATAAAAAAAGGTAAAAAAAACACAAGTTAATCCAGGTTAACTTGACTAACTCGAACTCAGGATGACCTTATAGAAAAAGAAATGAAAAAAATTACAAAGCTCAAGAGAAATGATTTCATAAAAAAAAACATAAAAAAAAAACCTTAACCAACTCTGGTTAACTCGACTAACCCGCTACCCGAGATATAAAATCGAGATAAACTCACAAAACAAAAGTAGAACAAATAACGAAGTTTAAGGCTCAATAATTTAATGTCAAAAGATGAAATTAAAAAGAAAATAACAATCAAAACAATGATGACAAAATCTTGTATAAAAACCAAATGAAAAAAAAATAATGAGGAATTATATTGAAAAATAAAATAAATTAAAAAAAGAATAAGAAAATAGTAATCAAAAGAAGAATGAAGACCAAAATTAAATAAAAAAAAACTAAAAATAAATAAAATGAAGAGGGAAAAAATAGAAAAGGGTAATACACACACAATAAAAAAAAAATACAGATCAAATGAAGTAAAATACATAGAGATGAAATTAAAAACAAAATAAATAGTAATAAAAAAATAAGAACTAAAATTGACAAAAATAAAAATTAGAAAACACAAATAATTCTTGGAAGGGCTTACATAAATTTCTAGGCTAAGGGAAAGAAAAGCGAGAGGAAAAGAAAAAAATAGTCACCATCTCCATTGTGAACACACAATCCACCATCGGGAAGACGACAAAGTGCAGCTCCAAATATCATCATGGACGATTGATTTTGATAACCAAACAGCCCCACACGAGCCGCCAAAATGATACCGAGCCATCATACGTGAGCAGCTTTATTTTTTTATTTAATAATATTAATATTTTTGCAATTATCAGACAGCCTTTGCAACATTGTCAACACCGTGTGTTCTTTCGGTGTTTTGAATATGAAATAATAGAGAGGAAGAACATATTCTTAGAAGAAAGAATTAGAAGGCTAGTGCAACTGATCCTCGTATTCTCTCATGAAACAATAAAGAATCCATGGCTTTGTTGGAATTGTAATCTCATGAGCTGGAAAAACTTTGTTCCCCATCAATTTAGATGCTTCATCTTTTCATTCAAGCATCCTTTTCTCTAAGGTATCTACTTATCAGGCTCTAAGACGATCCATCTCACAATATGAGGTTCTCCAATATATTCTTAGGCATCAAAGCCTTACTTTATCCACAAAGAAAAGAGTTGGGTGGCGTTGAATTTAATGGATTTGGAATCTTTGATTACTGCTCAAAGAAAAAGCAACATCAGGAATCAATTCGTGCAAGCCAAAGTAAGCTTTTATCTACCCTATTTTACTGCATATGCTGGGCAATGCATGGGTCTATATATACAACCAACTGTCAAATCTCCATCAAGTATATTTGCATACTCGATTCATCGGTTACTCAAAAGAGACAGAACAAGTTCCCCTTGTCTTTGTGTCAAAATGCCTGACTTACAGACTCAAGAGAACAAGCCTCCAGCAGGTTTGTCAGCTTTCTTTCTAGATTTCTTTAGACTTGAAATTCTTCAAAACTAACTTCTCGTTCTCATGTTCAAAGGATACCCAGGTGACACTCCCACCACTGGGAAGAAATGCTTCCCTCGCACCAAAAAGAAGGGAGAAAGAGGCTTTATCGAGGGATGGTAAGCCATGCAAGCTCATTATGGAAGTGTTCATAAACTTCTCTGTATAAGCAATCTTGCAAACAATATAGATAACTAATGGTTTATAACCATGCCTTAAACAAGATTAAATTGCTGTTTAGTTCCTAGGTTTTCAACGAGATTATCGCCCGTCATGTTTGAAAACCAATAACATTAGTCCCTTGACTTTCCTTGACTATTGTCTTCTTAAAGATCTTTTGGTTTGTTCTTAATCTCAAATGTACCATTTAAAGATATTCCTAGATAAAAATCTAAACAGTGAGAGTTTAGAGAAAAAACAACCTGACTTTTCAAAAAGGTGAGTGGATGAACGTCAAGGAACTAGGTTATAGGTTTTCAAATATAAAGGACTAAGAGCTGTGTTCAAAACTCAGGAACTAAGAATAATTACTCCTTGAACTATGAATCAGTTGCTCACTGAAGAAAGCACTCACAACTCAGTCAGTCCTCCTAACTTTAAGTTCATCACTAACAACTTCTACTATTTCTATTCCTATTGCTAATCCATTTTTTTTGGGGGGTTCTTATTTGTGCAGCCTCTTCGCTCTATGTTGCTGCTGGATCTGTGAAATGTGCTGCTAGATTGTGATCCAAATAGCGAAACTTCTGTACTGGATGTGTTGTCTTTGATTTTCCTGCTTTTCTGTGTGATCATATATTGTAAAAAATGTGGAAGATTTTATTATAACGTCTTCAAACAGCCTGTAAGGTATTTCATTATTTGTCTCCTCATACAGTCATATACTCTGCCTTTTTTTCGACTTTTCTACCGATCGTTTCGTTCCGTGTTTTTCATCATTTCCACCTACCCTATGTCTCTAAGAGTGGGTTCTGTAGTCTGGATCCATTCCTAAGAGTGAGAATAGAACCCAAGCAAAGAAGAGTGAGAACGCATAGAAATCATGAAGACCAAACCCTCCAAAAGCCATTATTATTATTGCCTAGGGATCAGTAACCTTCCATGGCACCAAGCTGGGAAATGCACTAGTGAAATCTGTCTCAGAAAATAATTGGAGACAAACAAAAACTACGAGATTAATACTTTAAACCGATTTCTGAGAAGCAGTCCTTATTTGTCTTCCAATTTACCTTTCATGATTTCGGAAAAAACATGGTTTTAAGGTAGCAAGAGACCATGCAAATAGCCACCAGGGACTGAAATAAACCTATATGGTGATTTTGATTTAAATCATCTAAGGTTCGAAAACAGTCAACAGCTATTGCTAAGATTAAGAGGCTGTAATAAAAAAAAAAAAATACAACACGTAATCTTTATTCCTAGACTTCATTTTCCCATTCATGAAAGAAAATTCATCATCAATCAGAGGCCAGAAGGCTTTCTTGTAGGGTGGGCTTCATAAATATAACATGCTATTCTATGTTGCCAGTTCTCTCAAGTTTGTGTGCAGTCAGGTATTTATGCTGAAGCTCCAAGCAGATTGACTAAAAGACAATACATATGATGTATCCAAAAATAAAAAAGATACGAAAGAATAAAATGACTAACCAACCACCGAAGGATGCTTTTCAATTTGTTTCCGAAGATGGGAACAGCTTTTCCAGCATGTTGCTAGAATGGATCCTGTTGGGGTCCAATTCTTTCCTTGCCTTGTTATATGCATCCACAGGAAAGCGCTTTCTTAACCTTGCTTGAAGAGCTGCAAGCTCATCCTTGTCCTTCAGAACCTGCAAATATTTTGTGAGGTTTAAGCAAGGATGCACTGAATTTTAATGAGAATGAATCAGTGAAGAAAATTTTCCATTTGATGCCACCACTCAGAATAAAGCACGAGTACTGTACTGGATAAGTTAAAAAAACGAACAGAAGATGAGATGCAACATATTTATCAGTACCTCAATTTTAGCCCAAAGTTTATAAGCGGAATACTTATCCCACAACTCCACCTGAGTCAGATGCCTGTAGTGGAAGAATTCGTCTGTGATTTCCTTTCTTTGGCGGGCAACCATTGTAGGAAGATGCATGATTATACCAACCTGAAAGATAAGCAAAAAGTGTTTGAGCATGCTTACAGTGGTGAACCACCAATCAAAGCTGAATACTGAGCAACAATAAAAAACACAACATGGAAACTAAGAACAGATTGATGCATCGGGCCTATGCTTCAAACACAAGTTGACAATTCTTTAGAAGCAGATAAAAATTGAATAAAATTTTTAGTACTGAAGGGACAACAAAATTTTGTCTTGCAGAATGGATATACATAAGAGGGACGGGCATTTCAAATCAGAACTAAATGAAATTTCCAGATCTCTAGAATTACATACTTACAAGTTTGGAGCATGGTGAGTACACCTGGACTTCCTGATTGAAAATTAGATGGACACCACAACGTTTTCACAATACATACCAAATCCAAGGAATTCAATAAAGTGAAAGGTGCACTTAAATTACCCACGAGAATATTTCATCCTCTGCTGAACTTGAAGCTGGGCTCATGGTGCTCTGGCTGCAAGCTGTCCATCGCTGCTCCATGGGAGCAGGTGCAGGCACCTCTTCTTTCTCTATGAGCTGCTTCAGCTCCATTATGAATTCAAGGTCTTTCATGCTTGGCTTGGTAAGGTTACCAACAGGAAAACAAGTTTCTGAGAACCACTGTTGGCCCCCGCAATCAAAGCCCAAAATTTCATCACTCCATCCCACCCTGTATCCTTCTGACTTCCTTCAGGACTCAGCCTCAGCACGATTGACCCTTACAACATGGTCTTTGTTGAGAGGATCAACAGCAAGCAGTTTATCTCTTAACTCTGTGAATGAAAGCTCATTAATGCTGTTTCATTATAATCAGATGATTTAGAAGCAGCAATCCTGCAAGTGACAACGTATAATTAACTGACATATCTATCAACAATGTATTAATGTAAGTTAAAAAGTGGATAGATTGAAAGAAAGATGACAGAAAATAGCATCAATTCCAAAGCTTAAATATACCACACCATAAAAATACCAAAGTAAATTAGAGATTTATAAGCAAGGTAGGAAAACATGACTGCAACATAATGGTTACATCAGTTCAAGAAGGCATTTACCTGTACTTTTCAAGTGAGTCCTTGTAGAGGTCACGAACATGTTGTGGTACTTCATACACAGTATATTTGGGTTTGGGCGGACCTTTCCATTTCGAGACAGCGTTGCATGTCACAACCACAACGGTGTCTGTATATGGAATATGTAGTTTTCTTTTTTTTTAGAAAAAAAAACGAAGTTAGATTAACCCAAGCATCCCACCCAATAGAGTCGAGTTTTATAACCATGTGACTAAGGTTTCCTCAACAATCAACGTTGGCCGTTAAATTCTGGCATTATCATCCCAGCAAAGTAATCATCGGATTATTATTAATTTATTATACTAGCTTTTCCCGGGACCTGGATGGTCTTTCTTATGGACCATTTTGAACCAAGTGCCCCAGTTGATTCTTATCATAGATTGTTTTTCCCTGGAGTGCCAGAAAGCTTGATAATTCATGCCATTTCTGTCACTAGGCAAAAACCATTTGAATTTGCCTATCCCTTCTTTGATGGGGTTAAATCTGTTATCATGCTTCAATGAATCGATGTGAATGTTGCAACCTGATCTACTGGATGGGTACACAAGAAAGATAATCATATTAACTTAGCAATAGACGAGGAAAACTGACTTGCATACCTAGGGTAGAGCTACAAATAGTATACAGTCCTTCACTGCTAAGACATCGCTTAATTTTCCTGTTCAAGCATCTAGTCCTGAACAGCAGGAAGCTAGACATAACACAACATTAGATTGTTCTGTACAGTTCTTTCTTTCATATGATAAGGCACCACCAAACAACCTTGAACATAATTAAAAAGGATCAGGGTAATCTCAAGGTGAAACTAAGATGCAAATTCCCTTGATGACCATCTCTCCTCATACCTCCCAAATGAGTAGGCTGTCATAGGCATCTCACTTAAGTGAAAAGGGTCTGGTTCAATGCCATAATCTGTTAGGGGTCTGTTCTCAAGAATATTGTCATGATTTTGTACGAATTCAGGGATCTCGATCTCTCCTTTCTTAATGTCTTCCCAAAGGTACTGAAGGCGGCTCACATACTTGATCTTCCAATATAACCTACAAATAGTGCCAAAAAAGAGAGAAGAAGCACGTGAAAAAATCAGAAGAACAAACCCAGAATTTCATTGCAATTCATACGCTTAAAATCAAACATAAGCCATGGCCCAGTATGGTTGTTGAATAAGAAGTTGAAATATCTTGTCCAAATCCTGTAGTGACTTATCATTAACTTTTACCTATTGGAATGCTTGCATTACAAAGGAAAGGCATGTGAACTGCAGTTCGTGCAATTGAAAACAACTGTAATGAGGATCTATCAGCTGATGCTCCATTCCATGATGCCAGCATAGAATTATGTAATCAAATGAATATATTTTGTCTGACAAGAGATCGTCAACTTAAGAACTTACAAAACCACACCAACTTATGGTATGATTGCAAAAGCAACTCTTCAACAACTAATAAACTTGAATTATCCAATATCTCCCGAGTACATTGCATATTTAACTCTAAATGCTGCTAGAAGCCACTCTTCCCACTTCTATATATCCTGGTACACTTTTAGACTTTAAAGACATCTTCAACAAGGTAGATGAGTTATCTTATTGTTTATGTTTTACTAAAAGTTATATACCATAGTTGGCCCAAGTATTTTAGTTTATTGCTGCATAGATCTTAATATCAAGAAAGCACTCACCCTCCACTCAAGAAGAATCGACCAAGGGTTGCAAAGACAAGCCTTGAGCGTAGCCCTGGGTGAATGAAGTACACAGTTTGAAGCCCATCCTTGATGTCAGCAGGGAGCTCTTCATAAATCCACCTCAAGATAGTTACACCTGGTGAATTGTCCTCCTTTTGCACAGTACTGTGCATGTAAGCAATGCAGAAAGGGCCCTCGGGTAACTCACTACATATTTTATGGAAAATATACTTCTTCAGTCGCTCCCCACTCACAACTTGAGCTGCATACCACAAAAAAGCACATGAAACAGAATAAAAATGACAATCAAATAAAAATAACATTCTGCGAGAGGTAAGTTTCTCCAGTGTAACCCTTAAAGGAAAAAATCTGACTTCCACAACATATTTAATGTCAATCATGTGAGCCAGTATCTCTCAATTCTCTTCTTAAAAACCGAAAGACACTAACTTTGAGCATATTTGAACTTAGCTAACTAAAAAAACCATAGTTATTTTGGAGTTACTGACACATTCTGTCCAAAAAACGTAACTTTGATGGCGAAACTGAAGTAGAGACACACGGTAATCAAACAGTGAAGTATCTGATTCCCAGATACCTAGAAGTGAAACTTCCACTACTAATAAGTCGAAACAATACTAGTGAAAATCATCATCTTGCAATGCACTTTTACAGTTAGAATAGAAGATATAACCCTCTACATAAAGTTGCAAAATTTTCTCATAATAACACAAACAGTAAAAGGGAAACAAAGCCATCAATCAATCTTACAACAACCTCAAATAAAACAAGACACGACCCATTAACAAAAGACATTAAAAATTACCAAACACTCACAAACAAGCACTCAAAACCAAGAAAATAAACAAACTTTTCAGAAGGGTAAGACAAAGACTGCGTCTTTGTTATCATTACCAGGAAAGTACTTGCCAACAATACGAAAGATACGGTTTCCAGCCTTATCAGAACCTTGAAGGGTAAAGAACTGCAAGAGATCAAGATCAGAGAAATCTTCATCTGAAATAAAATCCTGAGAGCAATCATGCCAGTTTTCAGGTTCTGGGTTTTCTTGATTTTGTTCCCTTTCTTTGTTTGCGAGAAAGGGTCTAGCATCCATGCCTAAATCTGATGCTAACACAAGTACTGAGAAATCGTCGCTTGATGAGGATGCCATGTCTAAATTGATGACCTACTTGGATCTTGGAGTGGCTCTGGTTTTGTTGTTTTGGGGTTTGACCCGTTTGGTACTGGGAGAGTGAAAGGATAAGCTACAAAGCCTCTAACTAGCAATTTTTATTATTATTATTATTAAAAGTTAAACTAAATTATTTAGCTAAATGATAATTATAGTACTGAGGGATTTGTTGAGTGCTGAAGGGATTTTGTGAATTAGTTAGCTTAGATTTTTGTTTCAGATATGAAAATAGGTTGCTGTATAGTTGGTAGACGTTCGGCACTGTTTGGGAATGAGTGCCACCTTTCATAAATTTTTTTTATTTAAATTTAATTTTTTAAATATTTTAATATGCTATTATTAAAAATATTTTTTTTAAATAAAAAATATTATTTTAATATATTTTTAAATAAAAAATACTTTAAAAAATAACTACTAATACATTTTAAACACTGTCGAGTTTCGAAGTCATATATCTCTAACAAACCAATATATAAATGAGATGATATCTAATAGAAAAAGGATAAACTACATTTAGACCCTCCAACTATCAACAAGGTTTCAATTAAGTATTCCAACCTGTAAAAAGAGTCAATTAAACAATTTAGCTTTGACAATCAATACATGATGTTATACAAAATAAGAAAAATAAAAGATCACAAAAAGCTCTGAAGAACATCTTGGCCAAATCCTAAACTCACAGAATTCAAGAAAAAAATCCATTCGTTGATAGATATTTATTCGGAGTACAAGTAGATTGGGTCAAAATATCTCTTCAAGACTTTTTGTTATTTCCTGTTACCACTTACCATTTATTTATATAATAATATCATGGGTTTCAAGCAATGTTTAACTTGAAAAAACATAAAAAAATTATGTTTTTTTTAATCTGAATATAATTTAAAATGCATAGACAAACATAACCTATAAGTTAGAAAACAAGACAACCCATACAAAAGAGTAGAAGAGACTCATTCATTGAATATATATCTTAAATAGATAAACACAAACAAATCAAAGTATTATTGAGAACAAAACAAAGTTATTGAAGTTAGAAGCTGCAATTTGTTGCAGGTATAAGCAGCCAATAGCAGCCCTAAATCTATTTTTTTTTTAATAGGACTACTATCTATCACATTCATCAATTGTGTAAATGAATTGGTTTAATTGAACCCTTTTCGGGTGGAAGACCTAATTCAAAACTTATTAATAGTTGATTGGCCATGTAGTTTTTCCATTCAAAAATTAAAAAATAAACTTTTAAAGCAACACCACGAGCATTAAGAATATTATTAAATTAATTTAGAGAAATGTAATTTAAATGATTAGATTTTTAGTTTATTTTTTAAAAATTATTAATTTGATTGTGATAAACTTTACCATTATTAAAAATATATATAATTATTAATTTTAAAATTTATAAAATTATTTAAAATACATGTAAAATTATAAGGTATCCCGTTAATTTTAAAAAAATAACTTTTTTTTTATTTACGTGGATATCCTGGCCAGTTTGCGCGCACCACGATTAATCCCACGGCTCATTGAATATCCTGTAAACCCAATAAACATGTAATGTACTGTAAATCCAATAAACATGTAATGTACCGCAAGAGTGACAGGCAAACATGATAAAATTTAAATTCAAGACATAGAAAAAAAAAAAATTCGTGAACCGCCGACCGAATACCTCAATTGCTAGAAAAAAATAACTTGCATATGTAGTGGTGTCTCATGTTCACACACGTTGTCTGGTCATTGTCTGAATGGCAATAGGGGAACCCTTTAGATAAGCCAAAGCACCATCCACTGTATATTTCTTCTAATTTCTTCGGATTTTGTCACTCAAGAAAAGAAAAAAGGAAAAAAGAAAAAGAGAGAGATTGAAAAGGTATAAAAAGTTTCAATGACACTCTTTCGAGCTCCAAGAAACGATGTTTTTTTCCCTTTTTCGGGTAAGCCATTAACTCTGAACCTTATTTTCATGTTACTAATATTCTTGATTATCCCAGATACTTGAAGAATCTTTGATTTGTTGTTCTTTTTATATTGCTGTAGTTTTTGTTAGTAGTTGGTGATAATTTTAGTGCATGTAAGAACCCACTTGCTGGTTTTTGTTTAATTTTGATAATAGTGTATTGGTTTTGCCAGGGATTGGCATCTCAGTTTAGAACTGAGAGATTCTTGAAGGCAGCCTTGTGTTTTTAGAAACTTGTAGGGAACCAGTTGGGATTTTGGAGGGATATTTGATAGGTATAGTGGAAGAACTATGGATACTTTGTTGAAAACACATAACAAGATTGAATTTTTGCCTCAATTTCATGGGTTTTCGGAGAAAGTGAGTAATTCGAGCTCCGTAAAGATTCAAATCCAGGAACTTAGGTTTGGTCCCAAAAAGGTTTTTTCAAGAGGGGGGAGGAATGGTTGTGTTGAGGCTAGTAGTAGTGCACTTTTGGAGCTTGTACCAGAAACCAAGAAGGAAAATCTTGAGTTTGATCTTCCTATGTATGACCCATCGAAAGGCCTTGTAGTTGACCTTGCAGTTGTGGGGGGAGGTCCTGCAGGGCTTGCTGTTGCGCAGCAAGTTTCGGAGGCAGGACTCTCGGTTTGTTCGATTGATCCATCTCCTCAGTTGATTTGGCCTAATAATTATGGTGTTTGGGTTGATGAATTTGATGCCATGAATTTGCTTGACTGCCTTGATACCACTTGGTCTGGTGCTGTTGTCTATGTTAATGACAAGACAAAAAAAGATCTTGATAGGCCTTATGGGAGGGTTAATAGGAAGCAGCTGAAGTCCAAAATGTTACAGAAATGCATATCCAATGGTGTTAAGTTTCACCAAGCTAAAGTTATCAAGGTTATTCATGAGGAGTCCAAGTCTCTCTTGATTTGCAATGATGGTGTCACAATCCAAGCTGTCATGGTTCTTGATGCAACTGGTTTTTCTAGATGCCTTGTTCAATATGACAAGCCATATAATCCAGGTTACCAAGTGGCTTATGGAATTTTGGCAGAGGTAGAAGAGCACCCGTTTGATGTTGATAAGATGGTTTTTATGGATTGGAGAGATTCACATCTGAACAACAATCTGGAACTAAAAGAGAGAAACAGCAAGACCCCTACTTTCCTCTACGCAATGCCCTTTTCATCGGGCAGGATATTTCTGGAAGAAACTTCCCTCGTAGCTAGGCCTGGAGTACCCATGAAAGATATACAGGAAAGGATGGTGGCCAGATTAAGGCACTTAGGTATAAAAGTGAAAAGCATAGAGGAAGATGAGCGTTGTGTCATTCCAATGGGGGGACCACTTCCTGTTCTCCCTCAAAGAGTAGTTGGAATTGGTGGTACAGCCGGTATGGTGCACCCTTCAACTGGGTATATGGTTGCAAGAACCCTAGCAGCTGCTCCGATTGTTGCTAATTCTATCGTTCAGTATCTTGGTTCTCATAGAAGCTTTTCAGGAAGTGAGTTATCAGCTAAAGTTTGGAAAGATTTATGGCCCATTGAGAGGAGGAGACAAAGAGAGTTCTTCTGTTTTGGTATGGATATTTTGCTTAAGCTTGATTTACCTGCCACAAGAAGATTTTTTGAAGCATTTTTTGATCTGGAACCTCATTATTGGCACGGATTCCTGTCATCTCGACTGTTTCTACCTGAGCTTGTACTTTTTGGGCTTTCACTGTTCTCCCATGCTTCTAATACTTCTAGGTTAGAGATTATGGCAAAGGGAACTCTTCCTTTGGTTAATATGGCCAACAATTTAATACAGGACAGAGAATAGATGACTTGGAGTCAATTGTCTTCTAAATCTGTTGCATCTACATCCTGAAATTTCTGTGCTATTCCCTATAATTGTGAATAGAGCACTATGAACCACCTGTTATTTTCATGTATGTTAACTACGTATCCAATCCATAGCTCACACACACTCGTTTCTTGTGGGTGCAAAGTGCAGTAGATTCATTGGTGTGCTCTTGTTTGTCCAAAAGTACATTTCTAAATCATTTTGTTTATTGATGCCCTGCGTTGTATAGAATGAATTCGTTTCTTTACTTGATTACCATTCATTCACTTAGAACTCCTGTTGGATACTTCTTGAAATTCAGTTAATAATGCCTGAAAAACGAGTTATATCTGCAAGACAATTCTATAAAAACCAGGGATGATATGTGAATGAACGGATTGAAGTGGTTATTACTGCTAAGAAGCTGTGATGCAGGGAATACATGCCTCCCTGAGCTTGAACTATCTCTTTCTTGGGATGTAGTATTGCTAACTTCTGTTTCTGGTACCACTTCAGAGTGGAAAGGATGATTCTGATGTGGAAATTATGATTGTTCACTATGGTCTTGTTAGGTTGTTTTTGGATGTAAAATAAGTTTTGTTGACGTGATGGAGATGATGAATTAAAGAATTGGGAAGTTTCATGGATTGAAATTATAAACCAGGTTGCATATAGTGGCATTCATTTGTTATAGGTAAAGGACATGTATGAAGCATGAACACCACCACTTTGAGAAATCAATAGATCTTCAGTTAGATACACATGTTGTTTCACACAGTCAGACAGGTACCATGAATGAAACATCCTCTGACTACAAACATTTGCTAATTCAATGATGAAAATGGAATCAAATGGGTGATGGATTCCAGAAAGGGCCTATGCCAAAAGTATGGATTTTCTGTTGGGTTGTAAGACTTTACAGCGTACGAAGCCTGGATGAAACTCAAAACAAAGTCCCAGAGTTGCACCAACCACAGCAAGGAAAGTCCATGGGTTACTGTAACAGTTCTCAATGCCCTGATTCGCCTAGGACTTAATTTTCACTGTTAACAGACTCTCGAATTGCCTATATCAATAATATTTTCATCATTACGCCCTTTTGAATTCCTCTATCTCGTTTTAAATCTTGATGAACATGTATTCTTTGTCTAAGCTATTTTCTTTGATGAAGAGACCTGCGAGTCTAAGCTTCAGCTTCTCAGCATCGTTTTGAGCTGGAATAACCACGGTGGATAGGATCATTTACGATAAACATAGGTTCATAGTACTTCTTGAAGTTCTTCTCGCGTGGCATCAATTAATGGAACCTTTTGCATCTTTGGTTTGGTTTCTTGTATATGCAACCCCTCGAAAGTGGCATCCTCCAAGGTCTTCAACTTATCCTGCAAACTGCTGCTCACAAGAGATCTCTCTTTTTCGTGGATTGTGATGATCACCTGTCAGGTTACCCGCTCAACATATATGTTGGCCATCGGCAGATTCTCTACTTGCAACCTTCCCAGCACTAGGGGTGAGCATTCGTTCAAACGATTTCAAGTATGGCAGTATAAACTAGGATGTGGTGATAAAATCAAGCGTATTGCTCGCAGTTGTGACTACAATCTTGGCTTTCTACTTCCAGAATCTGTGGCTTGGCACTGCGCATAGAAAGTTGAGCTTGATTATCTCGCTTTCATTTAACTTCATTAAGGCGTCATGTCTCGCATCCTATCTGCAGATGCTTTACGTAAGACAATTTTCTTCTCTTTCTGTTTGTGTATTCCAAATTTGTTTAGTATCCTTTTCTTTCCTAAATCATTGTTGATTAAACTGGTTCCTGGTGTTTAGGATGATCAAAACTTGTATGCATGCACTTTCAAACCTTCAGCTTGATCGATGGTTTGATCAACGAACCGCATGTTTGGTGCCCGCAGAGGGTTGGCGACGCAGTTCATACTTGCATTTACACGTTGTTAGTGGTAGGACGATGGCAATCACTGTGGACCTTAGAATGGCGCAGCTGATATTAAAGGTGAGCAAATTAAAGAACCAGATTATTTAGAATATCGGTAAAAACTGATTTGCTTGAAATTAACCGAATCAAACGGTTTTCTGAATTTGTTAGATAATGTGGTGAGGAAATTTTAAAACAAACAAAAAAAAAATTATGTTCAATTTATCTGAAAAAACCAACAAAACAACCTAATAAATTTAATAATTTAAGCTATTGAATTGAAAAAATTATTTAACAGAATGTTAGAACCTTGTTGATCAAGTGATAATAAATTTATATTATTCTTCATTTTTATTCTATACGATAAAAATTAAATATAAAATAATATAATGTCTGTATAAATTTTAAATTCAAAAAGTTTTTTCTTGATTGTTTTTTTTTAAGCAAAATAAAAAAAGAGAAAAAATAGCCCTATTTTTTTTTTACTTTTAGCCTATTTAAACTTATTTGGTTTTGATAAAAGTAAAGCTAAATTAACGTGTTTAAATTTATTTAGTTTTAATAAAGCAAACTTTAACCGAATTAAATCAAACCGATTAATTTTTATTTTTATTTTATTTAATTTAATTTAGTTTAAGATGTTAAAAAAAACTCAGTTTGGTTGGGTTTTTTTATTTATAAACCAAATTGGTTTGAATTAATGCTCATCCCTAGCCTTGATTAGATGTAAAACAATAATATTACTAAATTAGATAACTGAGATTGAGTTTCATTTGACAGTGGATGACACATTTTGTGAGATGTAATCTAACAAGTGATGAACCAATGATTAAATATAATTAGTAATTAGATTTTGAAGCACTTTGAGTAAATTAGTTTAGTGATTAAATAGCAAAAAGATTAACAAGATTAAAAAGAAAAAAATATTGTCAAATAATCTACATTGCTAAACTTATTTATTAGGGAATTTCATTCCTGATCATAATTTCTATTTCCTCAAAGTGTATTATTATTATTTTTTTGTTAAGAATTACACTAAATACTGGTTTATAAATTTTAAATCAAGGATTTACGGACTAATTTGATAAAAATTAAATCGGATGCATGAGCGAAACTATAACAATTATTTTTGAATAACACAAACAGGTTTTTATTTGACAAAGATAGGGAAATCAAATAAGAGGTACGATCACAGTACTCTCGTTAACTTAATGAAAATCACACACAAGCACACACGTAGTCGTATCATACTGAGGCACTCAGGTACCATTAAAAAACCTCCATGGAATTTAGGATTTGAACATTTGAAGCTGTCCCTTGCATCATCACCTCCGAAGGGAATCTTACTGGTTATCTGGGTATAGTGTTTTATAGGTCTGGATGAAGGTAAGCACGAGGGCAACGATTGCACCGAAAAATGCCAAAATGGTCCAAGGGCTGCTAAAATGATCATGCAACCACTCTGCTACCCATTTCTTGGTGACATCCTTGCAATGCTTCTCAATTCTGGATTTAACATCACTGTAAGCATCAGGGTCGAACACCATGAAACGGGAAATTTCATTGAAGAGATCTGCAACCTCTTGGTCGCTTCCAAGAGCATTCAATAATATGCCCTTTTTCCGCAGTTCTTTCACATCTTCAGGGTGATCAATCAATGAGTCCATGAAGTATACGTAAGAAGTGACCCAAAACCCCTCAGCTGATCCAGGGCATGCTTCATGGGCCAGCAGGTTTAAAAGCAAGGACTTAGTACCGTCGTCTATGAGTATTCGAGGAAGCGTGACTGTTCCGCCACGCACTGTTGGTTTGTATCGGAGATCTGTGTACATATCAGTCTTGCTTGGCTTGAAGTGGATTCCCACCGACTTCAGCTCCATGACAGAACGATACGAGCTCAATTGACCACCACCCACTTCAGCTCGATGACAGAACGATATGAATCGGTTGTGAAAATATTCGAGAAGATGGACTGGTTGAGGTTGAGGTTGAGGTTGAGGTATTTCACCTGGTTGCGTTATTTCACCTGGTTGAGGTATTTGACGTGGTTGATTGTTCATCTTTGGTGCTGGTCGCCATGACCAAAATCTGCAATCCAAGCCCTTTCCATTCTCCTTGTCTCTACTTTCATCTCTGGGAAGTCCACGAACTTCTTCCATGAAATCTTCCATCAGCTTCTTTCCATATTCGGCATCAGGAAACCTTAAGCTCATCAACTTCGCAAGAACTTCGTAAGGGAGTTGGTTCTCTAGTAAGAACAAGTCACGTTTAACAAAATAAACAAGAACTCGATTACTTAGCTTCAGATTCTGAGGCTCGCGCAAGAAGCAGAAGATAAATTGGAGAATGAAGCAACCATCAAGGAGCATCATCTCCGTGAATGCGTTGTCGTCCAAGTCTTTTGTTGAACCTTCATCATAGCATTTCCTTGCAGAGTTGGCCAATTCTGCCACTTCTATGTAGAAGACTTCCCTGGGTTGCCCACTCTCGTGGACAAACTGTTCCAGCATTTCATTCTTGAGGCTCTGCATCTCAGCAAGCTCATGAGTAGGATCATTGTGGTGGTAAGGACCAATAGATACCACAAGGGGATTGTAGCAATCCTCGTTGCTGGATGGATGCCTACGAAATATCCTCGGAACCCTGTGACATTTCTTAGAACTTTCCTCTTGAAAAACTTGAATATTATGTTGTTCTGTAGTCATTGTTATTCCAGAATACTCCTACAAAACAAAGCCTTCTATCTGCTTTGATACACAGATAATATATATGACTATAAAATAGAACACACAAGGGCTAGTCTCAAATATATAGATGATGTCCCTCTAGTCAGATTCTAAGGATTTTAGCTTTCTTGGAAGCAAGTTTAATTTTATGCTGCTAAATATATGCCTTTTGTCACTGTATTAGATTACCTAAATCACTTTACCCACGAATATTAAAAGAGTACACATTATCGTGCTTCACAACCTGAATAAAGTATTGAGTTTGAGTGTCGGGTTAATTTAATCACTTTTATCTGCCATGTATATAACGTTATCTTTTCGAAATATTTATGTGAAAAAATCATTTCAATCTAAAAACTTAAGTTATTAAATAAGATTTTAAGATATAATTTATATTATTCTCCAACACACCTTTCAAATGAAAGCTATTTGAATTTGAAAGTTGCGCATACAAACATTATTTTATAGTTAATTGTTATCAAATAAACAGAGCTGTTGAGATTTAATCTCATAACCTCTTGGTCATCAAAGCTCTAATACTATATCAAAGAACCAACTCAACTTTTTTGGGTTGAATTGATTCTTTGATATGGTATCAGAAACTTGATGACTAAGCGTTTACAAGTTCGAATTTCAACATCCTTATATATTTAATAAAAATTAAATATAAGGTAGTATAAATTTATGTAAATTTCAAATTTAAAAAATTTTTACTTAAAAAATATATTAAAAATAATATAAATTATATCTTGATTATGTCGCTTTCATTTGGCTTCATTAAGGCACCATGTTTCCGCGTATGCTTTACGTAAGAAAATTTATTCGAGGCTTTAGGCCTTTTGATAAGAATTAAATCTTCTTTGTTTAGTACTTTTTCGCTTTTGCTCTTTTTTCTCTACGAAGTTTAACTCCTTTTCCCTGTCCAAATGTGTACTAGGAAAGGCTGCCTTGTACAGCACAAGGAAACTGGCGACAACCTTCTTTTCAGCTTCTCTAAACAATTGGCTAGAAGTTCTTTTGGCAAGGAATTAAGTTGGAACAATGAGGTTCACTCTTGCATTATCTCTTTGGTGTGTACCACGTTGCTAGTACAGTTCCAATCATTATGCACCGGAACGTTCTCTTTTACGTTGTTGCTTCATTCGATGGAACAATATTCTCTATCAAATTTAAATCTTTCAAACAATTGGGTAGCAGTGCTTTTCACTGGCATGGAAGATGGAATCAATCTCACTTTGCATCATCAGTTTGGCATGCTTGTAGTAATTATGGATTGGAACATTGTCTGTACTTGGTTGCTTCAGTTAAAACATTATATATTTCAGCAAATTTCACTGTTAAAAAGAAGAAGAAAAGAATTAATTGGACTTCTGTTAAAGATTCCTGGGCTGCCCAGGACTACACTTTTCTTCTCTGTTTGTGAATTTCAAAATTGTTTGGTATCTTTTACTTTTCCAAAACATTGTTGATTAAACTGGTTCCTGGTGATCAATATATTATGTATGTATGTTCAATTGTAATCTCAAACCTTCAGGTCGATCAATCGTTGGATCAATGAACCGCATGTTTGGTGACAGCTGAGGGTTGGCGACATGGTTCATGCTTGCATTCACACGTTGTTAGTGGTAGCTAGGAGGATGATGTCAAAGCCTAGCCACGCATAACAATGCGGATGCTGTATTTGTCTCCAAGACGACAACCCAATTTAAATTTGTTTGGAAATTAGAGGCTGAAAACTCGCATATTAATGAAGTAACAGTGAATAATTTTCATAAAAGAAAATATAAAAATAAAAGCAAGTATTGAAAGAATAACATGCTACCAGAAAATAATTTAATAAGCGTTAATCTATTGCAATTTGGAGACTAAATTTTTAATTACTTACAATGGTAATTTAAAATGTTTATCCAATAAATTATATAAAAAAGTTAAGCGACAAAATTAATGGACATGGCAAGAGAAAAATGCATCGAGAATTCACCCACACATACATTTTTTTCAATATCAAACAGTAAAGCAAAGCAAGCAACGAAAAATTCAATCCCGAGAAGAAGATCCGGGAACCATATATATATATGGTTCCCGGATCATATATATATGTTTTGATAAAAAAAAAAGTGTGGTGGGAGTTTATGTATGGACAATAATGTGAAGATACAAAACTAAAGAATAAAAAAACGTTTAAGAGGAATGAATGTTTCATTAAGTGTTAAGTGTTTTATTTTTTATGCATATTTTTCTTTATAGTTCTGATTATATGTCTATTTATAGGTCTAAAATCCTAGAAAATTAAGAAACTAAACTAATTAAAGAAAAACTTATTGTGAATAGGAAAAGTAATTTTGCCAACTTAACTGGTCGATTGATTCCTTCATTTTTCAAAAAAAATAAGAAAATCTAATTTATTTTCAACACCTTTTTTAAACTTGATTTCTTATAACTGTCCGTATATCTCTCATCTTAGTAAAAGTATCATGTTTGAGTGGCTTAGTGAAAATTTCTGTGACTTAGTATTGGGTCTTCACATACTTGACTTTAACTTCCTTGTTTATAATGTAATCTTGTATGTAATAAAATCTTGTGTCAATGTGCTTACTTCTATCATGAAACACATGATTCTTTGCTAAGACAATGACCAAAATGAAAAAAAAAACAATCAACTTAGGGGCTAATAATTGAGTTTGACAAGGGTGAAATTGCATAAAATTAAAAGTTAAGAGGCAATTATGGGTGCAATTAAAGAAATTGAAAGAACATGGACTCAATCAAAATTTATCAATCTCAAATTAAAAAACCTAAACAATGCATCATTCAAACTTAATGAAAAGAATGTGAGTGACACATTGTTTGTTAAACTAGCCTCTGTTTTGACTAATCGAGTTGACAACTTCAAACAAAATAATACGGAGCTACAAACTTTCAAATTATGCAGGGTTGGATCCAAATGAAATGTGTGAATCCCCTCCACCAACTTCAGGTGGTTTCAAGTGACGAAGACGTCAAAATTGCTCTGACGAGGTCTCGAAAGTAGGCAACTTAATCAACCATGACTGAAACACACTTGTGCAAGAAATGACCTTCTTTTCATGCGTTCATACACAAAAGGCTCTTAAAAAAGTTAATATCAAGAGTTTACAACATTTACCTAAAGATCAAGAGGTTAGAAATGGATTCAATACCTCTTAAAACCCTAGCAAAATCTTATAAATACCCCTTTAAGAAGAGAGCTATAAAGGAGAAAAAAAAGGAAGCAAGGGAGAAAAAATAGGAAAATATTAATAAAAAAACCTTAGTCTAAAGGTTCAAGAGCTAAACATAAATATTTCCTAAGTTTTGAAAAAGTAGTAAGTTGATGAGAGGAAAAACTTTCAAAAAATAAAATAAAAGAGAGAGTAGTTATTCTAAGTATGTTTTTTGATTTGAAAGTAGGCCTTTTCAGCCTTCTTGAAGTTTTTGTGTGTGTGTGTGTGTTTACAAGCATAGAAAAGAGATTTCAAATGCTTAACAAATAATGTTGTATTTACCTCTTTATTGGTGTGATCTTTAATATCAAAAACATCAAAAAATATACTTAGAATATTACAATAACATTATAATATCAAAAACATAAAAAAAAACTTTAAAAATAACACAGTAAATAAAGATTACACTAATAAAGAGGTGAATACAACATCATTTGTTAAGCATTTGAAACCTCTTTTCTATGCTTGTAAACATATATATAGTGTTGTTTTAGTTTTTGTTTAATTTAAGCAATGGATGTTCTTTCTAATTGTGGTCTGTTCATGACCAAAATGAGTTTAGAAAAATAATTTTGAATCCATATTACATGAACATATAGTCTGTTTTAAATTGGTAGTTTTTCAAATTTGTTACCCTATGCATGATTTTGATGTTTTGATTTTATTTGTTAGATTTTTAGATTCATACATGTTTATGTATAGTAGTGTGACATGTTGGGTTAAAAACATGCTTTAAAAGCAAAAAACACCATTTTCTAGCTTGATAGTGGTTGCTTTTTGCAAAGTTCATGGCTGGGTTTCTAGGCAATGTTCTTCACGTTTTTGGGAAGAACATTGCCTTAGCCCCATGAATCAGACCAGTTTTTGTCCATTTCTTTGCACTAAACCCTTCGGGCAACATGATTAATTGATAATTTAGAGTTTATTTGCATCAATAGCAAGTTGTTATTGAAATTTAATCTTAGGATTTCAGTTTTGAATCAAAACCTATTTTGACAAAATCATATTTATTCTTTGATAATTGAAGTGAATGAATGTTAGATTATTGATCCCTACATGATTTCCAACATGTAGATGCCTTTTGTTTGACCATATCTGGTCTAATTTGAACTTCAAGTTGTTGGGTTAGGTTTGGGCATGTGTTTCATGTTTTTGGAAAGAACATTGCCTTAGACCCTTGATTTAGATCAATTTTGGTCCATTTTTTTGCACATAACATTTCTTTATGGTTGATTAGTAAATAATATATGGCTTATTAGCATCAATCAAGGTTGTCAAAATCGCGTTTTGACTCGTAAAATCATACGACTTTACGAGTTAAAACATGCATTACGAGTTGAATCGGTTGAAAAAATAAAAAATGGGTAAAATTGAGTTGAAATTGGGTAAAATCACAAAAATCGGATGAAATCGCGTAAAATCGCGATATCAGGATCGATTGTACGATTTTAATAGAATTGCTGCACTGAAAGTTCCCCCCCAATGTCCACTTGTCAGACGCCTATTGGAATTTGCTTTTTCCATTCACGTGACTCTTCAGTCTTCGGTCTTCGGTCTTCGCTTCGGTCTTCAGTCTTCGGTCTTTGCTTCGGTCTTCAGATTAAGTTAATTTAATGATCCCATCCCATTCACGTCTGCTTCGGTCTTCGGTTCGGCCTTGAACAATTAACAAATACAGAACAAATAAAAACAAGGCTGGCAACAATGGCAGCAGAGCTATCCTACTATTCAAGCTTCAAGGTAGCATATTTGGATAACAGCTCCTACATGAAATTGGTTAACTGATGTTTAGAGACAATTTCAATTATCTTAGTTATCATGAACTTAATGTGGAAATTGAAGAATACCTGATCTTCAGCTGCTATCCCTTCGGCGATACGCTTCTGAGCCCACTTCTCTGCATTTCTTTCCAGCATAACATATTTCATCACCTGCAACGAAGAGCAAATCAGTGTAGGATCATATCAGGATGCCAAGCATGTAATAAAACAGCATCCATGGTGTTATGAACTGAGATATAGAACACTTTACATCCAGTATTTTTGTTTTGGTGGTTGGGGATGGGTAGAGCTCTGCTCTGGCTTCCTCCTGGTTCAAGCACCAATCAACCTGAAACAACAGAAGGAGAATGATCTATAGATTACAGGTTGCTACATAAACAAAGAATTAGCTTCTTCGGGATGCCAAAGTTTCAAGCATCACTGACCTTCCGCAGGTAGTTGGAAAAGGAATCGCCCCAGAACTACCGCTTCAGAGATAGCTGAGAGTAGTAGGCAGCAACTTCTGCTAGCATTATCTGCTCCAGTTTTTCATAACAGTTGACGGTTCCTTTTCCCCCCACCTCTAAAAGCAAACAAGATACAGTCTTTAGCAGGTTCCGATCAATCTGCCCCCCGTCACGCTCTTGAATGATCTGCCCAGAACGTCATATACAGAGTTAAACCCACCTCAGAAAGAAGACAAACCATTACGAAACAACCAGTCAATGCTAACTGACCAGCCTCATCATTGCTTCCTGCAATTTACTGAATAGCCTATCACAGACCTGAAAACATGATTGGATGTGATGTTCAGCAAAATAGCGTAAGAGCACGTAAGCAAGAAGAAGAACTAAACTGCTTCATAAAAGTTGTGGAAAATGATTTTCATAGAAAATGGATTTATGAAAGGCAAATTACTTTTTAATATTTGGTTATATTATAACATATAAATTCAAAAATATTTTTAAATTTTTGATAATGTCATAAAAAATAAGTTAGAAAATAATTTATTAATTTATTAATTTTTGATAATGTCATAAATATTTGGTGTATTTTAAGATGCTTGAACTATATATGAATTTTTATTTGAAAGCTTGAAATATGTATGAAGTTTTATTTGAAACATGTTTTTTAATGTGCTTGAACTATGTATGAATTTTTATTTGAAACATGAATTTTTTTTAATGTATTTCAAAATTCCTTACGATTTTACGATTTTACGATCCGATTTTGTGAACGGCTTTCCTTTTCGTTTTAAAATCGTGATTTTAACAACCTTGGCATCAATAACAAGTTTTGATGGAATTTAATCCTAGCATTTTGGTTTTGAATCGAAACCTATTTTGATAAAATCATGACGTTTAAATGATAATCGAAGTGAATGGTTGCTAGATTATTGATCCTTGTATGATTTCTAACATGTAGGTGCCTTTGTTTTGACTGCATTTGGTTTGATTTAGGTTTCACATTTCTAGGTTTGGGTTTCGGTGTTCTTGGTATACTTTATTTTTTTAGTGTACGATCCATTTTGTTTAAGAATTTTTTAGGTTTTATGTTTTTTCGTTTAATCCATTTTTTTTTACTTTGGTTTTATTTTTAGGTTGTTTTTGGGTCAAATCAGGATTTTTTGTTCGATTTATAATCGAACATAAAAATTTTGGTTAATTTGGTTAGGTCAAAATTAAGTCAAGGGTTTAAGACCCTATTTGGTTTTTCATGTTTTCGATAAAGTATTTTTTTTTTTAAAGGGTTTGTTTGGCAAACACCCCTTAGACCTATTTTGGTAGTTTTATTACAAGGAAAAATGAGTTTTTTGCTAAATAAAGCCTAAAAAATAATAAAAATTCGTTTTATTTTGCATGTAACCAAATTCTAAATTTTCTATGCATATTTTATTTTTTATAAAAAAAATAAATTTCATTTTTATCATACTTTGTAAAGAATTCAAGAATCAGTCAAATGGTATCATAACTTGTTTATGATTATGCGTTAGAACTTATACATAAGATATATTCTTGATATTATCATAATAATTCATTTTATTTTTTTTATGTTTTTTCATTAGAATGGTTAGGTTTTAATTTAATAAGATAAAGACCTCCTTATTAAGGAGAACTTTTTTTAAAACCATATATAGACCAAAAATTAAAAAACATAACATTATCTTAGTTTACATTAGACAAATAAATAATGCAGTTTATCTTAGGTAAGGTGTATTAGGAGCGTTAATACCTTTTTTTTTACGCAATAAATCTCTATACCTAGACTCTAAGACTAGTTAGGATTTATAATGATCAAAATACTATGTAATAATTTTTATTCTCTTTATTAATAATAAAGGAAAATAATTCCTTGTCCTTTCCATCTATATTATTCCTCATATGGAAGGATGATCGTTGCGATGCCATACACATGCGACAAGTATCAAGTAATGTCAAAATAAGATCTTTTATCTTAATCTCATAACCCTTCTCCAACAATTGTCTCAAACTCAATATATTGATTTTTATAATTGAGATATAATAGACATTACTAATAAATTGATGACTATCATTTTCCAATCTATTAAGAATCGTATATTTCCATTTGATGGAAATTTTTTAATGATCTACAAAAATGTCATTACCTTTAATTGATTATTCAAGCTTCATAAACTTGTGTTTATCTCCATGCATGTGATTGCTGGCATAATTGTCTAGATACCACATTTTTTTCCCTTACATTCTATTATTATGGACTAGTATAAAAATGGCTTTTTTCTCCCTTTCTACTACAAGATTGAAATTCTCTTCAACCCTTCTGGTTAGATTCCAACAATCTTTGGCATAATGATCTATCTTCTCATAATTGTAACATTTAAGTTTTGTTTTGTCAAACCTGGGGTAAGATTGCCATTGTTAGTTGAACCAGTCAATCAATTTGCTTCATTTAGTAACCGATTAACCTATTAAGACTGCTTCAACCTCATCTTCTTCTACCTCCTTGGGTATATCTATAACCATCTTGCTTCTCTTTTGAATTGTTTTTTTTTTTAAAGAGTGCTTATACACTCATGTCTTTTTGAATGTCATTGACTCATTCTTCATGGACTTGTAGTTTTCCCATGAGTCCATGAATAGTTAAAAAGTCTATATTTTACGATTCTTTTAGTGCGACCACCATATAATGGGACTTATTTTGTAGCGAGCGTAGAATCTTTTATATCATATGTGTTTCCTCCATCTTCTCTTCATATATCTTCATTTGATTGTATATGGCCAATATTCTAGTAAAGTAATTTGAAATACTCTCTAATTCAAGTATATGTAGTTTTTCAAAGTTACCTAATAACTTTTGTAGGTATACCTTTCTAACATTGTCAACTCTTTGGTATGATTATTGCAAAACTTTTCATGCTTGCTTGGAGGTGGTTGCATTAGCCACTATCTCAAAAGTGACATCATCTAGATATTGATGGATGATTGTGAGTGCTTGTGGATCCTTTATTCATGTCATTTGCACGACTTTCTTTTGGGTTGAAGTCAATGTTACTCCTTCTATAGGCTCTTTAAAGCTTTTTCAACAATTTCTCACACATCTTGGAACCTTGATAAACTCTCACACGATTACATCAAGTTTCATAATTATTTTTTATTAAACAAGGATATTAAAGTGAGAAGCTTGTATTGGTCATATCAAACAATAAAAACAAGCTCTAATACCACTTGTTGGAAGAAAAATTAAGTGTGGTAAGATTTTATGGACAGTAATGCAAAGATACAAAACTAAAGAAAAGAAGAATGTTTGAGAGGAAGGAATGTTTCATTAAGTGTTTTTTCTTCAATACACTTTTTCTTTCTATTACACTTATTCTTTATGTTTCTAATTACAGGTCTATTTATAGGTCTAAAGTCCTAGACAGTCAAAGAATTAAACTAATCAATGGAAAACTTATTCTAAACAGAAAAAGCAATCCTGTCAATTTAACTGATCGACCGATTCATTTAATTTAATTAGGAGACCGATTCTTTTATTTTTTAGAAAAAGTAGAAACCCAGTTTATTTTCAACACAAACATCCAAATAATCCACATTATTAAGGATAAAAAAACACAAACGAGAAATTCTATGATGCTCAGGTCGTAACAACGTACCATCCATCATAGAATTTTTCTCGTATAGTATTTAGGGGTATTGAGTAACATTTGTATCTGGGATTCTGCAGATGCCAAATGTTTTCGGTGGAGTTGCTGATACATAGGCCTTTAGGGCAGTGACTATAATGCCATACAGAAAAGAATACTTAATAATGATACCATAAATAGGACCCTTATAATGGAGGATCCATCGTTTAAAGGTGTTTTTGTAATGCGACTCGATGGCGCTTTTAACCTTTATAAAAGCGTAGGGGTTGGGCACTATATTGTTTGCTATCTCATTGAAGAGTTCTGCTACTTGTTTGTCGCTTCCAAGAGTAGTGAAGAGTATGCCCTGGGATCGCAGTTCCTTCACATCTTCAGGGTGATCAATCAATGAATCCATGAAGCATACATAAGATGTGATCCAATCTTCGGATGTGTCAAGGGTTGCTTCATAGGCTACCAAGTTTAAAAGTAAGGACTTAGTTGAGTCATCTATGCTTAATGGAGGAATATATAGTCTTCCTGCAAGCCATGTTGGCTTGAATTGAACATCAGTGAAATGACTAGTCTTACTTGGTTTGAAGTGGATTCCAATATCCCTAAGCTCCTCGGCAGGATAATACCTGTACCAGATCGTTCGAGCATCATCGTCTTGCCAACTTGTCTGAGAAGTATGATCACTGAGATTATTTTGGTGCCCCACGAACTGCATATGGAAAAACTCGAGAAGATGGGCTGGCTCATGTTGATCTCCGCTTAGGCCACTTAGACTTGATAGTGATTTTGGAACTAATTTGAAAAAAAATTTTGATATCTTACCCCTGCACGACTCTCTTCTAGGAGGTATTGCACGAATGTGTTTGAAGAAATCTGCGAACAATTTCATCCCTTCCCCTCCTCCCTGACCTGACTTTCTGTACCTAAAGCTCATCAATGATTTGAGAACAGAAAAAGGGAGTTGGTTCTCTAGTAAAAACAAGTCCTGTGCAACCAAAACTGCATCATGGCTGCTTATCTTCAGATTCTCGGGCTTCTGCATGAAGCAGATGAGGAATTGGAGAATGAAGCAACCGTCAAGAAACATCATCTGGTTGAATTGGTCGTCCTTGTTGAACTTTGCTATTATGTCCTCCACGTAGCATTTACTTGCACCTATCTTTAATTCTTTCACCTTGCTCCACATTGCTTCAAAGGGCATTTCGCAATCTTTTACAAACTGGCGTGCCATCGGAAACTTGAGCTCCTCCATTTCCTTGAGTTCTTGCTTCCCATGGTGATAGGGTCCAAGGGAAACCATCGACGGATCGTAGCATTTCTTGTTCTGTTCAATTTTACGAAACGTCGATGGAACCCTCGGAACCTTTAGCCCTTTCTGTTGGTAATTGCCACCAGTTTCTTCCGTCATTTCAGTTGTCATCTTTCTCATCCACTCATCACATCTAGTCGAAGAATGTGAGACTGAACCTGAAGAGATCACAATTTCTAGTTTTTTATCCTCCATTCTAAGTAAATATTGGTAAAGGTGGGTTTTTCTACTTAGTTATTGCACATCTTCAGAAGAACACGGTTCCATCTTATAGGATTTCTAAACGATCTGCAAGCTTGAAGTGGAAGTGGCGTTTAGTTTGGAACAAGTATTTTAGCTTACTTGGAAGGAGAGCTTACTTTCTTTACTAAAGCAAGTGGTCAGATACTGGCAGAACAGTGAAATCAAAAGTTATTCTCTAATACAAAATGTGTGTGATAAGAATTCAGCAAATAGTTTAGCTGCAGATAAAGTGAACTAATGTTTATGGAAAAATTGATGCAGGCGGAATCTAACAAGACAACAAAAAGAAACACAATAATTTAATAAGCAAAAAATGTTGCAAGTATGAACCCAAATTAAATACGTTGTTTTGTAGATTTATTTATTGTAGGAATGGCTAATGCAGCGTTTTGTAGATGGGATTCTCTTCCTTTCAGGTATACCTAGGCTTACCTTCAGGTGCTTACCCGAGAAGAATTTCAACGTGGAAGCCAATAATGTGGAAAGGCAGGATGTTAAACGTGATCATGTAGAACTTGCCTTCTAAAATCTGTCCTGACTGCGTTACCTATTTACTATATATGACCATTTTTCTTATGCCACAGAGAGTGATAAAAATGGTGACGAAGCTACAAAGAAGGTTTCTGTAGGCTGGTACATTAGATAATGTAGAATAATAAACTCAATCTAGAAGCACCTAGATAGTCAAGGAAGGCAACCACCCACCAGCCGCAGCCGCCAGCCGCCAGCCGCCTTCACACCGCCGGTCAACAGCCGCCTTCACACCTGGAACAGTAGATTTTCGTATTCTGAATTTATGTATAAATAGGGTTTTTTCACAAGCCGCAGCCGCCAGCCGCCTTCACACCGCCGGTCAACAGCCGCCTTCACACCTGGAACAGTAGATTTTCGTATTCTGAATTTATGTATAAATAGGGTGCTCAGTTATGTTATTTCGTGTGGAGAGAATTGTGAGAAACACTTGAAAGAGAAAGAGAGAGAGAGAGGGCGTGTTTAAGCTTTTGTTTTTGTGTTAATTGTAAGCTTCGGATTTTGTAATAAAACCAGTGTGTTTTATCCCCTCTGAGTGTTTCAAAGCCACCACCAGTGGTTCCTCCCACCAACAATTGGTATCAGAGCCCCGTTCGTCGGAAAACAGAAGTGTTTTGGGGTATATCCGAATTTTCAAAATTGTCAAAAACAAGTTTTGATCATTCCACAGTGTAGAGCTCATCAAGACGAACTCACTGCCGCAAAAATCAGCCAAATCGGAGTTCGGGGTAGCCCACACGCGCCGCCTGAATATTCAGCCAGATCGCCCACGCGCATCCCACGCGCCCCGAGGTTGAAGACGACTGAGCCACACGCGCGCCATATTTGAGCCGCGTCGAGCCGTATACGCCGAGTCCTAGCCGAGCCACAAGCCGAGTCCAGCCGAGCCACAAGCCAAGCCGTACCTCGCGCCGAGCCGAGCCGCGTTCCAGCCTCAGCCGAGCCGAAGGAATATTCCCCGAATATTCCCCAGAATATTCCCCAGAATATTCCACAGAATATTCCCGGTTCAACCCAGCGAACCGCCCGCCGTACAGAATTGGTTTTTTGACCGGTTCACCCATTTTCTGACCCGATTTCAACAAAGTCAGACCGGTTCCCGACTATTTGGACCATTCCGGATCGATCTACAGTGTCCGTTTGGTCAAATTCGGCTGCCAGAAGGCGATATAGTCATTAAAAGAGCAAAATGACTACAGAAGGTACACATACACTTATCCCGAAGCTGACCAAAGACAACTATGATAGTTGGTGCATCAGATTGAAGGAATTTCTTGGGTCACAAGAGTATTTTGATATTGTACAAACTGGTTATGATGAACCAGAGTCCAAAGAAAGAGAAGATGCTTTACAAGAGGCACAGAAGCAAGTCCTTAAAGTCAACAGAAAGAAGGACAACAAAGCAAAGACCATCATCTATCAAGGTCTTGATGAAGATACATTCGAGATAATAGCTTCCGCTGAAACGTCACATGATATATGGGAGGCTCTCCAACAGAAATACAAAGGTGCTGACAGAATCAAGAAGATTCGTCTTCAATCTTTGAGAGGAGAATTCGAATTATTACGAATGAAGTCCTCAGAATCTATTTCTGATTATCATACAAGGATTATGGTGATAATCAATCAGATGAGGAGAAATGGAGAAGCCATCATAGATACTCGAATTATTGAGAAAATTTTGAGATCCATAGATCCAAAATTTGATCATGTTGTTGTCGCAATTGAAGAGTCCAAGGAAGTGGACAAGTTGACAGTGGATGAGCTTATGAGTTCTTTGCAAGCTCATGAGAAAAAGATTGTAATGCGAAATGAAGATAAGGCCATTGAGCATGCCTTACAAGCAAAGCTGTCTTTCAAGGACAGATATGAGCAAGGGGAGACTTCATTAAGTGGCTACACCACTCAAGGAGGAAGTCAACAATCCAGAGGAGGATTTCATAAATTCCAAGGAAGAGGAAGAGGATCTTGGAATACAAGCTTTAGAGGAAGAGGTGGCAGAAACACCACTAGAGGAGGCCGAGGCCAACAAGCATTCACTCCTAGAGGAAGAGGAGGCGGTTACAATAACCGTGACAAGAGAAATATCAAATGTTATAGCTGCAATCAATTTGGGCATTATAGCATTGAATGCCGATGGAAAGCTCCGTTGGAGATACGTGAGCAAGCCAACTATGTAGAGAAGCATGATGGAGAAGCATCTGCATTTCTTGTCCAACAAGGACATGGCGAGAAACAAGAGGAGATATGGTATCTAGATACTGGAGCCAGCAACCACATGTGCGGCTATCGAGAGTTATTTGGTGATCTAGATGAGACCAAGCAAGGTCTAGTTACTTTTGGAGATACCACAAAGGTTCCATTCAAAGGTAAAGGCAACATCCCAGTCAAGTTAAAGAATGGCGATTCCAGCTACATCGCCGATGTGTATTATGTCCCAGCCATAAAGCAGAACCTGATCAGCTTAGGCCAACTTTTGGAGAGAGGATATAGTTTTTACTCGAAGAATTGTCATCTGGCAATTAGAGACAACAATGGGAGATTAATGGCCTACGTGAAAATGTCCAAGAATAGGATGTTTCCTTTGAACATCCAATATGATGCAACAAGGTGTTTGAGTGCCATCACCAACAGTGAAGAATGGCTTTGGCACCTGAGGCTTGGACATTTGAATTTCACGAGTATGAAGATGCTAGCAAGCAAGAAGATGGTCAAAGGTTTGCCTCACATTGATCATCCAGATGAAGTCTGTGAGAGTTGTGTCCTCAGCAAACACCACAGATCCAGTTTTGCCAAAGAAGTCAACTGGAAAGCAAAGAGGCCACTGGAGTTAGTGCACACAGATGTGTGTGGCCCAATCACGCCTATGTCGACTGGACAAAATAGGTACTTCCTCACTTTTACTGATGATTTTAGTAGAAAGACGTGGATATACTTTCTGAAGAGGAAGTCAGAAGTATTCAATTGTTTTAAAGATTTTAAAGCAATTATGGAGAAGCAAACTGGTTACACGATCAGAACCGTAAGATCTGATCAAGGAGGAGAATATACAGCCAACGACTTTGAAGCCTATTGTACACAACAAGGCATCAGACATCAGACGACGCCAGCTTATACACCACAGCTGAACGGTGTAGCAGAAAGGAAGAATCGCACGATTCTTGACATGGCAAGAAGTCTGCTCAAAGCAAAGAAGCTGCCCAAGCAATACTGGGCTGAAGCTGTATCATGTGCAGTGTATCTACTGAATCGCTGCCCAACCAGAAGTTTGCAAGGAGTCACTCCAGAAGAAGCATGGAGTGGTCACAAACCAAGTGTTACTCATCTACGAGTCTTTGGTTGTGTGGCATATACAAAGATCCCAGATGCAAGAAGGAGAAAGCTCGATGATAAGAGCGAGAAATGCATCTTTGTCGGATATGGTGAAAGAAGGATGGGATACAGGCTGTATAATCCTATCACGAAGAAGGTGATTACGAGTAGAGATGTTATCTTTGAAGAAGATAAATCTTGGGAATGGAATGGTGATCAAGAAGCAATCAAATGGATCAATCTTGATTTGATCCTTGAAGGTGAAGAAGTACCAACAGTACTTGTCGAAGAACCAATTGTGCCAGCAGCTGAACCACAAAGTCCAGTGTTTATACCAGCAGCTGAACCACAAAGTCCGGTACATAGATTCCCTGTATTCAACAGGAGTAACACACCAGGAGCATCATCATCAACACCACCATCAGCATCCTCATCAGAAGGACCAAGAAAGATGCGGAATCTTGAAGAGTTGTACGATACCACTCAGGTCATGGAAGATACAACTCTGTTTTGTTTTCATGCAGATAAGGACCCACCAGAAAAGAAGAAAGCAATAGGTGTCAAAAGGGTCTACAAGACAAAAGCCAAATTAGTGGATAAAGGCTACAAGCAGAAAGAAGACATTGAAAGGAGAAGTGTTCATGCTTGGCATGACATCCCTCGATTGAGTTTAAGGGGGAGATTTGTAGAATAATAAACTCAATCTAGAAGCACCTAGATAGTCAAGGAAGGCAACCACCCACCAGCCGCAGCCGCCAGCCGCCAGCCGCCAGCCGCCTTCACACCGCCGGTCAACAGCCGCCTTCACACCTGGAACAGTAGATTTTCGTATTCTGAATTTATGTATAAATAGGGTGCTCAGTTATGTTATTTCGTGTGGAGAGAATTGTGAGAAACACTTGAAAGAGAAAGAGAGAGAGAGAGGGCGTGTTTAAGCTTTTGTTTTTGTGTTAATTGTAAGCTTCGGATTTTGTAATAAAACCAGTGTGTTTTATCCCCTCTGAGTGTTTCAAAGCCACCACCAGTGGTTCCTCCCACCAACAGATAAGAGGAAATTATGTAAGGTGTCTTGGTCTCAGTAGAAAAGGAAAAACAAAAGGGAGGACTAGGGGTGCGGTCTTTGGATGGCAAGAATATAACACTGATTTTTAAATGGCTATGGAGGATAGGGGATCAGACTTATGAAGATTGCAAGGAGATTGTTACGAAGATACATTAGATTACTTTTGAAAATTATCTTCCAAATTATTTCAGAATTACCTCATCAGTGTGGCATGGAATCAATATAATAATAACCAGTACAAATGGTGTTCAAAAGGCCTTGAAGGGAGGAATCAAGTTCAGATTGGGTAATGGGAGAACGGTTAGTTTTTGGATAGACAAGTAAAATGATTATGGAATTACGAAGAAGACATTTCCATGCCTCTATGCTATAGCTTCAGAACCGGAAACAACAGTTTATGATGTTTTGGTCCCAAGATTAAACTTATAGTGGCGAAGAGAGCTGGGAGGTATAGAATTACAATCTCTACACCTTCTGTCATCTATATGCATATGAGTTGTCTTATTATATGATCAAATAGAGACAATGTTGGAATCTTGACACTACATGTGATTGCATAGTTAAATCTAGATGTATCACCGTTGACAGGATAACATTTCGAGGTGTATCTTTGAACGCTTTATTATTATGAAAAGGTCTAGTCTCTTGTGTGTGTGTGTCTTCCCATATAAATATTCTCTTTTATTTTTTGTGCTAAATAAGTTACTCAGGTTTTTATCCCTTTGGAATCAGGGCAACTATGATGAAGAAAAGTAAGAGCTCCTTGATTGAAAAGATAAGGAAAAATGAAAGAAAATGCAAGCAATTTTCTTTAATTCCCTTTTTTATGTAAATAGCGTTCATAAAATAATCGATGTCTTTTCATTCTTTTTAAATATTCTCGTATCACGTTTATTTATTGAAAAACAAATGGCTTTGAAAAGAAAATGGTGTGATGACCAGAGAAACTCCCAGTTGGATTTGACACCGGCATGTAGGATGGGGTCATATTTTTCTTTAAAAACAAAAAACCATACTAAAAACCCAATTTTGGCTGAATAAATCATAAATTATTAGACCCTTTAGTTTTAAGAAATGAATTAATTAGTCCCTCATTTTAAAAACTAATTATTTAATCTTTTTCTCCTAATTTGAGTAATCTGAAGAGGAACATTGATACTTGATTGGAACTTCAAGAACATTGAGAAAATCAAAACTTTAGGGGGGAGGGGGATAGAAACTCCTCAAACCTCAAGGATGTAAATTGAAAATAATCCTTTTAAAAACCAAATTTGAAAATAAAAACATAAATGTAGTTGGTTTTGTTTTTTTTTCAACATAATAATTCAAAACAAATAAGCTCCCAGAATTTTGGTTTCCATAAATTTAAAAACAGAAATAGTTAATGATATCAAACGAGCTCTAAACAAGATATTTTGTTTCCTAATTCCTACAAGAAAAATGCTTAACATCATGGAACTTCAAAGGGAATAATAACACTCTTATTTTCCTTACAGCTTCTCTGAACTCCTTGCAGACAGTCAAGAGAATTCTGTGTTGCTTTGGAATATGTTCAGGTTTGAAAATTAATTTTCAAGTTGTTGGTATTAATCTTGATGAGGAATATTATGCTGGATTGGCAAATGATATCCATTGCAGACATGACTCTTTAGTTGGGCATTCCTTCAGAGTCAAATTCAAAGCCGATTTCTACTTGGAAGCCTATGATTTCTAAATTTCGGAGTAGACTTTCGCTTAATTTGGAAGGATAAATTCTTGTAAGTTTTTCTTCATAGCCATAATATTCTAAAAGTCCAGTGCAATAAAACTCCTTGGATTGTTACAAGAAAAGGGAAGAAATTCGCCCTCACAGTGATCTTTAGTTTTTGTCAATATATAACAACGTCAAATGGCTCTGAAGATGATCCTGAACGATATATATTTTTGTATCAAATGTTACACATAATCCAAAGGAATCGTGTGTGTGTGTGTGTATCCTATGCAATTATATTTTGAGGGACAAATACAGGCAGTGAATTCTTCTTGCTTGCTGTGGATGATTGATTAATTGTAAAGTCATGATTTTGATTTTTGCTGTTTTAAAGGCTTCAATTGTTAATAACTTGAAGACTGATTTGTTAAAACTTACAATGATTGTTAATTAGCAATACATTTACCAGTGCTTCACCAAAAAATAATGTAGACATATTAAGCATCGAAGAGAAAAATTTATAAACTCTCAAGAATTCATAACACGCGGGAACTTTCGGATAATACATAGAGGTGCAACACCGAGCAAATAGTTAAATAATCCACACAGCTAGTGAAAAACACAGGTCACGCATAGGGTATTTAAGGGTAAAGGGTAACATTTGCGGGAGGCATTTTACAGACACCAAAAACTGGGTTCATGGGAACCACTGATACGTAGGCCTTTATGGCAGTCACTATGAGGCCAAAAATAAATGAGTACTTGAAAATGAAGGTATAAATAGGACCCTTATAATGAAGGATCCATCGCTTGATGCCGTTTCTATGATGGTTTTCGATTTCTCTTTTAACCTTGGAGTATGCATAGGGATTAGGTACTAAATAATCAGATATCTCATTGAAGAGTTCTGCTACCTGTTTGTCGCTTCCAAGAGTACTGATGAGTATGCCTTTAGATCGCAGCTCCTTCACATCTTTATGATGATCAATCAATGAATCCATGAAGCATACATAGGAAGTGACCCAATCATCGCGCGTACCGAGACATGCTTCATAGGCTACAAGGTTTAGGAGCAAGGGCTTGGTTGAGTCATCTATTCTTAGCGGAGGAATGTAGAGTCTTCCGGCGAGTAATGTTGGCGTGAAGCTGACATCGGTGAAAAGACCTGTCTTGCTTGGTTTGAAATGGATTCCAGCTTTCCTAAGGTCCTTCGCGGGATAATACCGGCCAGACCAGCTCTTTCGAGAATCATCCTTGTACCAGCTTTTGTGATCGTTGACACCTGCGGCATCCATGCTCCTGGCAACATATTGGTTATGAAAAAGTTCTAGAAGATGAGCAGGCTTACGATGAATCGCAGTCAACTCATTTGTTGGGGATTTTGGATCAGTACTTGAAAATAATTTTACCGGACTGCGAAAAAACCTTGAAATGGTTGCTAAGTTTTTTTGTAATTTTTCCCTACATGACTCTCTTTGAGGGGGCATTGAGCGAATATGCTTGAAGATAGGCTCAAACAAATCCACTCTCTCTTCTCCTTGAATATTGAACCTCAAACTCATTAGTTCCTGGAGAACTTCAAAGGGGAGTTGGTTCTCTAGTAAGAACATATCCCTTGCAACCAAAGACACATGATGACTAGACATCCTTAGTTTTTCAGGTTGCTCTGAGAGGCAGAAGAGGAAATGGAGAATGAAGCAACCATCAAGAAACATCATCTGGGAAAACTCCTTGTCGTCAAACTTCTGCGTTGAATCCTCTGTATAACATTTCCTTGCATTGCTCGCCACCCCTTCAACCTTGCAGAACATTGTATCAGGGGCCACTTGACTCTCCATGACGAACTGGCTCGCGAATGTGACTTTGTTGTCCTCCATTTCCTTGAGTTCTGTTTTCCCATGGTGATAGGGACCGATGGAGACCACCGATGGATCGTAGCAATCACTGTTGTTTTCGATTTTACGAAACGTCGATGGGACCCTTGGAATGATAGGCCCTCCCAGTTGGTAGTTGCCGGTCTGTTCCCTCTTTCTGTCCATCATCGATTTCAGCCACTCGTCAAAGCGAGAGGTAGATTGCTGCAGGCTTGCATGATCTGCGATCACGATATCAATTTTTTCAGGCATCGTTAGTGCAGATTAAAAAAAAGAGGGCTTTTATTAATGCACATTAACAGGAGGATACCAGACTCTTATATATATATATAAGACTCCTTGAAGAAATTTATCTTGAAATTGAAGCAGCTTTTAGTTTGGAACGAGAATCTTAGCTTACTTGAAACTGGAGACTGATTTGTCGTCAAAAGCAATTAGCAAAATAAAATTCACATTCCTGACAAAGCGCAAAAACATCAGCAATTTTGACAGGCTGATTTCTGGCATCAAAGAAAATCTTATTAACTTAGAAATGCATGGAATAGAAAAACACATATGAGCTCTATCCTTAGCCTGATATATATATATATATATATATAAAAGAATTTAATTTTCTTTTTTAAATACTACCCTCTCTGTAAGTTATAATCTATCCTCACCAAGAATCAAGGAGTTGCAAACCATCAACACAAATTAAGCAGAAAGTATCACAGCCTAATTCAAGCATAAATAAGTGAACGTTGCATAGCCTAATTCAGGCTAACATGTGAAGCTCAAGGGTACAGGCTAGCATGTTGCGCATGTACTTTAGCTTTGGATAATGTGTGCACCAGAAAGCAAGTTATGCCTTCACCATAGACGTTCCCTCTTCTTTTTTTGGGCTTACAAGCTTGGACTGAGATTCCACAGCTTTCACCCCTTTTGGAATCTGCATATGTAGTGCTACTATGATTTGTTGATTACGTACATTCTAGTTTCTAATATACACTGAAGTCATTACATCAGAAAAAACACCAACAAAATATTATTAATAATTTATGGTTTTTAAAATTTGCAACAGTTTATTCCTAAGTTTTCAAGGGAAAGAAATGCAGCTGACTTGTCTTTTCAGAAAGAAATTCATAAATATTCAGCCCCCTTTTTTCTTGTATTGTCTTATATTTTTTTAGAGAAAACAAAATTATCAAATTTGCAACATCTACCAGTTTGTTTGTTTTTTTTTAATTCTGTGTTTCAATTTTACCGTACAACCTAAATCAATCCATACCACATGGCATACGCAAGGGATGAAAAAAAAGGTGGAGCTTAGTTAGATTGAAAACACAGTAATTAATTATTTCTAGGGGCAGCAGATGATGGATACATCTACTCGGTAGCTATGCCTATAGTGACAAAGGGATGACGAAGTGAACTGTGCGACCCTGATGACAAGAGAAATTCACAGCTGCGGCAGCCGCATGTGGTGTCAGGCCTCAAAAGGACAGAAGAATGAGTGTCCGAGGGCTGAATGAAGGCGGGGAAAAGAAAGAAGCTTCTCAGAAGAAATATTTTAGAAGGGCTTGTGCAAATGCCTCCACATTAAGGGGTGAAATTAAGAAATTTTCAAAACTTGGGTTATGAAACTTGGCTCAGAATAATAGCAGTAGAAGAATTCAACAGTGTGATAATTTTCTTTTTCTATAAACAACGAATGGGCAGGGTGAGGAAACAAAGATAATTTCTGAAGATGATCCAGGATTTTTATTTTGTTTCAAATCTTAAACGTAATCTGAAGTAATAATATTAAAAAATAATATAAATAATATTTTAAGTTTCACTTAGTAACTTAAACTTTTAGGTTTAGATTGTTTTTTGATATAATATCAAACCTTTATTAACAAAATTATCAATAATATATATTTTGTTAAAGGTTTTTTGGTTTTTCTAGATTAAGGAATTTAATGTGTTTCTAGTTTTCATCAATCTGTCAATGATATATATTGTGTCCTTCACCCTTCTGATTTTGTAATCAGAAACAATAATAAAAAGTCTTCTATCTACCATTTATTTCCTACAAAATTCTTCTTCTATTCTGTTTTCTGCAATCTGTTTCCCACACATATACGGGTTGCATGGGCATTACTGCTACATATGCCTTAACGGCACTTATTATAATTCCAAAAAGAAATGAGTAATTGAAATTACTCCATAAATAGGACCCTTATAGTGAAGTATCCGTCTCTTGAACGCGTTTCTGCAACCTGTCGAAACGATTCGATGCCCCTTTCAACCTGAATATAAGCATAAGGATTAGGCACTAAATAATTGGCTATGTCATTGAAGAGTTCTGCTACCCTGTCGATCGCTTCCGAGAGTATTGAGGAGTATGCCTTGTGACCGCAGCTCCCGCTCCCTCACATCTTCAGGGGGATCATTGATCAATGAGGGAATCCATGAAAGCAAATGTAAGAAGGTACCCAAAGTTCATTGAATTCACCGAGGCATGCTTTCTATGCCACCAAGTTCACAAGGACTTGGTCGAATCGTGTATTGTTAGAGGAGGAATTCGGAGTCTTCCAGCAAGGACCGTTGATTTGAAATGGACACTGGTGAAAAGACCAGTCTTGCTTAGCTTGAAATGGATTCCCACCCTCCTAAGCTCCATCGCAGGATGATAACGGTACCAGTTGGTCCTGGAATGATTAGGTGAGGTCACTTATCTGCCAACGATCTGGGTACGAAAAAGTTTGAGAAGATGGATAGGCTGTTTAGTAATTCTTCGGTATTCTGAACTCGTCAATGATCGCAGAGAAATTCTTCTGCGAAAGAACTTAATTTGATATCCTTTCGCTGCATGACTCTCTTCGAGGGGGAACTGCCCAAATGTGCTTGAAGAACTCTTTGAGCAGTTTCATCCCTTCCCCTTCTTCTTGATTTTCTTCTTCTTCATCTTCTCCTGCTTCTAGATCTCCCCTTTTGAACCTCAAACTCATCAATGACTGGAAAAGGGAGATGGTTTTCTAGTAAGAATAAGTCCCTTGTAACCAAAGCTAAAACATGACTATTCATCCTTTCTAGTAAGAATCGTCATACGCAAGAGGCAGAAGATGAATCGAAGGATGAAACAACCGTCAAGAAACATCATTTGGGTGAATTGTTCGTCTTCCAAACCTTCTGTTGAATCTTCAGCATAGTATTGCCCTGCTTCATTGGACACCTCTGCCACCTTGTCATGCAAATCTTCAACCAGTTCTTCGCTCTGTTGGACAAACTGGCGTGCCATCATGAGCTTGATATTCTCCATCTCTTTGAGCTCTGGCTTGCCATGGTGAAAAGGACCAACGGAAAACTTCAAGGGATCGTAGCAATCCTTGTTCACCTCAATCACACTAAGCATCCGTGGAACCTTCGGAATCTTTGGCCCTCGGAATTGGCTGTTCGTACGTAGTCTCTTTCCCTTCACCCTTCATTATGGATTTAAACAACTCTTCGTTGCTACGAGGAGTAATTGAACCTGCAATTTCCTCAATTGAAATTTCTAGTTGTTTGGCCATTAGAACTACAGACTAGTACACTAATTTTAGGATTTCGTATGTATTCCTGATGCATATCAACATACCAATACGGATCCATTAGTTAGTTACATAGATATCCGCTCTCCCTTCTCCGTCTTTAATTCAAGGCGAACCGTCAGCCGGCTAAAGTCGGCCTCGCCTTCTACCGAGAGCAACGTATTATTAGGAGAGAGAAAAGAAAGAAAAAATATAGATAATTAATTATTAATAATAATTATAATATGTTTAATAATTATTATGATATGTTTATACGTACTGTTTTATATAAAAAAAGAGCATGATTATGCATATAATAATACAACAGATTTGGCCATTAAATAGTACGAGTAAAAAAATTAAAAAATTAATTAAACCAAGAAAATTTATAAAAAAATTTAAAAACCAAACCATTAAAAAAATTAATTAAATCAATTAAAATTTAAAAAAAAAAACTGATCAATTCAGTTCGATTATGATTTTATAAACCTGAAATGAAAATTCCAAACCAAAAAAAAAAAAACAAAGCCAAACCGAATAAATCAAGGATTTTGTTTTAAAAAACTAAAACCGGTTGATTTAAAATGATTTTAATTTTTTTAAAAAAATTAATTTAACTATTTTTTTTATAAAAACCAAACCAAACTAAAATAATTATCCCTGCAAAAAAAAAAAATCTCGCACTCCTTTCTTTTTTAATGGCAGAAGCGCCACCCTCCCGAAATATAACAAACATGCTTCTGTCCTGTTTCCTAGGTGCTTCTACCCTTTCGACCATTTACACTCACGAGCTGATAAGTCCTCAAGAACTTCCTCTGTTAGTTGCCGCTTTCAACTGACCTTATCGAGGATCTTGGTAGTTTCTTGTTTGTTGACTATCTAGAAAGACAGCTATCTAATCTTCGCCCAGGAACAAAACAATATCCCACTCTTTGCCACGCCTATAGCAGCAGTAATCCCATGATTATCCCCAAAAAAACAAAACAAAAAAACAACACGACCAAGAGAAAATTAATGCTTCTCAGGAAAGCTTTAATATGCATGCTAAAAGGTTTCCTTGAACTGGCAAGCCAAATTGCGGCCAAGAACACGATGAGACTATAATAGTCTAAATAATTTCACTTGGCCATGCAAGAAAAATTATGGCCAATAGCTCATCCATTCAATCTTAAAAAATACTGATAAAGTACTCTGCGGTTGATAGAAAAAAAGAGGAAACAAACTGAATAACTGGAAAAGATTCTGTTGCCACAGTCCCAGCCTGTGATGGAAGAAACGAAACTAGAATAATAAATCTTAGCTCTGGGAAAGTTCTCGGCTGCGCTTTGCAGCAGCAGCAACAGCATTCATTAGTGTTCCACGAAATCCACCCTTCTCCAATTCATGAATACCAGCAATAGTTGTCCCCCCAGGTGAAGCAACGTCATCTTTAAGTTGACCAGGATGCTTCCCAGTTTTAGAGGCCATAGATGCTGCCCCTAGAACCTGCAGAAGAAACAAAAAAATCCAACTCACGCAACATGCTAAAAGAAGAGCGTAGATCTCCTGATGCTTTAAGGTTCCAAAGAGAATTGGATACCCCACAGATATACTCATGACTAATCCAACGACTGCTCAAAACAGGAAGCAACCCGTCCCTGCTTCCATTTTAGGTACAAGAAGCAGTAGCTTACTAAAATCCACTAAACAAGGGATTACTCGGTAGACGTTGGTTTACTACTTTTGATGCCTTAAATAGTTTATGAATGGAATGACAGTGAATTCTTTATCATGCGCATTGTCCAGAGTAGTAATATCTAGTCTTTCAGAACATATAACTCCAGATCATTCACCCTAAACAATAATTCAATAAGAAAATTGATGTCACAACAACTACATTGTTGCCTATTCATTTTCATTCTATGTTTGAATTTTACGTTTTCGCAATTAAGCATTAGAGGATTATCGTTTCATCAGCAGAATCTTGATGAAATCCAGAGCTTTAAAACATCAGAAATTCAAACTTGCTAATCCTAATACACAGTTGCTGCATTGGTCTAAAACAACATCAAAGGCTCCAATTTTTTTCCTATTTTCTGTTCTATTCAGTGAGTCTACAGCAAGTGAATTTGTGTAATAAGATACAGTTCAAATACTAAATTGAACCTCTGTGGACAGCAATAGCCATCTCAAATAAATGACTTACAGTTTGAGAGGCTAGGCCCATTGCAAGTTCTCGTGGTAGACCTGCAGCCACTCCTCCATCAGCCAAAGCTTCAATTGCTAGGTATATGTAAGCTGGGCCACTTCCACTGATCATGAACGCAGAAAGAGAGTTACACTATAGCAGAATCCAATTATACAATCTCTATTAATTTAAATAGAAAAACATGTGCAAAGCAACAGAAATTAGTGCATGCCACTTGATTGATTTAGAGCCTTTCTCAAGATATTAACAAAATCAGTATGTTATTACCCTTTGCAGAAACATCATACCTTAGGCCAACAATTGCATCAAACAATTTCTCGTCAGCTCTCCATATCTTGCCAACTGATCCAAACAATTTAGCTACCAGTTCTCCATCTTCTTCAGTTGCAGCTCCACCCAAGCACATAACTATCCAAGAAACAGGCAAATTAAAACCACTTCTTCCAAATTGCTACAAACTTAAGATGTAAATAATTGATCACAAACATGAACTGCAGCGGGACTTGAAGAGTTGAAAGGTGCATATTATCACACAAAGAAATGGATGAAAATTCTGAGCAATAAAAAAAGGCAAAATCTTTCAGCTGCTAAGTTGATCATGAAGACAAAACAAGACCAACATAACGTGGTTCATGATTCGGTAATATATAGCATTGAACACAGTATTCTTTAATGCAATAACGTGTAATGTTGCTCAATCAGTAAGAATCATAAAAAATAAAAAAATAAAATAAAATAAAATAAAAAACAATTATACCTGAAGCTGCCTCACCAACAGCTGAAGGAGTATTAGGCACCACTCTGATAAATCGGCTATGACCAGCCCATTCCTAAACTAAACAAAAATGTTCTACTTCAATTAGAAAAAAAATATTAGACATCCAAAACAATTTAAAGATAGCCAAGAACAGATAAATTTCCTAATAAAACAAGCATAGCAACAATTTCTAAAAATGTGAGAAAACAAATAAACCTGCAAATCTTTCAATTTTGTTCCAGCCGCAATTGAAACCAAAAGCTTGTCCTTCGTTAGCAGTGGCCTTAATTCCAAAACCACATCTCTCACTACACCACGCAAACCCCAAAAGAAATAATCATTAACAACAAAATTAGTAGCCCATAAAAAATCACAACTTTCCTAAAATAGCCACAAAAAATCATCATCGAAAACATATTTAGCGCATAGTCTAATTTTTCACTAAAAAAAATCCTACCAACTTGTGGTTTGACGGAGAAAATCACCACATCACTCTCTTCAACAACCTGCAAATACCACAACAGCAATAAAAAAAAATAAGTAATCAATCACAAATCAAGAAGTTAAATAAAGAACATATTTTTTCTAATTACATTGCGATTCTGAGGGAGAACTTTGACCCCAAGAGAGTCAAAAGGGAGACGGCGAGCAGGATTGGAGTGAATTGACGTAGAGATACGAGGAGGCGGCAAAAACCCAGATTGAACAGCTCCTTTAGCAATACTCTCTGCCATTTTACCTGCTCCAATAAAACCCAACTTGTATGTCTCTGTTTGTATAGCTAAGAACTGTGTCGCCTCCATTTTCTTGTTCTTGTTATTGGAACTCTGATACGAGGCTGATGTTTACTGAAGCTGAGACAAATGAGAAGTCTTCTGCTTTATGTACTGTGTGCGTGCAGATTGTCGAGTTACGAGCAAAGTCTTGATGGGCGGCTGTTTTAGGCTCCCATAAGCGGCTTGATGGGTTTGGGTTGGATTTACTATTTTTTGTTCTTTTTAATTATTATTATTTCTTAACCAAATCCTTATTTTAAACTGTCTTCTCAATCAAAATATATTTTGAAGAAAGTATAATTTAATTAGGAGAGATTAAGGTTTGACTTTATTATGATCTATACGGGATTTGTAAAATGGAAGTGACTATAAAATTAAGTATAATATTATAAAAATAAATTATGTAATTACATAATTGTTAGCTAAAGTGGCGTTTGGAAAGAAGTTAAAATTATTTTTTTAAAAAAATTAATTTTGCTAATCAATCATGTAACCTTGGAAATACTATTCTATATATACTACTACATTTCTTATTGCTTTTGCTGTCAAACCACTAATTAAAAGCTTAAATACATGCTTACTAGAAATCCATGAAGAAGTAAATTACAGTAAATTTATATTTTTGTATAGAGTATTTAAAAATATGATAATAATTATATTTTAAAAAATTTTAATTTTTTTATATATTTTAGATCCTTTTGATGTGTTGAATTTAAAAATAATTTTTTTAAAATAAAAAATATATATTATTTTGATACATTTCGATACAAAAAATACTTTAAAAAACAATACAAACCAAAAATCTTATATTTTCGAGCATAAGAACTGATTCAAATAATATAAAATTAATATCCCAAGCTCATTTTATATTTTCTTTCGTATGCTTAAATTAAATAATCTATGCAGCTTTAACATCTTCTGATGAAAATATTTTAGAAAAGAAGAGAGAGAGAGAGTAGCCTATTCTTCTATCTCATATGTCATATGGGTTTCATGATTATAGAAATTTACTCGACAAGCAACATATATGTATATATATATATATATATATATATATAATTACAAGAATTACAAACTCGTCCTCATAAACTCATCACTGCACTCGATCCCAGACAAGAAATAATCTTCATAGCTGGAAAGGGGAGTTACACTTTAAGTCCCAAACCAAGGTTGAAAAACTAGCAAACAAGCTTCGGATTCTCTTGGATGTGGTGAGAAGGATGTAACTCAATACACGCTAGCTTTAAACAAGCCACACAAACAATTTTAGCCACAAAAAATCCCAACAATTGCAAAGCCCTCAAGCAAAATTCAAAATAAAAATAAAAATCAATAAAAAGATACTCTTAACAAGCTGATTTAGCACACGATGCACCACACTCGAAACATTCTTAGGAAAACTGTACTGGTAATTAAGGCTCAATTTAGTTGTAGAACTTCTCCAAGGCCCATATTACCTTATTTTCTAGCAATAGTCAAACCACCAGGCAGAACTGGAGCCCACGAACGGACAATCTGCCAGGTTCCAAGTGACAAAGTTGAATCACTTCACTTTCGGGGATACACTGTATAGTATGTCTGAGTGGCAGTTAGAATCAAGACAGCAGCTGCAGCAACAAATGCAATAAAGGCCCAAGGACTGATAAAATAAGTTTGCAGCCACTCAGCTATCCATTTCTTCCACATGCTATCACACGAAACATTAATCTCTCTTTTAACATCATTATAAACACTATTAGTGTTAGGTTCTAGGGAACTGCCAATTTGATTGAAGAGATCCGCTACCTTCTGGTCAGGTCCAAGATAATTGACAAGTATGCCCTCTGACCTCAACACTTTCACATCTTCAGCATCATCAATGAGCGAGTCTATGAAGCATATATAAGAGGTGACCCAAAGATCATCGAGAAAAGCAGCTGTTTCGAAGGCCACTAAGTTCAACAGCATGGACCTGGTTGCTGTTTCTACAGTAATTGAAGGAATTTTCAATTTTCCATAGAAAATTGATGGCGCGAACTTGACATCCTTCAAAGAGCTTGTCTTGCTAGGTTTAAAGTGGATTCCCACCTTCTGAAGATCCTTAGCAGAATAATACAAATTGTGGCCACATTTGCCCAGCTTGGATTTATGACATAAATTCCTAAGACGCTCAGGCAAGAGATAAATACACCAGCTTCTTGGAGACTGCTTATGTTTTTCTTTTTTAGAACGTATGAACATGGAGTGTAGAAGTTCAAGAATATGAGCAGGATCTTGATGAGGGGGCCAATTATATTCCGCCGCCTGCCATTTCTTTCCGCAAAGGAGTGACCTCAAGAGCGAGGCGGCCATTTTGCAAACAAAAATCACGCCAGCAACCAAGATGCCAAAGAGAGGGGAGAAAAAAAAGGAGTCCTTGCCTTGAAGAATATGGAAAGGGTAAACTACTGAAGTATATATAAGAAGTAACAGGAGATACCCTTTAACAAGCCAATTGAGCACCCACACTGGACGTCGTTGATCACTTTGTTGGAGAATCTGGAGTTCGAGAAAATCATTGATATTGATTTCCATTCCACGATCATCTCCATCGTTCTTGATCAAGCTCATCAATGACTTCAAGACTGCAAAGGGGAGCTGATTTTCCAACAATAGCAGGTCCCGCTTAACATCGATAATTTGTTGATCACTCATATCCAATTTATTGTACATAACACCACGGATGAATTGGAGAATAAAGCAACCATCAAGAAACATCATCCGCGTGAATTGCTCATCATCAAAGCAACGTAGTGAGCTCCCCTCGTAAAATCTCTTTGCATTCTCTGCCACCTTTGCAACCTCACTGTATAAGATTTCTATGTCTTTAATCTTACTATCCAGGACGAATTCACGAGCCATCTGAACCTTCAGTTTCTCCACCTCATGGAGCTTGTTTTGACGATCCTTATAGTGATAAGGACCAATTGAGACCACCGAGGGCTTGTAGCAATCCTCGTTCTCATGCTTCATCAGTTTATCTGGAACCTTTGGAATCATTGGCCCTGAGTACCGTTGCTTGGTTTTAGCGTCTTCAACTCCTCTCATTATGCCGCTAAGCCACAAAGAACGCTCATTTGTTTGCGATGAGGTGCCTTGTATCTCTGACATGGCCATCTTTGACCCTTGTTCAGGTCTGTTTGCTAGAGGATCTTCCTGCCTGTTCGTCAACGGATCAACTCTTATTTCATTTAGCTGCATTTCGGCCATTGTTATCAGCTATCACAGACTAATGAACAGGGCTACTATCCAGTGTTGGAGGATTAATAAAAAAATATTGATAATAGCTGAAGGACAGCAGTAAAAGACTAGACTCGATACAAGAAAGATCCCCTTGTTCCAAGCGGTGCTCCTTGTTTCTGCGCAGCGCTCCCTTACTTTCTGCGCACACAAACACACACTTAAAGATAAGATTTAGAAGTTCATAGAAGGAAACCAATAGCAGAAGAAGACATGCATACATATATACATACGTATTAATATGTAGACTATATATCTACGGACTCGTGTTTGTGTCGTGCAAGAATTTTAGTTTAGCATACTAGTGCATCTCATGCAGTCATGCACACGCACACAAACAGAACGTGGATAGAAGTTTTTCCAGGAAACCTAGCTATCCCTTGCTTGTTGGAATTCTACTGAAATAACATTAAAGAAATTAAAACGGGGAAAATCAGCATCATGTAAAATATTAGTAGAATAGAAGAGTAATTAAGAACATTACTAACGCAGAAATTTTCACAAATTAATTTCACTGACCTTTCTCACCACTGATCACCATCCATTACACTCTAGCGATGAAGAATTAATAAAGGACAAGTCTTCCTATTTATAATGGTTGTTGTCGGTTGCAAAGTATGTTAGCTATGCCTTTCATGTGGTTCAATTGCAATAAATTCACGTCTAACTATTCTAATTAAACCTTGTCTAAAATGTTATTTATAAGTTTGTATTTTCTAGAAAAATCATTAAAATAATGTTTTTTTATTTTTTAAAATTTATTTTTGATATAAGAACACCAAAACAATCCAAAAATACCATGAAAAAATGAATTTAAAGTAAAAAAAAAAATCAAATTTTAATGAAAAGCCTAAAGTTAACAAGTTTTGAGTAGAAAAGAATAAAGGAAAATATAGGGTTTACAGACATGCTGAAAGACATTATTTTTCTGCAGAGTAGTAATCAAAGTTTAACACCAGTAAACAAGAATTGTAGGTTATGTGGAAATCAAGCTTCTATATATGCTTTTTTATATTCTTTGCACTAAAGCTCAGGTTTGGATTTAAGAAAGCAGCACAAATTAAAGAACAGACATGCTAAAGCTTCAGCAACCAAAAATTGAAGAAACAGAGATGCTAAAGCTTAAAGATAGTGCGGAAGGGATGCGAGATAGTGGCAGAACAGAGAGCTCTAAAGTTATCCTATAATAAAAAATGTGTACCCTAAGAATTCTGCAAATTGAATACTTGCAGATAAGGTGAACTAACGTACGTTTGTGGAAAAAACCCTAAAGCTAGCTCGAGCTATTCAAGCATGCTAGCTAGCAAGAACCGAGAAGAAATCAAGATAGATGAGATTGCTTGAGGCAAAAGTGATCACTAGCCCGATTTGATGATCAGTTTTGCAGGCAAACATGCGAAATGCATGGAAGAGATAATTAAAGAGACACAGCTAGCATTGTCCACCCCAACTTTGTTAGATAAAGCGTGGGCAATAGGGATCAAGTTATTATTTAGTATTTATTTACTTTGTTAAAGCTGAGGTTATATTATTAGGACACCAAAAATCCCATATTGGCATAAGGGTACAGAAAAAGGCAGCTTGCTAAAGCTAAAAAAAAAAAAACATAGTATGAAAACACGCATAGGGTTAAAACATCAAGATGACTCTTCAACTTTATTTTATTTCTTAAATATTAACATAACCAAGTGGAGGTTTACAATGTATTTTTAGGCCAGAAAAAACAACTTAGATTAGGAAAAAAAAATCAGAATCCTAACACAAATAAAATTATATAACACAAAATCTGAAATAAAACAAAAAATCTAAGAATAAGTAGAAAAATAACTAATAACATTGACCCAAATGGTAATTTCTATGTCTAATTTTGGGAGATCCATTAATCTATTGAGTAACAAATTAGTATCTCTTCATAAAAAAATAAAAGAAAAATAGCTTGTAGAATCTCCCGTAAAAATATAAACTCAATTTAAATGTTCAAATCTGTTATTATCTCTATAATTATTAGTAACTACCTTGGTCTGAAGCGACTAAATTTTCTTTTGAACCTAAATATATCACATTGATCTATTAAAGTATTTGTTATGTCATTCACAAATAAATCCATGGACAACTACTGAGAACTTTTAATCTTTGCAAACTTGGCTATATCATTTTCTATGGATAGGAAAGAACTCATCCTTAAGTTCAAGTCATCATGATGTCACAATCATCAATCCTTTTAGATCTTTGATCAAAAATCAATTCTCAAAATAATATATATATATATATATATATATATATATATATATATATATATTATGTCTTCTATCATGCACAACATTCATATCATATTGATATGATTTGTCCAATAGTATATGATATGCATAAATAGTCATCATATCACATCAAATATTATTAAAAATTTTATTTTTTTATTAAAAACAAAATGAGCATTTATCCATGATTATTTTGTTGTATTATTCATGTCTTCATTCAGTCATTTAGTTGTAGGGTGTGGGATTTTTTTTTTGTTTTAAGGTACAACTTCTCTACCACTTTAATTGACACTATATATCTTAAATAGAGAATTTTAGTCTAATTTAATAGTCAAATATAAATATAAAATAAAACTCAAGTAGCTTTAGAGAGTTGATATCATATAAAACCAAGCATGTAAAATATGCTTGAAAAATTTTAGTGCAAGCCAATGTTTAAAATTAAAAATTATGCATTTTCTTATCAGCAAATTCGTTTAGCTACCCTAAATATTTCATAGATTTGATTCTGTTGATCAAGTTACGTTTACACATTACGGCCTCTTTTCTTCTTCTTTTTTCTTTTTTTTTCCTTTAAGCCACTTATTGGATGTTAAAGAGCCAGGAGCAACGGGAGATGCTCATTATGAGCGGGTCAAAAGGTAGCAATCTTGATTCCTAGTTAGGTCAATTGATGCTCTGGCCTTCGATTTTACAAATAAATAAATAAAATTAAAAGAACAACGTGGTTGTTGCTATTTGATAAAAGAGATGCTCCTTCTCTTCAATATGTTGATTCAAGTATGTTCAGTTGCACATAAAAGTATTATTTTGGAGGAAGTGTAGTTGTAGTTATTTTTTTAAAATATTTTTTTAATTTAAAAATATATTAAAATAATATTTTTTTATTTTTAAAATTAACGCATCAAAATATTTTAAAAATACCAAAAAATATTTATTTAAAAAAATATATATTTTAATTTTTTTTAATAACACTTTTAAAATACAAAAATTCAACGTGTTTTGTTCATCTCGATCTACCAGACTATTTTGGTGGATATACCCATGATCTCTTTCTCATTTATGGTGCATAGGATAATAAAATTATTTTAATTTTATAAATTGGACAAGTTGATTCAAATAAATTGATCAAAGGGATATTATTTTATAATTGTTTTAATAAAAAGATATTAAATTAAAAAAAAATAAAAATAAAATTAAGATTTGATGGAGTTAATCAGATCATAAATTGATTTGTGATTTGTAGAGTTCAATAAATCCTAAAAAATTTAATTTAAAATCAAACCTACATCAAGAATTGGTTGGACAGCCGAGTTTAATAATAATATATAAAATAATCAAGTTGGTCCATGGACAGTATGAGACTATGAGTAACCTGATTATATATGGGTTGTGCTTAGCATGAAGGTCAATAAATTGTATTAGGCCGGGCTATGATTATAGCACTCGGGCTAGCACCATATGACCCATTATGGGTTTTGGCTGCACGATACTTGGGCTAGCATACCAACAGGCCCATTATAGATCATATATCATTCTCAACATAACATGAGATTTATTAAAAACAAATTTTGCTCATTTCTATTTACTTTAAAGAGAGGTACAATATTTATTTATTTATTTATTTATTTTAACTCATTCACAGCAGAAAAGTCTTTGGACCAATATATCATCTCTAAATCATTGCTTTAGACCATATTCTTATGTATAAAAAAGATAATAGAATTTACAAAGAAAAATTAATTTTTTATATATTTTAATTATTTTAGTATACTTATATTAAACATAAATTTTAAACAACAAAAAATAAATATTAATTTAATATATTTTCAAATAAAAATAATTTTTACTACAATCTCAAATACACACGTTTGCAAAACATGGATTTTGCATCTAGACATTGCTCCTTTATGGAGGGGCTTTTTTGGCACTGTGTTGCTACGAGTTTTCCAAGCAATTGCCCGGATAGGCAGACGCAAAAAGACGAGAACATACCGTGATAGATAAGATAACAATAACTTGCATTAACAAAATTGAACAACTATTGCCTTCGTCACCATATATGTCAGCACCATTCCTTATAAAATTATTTTAAAAAAATAATATCAAACAATAATATTAAAAATAAAATAAGATTAAAAAAAGAGTACGTTAATAGTTATCCTTTCAAGCCAATGAAAATATCATGAAGCATAGTTTTAAGATATGACTCGATCTAAAACTCGGGTTTTGGATTTTAACCGGGTTACCGAGTTTTGATCAGGTTGGTCGGGTAAAAAAAAAAATTTAAAAATCAAGACAACGTTATTTTAATAAAAAAAAACATAAAAGTCAACAGGTTTGCGGCAGGGTCACACCAGGTTTTTTTTTTCTTCATTTTTTCTTCAACCCGGTCCGGTTTCAATACCGGGTCGACCGTCGAGTCAGGTTTAAAAACTATGTTATAAAGCTCAATCTCTATTAAATAAAGAAACGTTAAAAGAAAAAAAATATTACATAGAAAAGCTAAAATAAAAAAAGATTAAAATCAAAATAAATAAATAAATTAAAAGGAAATAACAAATTTTCACTTTGAGAGTTAAATGAAAATAGTAAAAATATTAACAAAAAAAATCAAAATAATAAAGATTAAATCATTTAGGAGGTGACCAGTTGTTACAGCTTGGGATTAAAAGGTTTATTTCCTTTGTGGTATTAGATTCGAGTCATGTGGTTGTTCATATGATGATTACTAAAGGTTTACATAGTCGTTAATTTCAGGGCCCGTGGGATTAGTCGAGGTGCGCATAGGCTGGCACGTTAATAAAAAAAATTAATAATAATAATAAATATTAAAATGAAAAAAAAATAGACTATCCAAAGTTCTAATTCTGAGCTTAAAATGGTTTAACAGTATAAAATAAAAGTTTGAGGAATAAATTAAAACACTTTAAAACATTCAATATTGGCATCCAGTGATACTTAAGAAACCTCTATTTCTTTTCGTTTATACTATAATAATTATAGAGAGAAAATAAGTAGCCAAACCAATTTTTGTTTCCTGTTTTTTTTATCAACGTCGTCAAAATTGGCTGCCCATTAAAAATAGACAACACACCCCCAGTTACTCCCTCGTTCCTTCCTTCCTGGACTTCCGGCAGTCTAATATTTTATTTATTTATTATTCCACACTTGAAAAACGAAAGCTATATAAAGAGGAGGAGGAGGAGGAGCAAATCACATATATTTTTAAGAGCAAAAAAAACCCAGAAAAAAAAGGAAGAAATGGCAAAATTGTTCGTTGAGCAAGCAAAACAATATGCAAAGACAAGGCCAAGTTATGCACAAGAATTGTTCGAATTCATTGCCTCAAAAACACCCTCTCGTGACCTCGTATGGGATGCTGGCACTGGAAGTGGACAAGCTGCTCGATCTGTGAGTTCTCTTACCCTCCCTCTTCTGTTTATTTCTCTGTTGACAGCGCGCAGGTTTTTTTTTTTTTTATGAAAATTAAGGGCATGGAAGTGATCATTACAAGCCATTAGGATGACATTTTATGTTTATTGTATTTTTTGTTTAGACCTGCAAAGTTCTAATACAAGTTTCTTTCAGCTAGCTGGGATTTACAAGAATGTAATAGGCACAGACACGAGCCTAAAACAGCTAGAATTTGCACCAAAACTTCCCAATGTGAGATACCAACAGACTCCTCCTGTGATGTCGATGGGTGAGCTTGAACAGACTGTGTCAACACAATCTAGTGTTGATCTAGTGACTATTGCCCAAGCCTTGCATTGGTTTGATCTTCCTTCATTTTACCAACAAGTAAAATGGGTGCTCAAAAAACCTCATGGAGTCGTTGCTGCTTGGTGCTACACAATCCCTGAAGTCAATGACTCTGTCGACTCGGTCTTCAATCCGTTTTACTCCATTGATTCTGATCCGTATTGGGAACCGCAGCGTAAATTGGTCGACAACAAGTATATGAGCATTGATTTTCCATTTGAACCAGTTGAAGGAACTGACAATACCGGACCATTCAAGTTTGTAACAGAGAAGATGATGGATTTAGATGAGTATTTTACCTACATAAGGTCATGGTCTGCGTATCAAACAGCTAAGGCAAAGGGTGTGGAGCTACTGAGAGATGATGTTATTCAAAGTTTCAAGCGAGCCTGGAATGAAGATGGGCATGGCCAAAAAGCTGTCAGGTTTCCTGTTCACCTGAAGATTGGCAAGGTGGGAAATGTATGAGATAGCAAGTCAAATGGTTAACGAGGTAGCTGAAAAATAAATTCAGACTGAAAGCTGACATGTTTCCATTTCTTTGAACACAATTGTTCAGTTTTCCTTAATGAAAAGCTCTCTGTTCAGCTTTTGTTGGTTTGATTCTTGACTTCTTTCCATGGCACCAAGCTGAAGAGGCAGTCCATGATTTCCGTTTCTTTTATGATGAATGATGACCGGTTCAACTCAGACTGAAAGTTGATACGTTTCCATTTCTTTGAACACAGTTGTTCAGTTTTCCTTAATGAAAATCTCTCTGTTCAGCTTTTGTTGGTTTGATTTTCGAGTTCTTTCCATGGCACCAAACTGAAGAAGTAGTCCATGATTTCCGTTTCTTTTATGATGAATGGTGACCCGTTCACAGGGGTCCGGACCAAAGATGTGGTAACCTCGTACAGCCCAGAATTTCTGCTCGGATCTTTTTGCCCAAGTCAGTGGCATTAATTTTCTCTATTGCCATCACATAGCTAGCCGGTCTTCTTGTTCATCTATGGTACACAGAGCGTCAGACCTCTTATCTCTGGCAAACAGAAAGCAAACACTCTATAATACAAAATCACCGAGCCAGACACTCCATTTGACATAACCTTGGTACTCCTCCAAGCAGAAATCAAAACTGGACTAAACACAGCTCCAAGTACAAGCTCTTGTCTCACCATCGACGAGGTCGTGTTCCTAACACATGTCGGAAACAATTTCAAGGTGCAGATCATTAGCATGATGAGAGCTGTACAGGCACTGAAGTAGGATGCCAGCTCCGATCCAATTGGTACCCATCCCTTCCGATTCATGATACACCTAATGTAGTGAAAGCAAGAAGAGATCCTTTACTGTTCCATCTGTTTATGATAATGGAAGTTTTATACAGGATGGTATCTCAGCTACAGCATTGAATACAACACTCCATTAAATAAATGTTTTAGTCCAAGTTTCCTACTGCTAAAGGCGGTGTGCTGCAGTACATCCAATGCCAAAATCACGGTTGAACCACAATATAGGTTGAACTATGCTAAAGGCAGTATGCTGCAGTACATAATTTTTTAATTTTTAAAAACACGATTCAACCAATACTAAGGCACCGTTTTCATAAAAAAATTAATTTTTTTTATTAAAAATTAATTTTTTTTTATATTCTGAATCCTTTCTATGCACTATTTTAAAAATAATTTTTAAAAATTAAAAAAATATATTATTTTAATATATTTTAACATGAAAAATACTTTAAAAAATAACTATATCTATATTTTCAAATAAATTCTAAATAAAATTTAAATGAAACTAAATGTTTTAGATTTAAAACTCAAATACATGTTGTAAAACTTATTAGGTCAACTCCATATAAAAACTTTTAAAAATTAAAAATATATCATTTCAATCAAAGTTTTTTTAAAATATCAATGAATTATAGATCAAGTTTTGTTTGGTCAATGAATCAAACCAATTTTTTTAAGGAATGAACTAGATTTTTTTTTTAAAATCAGATCGGTTAATTTAGAATCATTTTATCAAGGCAAAATGTAGAAAGATATTAGGTTAAAACATGAAATAACCTGATTAACTACCTGTGTTATAGTGTGTGTGTGTATAAGTGTAATGGAACTTTAAAAAAAAAAATTAACAACTGTCACTTTCCATATTTTTCATAAAATTTAAATTAGAGAAAAATACACACACAAAAACAAAAATCAGTTACTTAATCCTTGGTGTCTCCTCTCCATCCTCATCCTCTCTTGCAAGCTTTCTTGCCTACAAAACCACATACATAAACCAAACTAAACCCAACGCAAACCTTGAATACAAAAATATACCTTAAACAAACACACCAAAACCTCTTCAAATCATCATTTAATGGAAGCGAAGATCAGAGGGGCCTTCGAGTCCGTCGGTTCCTTCTTCACCGGCGGCGATCATATCCCATGGTGCGACCGTGACATCATTACTGTAAGTACAATTGTGGGTTTTCCAGAATTTGTTATTTTTCATTTTGAGCTTGAAAATTTTGTAAAAGTTATTAATTTTAAGATATGTAGACTCAGATTTCATGCTCTACACATGTTAGACTGCTTAATCATGCTGTACTTCAAGAAATTTTTGTTGTTTTCAATATTGTTATGAGAGAAAGATTAAAACTTGGTGATGCTTTTTGAAGATTTTTCTTCTGGGTTATTCATGGATTGGTAATTGATGTTGACTATGAGAGGAATGCGAGGAAAGAGTGAAAAAATCATGATAGAGAAGACAGGCTTTTTGTTTTTAAGTAAGGTGCAATGGAAATCAATTTTACTAAAATAAAGATCCATCGGGAGCTGATTCGCTTTTCTTTAATGTATGGTCTTTGTATCCCTTTAAGATCCTTAATTCATTCTTCTTATTTATTTTGGAGACATTTCCTATCGAGTCTTGTAAATCATCCAATTTTGTGTGATTGAAAGTTTGTGTGTTAGTGTCATTTTTTTTTTGTGGGAATGGAATTATGTCATACTGTTTTTTGCTTTTGGATATTTTACGTGTTGCTCTTTTTATGCCCCACTGCCACATGTTCACCTGAATTTAGATTCAATAACTTCAGTGTCCTAGTTTGCTAAAGGAGTAATGTAACAGCTACATTTAGCATGAGAAATGCGAATAGTTTTAATAGAAAACGGAAAGGAGGTGGGAATGCTTTTTCTCTGGATGTGATGTGTGTGTGTGTGTGTGTTTGTGTGTTTCATTTTCTCTAAAGTCTTAGCTTTTATGTCAGCTTTGCTGTTTATAAAATACTGGTGGACCTTCAAGTTTTTGCAAGCAATGAATTTATAGGTTATTTCACTTTTCCATAATTTCGTATTTTGGTTATCACTGTTCTTTTGATGCCAGGGCTGTGAGAGGGAGGTTGCAGAAGCTGCTGAGGGTGACTCAGAGGAACTTAAAAGGGATACCATAATGCGATTGTCATGGGCTCTTGTTCACTCTAAACAACCAGAAGATGTGCAGCGTGGGATAGCTATGCTTGAAGGTGAGCGACTTAAATTGTGTTCTCTTCCAACTTCATCATTCGATGCCATCAAGTAGGACAAATTAGATAAAGTTGCCCATTGTGTTTGAAAACGGAGTAACTGGGGATTTTAGGGTTAATTGATGCAAAATGTGTAAATTGTTCAAGATCTGAACATGTTTAGAGAATAGTGAAGCTGGTGGCAAGGAGTTGATGATTTGAAACAGATTTTAAGCTTCAGGTTTTTAGGTACAGCGGCAAAATATTGAAATGTGTGGTTCACTTTGAAAGGCTTTATTGATGAGGAAAGCATTGTATAGGCATGCATGGTAATTGGAGAAAATGGATGGCATTCTGCGGCATAATTTTAGGGTTCTCATTTTCTTGAAAATTTCTTGCAGTTTATCTGGGGCATGTATTTTAGGCAAAATCCTCATTAGTTTCTGAGGTTTAACAGATTGCCTTGTCAGTCACCATGATTATGTCAGTAGTTGTTATTCTGCTTCACCCATAATCCCCGTTGTTGTAAGAATTTAGATTTGGAGTCTCACAGTGATTATGTTCCTACTGAAAATCTTAAAATCATTTAGGAAGTCCATTGCTTGCTACTACTACAGTTTTGCAGATGATGGAATATTTGCAGCATCTTCTTACTTCATTTGGTATCTCATTGTAAGTAAATGAAAATGTTATCTTTATGAACTAGCTACCCATAGCAGGCATATTGGAGAAATCTATTCTTAAAAAGAAGAAAGTATTTAAAGAAGAAAAGGTAAAGAAAATCGTGGGCATGACAGTGAATCCCTAATGGGTTCTATGTAGTTGAGGAACTGACAGTCCTTGATCTGTCAATATTCATCGATAAATCATCACCTCTTTCATGTAATTGCTTCTTCTTGTCAGCAAATTCCTTTTTAAGTTGTGCTTAGTCTCTTTGATTCTAACTTCTATATCTTTATGTATAATTTGCATGCTCTTTCTTGAACTAAAAACCCTGTTATTTGCAGCATCATTGGCAAATAGTAGCCCCCCTTTGCAACAGAGAGAGAAGATTTATCTTCTGGCCGTGGGATATTACAGAAGTGGTGAATATTCAAGGAGCAGGCAGCTGGTGGACCAGTGTTTGGAGGTCTCTTCTGTTTGTGTGTGCATGCATACTGTTTTCTTTTCATTTTTGGTTCTTTATTCTGAATTTCAACTTCTTGTAGATTGCACCTGATTGGAGGCAGGCTTTGGTCCTGAAGAAGACACTTGAAGATCGAGTTGCTAAAGGCATGCTCATACATTGAATTTTTTTACTCTCTTTAGAGCTGATAACATCTATCCGAATATATTTCACAGGGATTTATCTAAACAATACGAAATGTGTCTGTCAAAACGCAGATGGTGTTATTGGAATAGGCATCACTGCTACTGCCGTGGGACTGATAGCTGGTGGAATTGCTGCAGCATTGGCTCGCAAGAAATGACAACTCTCAACCCCTACAACGCTCATAAAAATACATATATATGTATAAAAAATAAGTTTCTCCTGTTGTTTTCAACTTTTTAAATAATTCTAGGTTGTGAACTATAGCATCTCTCAGTTTTTTCTATGTTACAAATGCTATATCGTTTGTAGTTACCACAATAGGAGGGGCTGGAGCTATGAATTGGTTGTACCGTATGGCCATCTTTGAATCATTAACTCTTTGTAACTAGATTCTATTATTTGCTATAGCAGCAGCCTTTGACAATTTTGAATTTGCCAAAGTGTGTGAAATCGCGGGTTTAAGTCTATTTGTTTTTGCTGTAGTTTTTTTAAACTATGTTGATGTACAGATATCAAGAAAGATATTATTTTGATATATTTTTAAATATAAAATATTTTAAAAAGCAATTTTTATCCTGATATCAAGCATGCCCTTCAAGTAGCATTCAACGAGAGCAAGATGGAATAAATATCTATTGATCTTCATATAGTGCAAGGATTGTTTCTTGTCTATGTCGGTATGCAGGGCTAGCATTGTCCTATTCAGAAGACTTGAACCAGGTGGTGGACGATGCCAAACTTGAAGATACTGCAGTTTGAGAAACAATAACACGGTCCGATTACTCTTGCTGACTGCCGTCTTTTTGATAAGTCTATTGATTTTCCTCCGAACCCTAACCATGGAGGTTTTTCTCAAAGAATTAAAATTCTCAGATAAAGAAAAACACCAACAAATGCCCTCATAGGGAGGCTAGGTGACCAGGAGTCGAGGAAACAAAATCCATATTTTCGAACATGAAGGACTGCATTATAAATGCAGTCAAACTGAGGGACTAATAATCATCAATTAGTTGTTCTGTAGGCGCAATCTTCCTTCTAGCCCTTGGCGTTGCCTGGGTCTCCCATGAATGTGGCTGGGTTGCTGCTAAAAAAAAAAAAAAAAAAAAAAAAAAAGACCCCAGAGCTTTATATTAACGAGGCTCATTAATTCCTGTCTTGCAGCTTTAGCCAAGGACAAATAAATTATTGTACGAACCAATTTTGGTCCACGGCACAAAAATAATTATTGCATCGTCTGCAAGCCTGCAAGTCAATAATTTTCTACATTACCAAAACTAGATTGGCTAGATTCTGAAAAAGGGCAAAAAACCTAAACGGGCTGAAATCACATTTAGTCCTTCTACTCTGTGGTTTTCTTCAAATCAAGTCCTTCACTTTAACCTGTTCCAAATCAACCCCTTTTCATTCAATTGAATTCGGTATGGTACCCTTTTTCCAATTATAGTATAACCCATGGCATCCAACTGGCCACTTATGTAGTAATAAAGTTGGATTATGGGGCTCATATCACCTTTAAATTCTTTAATGGAAGCAAAGGAGTTTATTTGATCCAATTTAAAGTAGGGGGCTTGATATGATCAAAAGTAACAAGTAGAGGAATCAAGCACGGAATCATTCCTGTTTTTTCCAGCAAACTAAGATGAGACACAATTTACAGAGTGCACGAGTGCTGCTAGGTTCTTAAGGTTTTCTTTTTCTTTTTTCAAAGCTTAAAGGGTTAAAGAGCACTAAAGTAGGCATCCCATGACAATGACTCAACCAGCTCGACCTCACATTTGCTAAAAAAATGAATCGTGGTCTGTTCTGGGCAATTTTGCTTCCTGGCTATGGTGGCCCAGCAAATTTGTCATGTGTCCCTTTCAGCTTGTTTGTTAGGGTTCCTGTCGTGACTAGTGTACACACACACAGACACGGATTCATTTGGATCCATCATGATTTTCTGGGCAAATGCTGCTGCTGCTCATGATTTTCTTCTGCTAAAGCCTCCTGACCATACCTGCCAGGGTTCCTGACTCTTGAAATTTCAAAAAAAAAAAAACCAGTGACTAGTGTACACACAGAGACACAGATTAATTTGGATTCATCATGATTTTCTGGGCAAATGCTGCTGTTGCTCGTGATTTTCTTCTGCTAAAGCCTCCTGACCAATACTTTCCAGGGTTCCTGACTCTTGAAATTTCAAAAAAAAAACTAGTGACTGTAATTGCCGATGCCCTAGCAATCAAGTTGTGTCATCTCTGGTAACGGATTCTCAGAGTGGTTGGTGTGAATAGTAGAGTTGGAGACGGAGGAGAAAAGGGCGTGGAAACTCAAATTCCCAGAAAAAATTCATCCTTGCATCCTCTGTCATCGTCACGAGCACAGGTTTAGGTTCGACCTCGGATCACGACTTTCTTTCCTTTTCTTCAATCCATTTAATTAAGAACTATTTCGAGCTGGGATCCTGCATTTGAAGCTCCCTGAAAAGCCCTTCAATCCATCTTCATCTTGGAACTAAGGTCCTCCGGGTCACGGCGTGGCAGCAAGAAACTTGAGATCTGCCCAATAAATCTCAAATTCAAGTCAGAATATCTATATTTTATAAAAATATAAAATAACCAAGATTTTATTCACTTATTTAAACTCATAAAATATATTTTTTAAAAGATATAATTTTCTCGAGTCCCTCCCAACTAATTTAATTAAAATTTGATTTAATATTTTTTAAAAAAATATTAAAAATAAATATGTAATGACATCAATTTTGGAGCGACCATGATAAATCAATTATTACTTAATCAATTTAACTAAAATTTGATTTAATATTTTTAAAAATATATATTAAATTCATTTAACTCATAACCCAGATCTTCATCCATCAAAAGCGGTGTAATAATTATGATTAAAACCGGAAGTTATTGTGGCCCCTCTAAAAGGCACACGAGTATGAATAAGTTGCGTGAATACTTGATTAACGAACAAGCAAAATAAGATGCAGGCACGATCATTTGGTGATTGTACTTGCTTTGCTTCTAATTTTAATAAGCACTTCATTAAAACCAATTACCAAATATTTATCATAATGTTTTTTCTTTCTTTTATAAAGGGTGATCATTCTCTTAGCACCTGCTGACTTATAAATTAAGAGTATTTGTTCAAATACGATGTAAATTGTATTATTTTAATTTTTAATTTTTTTTGTTAAAAATTATATATATTTTTAAATTATTTTGATATGCTATATTAAAAATAATTTTAAAAAATAAAAAAAATTATTTTAATATAATTTTAGATATCAAGAAGGAGAGAAGCTGGGGTTAAATTTGTTAAATGTCTCTATTTCGAATCACGACTTTTATGAAATGTTGTGTTTTTTTAATTACAACATGATGAAACTGTGCATTTCCACCTATTTTCTTTTTTAAACTATACTATTCTGTAAATGTTTTAAATTTATTATGTAGTTTAAAAAAAAAAGAGAGATCAGAGTAAATGACTATAGAGGGAAATGATAAGACATGATCATGATGCGAAAAATATGTTTTTTTTTCTCTGCGAGCTGACAGTGAAAAAGACTCTTCAGTATTTCCTCAAGAACTGACACACTCCTCACTTTATTCTTCGAGATTAAAACAAAGCTCAAGAAAATAATTTCCTAAGATAAGATGATTCTGTTCTTAATTTAAAATCAGTTCTTGTATCATATTTATTTATTTATATGGTTTAAAAATATTTTAAAAAAATTTAAATTTTATTTTATTTTTTTTAAAATTAATATTTTTTAATATTTATAAATTATTTTAATATATTGCTGTCAAAAATAATTTTTTAAAAATAAAAAATATATTATTTTAATATATTTTTAAATAAAAAATATTTTAAAAACAATCATATTCACACTTTTACCTATATTCTAAAAAAAAATAACTATCTCACAACGAAAATACTCGAAAATGCATTTACCCTTAAGATCCTAGATGATAATAATAATAATAAAAAAATTAGATTAACATTTAATTTTTTTCCATCAAAATTAATTATAGTAGTAATTTCTAAAGTTAATTAAGCCCGACTAACTTTTAATACTTTTAATAAATTAATTTAGATTGATTTAATAAATTAAAATGATATTTTTTTAAAAAAATAAAAATTTAAAAAAATATCATTTAAAAAAATTTAAAAAAAATATTAAACATGTTATCAATTAAGTCAGCTAAGTTAACTTCAAATTAATTTTTTAAAAAATTTAACTAAATATAAAAATCAAATCAATTAAGTATCAACTTTTGAGGTGAGATTAATAAATAAAGTAATTTTATTTAAAATTACTCTTATTTTCATCGAACAAAAACTTATTTAGAAGACAAAAAGATAGATCTCAAACACCACGGATTATCAACATGACTGCCCAAGATAAATCTTATCCTTCGGTTAAAATTTTATTTCCTAATTTAGCACCTTATCTGATAAAATCCAACTTTGAAAACACCAAACATTTTATCCTTAATCAATTAAAAAAAAAAAAAAACCTCCAAATCTACTTTCCAACAGCTTTTATGACATCTATCTTCCACTTCCAACCCCCATGAAAGCTCTCTGTCACCAGCACGCACGCTCTTCTTCATCTGAACTTGCCTCTAGAGCTCTCTCCATCACCCTCTCATACCGACAAAGCCACAGGCCTAAAACTCGAACCAAAAAAGCAAGAGAAAGACTGGAGAAAGCAAAAGCTCTCCAACAAGCAAAAGCTCTCCAAAAAAGTTGAGCAATCGAGAAGCAGCTTATAGAGAGACAGAGACATCCATTTCTCTTCATTCATGGGCTGTTCTGCTTCAAGACCAAATGCCCTCCTCACAAAGAATCACCATCCTGAAGAGACCTTATCTTATGCTTCTCCTTCTAAAGATAACTCCATGTTTTCTCCACAGTATTCTTCACCAACTGTCCCTAGAGCTCTCTCTCTTCAAACCCCGTTAGTCCACCACCCACCTTCAAGAAAAGGTGACTCTCATCACCTTGTGTCTCTTACTTCCACCACTTATGGCTCTCTTGTCCTCATTGACCCCAACGTGAACACCCAAAAATCCTTTGATCAGCCACAACCACCAAGAAAATCTACCAAAAAGATACATAAAACACAAAATAATGAAGACCCTTGTGAGTCCCTATCCCCTGACTCTGTCATTAACACTTGGGAGCTCATGGATGGTCTTGTCGAGAATGATGAGCTTGAATTTGAAATGAACAACTCTTTTAAGCCAAGATCTTCACTTTCTGGTCATTCTATTGAGTTCGTCTCAAAAGCTAGTTCTTTTCATCATCCGGGTTCTGATAAGTTTGTTAAAAAGCTGCATGATTCTTTTGACTCACTGAAGTTTGAAGAGATAGTTGCTGAAAAGCCTGTTTCATTGTCAAAGCCATTATGGAAGCATTTGTCTGAGGAATCATTGCTTTCAAAGATGGATCCTAATGTGGCTTCAAGTTATATGCGTGCATTGTCATCAAGGCAACTGGGGTGTTACAGAGAGTCCAAGGATGCAACACCAGTGAAATCTAGTTCCATGAGTGATACTTTATCAAGTAAAAAGGGGACCTTTTTGGATGATAAAGATGGAAAAATTGTTCTGTATTTTACAAGTTTGAGAGGAATCAGAAAGACTTATGAGGATTGTTGTGCAGTTAGAATGATATTCAGAGGTTTCAGAGTTGCAGTTGATGAAAGAGATATTTCAATGGATTCCACATATAGAAAGGAGCTGCAAAGTTTGCTTAAAGGGAAAGCAATGATCTTGCCACAAGTTTTTGTTAGAGGAAATCATATTGGCGGTGTGGAGGAAATCAGGCAGCTAAATGAAGCTGGTGAATTGGCAAAGCTGTTCGAAGGTTTTCCTGTTCAAGATCCAAGGTTGGTTTGCGAGGGTTGTGGGGACGCAAGGTTTGTGCCATGTCCAAATTGTAATGGAAGTAGAAAAGTGTTTGATGAAGAAGAAGAGCAACTGAGAAGGTGCACAGATTGCAATGAGAATGGCTTGATTCGTTGCCCTGGTTGCTGCTCATAGACGATGCTTGTAATTAATGCTTTCTTTTTGTGCTTGCCTACAACATTGCAACTTCATCTTACTATTGTGATTACTAATGCCATTGGAAATTATTTATCTTCATGATCTTTATATTTTCTTGCCATATTTGTTAAGCTGTTGGCTATAATTCCTCCTCATCTCTTTAATGAGGATGCAATAAGAATCAACATTTTTTGTGCTTGTTCTTGTTTATTCAAGTTATTGTAATCCCTCTTCTCTCTTTCGTGGAATTTCCAGCTTACCCTTTTTTGTTTCATCAAATTTGTTTGGTCAATCTACTCGTTACTATAATTGGTTTCTTCACTATCAATCTCCACTTTGAGAAATGTACTGAACAATTAAAGAGTAAATATCATAGGTGGGTGATGGTTGATACTGTTTGGTGATGAGAAACTCTCATTAAGTTTGCTGGTCCCCAAAATTAATGCTAGCACGTGCAAATTGAATGCCTGGAAAACATGAAGCACGGATTCTGCTCTGCTATTATCTCAACAAAGTCTTTAAAACAAAAGGGAAATGGCTATATCAGTGTTCAGAATTGCATATGATCAACCAATCTCTGATTAGCCAGCTTTGGTAGCTGCGATAATATCAGTGAGATGAAATAATATGTGAGAAACTATAATAAGATTGCCCCATGGTGTCCATTTTAGTTGCTATCTTGGACAAGAGAGATGAAGATAGCATGTTTCCATGTACTATTTGGTTATTTGGTTGTTTTGAAAGTACTGAAATTCAGAGATGATTTTATTTTATATCTCAATCAATCTCTGTCTCTTCAACTAAACACGTTTTTGTTTCTTCTATATCTATCATTTTTGTCCTGCAACATTAACCAACACAACTGATACAGGTATGTCTAGTGTTTGAACTTTATCTAGATTTTGAGTGAGGGCTGCAACTGCCATAAAAAATTCATTCGATCTTCAAAATCCAGAAATGCAGGAATGATGAACCAAAAGAAGCATCTTGAATGTTACAGTGTGGAATCTTTGACAGCATCATAGATGGTACTGATACACAAACATGCTGTCCAAGGATTCTATTCCTGCTTGCTACAGTTTGGTATAAAACATGTGATCACAGCTATATGCAGTACATGAGCTGTGACCCAGTGGAAATGTTCAATCCAGCTTGCCAATCAGTATGGCTAAAGCCTAAGAATGCTTTCAGCTGATCACATGTTGTCAACTTGTTCCATGGCTAAGATTCAACTAGGGCTACAAAGGTCATGTTATCGTGAATCAGATTGAACTGATCATGGATGTTAGAATAAATAAAGGGAAAGGAAGAGGAACAAAAAGCAATAGATGATAAGAGTCGATAATGGAATTGAACATACCCATCACATCCGCTTGCTTGAATCCTTCGTAACTTGTCGTGAAGAAACTGCTCCGAGTTGACACAATACTGAAATTTCAACGACAATGGTAGTTGAGATCGGTGATGGAGATGGTTCTGTAACGCTTTTTGGGTAATTCAACTAGATATAGGGTAAGAATGAACACCAAGGGATTTATGATTGGTTAGAATCCAAATCTCCCTTTTTTTACAGGAAAATTATACTATTTCTTATCCATTCAACTCATAATAAATGTACAAGAAATTAGAAATTCTCCATTTTCAATGCATTCAATACATTTTTAGTAATGCATGCGTTTGTTGCGTGGTTTTCAAAAATGCTTTTTAATTAAAATTTATTTTTTTTAGTTTTTTGTTTACATTAAATTATCATAATTATAAAAAAAAAACACATAAAAACATTAAATTTATTTTTTAAAAAATAAAAAATACCATGAAAAACAATTTGAAATATACGCTATTACTCTCAAGAGACCTTTCTTCCAATTCAAGAGGCTTATAAGAAATATATTTTTTTTTTCTTTTTTCCTTGAAGGGTACTTCTAGACAAATTCTGTTAGGACGTCACACCAGCATTGTGGCAATTTATGGGACATCATACCGTGGGCATCATTTTTTAAGTATAGTTATTAAATTTAATTTAATTTCTAAAAAAATTAAAACTTAAAAATCTGATTCAAATTATATTTTTAATAAAATCAAATATGAAATTGATTTTATTAAACTCGATTTTTCTAGTCAAATATTTAAGTGTCATGGTTGACTCAATCGAAATTTGATTTTTTGGATCAGCATTAAAGAAAATAATGAAAAAAATAAATTATATTATTTTAATAAAAATAATTAACCCAATAATCATTAAGGTAACAGGTTGATAACTATATTTATCTCAAAAAATATCAATTTATCATATATCATGTGATTTTCATTAAGAAATTTTTCTGTTGAGGATAAAAGTTTAAAACTTATGATTGATTGAGAATTTGAGAGCTAAGAATACCTTCACCTTTTTTAAGGGCAATGCATAGGATAACCGCTGGTTATTAACAGAACATGCCCAGAGCCCAATGGGGCGTGGGAGTGGGGCCCCATGTATAGAGGCCTAGAGGTGTGTGGCTGGCATTACAACTACCATTTTGCCAAATTTTAAATATTTTTTTACTCAATGTTATTTTTTATATTATTTTAATATATTAATATCAAAAATATTTTTTAAAATAATAACTACTAAACTAACAAATATTCTTTTAATAAACTTAACTAGATTCGAATATCTTAACTAGATTCTTAGTAAAGGTGTATTTCCATGTCTAATTAGTCCCACCCACATATGTACTCGAAGAAGAGACCTCTACCCAGTGGAGCTGTGGAAGGACCACAATAGAGGAGGCCATTTGATGGTTTTTGCGTAAATTTGTGGCCCAAACAAAAAAGTTAGAGATTGGCGTGCCTTAAATTCCATTTCTCATAAAGTGAGAGAGGCAGAACTGAACGCGATATTTCATTTCATATCTCTGATGCTTTGCAGGAGCAAGGATCACTAAATCATACATCCTTGCAGTACTTCCAAGAACAAACTAAATCTAATGTACGTTCGTTGGTATTTTTACAGTGCCCCACAATCTATATACAGTTCATAATCGCAACAGTTCAACCATCAGTGCAATAGAAAAAACAACTGAAACATAAACCTTTTTTTTTTAAATCTCATGCCTTGCAAACATTTGTAATACAATTGCTGTCAGACAGAATTCTGGTCACCAAAATTCTGCTAGTGTTATTCACTGTCTGAGCTACAAAAGAATAAGAGCTCCAACTTCTGCAGAATCATCTCCTCTTGATCTTCTTACACTTTCTGTGGATATAATATTCGAAAGTCAAATTAAATGAGATATACAATTCCAGTATGTTTGAATTAAAACTCGAAGCATCTAGGAAGAATTCCTAGTTTCAATATACACATCACTTTATTTCTAGTATCCTTGAAGTCAAATTAATCTGTGAAGTAATATACTTTAGACAGTCACCAATTGTTTTGTGGATGAAGTGAGAAACAAAGGTTCAAGTGTAAGCAGGATGCAGACTCGACTAAAGAACTAGAATGTAGGAACTCAAAGAATCACATCTCTGGCATATGAACACATTGCAGTTTATTTACATAATTTGTCAAGGTAATGAATGCCACTCTGTTTATGATTGTATTTTGTTCTCTGCACAAATTTGAAAGATTGACACTGAAAAAGATGGCTAGAAGAATAGCCAATTAAGGCTTCAGGCAAGCTATTTTGCAGGTGAACTTCATCATGGTTTTTTTATTTTTTTTCTACCTGTATCATTACTGTCAAGTGCACGAGTAAATTAGACTAACACAATAACCAAAAACCAAACAATTTCTCACTTTTGTTAAGATTGCCTTGAAAAGACAAGGCCATATGCTGCAAAGATATTTGAAAAGAAGCTATAACCAGATTATGAGGAACAGAAAAAACATTGGATAGGGTCAAACAAACCATAGAGACCAACATGGAATATATGTCTCAAGGATGCAAAGGTCCTCTATTGAAACCAACAAAAACCTGAAGCAATGGAAGAACCATAAAACCACCTATGAGACCAACCAAGTTATAAGAACCTAGCTTCATTCACATTTGATATGCAACGCTACCAATCCATTGAAAAGGGTAAAAGTCCTTTGTCAATAAACTAACTAGAGAACTTAGAATAAGATTCCCCAAAATTTTGCAATATGGAAAGCAACAACTGAGCTACATACTAATACCATATCTCAACTGAGCTTAAGAGGATCAGAATGAGACCCCAAACATTATGTGAAACTTTTCTCGATTGCTACCACCACCACCATGATACATGAAAACCAGAAACAATTACAAGACAGATCAATCTGCCAAATTTTGAGGTTCATATTAAGGCATATAAAAGGAGATGCAAAGCACCCATAACAAAATTATGTGTCAGATGAGACACCATCAGGTTCTGTTGAGAACGAGGACATTATGGGATGAGAAAGCAAAGTTTCCCAAAACCTTGCCAGAGAAACATGGTAACAATAAAATCATGAATAACCCCATCTTTGTGCTGCAGGACCACCCCACGAGTTCCAATGGGTCAAGGAACAAATCAGTTTAACTTACAATTCCATTCTAGTTTCACATTTTTGTCAAGATCAGCTCTTTCCTATGTCACATTCAAAGGAAGTTCTACACCAAGCAAGTACTGAAAACTACATGAACTGTAAAAGTAGTCTCCTTTATCCTTATCACCAATAATTTGCTAGACAAAACATATACTTCAAAAGACACAAACACAAACATGGACAGAAAAAAATGCTGCCGACAAGATGAAGGCCATCATGCATCCAACGGTTATTTATTAGCAGAAGCAGGAGCTAAAGAAGCAATTGAATTACATGAAAAATCATATGCCTTTCAAGACTAATAAAAGAAAATAACACAAAACCACCAAAATATTTTGCTATTTTAAATTCCAAAAGTTAAGCAGCTGTGGTGGAATTAAACAAGAGCCACAAGACATCAGATTGATTAAATAATTGAAACCAAAGTATCAAACAGAAACCCAATAAAGAAAAAGAAAGACATTTGGGATGGCCAATAAAGAAACAGCAATTGCCTGATTGAATTAGAAAAGAGAGAAAATTGCAGGTACACAAAAGATAAGGCAATAGACAAGGCCAAAAGAGAGTCACCTAGTTTTGAAGGAAGAGGATCAGCCAACATGAAAAGGACCAATATCTCCAGCTCTGAGAGAACTAGCAAGCTCATCAGCAACAGTCAAGCAAGTAGAAACCAATCCTATAAGTCCCACCCACACCATATTTGCAATCCATATAGCCATGCTCCATGGCATTGCCATTTCTCCTCTCTCACTCTCTCTGTTGCTTTCTTTCCTTTCCTCTCCCTTTTAAGACACCAAGTCCACTCTTGTGTTTTCAGCTTTCAAGAGAGAAAGATAACCCCATTTCAGGATCAACAACCTGTTGTCTAAAGTTGCTAGTTACAGATGGTGAAGTCAAAGATTTGGAAAGACTTTTGAGGGTTTTTTTTTTTTTTTAATATAACCTCCCGACAAAATTTTTGATAAGCTAGCATACCTCCAGATGTATTTTTAGTAACGACACTTCTTTAAAAAAAAAAAAAAATTCTTTTTTAATATAAAGGTTTTTTTTCTTCTTCTAAAATGATTAACATCATGTTATTCTTAATAATAATTTATTTACATTTTATTAAGATTCTTTAACTTATTATTTAAATAATTATCGATGAAAATAATAAATTGTAGTCTGTTTAAATTCAATAGAATTTCTTAATAGGTTAGTTGTTGTAAGTTAGATTTCAATAATATTTCTTAATTAAGTAGATTAATCAATAAATAAAGTTTTAAAAATAAAATGAGTTAGTTCGATAACTAAAGTTTTTGGAGAAAATCATCAATAAAAATTCAATATATATAATTGTTTTGTCTATTTCTTAATTACTCATCTATCATCAAAGAATTTTAAAAAATTTTATTTGTCAAAACACCTAATCTGTGAAAGTGATTTTATTCTCAAAATTTTGTTCTACTAAGTTAAAAATGCAATTAAAATTTATTTTGATTATAATTAGATTATTAAGTAACACCGATGAATTTTAATTTAATTAGAACTAATTATTTTCATTTATAATTATCATGATTATCAAATAAGCTGAGAAATTCCATTGAAACTTAGAAGGATTGTATTTGAGAATAAAATAATATTAGCCAGTTAGGAGTTTTTTTTTTTTAATGATTTTTCTTTCTTTCTTTCTTTCTTTGCTGTGGTTGATAGTCTTGCAAGCAAGGACAGTGCTCTGTCTTGGGACATGGGTTTTGTGGAAAATTACGCCCAAAAACAGGGGCAATCTTTGATGTTACAAGGGAAGCTCAGTTGAGCCCTTTTGGACAAAAACCTGATTGGCAAATGAAGGACACGTGGCATGGTGTCAAAGGATTCAGTTCTTGTCGAGGGAGACAATGAGACCCATGTCAAAAAAAGCATTGATTGTTAAAAGCATTAAATAAAGAAAAGCTGTAACCCATAAGTAATACACGTAACATCTTTAATAAAGTTGCAAAACATATATTTATTTGGGCGAGAGTTCTCTTGGCTCCCGTACCTACTTTTTTTTTAAACAAAATAAAATAAAATAAAGATGATGTTACATCTCGAGATTTACATGTTAAAATTAAATTAAATTAAATTACATGATATTAAGAAATAAATATTTATTATCTTGTCTCTTATCTAATCATGATTAAGGAGAAGTAAAGGTATGGTATTTACTGATGAATGTTGTTTTTATCTCTCCTGTACTTTGAACCTAGTTAGATTTGGATTAGAAATTTTAAAATTTAATTAAATCATGGTGTCCAAGTTTTTTAATTAAGATAGGTTGAGATAATTATTTTTTAAAAAATTCAATTAAATCTCATTTATTCCTTAATTTTAAATCTATTTGAGTTTTTTCTTAAATATTTTTAGTAACCAATAAAGATATTTTTTAATTAGTGTGTGGTTATTAATGTGGTGTAATATGATTTTGCAAGTTAAATTTATTTAAATAACATAAAAAATATTAATTTAAATTTTCTTTAAATGAAAAACAGTTTAAAAAAGAGGTCAAGGTCATGCTTATTGGTTTAGATGAAAGCCCTAATACCTGCTTACGACTATCTTACGGATTCCACACAGGACCATTTTTATCGGGCCTTCTATGGCCAGGCCCGATTATCCCATACAAAGGCCTGTAATATAATGGTCTGAGCCCATAACTTCAAGCAAATTCCCGCTCCCTCCCCTTTTCAGTGTCCCATTCAAATTTCATCCCCCACCTCAAGCAAAGAAAGAAGATCCGAAAAGAGAAGCAGAGAACAACCCCCCCCCCCCCCCCCCGCTCTCTAAAAATGGCTCCTTATTTTGTGTTTCCACAAAATCTAAAATCCTTAGAAGAAGAAAACGAAGACAATCGTCTCCACGTTCTGAACCCAACCGACGTCGCTTCTCTCCGTCTTCCTGAACTCGAAGAATTTGTCAAAGGTCAGCTCTATCCTTACTCAATTCCACTAATTACATTCATTCCCTCAGGTCTTACTTCGTTTCAACTTGGGACTTCTTGTTGTTTTTGTTTGTTTCTTCAGAAGGTAAGGCTTTGGTTTTGTTTGTTTCTCGAGAAGGTGCGGGAAAATAAACGATTTTTTTATATTTTAGTGAACTGTTAATAATAGGGAAAATAAACTCTTTAACTTAGTTGCTCTTATGAATCATAACAGAGTGAAACAGAAAGATTTAGTTTTTTAAAAAATATATTATTTAAAATTTTGAATTTTTATAGGATTAGGTGTTTTGAAAATGTAATTAAAGTGCTCAATTTCGACGCTTTTTTGCATTTAATTTTAAAGGAATCAGAAATAATTTTAATTGTGAATGTAATATTGAATTACTGATGGAAAATTCAATTTTTAAGTGCTCAATTTTAATGGTTTTTTAGACTCTGATTTTTTTTTTGTTGGATTAGGAGTATCCTTTGATTTGTCGGATAAAGAGATATTCTGCATTGAGGAGCAAGAAGTGTTTGATCACGTATATTCGTTAGTTAAAGGGTTTTCTAGTCTAACTCCATCTGGTAAAGTCAATCTCGTGGAGAGTCTTCGGTCGAATCTAAGTGTTTTGCTACCAAATGTGGATTCTCTCTTGCGCGTTTTTCAAGGTCAGGATGATGATAATGACAATGGGAATGAGACTCCTCCGGTGCTTGATCGAGTTTCTTCTTATCGAAATGCTCTTAAAATTTACACATTTTTCCTCGTCAGTATTGTTCTATCTGAGGAGTCAAGTGCTAGTTCAAATAACAAAACTAAGGTAATCTATATGCCATTATGCTACCTGAAGGGTTTTTTAGGTGTGAGAGTGATATTGGGTTTGCTGTTTTATTTTTTTTGAATTTTGTGCGTGCCTGTGCGTGTGTGACTTGTCGGGTGTGATATTGTTGTTGGATTGGTTTAGATGACAGGGCCTAATAGGAAGAAACAGTCGGTACATTCATGGAATTGGGAACCACAGAGGGGTCGGATACTTAATTTGATTGCTAATTCACTAGAGATCAACCTTTCGTTGCTCTTTGGATCGACAGACCCTGATGAAAATTATCTTTCTTTCATTACAAAGTAAGCTTACTTAGTAATGTTGTTCTGCTTTGACTTGCCATAATTATGTTTCGGTGCTGTGTTTGAAATTTTTTGATTTGGGGTTTTACAGAAATGCATTTGGTTTGTTTGAGAATGCAACACTTATAAAGGACTCTGAGACAAAAGATGCTCTTTGCCGAATAATTGGGGCTTGTGCTACGAAATACCACTATACAGCACAGTCATGTGCTTCAATCATGCACCTAGTTCACAAATATGACTATGTTGTTACCCACATGGCTGATGCTGTTGCTGGGGCTGAGAAGAAGTATGCTGATGGCACCCTTGCCAGTTCTTTGATCAGAGAGGTTGGGAGGACTAATCCAAAAGCTTATGTGAAAGACACTGCTGGGGCAGAAAATGTTGGGCGTTTTCTTGTAGAGCTTGCTGATCGGCTACCAAAGTTGATTTCAACTAACATTGGGGTCTTGGTCCCACATTTTGGAGGAGAATCTTATAAGATAAGGAATTCTCTTGTTGCTGTTCTGGGGAAGTTGGTGGCAAAGGCATTTAAGGATGTTGAGGGTGATGTCAGTTCTAAATCTGTTCGTCTCCGCACAAAGCAAGCCATGTTGGAAATCTTGCTTGAGCGCTGCCGAGATGTTTCTGCCTATACCAGGAGTCGGGTTCTTCAAGTTTGGGCTGAACTATGTGAAGAGCATTCTGTTTCAATTGGTCTGTGGAATGAGGTTGCTGCAGTTGCTGCTGGGAGATTGGAGGATAAATCTGCAATAGTTAGAAAAGCTGCATTAAATTTGCTTATCATGATGTTGCAGCATAACCCTTTTGGTCCCCAGCTTCGAATAGCTTCATTTCAAGCAACATTAGAACAATACAATAAGAAGTTGAATGAGCTTGAACCAGATAAAAGTGCAGAAAGTGTTTTGGATGGATTGCAATCTGATAACGAGACCTATGATGGAGGTGAGGTGGATGATGTGAATATGGAAGAACCAGTTAAGGAACAGCAGGAGAGTTTAACTGACAGTGTGCCTAATCTGGAAGAAGGGATTCCTCAGAAGGATAGCTCAGTGCCAGATATTGGGAATTTGGAGCAAACCAGGGCTTTGGTTGCATCTCTGGAGGCTGGCTTGATATTTTCCAAGTGCGTATCTGCCACAATGCCTACGCTTGTCCAGTTGATGGCTTCATCTTCAGCCACCGATGTTGAGAACACAATTTTGTTGCTGATGAGGTGCAAACAGTTCCAAATTGATGGTGCAGAGGCTTGCCTCCGTAAGATGTTGCCATTGGTAGGTTTTTAATTTTGGTCATGCCTGGGAAATAGTGACACTGCAAGTTAGGAAGCAAAGATGATGTATTCTTAATTTTAAGGTTGTCTACTCTGTACTTATATTTTGAACTGTTGAAATTAATGCTGTCATCAATGCTGGATTCTGCAGGTATTCTCTCAGGATAAATCCATCTATGAAGCTGTGGAGAATGCCTTCATTACAATTTATGTCCGGAAAAATCCAGTAGATACTGCTAAGAATCTTTTGGATCTTGCCATAGATTCAAATATAGGAGATCTTGCAGCTCTGGAATTTATTGTCAATGCATTGGTTTCCAAAGGTGATATCTCCACAAGCACAGTGAGTCTCTCTTATCATATGATTTTGGAGGTTTTAGTTGCTGTTAGTAATTAATTAAAAGTTAAAAGGTGTTACTTTATATTCTTTTACTTAATATTCATCTGTTCATACCACATTTAGATCTCTCATAAAGCATTTGTTTTTGCAGATATCAGCATTATGGGATTTCTTTTGCTTTAACATTAGTGGTACAACCCCAGAGCAAAGTCGTGGAGCTTTATCAGTGCTTTGCATGGCTGCAAAAGCGTCCCCTGGAGTTCTTGGCTCACACTTGCAAGATATTATTGATATTGGCTTTGGCCGTTGGGCTAAAGTGGACCCTTTGCTTGCCAGGACAGCATGCATTGCCATTCAGAGATTGTCAGAAGAGGACAAGAAAAAGCTGTTGGCTAGTAATGGTAGCCGTGTGTTTGGTTTCTTAGAGAACTTGATTAGTGGCTCTTGGCTTCCAGAAAACACATGGTATGCTGCTGCTGATAAAGCAATAGGTGTCATATATACAATTCATCCCACTCCGGAAACCCTAGCTGCTGATCTTGTAAAGAAGTCTCTTAGTTCTGTTTTCATTTGTAGTGGAGGAGATGACTTGCAGAATGATATTGAAAGTGGCAGCGCTGATATTCTTACAACAGTTCAAGTAGCAAAAATTAGTAGATATTTATTTGTCACAAGTCATGTTGCCATGAATCAGTTACTGTACATAGAAACCTGTGTTCGGAAGATCCAAAAACAGAAGCTGAAGAGGGATAGATTGGGAGCTGATGGACAGAATGCTCAAAATAATGGTATAAAACAAGATGATACACCAAAGGTAGGTTGAACATTTCGTACTATACATCATTGTCATGTACAACAAACTCCAGCTTTTAATTTGGAATATCTCTTTGACTATTTGTTGCAGGATAACATCAATGCGGAGCTAGGTGTTTCTGCCTCTGAAGATGCAATTCTGGATACACTCTCTGAGAGAGCAGAGAAAGAGATTGTTGCTGGTGGTTCCAAAGAGAAATATTTGATAGGGCTTTGTGCACCTTTCCTGTCGAAGCTTTGTAGAAATTTTAGTTTGATGCAAAAGGTGATTCTATTAGTTTTTCTGGCTTTACAAAGCCTTCACGTTTGCTTTCTTCTTTAAGAGATTTGTGTATGACATGATGCGATCATCATCTTTTGTTTTCCATGAATAATTGAATATCCTCCAATTTTTCAGTGAAACTAACAGGACTTTATGTTTTTCAGTATCCTGAACTACAGGCATCTGGAATGCTTGCTCTTTGTCGATTTATGATTATTGATCCAGATTTTTGGTGAGACCTCCCCCGTCCTCTTTCTCTCACTCACGCTCATGAAAAGCTTATGCCTAACTTCGGGGTGAATGTGTTCTCAGTGATGCAAATCTCCAGCTTCTCTTCACAGTTGTGGAAAGTGCACCATCAGAAACTGTTCGTTCAAACTGCACTATTGCTCTTGGAGATTTGGCAGTTCGGTTTCCTAATCTGTTAGAACCATGGACTGAAAACATGTATGCTCGCTTACGAGATCCTTCGGTTTCTGTTAGGAAAAATGCTGTGCTGGTACTTTCACATCTCATATTAAATGATATGATGAAGGTCAGAAAACCTGCTAATCTCTTTTACCGTTCTTTCTCTGCTATTTTAATGATACAATATCTGATTCTGGGCATTTGCTTATCAGGTTAAAGGTTATATAAATGAGATGGCTATAAGATTAGAAGATGAACAGGAGAGGATTTCAAATCTCGCTAAACTTTTCTTTCATGAGCTGTCAAAGAAAGGTAAATATTGATACTTAACTAGTAATGCCATGCTAAGTCATTTGGTCATTTCTCTTGGAAAATGGATGCTGAATTGTTTTCGTAACTATAATGCAGGAAGCAATCCTATATACAACTTACTTCCAGATATACTTGGCAAATTATCCAACCAGGAGCTGAAAAGGGAGACTTTCTGCAACATCATGCAGTTTTTAATTGGGTCCATTAAAAAGGTATAGACTGCTCAACTGAGTTGATTTAGCAAGTATTTGCCCTTAACAATGACTTGAACATTATACTTCCCTGATTCTCCCCAGGACAAACAAATGGAGTCTCTTGTTGAAAAGCTTTGCAACAGGTTCAGTGGAGTGACAGGTATGTCTTTATTCATTATGCTTCTGTACATAGTGTTTACCAAGCTGGTGTGATCGTATGGTGTCAGATCATACAAGTCTGCTGCGTTATGCAATAGTACACTGAGTACGAACTTACTGGCTGAGAAAATATGATCTTATTCGAACTTGTTTGATAGCATTGATTTTAATGTTTAAGTGATTTATGACTTTTGTATGGTGCATGTGCTAAACCATACTTGCAAATTCAGCTATTTCAATTATTGTTCAAATTTGTTCTAAAAACCATCACTCACGTAGATGCATGAAACTTATAAGCATGAGATTGTAAATGTACTCTCATTTCCTTGTGCATGGATGGAGATGCTCATTGCTTTTTCATTTTTAATTATTATTTACAAGTGCATGCAGACTTTTCCTGGACTACTTGGTCTCTAATCTTACGCTGCCTGCTTTTAGGACAAAACAGAGGAAAAAAAAGAAAAACATGCATGGATGGAGATGTTCCTTTTGTTTTTACGTGTAGCACATGATTTTCTCCCATGCTTGTTAATATATATATATATATATATATATATATATATATATATAGTTCTTCAAAGATGATTTTTTCCTTACTGTGTGGACTGCTGTATTGCTGCAGATACTAGGCAGTGGGAATACATCTCGTATTGCCTCTCCCAGCTGGCATTTACTGAAAAGGGAATGAAAAAACTCATTGATTCATTTAAGACGTTTGAACATGTCCTGTCTGAGGATTCTGTCATGGACAATTTTAAAAGCATAATCATTAAGGTATTGGATTTCTGTAATCCTGTTCCTCTTCCATCCCATCATTTGTAATGATTTAATGGTATGCTTTCCATTTTCATTATGTGCAAACAGGCTAAGAAGTTTGCAAAACCAGAACTTAAATTGTGCATTGAGGAATTTGAGGAGAAGCTTACTAAGTTCCACATGGAGAAGAAAGAACAGGAAGTGACAGCAAGAAATGCCCAAATTCATCAGCAGAAAATCGGTGGCATGGAAGGTTGTGCGGTGGCTAGAGATGAAGGAGAAGTGAGTGAAGGATCAGATGTTATTGAAGGTTGGTACAGTAATATATATATATATATATATATTTATTTATTTATTTTTTGGAAGGGGGTGCTAGTTTCAATGTTTAATGTCTTGGAACTTTCCCCGTGCTTCCAGATTTTCCTAAGACATTCATCGCTATGTTTTGGAAGCTTTTGAATTACCTAGTTAAAACAATGTACATGTCAGATGACACTCTTGATATCTTTTTCTGCTGATGAATACACCCCTAAAAGGTAAGAAGTATCGATAGGATATTTTGTGGATTCAGCCTTTCCACAACATGCTTTATAGGTCTGATCAAATCTTCCTCCCTTTAGGTGATTAGATGTACTTAAGCCTTGGATTGTGCTAGGATATATTGCCAGGCATCGTACTCTTGCTTATTGTGTGCCAGTTCAAGATACAACTTGTTGACTCGGATGTCTTTTTCAGGATTTCTCTGTTTTTTTTTTAGGTTATTAATATCTTGTTTTTTTAGTGTGGAACGCAAATGTGGTGAACTATTTACTGATTCTAATTTCTCTTTCAGTACCTTGGTTCCAACTAATGTCAAATACATCTCATCTTTTCGATGTAACACATTTTGTTTTCTAAAATTTAGTTCCATCTTGAATAGGCTTCATTCGTTTCAAAGGGTTAAATAATTGATGGAACCTTAGTGAAGGTGTAGCCTTTTAGGGCCATATTACCTGGACGCACTGCATTGTTTGTGGATATGGTATTGGCCTTTAAGCAAAGAATGTTCGGTTCAACTAGCCTTTTAAGAATTGTGTTCCTGTTTGTAAGATCTGTGCTTATAAAAGACACTTTCTGCCTACGCTTGGTAACCAATGATGCAGATGGTGAAATCGATGATCCATCCATGGAAGAAATGGTTCAATCATCGGATTCTGAGGTCGACAGGTCAGGTGAATATTCAGGTACTTCAAGTGAGGTGACAGGCATGGAGTCAGATGGCACTGAAGTGCAGTCAAAAGGTCATTCAAGTTCTCTGACTCTTTTGTAACTACAGTCAACTGTTTTCTACTGTTGCTATAATCTGCTATCTTTTACAGTGGCCTCCAAATCTAGAGCTACGGAAAGCAAAGTGAAGGGTCAGAGTGGTGATATTTCTACATCAACTAGAAGATCCGCCAGGTCAAAGCAAAGGTAGGTTTCAAAATATTATCTCCATGCGTATGTATGTGCCGCATGCTCTTGTGTACAAATTTCCACAAGAAAAAAAAAATCCACGACAATTTGGCCTTACCCATGATTGTCAGAGCTGTTGCTGTTGTCCAGTACCTTTTAGTTCTAGCTCACCGTATCAGGTCTATAAAAGTGACAAATTTTTTATGTGATCATGCAGATAGAAAAAAAGAGAGAAGTAGGGGTAGCTTGCAGACCAGTCTTTGCTTTTCCATAAATGAAGAAAAGTAAAGTTTCTTTTGAGAAGGTATTTGTAGCATATTGCTTCTTTTACTTGAAGAATGGCTACAAAGATGTATTGCAGTCTGTATGCATTTGTGTAATGAAAAAATGCACCACACAGTTCTGGAACCAAGGTTTTACTTTTTACCCTTTTTTGCTTGATGAATTAAAACTACTTACGTCTACTATTCACTGTAAAGATTCTATTTGATTTAGATTATCTCAGCCAATTTTAGGTATTTGTTTTTGAAAAACTATCCAACAAAAACAGGTCTTAAACGAATTATTTCAGAAATTGATATATTTTCTTCTCTTCCAATATCAACTATCATGTCAACCAACGTAGTAAGCATCGTCACCTGCTATTGATTGTGCAATCAAGCTCGGTTTCAGTTCTTTGCTCCTGAATATTTTCACTGTATGTACTGACATGCATCAATCTTCCAGCCAAAAAAAAAAAGTTACGTTGATGTTTAATGTAAAAGGCGAGGAATGATTCTCGCATCTCCAAAGGTTTATATTATATTTCTTACTCTTAGAAAGCATCTCTATCTTTGATGGGAACAAACCTGAAATCACATTGAAGACTTGTTCATAGAAAGACTTGAGATTGGAGTGACTCGTCGTAGATCATGCCATTAGAGGAATATAAAATTTTGAGAGTGCAGCAAAACAAATGCCGTTGCTACTCTTTAAAATTGATTTCTTGATTTGTTTTTTGAGAAATTGAGCATTGAAGGCCCGCCTGAGAAAACAAAGAAGAAAAAAAAAGGGGTTCGGATGCTTTCCAGCAAGGTTCATTACTATCAGCCCTCGCTTCTCTTTCTAGGATGTGGATGAGATTGTGGTTTAAATTATTTTTTTGTTTATAAATATATTAAAAATAATATTTTTTATTTTTAAAAAATTATTTTTAATACCAGTATATGATTCAAAAATAATAATAAACTATTATTTTTAAATAAAATAAAAAATTTTAATTTTTTTTAAAATACAAGTTATATTGTGTTTCCAGATATGTTTAGTGTCAACAAACTCTCTGATAGAAGGTTTGAGTATCTTGCTACTATTTAAGAGTTAAACATTGATGGTTTGAATTTTGATAACCCATTGTTGTTAAAGTTAGCTTGGTTTGTTTGGTGGATTAAAGAATCTACGATTCTAATTTAGAATAGGCTTGAAGTTGAATCAATTTTAGTAATGATTTAATTGATTCATGATTTAATGGACCCAACTAATCATGGTGTAGGCTTAAATAGGTCAACATCAATGATTTTTTTAGTTATAAATATATTATAGAAAAAAATAATAAATTTAGGTTGATTTCATGAGCTACAGGTTAATTCAATGACTTTGTAACTTGAACTTTTTTTAAAATCAAATGTAGATTGAGTTACAACTTAGAAAAACACTCAGCTTTGATTTGAAATAATTGATCATGCCTGGGATTTTCAAACTATAATTTTAGGGTGGTCAATTTGTTTTTTTTCTTATATATCTCATAAAACCATGGTATTATGATTTTTCAAATCTTTCTCTCTTGTCTGTATAAAAACACAACTCTTGTTAGTTTTCTAAGGAAGGCAGACAGACAGAAGGATGTCATTGGCAATGAAACACCATGAATGCAATCAAAAGAGAACAAGCTTTTGAAAATAATTTGATAGAATTCATAAGATTAAAGGGGGTAAATATCATAGATGATTCCATAGAATTCATACACCAAAATGAGCAAACATAACCCACATGACTTTGCATGCATATCCACACAGTAATTCTAAGGTGAGAAATTAACAATAGATCATAGGAAATGTTTGATATATGTTGGAATTAATTATAAGATTAAGTATTAGAATAATAAAGTTTAATAAATAACTGTTGAAAAAGATTAAACTCAATTTGACCTAAAAGTTGATACAGTAACTCGGCAATTTAGAGCTTAATTTGGACCGTGTTTTATTATGAACCATTACTACATTGATACTAGATTCTAGATTACTTAATAATAGATTAACTCGCAACCTGCCAAGCCTGAATAAACCTAGTTGGGTTAAAACAAAGTTTTTTAATAAAATTAAAATAATATTGTTTACTCGAAATTATATGACAGCTCAATAACCCAAGCTTTGTAAGGTCTGGCAAACCATACATGATACCATCTCTCTGTAAAAGCTACGATTAAGAAGCTCGTTCAGTGAGATAAATCAACATGATACTATTATCTTCGTGTGTGAACGTGGTGTTAAAATGCATTAATGTCCCTGACTAAAGAATTAGGAAAAGCTACGGGGTAGTTTGCGAAGAACAAAGATAAGCTTTGGCAACTGGCAAGACTCTGATTGCATTCAAGTATGATAACAGAAACGATGTCACTTTGCAGCAATGTCGGGCACTTTGCAGGTTATCAGACTGGCAAAAAAACAGGTCAAACTATTTCAGAAATTGATCTATTTTCCATCAGATACAAGATATCTTCACTTCCTACCAGCCGAGGAAGCATGGTAACCTGCTCTTTGTTGTACAATCAAGCTCTCAGAGTTACCTGAATAACTGTATGTGTTTACATTCTTCAATCTTAAAACCAAAAACAAATCGATTACGTTGAAGATAAAAGTTCGAGGGATAATTCTCGCTTCTCCAAAGGGGTTATATTTCTTCCTCTTCGAAAGGATCTCTTTCTGGATAGTCACCAACCTGAAATCATATAGAGAAGGCTCTGTTCATCAAATCCACGAACAAAATGAGCAGTTTGATATCAGACATTTAACATTAGAATGATCTAGATTTCATATGCATGAAATTATATCCACTCCAAGTCTCAAACAGCAGTATGATGTGTGTTTTCATTGGATCATCAGTGATGGACAGATCCGGCACAGAAGCATCATGAGAACATAGTTCTATACAAACCTTTACTTTGTCTGGCCTAATCATAGCACCATGAAGTGGAGGAGAGTCAAAGTAGCGCACTCCTTTTACCCTGAAAATGATCAAGAAAGAAATAAATAATTGGACGCAGCACAGAATGATCTGTGAGAAAGATTTTAAATGCCTATTAGCATAGTACAACACCAACAATGTAAACCAGGGTACCAAAAATGAAGACAGCTAACTCGGTCAAAATCACTCAAGAGGTTTTGGTTCATGAACTATACATATACCTACACATACCCAAGGCTGGGTGATTCAAATTTTCAGTCCAACAGACTAATCAAAGAACAGTAATTCTGTGAAGGGCAGGCCAACTGCATATGTAAAAAGGAATTGGTGAAATGCCCAACATACTCATGTACAGTCAATTCAGACACCATTTACCACCAGAATCTGGTAATACTGACTTTTGCAAGAAATTCCAACATTGAATCAAAATAACATTTAAGACTGCCTATCTACTCCTACACAACATCATTGATATTCTGAAACAGAGTATGTCAGCACTTTTATCCTGTTTTCCTGCACCGCACTTCGAAGTTCCTATGAATAACAGAGAGAGAGAGAGAGAGAGATTAGCATACATACATGCCATCATGTTTTCCGAATGGTTCATCAAACTGAACTCCTACCCAAAAACCTGGTGCGAGAGATTCTGCTCGACCAACATATTTGACAACCCCTCTTTTCTCCCCTGGATCAATTTCACATCTATCACCCACCTAATCATTTGGAGAATTGGAAAATATATATAAAAAAGAATTGTTGAATAAGGAAGTGGATAGGACAAAAATGGTCAACAGATATGCTGCAAGGAAAAACTAAAAATGCAATTGAGAAATAAAGTTAAGAATCCATTCACGCCGTGTACCTAAAAGTGGATACAAGATTTAACCCAAAGTCTCAACCATCTCTGAAACCACCAAAACAAAGAAAACAATTGGGAAGGGAATAACTGACCTTGATATTTGCACAAAGGTCTTCCATGTAGTCATCTGTTATCTGTGAATGAAACACAAATGAGAGAAAAGTAAATTTCCCCTCACTAGCTCATAGAATGCTGACAAAAAATATCACTTTTTGAATCAAGATAAACAAACACACTGAAAGAGGCCATTTTATATACACTTCCACACTACATTATCGAAGCAAAAATCATGAATAAAATAGCACACTCAAATTTTCAGGCGCAAATTTGAAAATAGAGCACCTTACTAGATGCAGATTTTCACCTCACATGGCATGGTGCTTTCTCACTTGAACTCATAATTACCACAAATGGACTCCAAGTGAACGTGAGAAAGGGTATACGCACACCGAAATTACTGAATAATTAATTACTCTCACTTGGGTTGTTCCTCCTCCTTAAAATTTTCCACTCATATTATTGCCAAAATAAAAAAAAAATTAAAGAACAAACAAGGGGTGAAGAACCTCAAATCACTGAAGATTACCTTAGGCGCAAAAGCGGATGGATTTTGGGCTGCCATTTTTTCTTTAAATTTTCTAAAAGTGCCTGAAAAGCGCAAAAGAAGAAATAAATTCCTTAACCAGTAAAACCCGAAATGTGGTCTGCAAGCACAACATCTACTCAAAAAAAAAAAAAAAAAAAACCCTTTTACATTCATAAAATAATTACTAAGAAATTAATCCGAACAAATAAAATCCAATTGCTTACCATCACGTTTATCATAAGCTTCTTCAGAAATTGAATATTTCTCCACCGATGAAATATCTTCCAGCCACCCACCAGCTGTTACTGATGAAGGATCCAGATCTATTATATGCAACCGATACCTTTTAACCCAACAAATAAAAACCCATTAATCACTCAATTCGAGGAACCCAAAAAACCTACATTTCCAACAATCAAACCCATTTGTTTAAAAAAACACTAACCCATCAAAAGGAGAGTAGAAACCAAGAGGTCTAGAATCATCAGTTAAATTAGAGATTTTTGAGTTTGCATCATCATAAATCTCAAGTTGCATTGAATTCACTGAAGTCCCACATTTTCTCCATAGCTTATCTTTAACAGCTTCCACTGAAGACTAAAAATAATACAAATTTATCCAAGTTTCAGTGAATGAAACTTGTGATTCAGCTAAAAGTGTTTGTGGGTTTTGTACCTGAAGTGAGAAGCGAATTTCAGCAGAGAAAGACTTGATATTGGAGTGAGTGACTCGTAAGAGGACTGACTCGTCAGGTTGAATCTGGAAGCGAGATGATGCCATTAGAGAGATTTGAGAGTTCGCTGCAAAACGATAACAACACCGCCCTCTTTTGCTATATAAATTTTTTTTTTTTTGAGAAAGTGATAGGCCCACCTGAGCTCAAAAAAAAAAAGGGCCCCGCTGCTTTCTGACAAATCCACAGGTCCATCGCTATTAGCTCTCGCTTCTTAGTCCTTTAATAAGCCCTTTGGTAAATAGGTCGAGTGTCATGCTTCTCAAAGATGGTCCATATGTATATATGAAAAAAACAAAAAAAATTCTTTGACAAATCCACAGGCCCATCACTATTGATCGCACGTTAAATGCTTGTTGACTGGTGCTGTGATAGAGCCAACATTGTAACTTCCTTTTACGTAACAGATAATCTCTTCTTCTTATTATTCTTTTTATTTCTTTGTGGGTTTGTTTTAAAATTCAATGGGTTAGCAATTCTGAATCTGCTTTTCTTCTGTGGGTGCTTTTGCAGGGTTTTTCATGTGGGTTTTTTCCTGCAAGTATTTGGTTTAAAAAGGAAAATAATTTGAAGGGAAAGAATTTGATGTTATCAAAGAATTTCGAAGTCAATTGCTTGAAAGATGGAGATATTCATGTTAGGAATCCAGCTTTGGGTGGTGGTGTAGCAGAGTGTTTAAATGGTAAGCCTTTTTTTGTTATTGTTATTGTTATTGTTATTTGAATTTACGGGTATAATGAAAAGTAAGCTTCTTTTTGCAGAAATTGAGATTAAGAAACTTAGTATTTCGACAAAATTGATGAACTTTGAGAACAAGTTTGATCCATGTGGTGCAATGAGTACACCACTTTACCACACAACTACATTTTAGCAGGTAATGTTGTAAGTACCGATAGGATTAAAAATTATGCTTATTTATAAAGCTGCTTAATATAAGGTCAAATTCAAATTTGATTGTCTTGTATTATCCTTAAAATTCTGTATCAAAGATATAGCGATATCAGGAATAAAAAATTCAAGATTGTTAGTATTAGAATATATTTTTTTATACACAATAAAATTACAGAGATGTCAGAAAAATAAATATTATTAATCTCTCTCTTTTATATAAAAATTCTAAGTGTTATCTTTATACATTGTGTGCTATAGATGACGGGGTAGATGAAAAGTGTATCTGTAATGCTGGTAAAATTTTGATGTTTTTGTCATGTCGTATTTATAACGAAAATATGGGGCTAGAAAGTATCAAGTTTGAACTGCATGTGATGAGAATAGGGATAGAGAGCTCAATTAATCATGGACATTAGTACAAGAAGCTTGTGCAAGTTCGTATGCTTTCGACATGGACGTAATTCCCTTTTTTATCTACTATTTTCTTGTTCGTATTTCATACATAACACATGCTTAACATCATTTCATTTTTTGGGTTTTAATGAATGTGTTTTTCATGCTTTATATTGCAGCCATCGGCTATAGAAAATGGTCAATATGATCATACTAGAAGTGGAAATCCTACAAGGGATGCCTTAGAAAGCTATACGTTTTGTTTGTTGGTCTATATAACGCTAGAAAGCAGTATTCACAAGTATTTATAGGACCAACTTAGAAGTTTCTCCTTCCACCTCCCTTCTCGTAAGCTTATTTCTGTTCTTATTCTTATTTTTAGCCTCCTGGCGAAGCTAGATAAAGGAGATCGAGCATTCTGCTTCACAAGTGGAATGGCTGCTTTGACCTGTCACTCATCTTGTTGAAACAGGTGCTTTTCACTCCTTTTGCTGTCTCTTCTTTCCACATACAACCAGTATTTTATCCACCATGCCACACTATTACCTATGTTTCAAAATATTCCTGCCTGTTATGGTCTGGAGATCTGTAACTGGCTCTAAACATTTTGCCACAGGTTCAAGGTTACGAGGTCCATACTCAGCACATGTTTATGCAAACTTGTGTATGTAGAATGTCTACTTCATTCTTTGATTGTTGTTGGAGAAGACATTTATGGTGGTTCTGACCGATTGTTGTGAAAAGTAACTCCAGAAACTGGAATTGTGGTGAAGTTAGTATGATTTCTTTATTTCTTGTTCATCATGGTCCTGCTGTATCTGAAATCTGAGATACTTGTGCTTAGCAATGTGCGGACGGGGTAGATACAAGTGATCTACATGAAGTTGCATCTACAATTGGTCCCCGAACAAAGCTCATGTGACTAGAGAGCCCAACTAGCCCTCGTCAACAAATTTCTGATATTCGTGTAAGAGTCTTACTTTCTCAAAGTTAAGAAATTTGTTTGTCAATAAGTGTCCTTATTAGACCATTTGTGAGTTTTTCATATGGAAGTGTTTGCTGTTAATGGTTTATGTTATTTATATTATGCATGTATAAAAAAATGCAATTTGGTAATCGTCTTGATACTGTGAAAAAAGAGAGTTATGGTTGGTATATCTTTTCCATAATTAAAAAGGTTGAGCAATAGTGACCCGTGATGCTGTGATATATTGTCCATAACTATTCTCCCCCTTTCTCTTTTTTATTATCAGTTTTTAAGTGCTGTCAATTGTTCTTGTGTTTTTATATCTGTGTTTTTTTACGATGGTTTGCTGGTCTTGTCAAGGTTTCAGAAAATTGCAAAGATGGCTCGTGCATATGGTGCACTTGTATTGGTAAATAATAGTATTATCACAGCCGTTGGAACTTGGAACAGGTCTGGCCGATGTTTTGTGGTCCTAACATTTTAGGAACTGCTGTTCTTCCTAGTGCTTAGTTTTGAATTTTTCTTGTCCTTGCAGACACTGTGATGCACTCAGCGACAAAATTTATAGCTGGACATAGTAATGTCATGGCAGGTGTGCTTGTGGTAAAAGGTGAAAGGTCGTGGCTCTAACTTGTGTATTTCTTAGTGCAATTGTAAGGGATGTCTTTTGTTTCCTTTGCTATCTTGAAGTTTTTTTCTAATAATCGTGTACTTGGTGAAAATATTATGTTGATCTTTTGAGTGGAGAGCTTGTGAGCAAACGTTAATGCCTAACAATTTATTGCATTTGCAAACAGTTCATTCTGTTTACCTCCGGCAGGAGAATGCACAGAATACTTATTTACAGAATACTTATTTACCTCCGGCAGGATAATGCACAGAAAATTGCGGAGCTCTTTTCATCACATCCACGGATGAAGAAAGTAAAGTATGCAGGTCTTCCTGTTCATCCTGGACGTGATTTGCACTGTTCTCAGGTGTGCCTGACTTTAATTGTAGCTTAGTTATGAACCTTGTTCTTGCAGTGTGAAACCTCTTACATAAGAAAGCCCTTTTGTTAACAGCTCTTGCAGGCAAAGGGTGCAGGATCTGTGCTTAGCTTTTTAACGGGTCACCGGCGCTCTCAAAGCACGTTGTTGAGACTACCAAGTATTTCAGCATAATCAGTTTTGGTAATCATTTTTCCTACTCAAAGCTTATCATGACTTGAAAATATTTTTGTGGGGGTAATTTAAAATCCAATTGATTAAACCCCTAAGAAATCTGCATGGTGAAAGATGATGTTGGAGAGACGGTGTTCTTTAGGATGCATTCACCACAATAAAAGTGAGCGGAGCAGCTGCTTTCGTATAAATTCTTCTGTCCATTTCTATAAATGGTATATGCAATCAGCTGAGTGGGTGTCTGCGGTAGTTTCTGATTTTTTATTTTAAAAAAATATTAAAAAATACTTTTTTAATAATTTTAATATACTAATATCAAAAATCAAAAATATTTTTAAAAACACACTGCACATCAGATAACAATCATAAACAAATCAAAACTACAAGATGATGCTTGGTGTTTTGCTAAGTAACAAAGGACGAGGCAAGTAGCATTGCTTTATGACTGCCCCTGAAGTTTTCCTGGGTACATATCATGGCAGCTAGAAAAAGATTTTGAAGCTGGGATGTGTCAAGCATTTTAAGATGCATTATCCATTTTTTTCTGTTATATATATGTAAACCCTAAATTTACTCTTTTTATACTATTATTTACTCAAACCCAAAATAATAGTATAAAAAGAGTAAATTTAGGGTTTTTTTTAATCTATTTAGACATTAGCTGAGTTATTTTCAATCAAGGTGAGCAATCAATCACTGTCATCTTCTTCCCAGGTCACAGGCCTGGAAACCCCTACGGGTCAACTTAGAAAGTACAATACTTGAAGCAATCATGCATACGGATGGTCTTGTCCACCTAAAATCTTAATTATTTACTCCTTTTCCTTTGCGACAATCATCTCCAGTTTTTACAAAACCAGGCACAATCTTCATCATTTTATAATCATTTAAATAAATACAATCCCATAAATTTAACAAAATTAAATTACTTTATCACCTTATTTCCTTCATTAAAATTCATATTGAATATTGCATCCTCTATAATTTTTATCTCATATTTTCTTTTTAAATAAAGAAAAGTGTTTTTTTAAAATGTTCTTTCAAGTTAAAATTATTGAATATGGAAATTAGTTTTAATATTAAAAATTTTTGACAAAAAAAATTAAAACAAGCTCTTTAAAACCAAAGGGATCATGTCCAAAGATTTTCTTTATAGGCAGCTCATAACTACAAACTCTTACTTATTATTTTCCCTTCAAAAGTTGAATTCACATCCGAAAAAAAGAAAAGAAAAATAAAAGAAAGAATCCAAAAACGTTGACCGACATCGGAGCAACTAGTACAGGAACAAAACTAGAAAGTCCCAATCAATCACCACCATCTGATCTCTTCTCTGGTCCCCACATCTCCCGCAAAATCCACGCGGCATGATTCCATGCTTCTTCACAGATCACACCCATAAAAATAAAAATAAAATAATATTCCTGTTCCGGATCAAAAACGAAGAGAAAACTCTCTCTCCCTCTCTCTTCTTCTCTCTCTAACAAGTTTTATTTTTTAAGGTAAAACGTTGTATTTTGTCTAATTATTTTTATTATTCTGTCTTATATTAATTAATTTTTTATTTTTTATTCTGAATTTAGTTTTTTTTTTCGAAATTAATGTGTGTACAAGTGTTTTTTAAAAAAAAATTTGTCTGATCTGATATTGTTTTTGTTGTTGAGATTCTAGGGTTTTGGTTCTTTTAATGAATTATGGTGATCAATTGTATTTTTCTGGTGATTTTGTTGAATTATGACAGGCTGTGTTTGGTTTCTGAGAAAAATGGGTGATAAGAGAGGGATAGTGTTTGGTTTCTGAGAAAAATGGGTGATAAGAGAGGGATAGTGTTTGGTTTCTGAGAAAATTGAGATATAAAGAGAGGGATAGTGTAAGGTTTCTGAGAAAATTGAGCGGGAATGGTGTTTTATTAGTTTTTTTTTTTTGTAATTAGAGACCTGGGAGGTTTAAGTATTAATCTGCGTTATTAAGGAGAATCCGGGCTGTATGAATTGGAATAAAAATCATTTGTATGAACTGTTTTTCCAATGTCAGTGAAAGTTTCAAAATTGAGAGATAAGAGGGCAAATTGAGTTTTAATTTGTGTTGTTAAGCTTGAAAAGGCATGAACTTCGGTGAAATAAGGATTAAAGACCTTTTTTTGATTGTGTTGTAATTGGGGATTTAGGTAATCAAGCGTTAATCTATGTTAGTAAGGAGAATTATGGTTGGATTCAGTGGAATTCAAATCTCAATCGTGAACTGTTTCTTCACTGTTAATTCTGGAATCTGTCATTTGATTTTTCTGAGGTTTAGTTGCTGGTTTTGATTGTTATTGATTTTTCGAGTCCAACTTAATTCTCTGTAAGGGACAGTTTTTCGCGCACGCACTAGCACCTTTTTCCGTTTGCTTTTGGATGAAACTGGTTGCGGAATTTACTTAGTTCCGGCCTTTATTCTAATTCCCGCTACCTAATTCTTTGCTTGAGTGCAACCCTCTGATGCTCTATGACAATCAATTTGTTTTTGGCATTATTGACATAGCTGATTTTGATGGAAATTATCTTTGGTTTTTTGTTTACATCTGATAACATTCGAGGACTAATTCGTGGATATTGATTCTTGTGTATGCTTGTTTCAGGTTAGACCCTTTCTCATCAAATCTCAAGGCACTAGCCTGTGAAATAAAATAAACTGTTGGAGGATATTGTGACATAGAAAGTTATTCTGCTCGTTCTCCTTTTCATTTCAAATATCAAGAGATGTCAAGTGGACCAGTGAGAAGGGTCTCGCCAAAAGACATACAAGTGGTAAGCTGTTGATCTTTGAATTTTAGAGTTGATGAACTTTTGTCATGTTCAATCTTGTTATTCTAATGTTAGCAGTAGAATTATTCTGTATAAGGTAAGCAGCCAATGGGGATTATTTAGTTGAAAATGCTAATTTTTTTCAACAAAAAACTGTGTCCTGAATTAGTTTTGACCTTTGGCTTCCTTGAGCATCTTGTATAACAGCTGTAAACATTTTCTTTGGTTGCTCCTCTGTTGGAATTGATCTAGCTGACTTTGGAGGAGATAGATGCAGCAATTCTTGAACTGATTACATTTCTTCATTGCTAGAGAGCAGTTTCTTATGTATTACCCAACAGCGTGTTTTGATTTTTTCCTCAGGCCAGGCCTTGCCCTGCTAATTTCTGAAATGGATAGTTGGAGTTTTAATAAGGAAATCTAGGTCCTTAAATTAAAAAATAAATCATAAACTGTAAATTTTGAAGTAGTAGCAGTTGATAATCACCCACATTTGAGCTTACATCTCAGGTTCTTAAGTTAGTGGAGTCTTCTGTCAAATAAACATACAATATTTACATTGTCTCTCCATGCAAAGGTCACAACTAATGATACCCATTGGGAATAAATCTTGTCTATAGATCCTTGGGAGTTCAAAGCATCACAGGTCCATTGGCCTTTTCCTAACACAATTCTAGCCATTCATGTTATACATAAGCTCCTAATATCCTCAAATTTGTGTTAAAAGATTTTATAAAACTAATGGACAATAATTATTGGTTGAAAACTTTCCATTTTTCTATGTCAAATGCTGTTGTCGAGGAAAAGGATTTGTAATAATTTTTAAAAATTTCTTGTACAAATCTGGTGTTTTGAATACTGATTGGATCATAGTATCTGGAGGAGACTGTGAATCAAAGATGAACATATTGCTCTTGTTTTGCCCTAGGTCCCATTAAATATTGTTTGCCTGCATGTGCGAGTCAGTTGGGAAAAAAAAAGAGATAGAATTTCTCCTTTTTATATCATGGAGATTCCCTCTCTGCAATTGCCTGTTTGCTATTGTCAGTTCGAACTGCATGTGATTTAGTGTCTTTTGGATACTGATCCACCACAAAGGATGTGTAAGGAAAACAGTTTATTGACAAAAAGACTAGTCTAAATACTTGGCTGATAGCTTTGCTTTGTGTGTGTGTGTTGGCAACTCATCAGCACTTTGTCAATGTTAGCCATTAACAGTATTTTCTCCAGCAAAAGATAGCTGTAAATAACTGAGGATAAGATAGTTTGGATATCTGCTATGCACAATCCGGTGTGTCCAATAAAATACCTTTATGAAGAGCTGTTAATTAGAGATTGTTTCTCACATGTACCTTTTTCCTTGAAAAAATGGGTTTCTGCATCAGAATTCTCTTTTCTTGGAGTTGAGGGATTATTAAATAATCTTTAAAACTGTGACATAACCATGCTATCTTCATAACTCTCCTTTGGCTTATTGATGTTTGTTTCCAGGTGCAAAATCTCATTGAGCGGTGTCTTCAACTGTACATGAACCAGAATGAAGTTGTTGAAACATTGTTAGCTCAAGCAAAGATTGAGCCTGGTTTCACTGAACTTGGTAATTAATACTGGAACTCCTTTTTTACGTGTTGCAGAATGTTTGATGATTAGATTCTACTCATGCTATTTTCCTATGGTGGCACCTTTGAGGGTTGCTAATTGTTTCCCTGATCCGTTGAGAGTGCTGATTAAAGGAGTGTTAGGATGTATTGGCTGAGTTTTCCCAACCTTTTTTAGTGTCCCTAAATGATTTGTTTCTGTGTAATTATTTGATAAAACAGTATGTAGTCCAATGCTAATGGAGCAAAAAAACACAAATGATGGGAATAAAAAAAGGTGAAACCATCACTGAAATGGAAAATAGTCAAACCACAAGATTCTTCTTTGCTTTTCTCAAGATTTTTCAAGAGTCTATCAGTTAGTGAAAGGAACATTTCAGGCATCATTAGTCTCTCTGTCCAGATAGGAATACACAGAAAGTTATTAGATATAGGAATTATTGGTGTTAAATAAAAATTCCTAGAGCTAACTCCAGCTTTCATTGTAAATAGGTGGTCAAATCTGTTCTTTCCTCAAAAATTAAACTTGCAAAGGCCCATCAAATATGATTCCTTTTATTTTCCCCTTTGTCCATTGTCACATTCTTCTAAAACCAATATTTTGTATCATAGGAACAACTTCAACGTTGGTGATCTTATTTTATTCACAACTTGTAAATTTGTTTTCCAGTTTGGCAAAAGCTTGAAGAAGAGAATCGAGAATTCTTCAGGGCTTATTATCTGAGGTTGAAGGTAAAGCAACAAATAGAGGAATTCAACAAGCTGCTTGTGCAGCAGGCACACTTGATGCGTGACCTGAATTCAACTGGAGTTGTTTCAATGCCTACTTCTAATGGATCTCATATCCCACCAAGTAAGACTGTTTTTCTTCCCGTGAACATTTTTACTGCTGTTATTGGCATATCTAGAAAATTAAAATATATAACTTTCCACATAATTGGAAATCAGCTTCGCTGTTGTGCTTCCTAATTGTTGTGATTTGATTTCACAATCATTATATATCTTCCAAACAGACTGTTTGGTTGGAAAGAAAGCAAGGTTCTATAAGTGAGAGATTAAAGGAAAGGAGAAACGGTGGGCCGCTGTGGAGTTTTGTATTAAATCCACACCTAATAGCAAGTTCCTGATGCATATTTCAAAGTTTCCCGAGTAATAGTGATTACAGTATAGTAATAACTGGTAGGCAGCAAATTAACTCTCTTTATCAGACTTCATACTGGTTATTTCCCCCTCGTTTAAATGATTTTGTAGAACATGGGAGTCCACTTGTGGGAAGAGTTGGAGGAATTGGATTTTTATTGTAGTGGAAAGAGCTTAAGGTGATTTCCTTGATTTTTGCCTTAAAAATAGACTTCAGAAAACTCTCAATCAATCAGTATTTGCGGAATCCACAATTTTATAAAGGTTTGCTTAATATAACGTGATAATAACACAATTTCCTTCTCTTTTTTTGGATTTGAATTTGAACTTTTTGGAAGTCATTTTTGGATATCTGCTTTAAGTTTGCTTGTGTAGGTGGTTTTTTGACATGTGACTAATTGATTGCTGAATGTATGTTATCTGAATGTCCGGATCAAAATGATACCATAGTGCATTTACAAGGATAATTTGGTTGAGTCTTTTCTGTAGTTTCTTGGTAGAGCATGCTTTCTCCAAACCCTTTTATGCTTCATATGATTCGTACTTTTTGGGCAACTGATTTTGGTTACTTTGACAGGGCACCAGAATACTGCATGCTATGGTCCAGATCATACAGGACCCGCTTTGAAGCCAGAGAGCATGCATCACCCCATTGGCTCCAGTTTGACTAATGCATACACTAATGGTGGATCATCATTGCACTCAAGCATGCATGCTGCTGTTGAAATTGCTGCCCGTTCCAGTAGAATTGATGCACCACCAAACATGCTTTCAATGCAGAGCTCAAACATAGGTCTGCTGCAAGGAATGAATGGGGGAATGATCAAATCAGAAGCTGGTTATTCGGGTACATCTCCCTACATGTTTGGTGCTGATGGAAATGTCCTAGAAGCACGCCCATCGATTGCGGATGCATCTGTTGCATCATTCAGTAGTGTAGAGTCCAGTTCACAAGCCTTGAATGAGTCTATTCTGGATGCAGACACCTCTTCATTTGGATTTTTGAGTCAGATTCCTCGAAATTTCAGTCTTTCAGATCTGACAGCTGATTTTACCCAGAGTTCAGGTTTGTCTCCCTACCCTCCCACCCTCTTGTCTCCATCTCTTTATTTACCAGCCCCTGACTTCCTCTCTAGCACACTTCTTTTGCACAAGATTGCTATTTTATCTGTTTGTTGGTCAACTGAAAAGTTAGGCAACATGCTTTTCATTGGACTCAATTATAATCTGTTTAGGTGAGTACTCAGTTTGGGTGATTAAGTAAGTTGGCGGAGTCATTTCTTAATTTGGTCCTATGTGCATGTAATGGAATATTTAGTAGACAATTTACAAATTTTACGTTTACATTTATCAGAAATATTGGAGAACTACCCAAGATCACCCTATCTAGCAGCAGACAATGATAACTACCCAGATTCTCAAGAAAGAGAACATCCAGGTTATTTTATTTTAAGGCTTTGTAATATTTGGTACATCAGAAAGGAGGAAACTAATTTGGTGCCATGATTCTGCAGGAGACAACAGAAGGCTGGACACTATATCAGAAGGCATGAGTTATGATGATTTTGGAAGTGAATAACCATAAAATTTCCGTGGTGAGTTCTTTGTGCTAATTTTTTTTTAATTTGTTGAGTTGCTTGTGCTGCTATTGTTTACTAGATAGTTATCTGTACCATTTACCAATCAGCTAAGTATACTGTGATACATCTTTGCTGCATCAGAGTTAAGTTATGTCTCCGCGCTGTCTCTATATACCTAAGACTGCTAGAAATGGTTCTGTCTTCATGTCATATATGTTTGGATTGATCTGTGTTTGCTTCTACTTTAGTGTTTATAATTTTCTGAAAGAAAAAGGAATTCATACTGGCTTTTTTCCGCAAACATGGTATCATGCATGGAGTCGCATCCCTGTTGAATTTGTTATAGCATTTACTTTGTTTTTTCATTTTTTTCCCTTTTTCAGTTTTGTTATTGCAGGTCCAACTCATCCATAGAACAGGTTTGTAAATAGCAATTTAGCATGGGAGAAGCTTCAGAAGTAGACTGGCAGGAGATTGATTGGCGTGTGTAAGATTTCGCTGACTGCAGTATGTAGTGATGACTCTTGACATTAGGATTCTTTAGGGTGAAAAAAAAGTTCAGAAGAATGCAACAGATTACCTTTTCAAGCACCATGAGAATTCATGGTGATAATTTATACTATATCTAGGTGTTTGCAGAAGCATTTATTTGCGCTCTGGTGTGGTTGCTTTTGTTGATTGGTCATTTGCATTAAATAAAATTGTGTTTTCATTTTTTTAATTAGTGAATTTGATATAATTCTTCTCTCTGTGGCTTGACATTAGAATTTATTTATTTTTGTACCGAAACAAAATAATTGATTCTTGTAATATAAGAAATAATTAATTTTCTTGGCTGGTGTTGATCAAGCATATTTTAATGTGTTTTTTCATAAACATAACACATTTTTTCTCAAGAAATTTCTTTTCTTATTTACGAAATGGACAGAAGATTGAGATAACGATGAATTTAAAAATGGAGGGATCAAATATATAGTTTTTAATATAATTATTATTAGTAAATTAATTATTTTTGCTAAACTACAAGGATTAAGCTACTCTAATAGATTTGTTATCCATCAAGTAATGCAAGTTGTGTCAAGAGTAACAGTAGGTTCCCGTGGCCGAAGTTGCAACTTCCCAGATTACTCCTTACCTGCATGATATCTACCCAGTAAAGCTCATTGGATATTTTAGTATTTGATAGATTCGTGGAAGTAATGAAATAGAGAAACGTGAATCTGTTCAAGGGAGATGAACTTGGAAAATCATAAAACTAGTTAAGGCACCTGAAAATGATACCGGAAACTCTCTTCTCCAGTTACATCAAACATCCTTTTGTAGTGTATTTGAATGTGAACATGGTATCTGAGAGTGTGAACTCTAGCTTCTAATGAAATTTGCATGGGAACAGACTACATAGTCTGAAAACATGGGTTTTGGGACACTGAAGTGATAAATGTGTTTAACGTATCAGTTTGGTAAGACAGAAATTGAAACAGACACAGAGAAAGGGAAGCCACATGTTTCAGCGACCAATATGGGCCTAATCTGCCAATCAGTTCCACCATGAAACTCGGAGTCAGTCACATGTAAATGCATTGATGAAAGAAGAAGACAGTTCACAGACCATGCCAACAAAAGCAATGACCACGCCCTTTCATTCATAGAGAAACAGTCTAACCAGTAACCATTCATAACAACATCGTCCATGCAAATGCTTGATTCATCCGCAAACAGGATGATTTCACTTTTTGAACTGCATTATCTTTCTTCTTTTTGATATATTTTGGACTGTTTTAATCTTATCTTATTACCAGGTGTTAGGATTAAACTATTACAGACTTGCAATTACAGGCGTTAACATTTTATAATATTCCTTGGATCAACACCAAAACTCTTCAGAAGTTTCATTTTCTTGTAGTTTAATTGGCAAAAACAAAATTGGAAGGAAATATTTTCATGTGAAAACTGTGTACATGAAGCAACTCTATTCTACACTTCTATTGATGAGCCTGTATTAACCAGCATTAATATCTAGAAGGGGGGGGGGAGATTATCTGAATTACATTGTAGAAAAATCTCCCCGTGATTTATCAGACCATGGTAGTAATGTCATTGTATCTAGGTCTAGTTCTATCTGGTGAAAGCCCTTCTTCCATAGCTTTCCTTTTGTTATTGTTGGGTTGTTGTAGTAGTGGTGATGGTTGTGGTTGTGATTGTGACTCTGGCTGTGGCTGTTGCAGTGGTTGTTGCTGCTGTTCTGACTGAATTTCTGATTTTTCAAGCTTTTCTTGATCTTCTTGTTTTTCGTTCTTAATTTTGGTTTTCATCATGTGAGGTTTAAGCCTATTCAAATCAGCCAGTCGTACTGGCTTCAAGAAAAATTCCTCTGCTCCTTCCTCTAAACATCTGTAATGAAATTATACGCATTAGTCAGTTCCTTGACATCAAAAAATCAAATGGTATATTCCTCAAATTTTTTCCACAAAAAGGAAAGAAGAAAGAACCCAATTCTAGCTTGATTTTATCTCTTCACCTGGTGATCCTTGAAGGGACATTTTCAGATGACATGATGACCACAGGTATGTCCCTGAGAGATGACGATTCCTGCAAGATCAGAAGAAAAGGAAAAACAAATCCATAAATCTCTTTAACTACTATTTGTTTTCATGGAAAATAAAATAAATGTGCATTAAAAATCTTCGATGGGTGGCATGACAGAAGAAGGTACCACATAAGAAACAAAGAGAATCTCTGAATATCTTGAGCTAGATTTGTTTAGAAACAAAATAGGTGGCAAAGTGTTCCAATAAGATTTTCTTCGAGATTCTCAAGCAAGTGGGCAATAATAGGGCACATGTTGACAACAGCTAAACTAAAGACCATCATTTTGGACACTGAAAGTTTTCAAGCTGAGAAAGAATTTTCAAGGTACCCCTTTAGCTAGAAATAGAAATGGGAAAAGATTGAGAAAAAGAAGAGGGAATATATGATTACTCAAAATGAAGACAAGAGAATAGAAATCCAAAAAGCTTACCTTTACTTTCTTGAGCAAATCATAGCCTGTCATGCCGGGCATACAGTAATCTGTAATGATAAGATTCACTTCCACTTCCTGCAAAAGCACAAAAAAACAGAGAAAAAAAAATCAGAAACCCAGAAAAGATGGAAAATTATCAAGAAAGGAGAGGAATCTCTGGCATTGAGAAAGGAAAAAATGGAAAAAACGGAAAGGAAAGAATTTTACCCGATGATCGTTAGGAGAAACAGAAGGTACTGTATCTGGGTTGCTCTGGTCATCTTCTTCATGTAATCCCAGAAATTTTAAAGCTTTACTACCAGAATCAACTGCAGTAACTGTCATGACATAACGGAAGGCATAACAATCAGAACCCAGGAATAGAAAAAAAAAAGAAAAAGGAAACCTTAAAAAACATTAAAAAGAAAAACAGTTACAGCCCGTGTCATAAAAATCATTCCTTTTTTAACCAAGAAAGTAAATTTAGTACCTTGATATGATGATGTCTTGAGTAGCCTCTCAATCAGCTTTCTATCTATCATGCTGTCATCAACAGCTAAAACATGAAACTGTGAGTGTGAATCTCCTGTTATTGCCATTGCATCAAATTCCAGATCCAATATGATCACCTCAGCAGAGCAAAAATATAGAAGAGAATTTTTGGTTTTTGCTTTGTTTTAGTTTCTGTTTCTGTTTCTGTTTCTGTTTTGGTGGTTTGGTTTTTGCGGTGTTGTTTCTATAATGGAGTAAGAAATAAGAGGGCGAAGAGAGGCCTGTTTTGTAGCAATGAAACGATACCTTCCCAACAAAATCCACACACCGCACAAAGCAAGATCCGACCAGATTTCTTTTCAAATCTTGCAAATTTTCCAAGTAGATTTTAGAATTGAATTACAGGGTAAGCAATGCATTAAAGAAATGCACAACAACCCAATAGAAATAAAAATAAAAGAATAAAACAAACAAATAAAATCTTTATGGGAACTGTTGAAGGAGATGGGAAGATGGGGAGGTCGGTTCAAATTACATATGGAACCAACCAGCGCGTAGAACATGGGAGATGGAGAGGAGGAGGAGAAGGACTACACTAATAAATAAAGCGAGGGAAGAGAGAAAATGGGGAGAACGGTGAGGAAGTTTTGGATTTAAAAAAAAATAAAAAAATAAAAACCCTCAAGGGGTGGAAGTGGGACCCATGAAAATCCTCTCCAGAGATACAGGTGATGTAAGCATACTTGCCTTTTTCTCCCTAATGTGAAATCATGTGGCTCTTACCATATCTTGAGCAGGTGGGGAGGCCAAACAGAGGCCAATTTTCTGCCTTGATTCCCTTTTAAGATTTGCTTCCCCCACACACACACACACACACACACACACACGCACGCACACGCACACGCACACGCACACACAAGCTCATAAGATAATCACAAAACCTTACTGACTATTCATTTCTTTACTTCCCATTCATGTTTTCATGTTCAATGCGTTCATGCATCTAACCACACTTTGGAGTTGGAGAGCTGGCAATTCATCGGTCTTCTTAGCACATGAAATTTAAATATTTTATGTGATTGAGGTACAGTGATGAAAGGTGCTTTTAAAAAGATTATATATATTAAAATAATTTTTTAAATTTTCAATATTAACTCATCAAAACCATTAAAAAAAATAGTAGTTTGATGTTTTTTCAAGGCAAGTATATCTTTTAAAAATATCCAAAAATGAAAGTTGTTGCACTTCTAAACGGTTTTTAAAATGGAGTGTAACTTGTTTTTTAAATTGTTTTTTATCTTAAAAAACATTAATTTTATTTTTAGATATTTTTTTGATGATTTTAATATGTTGGTGTATAAAATTTTTTAAAAAAATTGTATATCTATTCAATTAAAAATATATATTTTTAAAATTCACACCGGTCACCGTAGTAAAATATTTAAACAGTTTCGTTGATGTTTCAATAAGGTGAGGTGAGTCGGGGTCCCTCGAAGGAAAACAAGGGGCTGTATTTTGGAGAAAACATGTCGCAGCACATGGGGATCGAGGCAGCATTTAAATTGGTTTTGGTAAAATTTATCACAGCTTGGAGAAGGACTGCTAACCCTTTGGGATGCCTAGTAAAGTAACTGGTCCCTGGATTATCCACTTTTTTTCTTGTTTTATTAACAACTAGAGTATTTTTGGATTTTTTTTATCACTTGAATTTAAGTGTTAATCACATTGAAACCTAACAATATTATAATCAAAAGGAGAAGAAGTAGGGCAAGGAGGGTAGTCAGATTTTCATCATGTTAATGATATTAATATTGATATTGTCACTGTTGTTATTATTATTATTATTGTTATAATAATAATGATGATGTATTAAAACAATTCAATTAATCTAGGAATATAATTCTAGGTTGGATAATCAGTTAATTACTTGATTTTAACGGTTTTATTTATTCTTTGTAGTTAGAGTAGTTGATAACTTATAATTTATATTTGGTTTATAGCCAGTACCTGTAAAAAAAATCTTTTTTGTTAGAAATAAAAACTCTTCGATGCTTAAATAAATATTTTTTCGAAAGAAAAATGCTCTGGCTGTGGACATTTAACTTGAATGATTTATAATGTATTTACATCTAACGAATCTTATTCTTTTATGAAAATGAGAGGATGGAGTATTATTTTACCTTTATGATATTTTAAATTATATTATACTCAAAATAATATGTATTGAATCAATATAAAATATTGAGAAAACCATATGGGATCCCGAAAAAAATATATGACCAATACCGAGCTCGAGCCATTAGAAATGAGAAATGACTCCAGGTGTGCTGCTTGGACTTAAACATGTTGGGCTTGATGTGTGGAAACCCGAGTCTATTAAGGTGTTAGGACGCACTCCCATGATCAAGGGTACTAGACATGTCATACTCATGTTGGGTGTGCACCCTGTATAGACTCGAGCTTCTTACTTGAACTTAGGCTTCTTGGATGTTGGGTTGAAGTTTGGCACACAACTCACTTATAAAACCATATAAAACCATGATAGATATTGGATAGCAATTTTGATAATCAATTGACACGACTTTATCATGATTTTATAATTAAATTGTTGTGTAGATAGAGAATTTAAGCATTAAAACAAGGTGAGCAGTGGGTCTCATTTGCCATAGCAACTCAGGAACCAGCGAATGAATTTAAACAGAAGAACTTATTTAAGCAACGAATGATAGGTAGAAGGATTGTATTAAAACAATTACAAAAATAGAGGGACCTGAATTGTTGACGCAAGGAAAAACAAGAACACGTAGCTTCACCTGGAGACTATGAGCTTCTAATCGTAATTAGGTAAGTTTTAAAAGTGTATTTATTTTTTAAAAAATATTAATTAAGTGATTTTAATTTCCCAACATAAAAATTAAAAAAAACAAAAAAAAAAACGTTGTATCCCAGATACACGGTACTAAACACGCATATAATTGAAGAAATAACTTTTTCGTACGATAATAAAAACACGGATCCTCACATGGAAACTGATGACTATTTTTCCTTGAAATTTCGAAGTTTGAATTGTAGTAGATTTTTTCTAGATCTCAGAGGGATTTTTCTCACCACGTTCAAGATTTGCTTGTTGCACGAAAGACACGTCGAAGCTGATTGATTCCTTTCTCACTCTCTAGAAAGCCACCAAATTTCTTCGAGATGGCTATCAAAAACAGGTCAACAAATTCCACGTCAAATATCATATCTTTGTGATTAGACCCTCAATCTTCTGTCTACCATGCTCTTAAATTTCCACCGCAATTAGTAAGTAAGGTTTAGACCCATTATTAACCAAGAGATTTGCGATTAGTGAAGTGATTAATCAGGGGAGAGAGAGAGAGAGAGTTTCTAGTGGGCCAATGGAGCCTGGAAAAATCTTCAAATTCCCTGCCCTTCTCTCTCTCTCCCCCTCTGATTGCAAATTTAATCCGGTAAATGATGAGGAAAAGGGGTCATCATTTTGATAATCCGCGTTAACTTTCTTGATTATTGCAGCTGCTATGATTTTTCTGCCCTGCCTTTTGAAAAGGCCATATTTCCGTTCTCATAATCTTGCCAGGGGACCTCGGTGAATCAAGAATCATGCACCTGCTTTTGAATTTTAAATTGTCGCATAGTGTTTTATCTATATCGGAGAAATCTGCACCCGGAAGTCACTCGAGAAAATAGTATGCATACATGGATAAATACGCGTGAGAACGCGTGAGAACTTGCTTGCATGAATGGATACTATTCTCCAACTAGAAAGCTTTACAATTACGAGGTGCAGCTTAAGTTGAATTCAACTTAAATACCTAGTTATTAAACTAGGATCAAATTAGTGTGAATCCGAGTCACGGATGAAGAAAATAATTCTTAATTTTTTATTAAATAATTAAAATGATATCATTTTTAAAAATATAAACAAAAACAATAATGATTTTTTAGCTGAGTTTTGATCACGTCTCAATGGATTAACCCGGGCCGCAGGTCAACTCAGATTTTTTTTAAGTCATTCAAGTCAATTTCTTCCTCTATTTTATATGAAACCCAGATCAATCTAGGCTCTGAATCGACTTGTTAGGCTAGTCTATATTTTATTACAATGCTTAAAAAGTATTTAATTTGACTGTTTGTTTTATTATTCCACACAAAGCTATCAAGCTCGGCTTGGTTATAAATTGGGCGGATTAATTCATTTTAATTGAAAACTATGGTATTTTAAAAAAAAATTGGGTTAAAATGATATTATTTTAAAAAAAATATCAAATCAAGTTTTAATTAGGTTACGAGTTAACCTGCTGAATCGATAAGATAACATCAAGTCAATTCTCACTTGATTTAATTTAAAACTCGGCTTACACGTGAAATTGGACTGGCATGTCAAGCTGAATTTAATATCACTAGTTCTAGTTTCTGTGTTTTTTTTTTATTATTTATAAAAAGAATACCCAAATAAATTTTGGGTGATGCTTAACAACGTATTGTCTCGATTAAATTTTGGGCAAATGGTCAACATAACCTGTATATGACGCATGTATTGCGTTGGTATGTATCTACGAGGCCCTTTCTACAGATATTAATGGAGGAAACATTCTACATCCATGAGAGCGATTGAGCATTGTTTTGATTTCACACCGAAAGCAAACTTTTCTAGTTATTACAGTTACTCGCTCGAAGGAAGAAATCTTGCAAAAAGTCCAGACATGCATGGCCATGTAATAACTCATTATATCCGTTGATCTTGACTCGATTAATGATAGTTTAGTTTTAATTTTTTAACCAGGCATGTTTCTATTTTTTATATATATTTTTTTTTAATCTTAAAACACTAATTAAACATGCACGATGAAGAAAGACTGGAAAATTCATTAAAAAAATCCGAGTACTGAAAAACGACTCCACATTGAGTGATGATCTAGAAAGAAAAAAAATCTACTAATGATCTTAATTCCAAGGATTTTCCCAAGAAATGATCTCCAGCACATGCCAAGAAGGCATCAACATGAATTATTATGAGCAAATTCAACCCTGGACCATTAGCTAAAAATAGAAAAATATCAAAGTCAAAGATTTATCTTATTCATTCATTATTTTATTTTATTTTACTTTTCAAATCTACTCTGTACCCTAGGAAATATACAGCGGAAAACCCAACCTAATGCTTTGTAAAATTAATTTTTTTATTAATATAGATATTCGGATTAATTTGTGCTTACCTTGATTAATTATACGAGCAGTGAAGTTAACGATCATTTAAATTTTTAATAATCTTAAAATTTATAAGATTTAAACTAGTAATTTCTAAAAATAAATTTAAAATCTGACCATTTAAATTACACCTTTCAGAATTTAAAAAACAAAATTCAAGTCAATTGATTATCTGCCGTGAAAGAAATAAAAGAATAAAATATGAAGAAAATTCCCTTACTGGAAGGGCATCACTACATGGCCAGCCACATAGTAACATTATAGAAAAAAATGAGAAAGATTCCCCGACACACTTTAATTCACTGTACAACCTGTCACACAATCCGATCCTGCAAGATTACAAAAGCTTGTCTAGTGGAGCCACGTAAGCAATTGCCAGACATTACATATGTCATGATCCCTTCTACTTAGCTCCATCAATCCCTATAGTATCAAGATCTCTTTTGTTTTTTACATGCTATTAAACCCCACCTTAGTATAAGCATGGGTTTCAGGAAATTAAACCGGGTCTATTAAAAAAATTAAAATTAAAATAATATTATTTTAAATTCTTTTTTTTTTAAATGTAATTTTTACTTAGATATATTATGTTATGAATTGACATATCATGTTAAAAGTAATTTTTATATATTTTTTTTTAATTATAAATGGGTCATCAATTCTAAATCAACTAGTAAAGCAAGGTTTAATATCAGTAAAATAACTTTATAGATCAATTTTTTTCATTGATATTAATTTTAATTTTTAAATTTCATTGATCGGGACGACATGATCAATTTTATTAAAATCATGTTTTAACTCGTAAAATTATATAATTTTACGAGCCAAAACATATTTTATGTGCTGAAACTATAATTATGATCATATGTTGCTAGGGAAGGTTTTTCTGTTGATATGTTTGGGCCATGGTCAGTTGTGCATGGATCCATTGCATGGAGTAGGGGGAGGGGAATTAATGGTTGGATCATATATGATTTTATGATTTGAAAAAAAAAAGGTTTTTTGTTTTTATTGTATATATATATAAAAAAAAAACTTGAACTATGCAGTCCAGTGGGATATGGGATAAACGATACCAAAAATAATCTATGTCTTGTCTGGCAATATAAAATTTAATGATGGTTTAATTCAAGTATATGAAAACTAGTTTCAGAACATTTTTATTATATATATATATAAAAAAAAAAAGTTAACATATCTATTTAAGGTGTATTTGGGAATAGAGTGCAAATCAAGTTTCTAAAAATTTTGAATTCTTTTTACTTAAAATGAATATATATATATATATATATATATTAAGATTGTTTTAACATGATGATATTAAAAATAATTTTTAAAAATAAAAAAAATTATTTAAGCAAAAAATATTTTGGACTGCTACCACAATTCCAAACAGGCTTTTAGTGTTTTATATTAGACATGTTCTCTTGTATCCTTTTAAGAATTTTTCTAATTTTATATGTTATTATATTTTCATTTTTTTCACCTATGTTTCTCTTTTATCATTTTTTTTTAATGAAAAAAGCCCTACAATTACTAGAAGAAAAGTTAATTTTAAAATTCATTAAAACATCATAAATCACCCCCCAAAAAAAAAACTACAGAGAAGTAAACGAAAAAAATTGAGAAATATAATAACAACTTATAAATTATAAAAGATAAAATATAATTTCGTAAAACCAAAATGAAATAGAGTTGCAACAAGACATGGTTTTTATGACTTTCCATATGTTGTTTTTTTTAGATGTTATACTTTTTTATATTTTTAGGGATTTGTTATAATAGAAAATAAAACTAATATTAGAACATTATTCAATAGTGTAAGTATAGATTAAAATAATTTTTTGACATGATATCAAAGTTTTATTGATCAAGCAATTATGGGTTCCAATGTCAGCATCTTTATTCTATTTGATATAAATTAATTAAGTATAAAATAATGTGTATATTTACAAGTTTGATAAGTGAATATATATAAATTTTAAACTCAAATGTTTTTTATTCAATAAAATATATGTCAGAAAATAATATAAAATTAAATTTAGTAAGCTCAAAGGGCTTTAAGAGTATATAAATAGCAATTCGATGTTTTTAAAAACAAAAAAAATCAAATTTAAAAAATATCAAAATCATTCATTAAAAAGGTAAAAATGTAACTCCAACACCACAAAATATAAACCAATTACGCGAACCAAAAGTCACCAAACCAAACCCCTCCGGCCAGTAATTATAGCATGCCACCATTGAAGTGGCAAAGATCATCCCTTTGTCCAGCAAAAAGCGTTGTAGATGCACACAATCACATCTAGGCCATAAAGGTTGCACCATTCTAGACAAGGGCATCCACATTGAAACAGGATGATTGTAGCTGAGCTTGTCTGCCTCAGAACCAACCTCACACGTTCACTCATCAGATTTCATGGTCACTTTGGCCCTACCTTTGTTTCAGTGACATTTGGATTTGGTATTTCCATCGACCAAATATTTCAGTATCGGGATCTTGTCTCTCTTTTCTTTTTTTTATAGAATTAACTCTTAGCTAGTGAATTGAGTTCTTGAAATGAGTTTGAGTGGACACACATGCAAAAACATTCACACAATATGTTAAACATGTGTTTGGTTGTGTGATAATAACAACTGTTTGGACAAGAAATAACATTCATCAATCTCCCATTTTATAAGAGAATATATTAAAAAATAATATTAATTATATTTTAAAATCTTATCTAATAATTTAAATTTTTATATTGAGATGATTTTTTCACAAAAACCTCACAACATTATCAAACACACTAAAATCAGCTCAATCAAACACACAGTTAAGCTAATTTTAAGAGGTTCCATGGTGTAGCTGGGCTCCATAAAATAACTCAGAAAGACTGATTTCCTCATTCCATTAACATCTAGATAAGTTCAAGATTACCGATCATTCAACCCTAGCCTCATGATAAACAGATTAACAAGTAAATTAATTTGCTAATCCTTCCATTAGAACGTGTTATATGTGTAGATTACACTATATGTGTCATTATTACAACTTTTCACCTGTAAATTGTTTACCATTTAAAATCTCGAGGGATTTTTGGAGTGGCCACGTTGCCGAGAGAGCAATATATACTGTACAAAATCAAGAAAAGAAAAACTTGAAAACGTACATATTGGCGGGTTTGTAATAATGAAATGTAAATCATCCTGTAGAAATTATTAAGACTATAAGAGTGGACGGAGGCATCTCGTCATCACATGGCTTGTTGACACACTTACACATATATATAGAGATATATGCTTTGACAGGTAGAGAAATCTACTGGGTTAGAAATTAGGGTTTTTGGGTGCCGAATATATGCATGGTCCCTCTCTTCTTACCCTTTGCTTTGGGCCTTTTTGCTTCTCCCCATATATATATATATATATGGTCCCCTCTCCTCCTCCATTTCTCTCGAATCTGAAAAAAGAAGATAGATTTAAAAGTTGATTTTGGGTACCACGTCATATTGGCATATAAGTGGACACTCATCATCATATATTATAATCACTCTATCAAGAAAATAAAACCATGATATATTGTAATCATTATTAATATGGTAAGATATGCATGATGAAAAAATTGTGGTAAGATATGGCTTCCATGGTTGTTTAATCATGTACCAATAAAACATTGCATTATCAATACACACAAAAATCATTTTATTGAGTCACAAGTTAATTAATTAATTCAATTTCAGTGTTAGTTTTACAATCTTTTTATTTGTTGCATAGTGCATACATGGGGTGGTCATCATGGTAAACCTACTAAATCCCAAAATTCGTCTTTTTAGTTTTTCTTTTTAGATAACTAAGAACCTATATTGAGTCTTGGGATATGACAAGGATAGCATCATTAAACCCTCCTCGGTTGCAGGTTCGAATCATAGGGTTGGAGTTATTCATCTAGATTATTTTAAAATAATATTATTTTTAATTTTTTAAAAAAATAAAATTAATTTTTTTAAAAGTTAAAAGATTTTGATTTGATCATAAATTAACTTGTCAGGTCAATTAAATCAGCTCTTATCTAGTTTATTTCGAAATTTAGCCTCAATTATATCTTGGATTGATAAATAATCGAATTCACCCACCAAACCAAATTTAATAAAAATGATGCTATCACTCATTTATCTTTATCAAATTTAATAGTTTTACAGTAAAAGTTTTTTTTAGTTTTTACATTAACAATCTGCTAGTATATATATTACATGCTTATAAATAAAAATAGTCAGTCAAAAAACCTCTTTTGATTAGATATACTATTAAATTGTAATATTTTTGGAATAATTTTTATATATCAAGACTGTTTGTCTTTTTAGTCGAATGACAGCATATCATACACTATTCATATCAAGATTAGGTGGTGATTCATCCTTCTCAAAAAAAACATTAGCTTGGTGATTCATAAACTAACCAATTTTTTTTTATTTGACTTATATAACGAGAATATTGCAAGGTCAGTGTCAACGAAATGATAATGTTGACATGCTTAAAATTCTCAACATGTGACTAGACACGGGGACCTAATCCTGCTCACAGTGATGCATCATTTGAGTAATGACATGCTCCTAAGATGTGCCCTTTCAACTAAAAAAAGCATCCTTCCATGAGAATTTCACTCTCTTTTTTTTCCTTAATCATCAAACAAAGACAAGGTAGCTAGATAATACAATAGTAAAAATAAAACCCTTCATTTTTTTCTTTGGACCAACACATGCAAGACAAAAAAAAAATCAATATGATCTCCTCATGTCTCTATATTTGTCCTAATTACCCGACAAGATTTGGGAAATTTTTTTTCAAAAATCACATGAAACCATGATAGAAATTAACAAAGAGGAAAGGAGGGGATCATTAAAATTAAGAGAAGGGGGTAAGTTATACCTAATTATGTTCAATGAGCAGTTGCAACCAATTAATTAGTGATTGATTCAATGAACCCTCCTGCAGGAAAGCTATTAGATTTATAAGATATAGTTTGTACTTTTTCAGATCTCTTCGGAGAATATACACAATTAGATAAGAGATTAGTTACTTAAAGGCTTATAATAAACACATGCAAGATTAGGTCTAACTAGGTGTGTATGATCATAGCCAAATCATGGGCACACAAACTTGAAATAAAATAAGTTTCATGTAAAGCTAAATCCCATTTGCCGAGGCTGGAAAATTTGATCAAGAAATATAAAATACCACAATTGTTTTGCAAGCAAAAGCCTAAACCATTGTAAGAGTCGTTGGATTTGGACCTCGAGAATCATAGTTAATTAAGGAATTAATTATCTTTGATCTAATTAAAAAAGCTACTAGACAAATGAGGTTGGATTAAGCTTCTACATTTTAAAAGTAATTTTACAAAAATTTAAATGTTTTTTATTTTTTATTTACTTTAAATTAATATATTTTAAATATTTTTAAATCATTTTGATGTGCTGATATCAAAAATAATATTTTAAAAATTAAAAAAAAATCACTAACATGCATTTAGGTATAAAAAATTATTTAAAAAACAACTATATTTATATTCCCAAATAAAATCAAAATTAATTTCTTAAACAATCATATCATCAAGAATATATTCAAAATGCCATAAATAAAAGATTACAACTTACAAGGTAACTCGAAACCTCTCTGGCTTGTTTGGATGAACCAATTGATGCCATCTATGAATAGAATTCCTAACCAAACAAAATAGTAATTGGAAATCATTATCGCCTGGGCCCCAAACTAATCATGGGTAGGTCAACCTTCAATGAAATGATAAAATATAATTAATTGGATTTTTTTAGCACATGAGTAGATATGGTGCATGGTGGATCTTTTGTTTTATTAGATATTAACCATGGTGGGCTGGATTTGTTTTTTCAATAAAAAAATTAAACATGAAGGGATTTGCAATATGTTTTTTTATATAAATAATATTAAGTATAAATTGTAAAGTTTGTATACATAACTAATTAAATAAATTAAAAATTATTTATGCTAATAAATAATAAAAATTCATTAACAATAATTAAATACACTTTTAGAAAAATTAAAAAGTAAATGTAAATCAAGATATCTAATCTTGCAACACGGCTCATTCACACGTTATATTTAATATTACTCTGTTTATTGAAATTAATTTTTATTTAATCAAATAGTAGTATAAATAGATACACGAATGAAATTGATTAAATAAAATCAAAGGAAAACAATATATTGCAAGGTTGAACTTATAGAAATATTATCCAAAAAAAAATATTTATCATCTTTAAAAATAAAGTTTAATTTAAGAAAAATTATTGATGAATTAGAATAATATCTTCAAAATTTAAATACATGCAAAAATAATTAAAAATAACCATTTTTAAAAAAATTACTTAAATGCAAATAAAAAATTCTAAGAGAAGTGGTGTTAATTTAAATATAAATTAAAAATATTATTTAAAAAATACATTAAAAAATCATGATTCTTTTTCAAAATGTAAAAAAAATAAATGACATAAGCCATTTAGAAAGGGATCGTGTGGGGCTAGTTTTTTAAAATAGTTCACTTGGGGTCATAATAGCCCTAATATCTTTTCAAAAACAATTCCAAGCAACGCGTTGCCTTCTGTCCCCAAGATCCTAGTCATCATGGTGGACACAAAAACAAGACCTACGCTCTCTTTTATTTTAATCTAAGAACTTAATTTTTAACTAAATTTTGACCCAAAACATCTAAAAAAAAGTCTAAAAACCATGAAAAAACCCATAAATAACCTTAAAAATTAAAAACAAATACAAAAATCCAAAATTAACTTGAAATATAAACTTTTCTCAAGCTTAAATTTGGTTTTTAAAGCAATTTAAAGGTGAAAAACTCATAAGTTAAAATCTCCTATCAAATGGAACATTTTATTACTAAAATTAATTATTTTGGTGGTCGAAATTGATATTAACACTAAATTTTTTTTATTGTTAGAATTCCTTATCATTTCTCTCTCCTTTTTTAAATTAGAAACCGGAAAAAAAATGATATTTTATATTAAAATTGAATTGAAAAACTATTAAGGGATTAAACATGTATAATTTGTAAGATTTGAGGAGAAAAGTAATTTTTTTTAGCTGAATTGATATCTTTTTAGCTCGAGCATCATGTGTTATGCCTTCAATTATTCAGTCTTGGATTTCCATATCCGATGGGGGAAATCAATTAAATGTTGGAATAGAAATATGGGACGAGAATTTAATTGGTTGTTGGGAGCTCAAAATAAATAAATAAAAAGGTAGATGGTAAATTACTACAAATATAATCAATATAATATTCTTTGGGAATTGACATTATAAAAAAAAGAAAAAAAAGAGACAAAAGTATCAAACGACAGCAAAAAGGAGAATGGTTATTCGATAATGGTGGGATTAAAAGCAACCCCATGAAGAGCCCGTTGTTTACACGATGCTTTTAAGGAAATAATTTTTTTTAATAAATTTTTATTTATATTTATACTTATATCAAAAATAAAATTTAGAAAATAAATAAATAAATTTAACGGACATGCTCAGCCCAGTGAGCACAAGTCAAGCAGCAATCATCTTTAAGATTTATAGAAATAGTAGCTGTTAACTGTTTGTAAAGGTGAATGGTCCCAATCTCGCATTCCAAGAAAGGCTTTGCCATTCCAAAACAAAAGATCCTTTTATAAATTGGGATCATGATTCTTGCCAGGTATTGTGGGTCTTGTTTTCCTCTCTAAAGCCTCTCTGTGGGCCTAACTCTTTCATGTCCTGTTTATACATATATATATTTATCATCTAAATCAAAAAGATGATCAAATATTTTATATCTTTATATGTCTTATTATTTAACTGTATAAACTCTACTTGATTTGAATTGAATTATACAACCATATAATTATTTTCTGTTTTAAATCTCTACACGTATATTTTGTGTAGAAATATTTGTTCTAACCTTGTTTTTGTTTGTTTTTTTTTTATTTCAATAGTATTGTTAAATTCAATCTAATCTAATAAGTTAATCCGATATTGAAATAAATTTAGGATTTAGTTTGGGCCGAGTCTAAAAAAAACCAAGTAAAATCTGACTTGATCAAAATCAAGTGATTTAACAGGTCAATCCGTGACCTATTTAAGATCCCTTTTAACTTTTTAAATTTTCTTTTCAAAATTAACAACATGAATTTAACTTTTTTTCTAATTAAAACGATATTGGTATTATTTTAATTGATATGGTCAAACCACCTAACCATAAACCGAGTGATGAATTAGGACGAGTTTAATAGTTTTGTCTGAGAATAATGAAATCATGAGTTTTTCATTATCTAAAAGAAAAAAAAAACAGCTTTACTTTCAAATCTGCATCTCATGGACTGTAGTTATCTTCAATTTCCACTCAAAGTCAACGTCTTGTTGTGAAAGAATTCATAATCCGTTTGCATGTTTTGTCATGGAGATATGGCAATTTTATTTTCTTCATCTAAACAGCGATCAAATTATTGATTGACCCTTGTTTCTCGCTTTTCTTGGATATAGCTCACAAGAACTTGAAACGAATATAGTGATGAGAATGCAAAGGGTCAATCAAACAAGAGAGCTTAACAGGAAATTTAAAAGTGGAAGGGCCTATATGAAAGAAATAGGATAATATTGATACTAAAATAACACAAGGCAAGCCATGGAGATAAAGACACCAACTTTCACGGAACCGATTCGAGATTTCATTGAAAATAAATCAGAGTTCAAGGACTATAATCTAAAGCTAAAAAACAAAGAAATTGGCTCGTAGACTCGATATAAAAAATCCCAGACTTCTTAATTTTTCTTCCACTACTTGAACCAAAAAATCTTGGAAGCAGTTGTACCAATGCAAGGATACTCTTTTTTTAAATAATTATGTTTTTTTATCGTAATTGTTCTTTATATTCGAATATTAATAGAGCCATTTTCTTTCAAATCGATACAAATATTAAAAATATATATATTTATCCATTACTTGTAAGATTTAATCCATAAAATAATAAAATGAAATCCGCCCACCATCTCAGCAGTCCAGTTGTGCTTTAGTTTATCGTGCAATTATTTTTGGGATGTAGGATTTGGTGTTAACTTGCTGCAATGATAGTCGTATTGTTTTATATAATTCTTTTTATACACAAAATCTTCTTTGGCTGAGATCTTTAGGGTATTTTTAAGCAGTGACAACCCACTCGTAATGAAAGGATTGTGCCCCTAAGATGGCCTCTTGGGGCATTTGTAAGTGTCCCTAGGACATCCCTTTGGGGCACCCCAAATCTTTCTCCAAATCTTTTCTTGCTTCGGATGTCCATTAATGGATTGCTGAAAGATTTCTTAAAAGAAAATAATATGTGCAAAAGCTTCTTCACAAGCAACATCTAACACTGGATAATGTAAAGTTTCCTCAGAAAGTGTTTTGGCAGATTAGTTAATTAGAGCCTAATTAAGCTTTTTCAAGCACAATTATTTTCTACATGTACTGGAGTTTTTTTATTTTTTTGGGCACCTATTAAGCACCCAGAAAAATCCAAATCATGGTAAAATTATCTTTAGTGAATTATTTAGAAATAGGGAGTCAAAAATGTATATCTTGCCTGCTACAAAAAAGAAATCGGGATAAGAATATACGAAACTTCATGATTTCAAAACTGTTTAAACAAATATATATATAAAAGAAACGTGGGTCTATAATAATAAAACTTCAATCATGTTCATCATGAACTGATAAAATTAATCCGAGTTAACATAAATTATTTTTGACTGTCGACTTCATCATATCATGTGAGCTCCTTTTAATTTGTTTTTGGAAAACCTCAATATAGATTAAGTTTTGAGTTGAACGGGTTTCAAATCAATTTGCGGGCATGTCTAGATTTAATAATCAGAGGCGGGTCTCAAAACATTTTTGGGTAATAATTAGAGGTTGTGTAGATTGGACCAAAACCAGCACGTATCCCTTAGTTTGAACCTGTTCCTGGGCTTTGACTACATTCAATTGCCAAAATCTCCCCAGCATAAACAGAATTCTTCCTTCAATTACACACACTCGCACACACACAAGAAAAAAATCTCCCTCTGATAATCTGAGTTGAGTCAATCAAGCTTAAAGATGCTAAAGACAAAACGTTAATAACATCAACCTTGCAATCTATATAATAATTAAAACGTTTGAAAATCACAATACTTCATCATCACGACATAAAAAATGATTGATTTTTGTCTTCACAGGAAAGTTTAACTCAACAAAGGCAATCAATAAAGACGTATATATGTGAGCTTTTGGAATCAATAGTCAGAGCCTTGAAGAAGCTTTCAAGCTTGAGTCCACCAAGAACATGAATTGTTTGACATTGAAAGAACTAAAGTAATCAAAATATATTTCTTAATGCCTCGAGTAAGAATTTGATTAGCTTGCTTTATCTGCTCTTTTCTTTGTGGTTAAGTTGTCCCTCTCCTTCATAGAATAACCATGTATTTAGCACTTGATTATGGAGTGGACACTAGGCAATTTGGGACCTTTTCACTTGAGTACTCTCTAGACCAAAAAATTTGACCCCTAGAGAGAAAACATGATAGAGATTCTTGTATTTTATGTTTATATCACATGAAAGACTCGCACAGGTTTCTTCCCTGCTCACTGTTTCATGTAAGAAAAGGAGAGAAGCATTGGAAACTTGGATGATTCTTCTTAGGAAGACGACATTAACGAGGAACTTCAAATTTTTATGGGCCTTTTTTGTTCTTTGTCTGTCTGTGGATTTGTGATGCCATTGTCTATTGTTTATATCTATTAAGATGATTGTGGTTGTGATTATTATTGGTGTATTTTGACAATCAGGACAAATTTTGTATACCGAGAATTCTTTCTTTCACGGATCAATGAATTAAGAAAAAATTCCGGCAACTTTCGAGATCCGAATCCGAGGTAATAACATTGTAGAAAGATCCGTTTAAGGTTTTGATTAAATTTTCAATTATTCAGCCCAGTTAAAGAGAAGGTGCAACTTGAGTTGGGCTCAGCTCAGCAGGAAGGTAGAGGTCAGCCTAGACCAAGAAACTCCTGAGGTGGCTTGGTTTTGCCCCATGATCCATGGAGAAATGATTGATTTTTCAATGGTTACGAGTGATTTGCAAAAATCATAATTATAAAACATGTTTTATAGTTCACCACATTAATTTATTGATTCAAAACCAGGTTTAAGATGGGTTTTATTTCAGACCGATTTGAAAATTAACCTAGTTAAATTCAGCCGAGATCCGACTAGATCAACTTCAAGGGTTCTTAAAATTTTTATCTAAAATGATGTAACTTCATTAAAAACCAAAGTAATCTTGTTTGAAATCGACTCGGATTCATAGAACAAAACCACAATCCGAATCCTCCACTCAGGCTCAGAAGGCCACCTCTGCATCCCAAAATGCACACATCCCTGATCGGCCATTGAAAATATGATCAACGGCTCCACTGTAGTCAAATCTAATGATTCACTGGCCGTCCACATTTCTGATGTTGCACGGTTGTCATCCCTTCCTTTAAATCCATACTTTAATTCTTTGTTTACTTGGGCCCAGTTTCTGGAATTCGACCACACTGAATTGTCGAATTAATTTCAACATCCACAGTTCATGAACTGGACGAGAGTATACCCATGCATGAGCTTCTGATTTATGATGAATCGAATACAAATTTATTGTATTTATTCCATGTGAAATATACGCCTTTCATCTTCTAATTTTAAAATTAATATAGATTATATAATTTTAATGCTTTAATTTTTTTCAAATTCAATTGAGTTTGAATTTCCAAAATTTATTTTTATTTTTTTAATTCCTACTTTAAAGAGAAAAGAAAAGCTGCCATTTTAGCAGTATTGAAAGAAAAATATTATTGATATTGATTTAAACCATTAAAATAGTTGATATTTGTGTCAAATTATTTCATTAGATGAGGAGAGTTTATATTATATATTTTTTTATTTTTAAATTTCTTGAAAAAAAATAGATTAAAGGTTGTTTTGATTTTTAATTTAGGATTGATTTTATTTCACCTTTATTTTTTCATAAAAAAAATGCTTAAAGACCATCGTTTCTTTTCCTTTTCAGTTTTGATATGCAAGTGATCACGTCTTCTACGCCGGTGAATATACGGCTAGATTATTTGATTGAAGCTAATGGGTCACTCCCATGTGAACATCATCATCGATATTGCCATCGTTTTGAAGGCATCTGTTTTTCATTGATAATTATTTCATATATATCCACATAATTAAAGAGTCCACCGAGGAACGTTTCAAATCAAACTTTTAATCATATCTCCACGTATATAAGGAATTATTTCAATAGCTCAACCGAGGAATCTGTTGAACAGAGAGGATCGTTTCATTTTTCTTTTAGATTATGAACCCTAGCTAGTATAGAACAAGCCGAAGGCCAGCAGACAGCAACGCAAGCAGTCGATCAGCAGGGTAAGTAAGTGAACAGGAGAAGGAAACAGCAAAATGCCCATATGCCACTTAGGTTTTTTCTTTTAATCTTAATTTTTATGTATAATCCATAGTCCGTACTTGATCTACAGTTAGAAGAGACACAACTGGTTCGAAGATTCAAGAAGTCATTAATTAGAGAGACGAAGCTGGTCCGAGATTCAAGAAGTCTTCAAGTATGCATCAGCAATTTCGGGTTGATTTTTTTTTTTGGGATGGTTTTTTGGTTTTTAAAGTCATGGATAGATTTATTACAATTTCTAAGATGTTTTAGTTAACAAAAAATATAGATAAAAAAAAAATTAAACCCTGATTTTCTAACCATTTTAGTTATTGAAATCTGAGCAAATTAGACTATACGTCGTATGATGTTTTTTTTCAAAAAAAATTAGGAAAATGACATATCATCTGCACCTACATTTGTTGCAATAAAAAAAAAATATAAAGATCTAATTACATGGGCCCAACAAAATAGATGAGATAGGCTGCCCTAACTTCTCAAGTCCCACAACGTTCACCTTAGCTTTTTTCTTTTTCTTTTTCTTTTTTCTTTTTTTTAAATTAATAATTTTTTTATGGTTTTTTTCTCTATTTTTTTATATTCAAATTAATATCTCTTCTTTTTATCATTCTCTTTAATGAGTCTCTTCTAAAAGATGATTTATTTTTTGCTATGCATTTAAATTTTGAAGAGTTTTTATAATCCATCTATAATATTGTTTTTATTTTTTGTATAAATAAATTTTATTTTTAAAAATAAAAAAAATTATTTTCATATAATATTTCTAATATAAGTCATCTTGTATATTATTTTTTTCTTTTCTTTTATTCAATCAATTTAATTTATGCCTTTATAACTATTTGTTTAAATAAATAAAAACTTTTAATAAATAAATTTAGTAAGTACAACTATGTATATTTCTCGGCTTGTGAAATCAACACTTGTCTCTTAATTTTTTTATTTGTATTTTTAGTTATTATTTATGATTTTTTTATTTTTTTATTAACATACATAATTTTTTATTTTTTTTTATTACATCTATAGAAAAACTTTTTAATTCTTATTTAAGAATTTTAAACTACAGAAACATGTTAAAAAAACATATATTATCATTTTTTTATTTAAGAAAATATCTTACCGACGGCAAAGTAAACATCAAGTATCTATATGTATCTATTGTTATTCATGGATGTAATAGCTAGAAGCGGTGGCTCACATCTTTTGTTCAAATGGCTCACATCGTTAGCGGTGGCTCTATAGTCCTGTCGGAGAAGTCATTGTCTTACCAATTTCTTTAGTGTCAATCCAATTGGATTTTTAATATGACGTAAGTGATATTTACCAAACTTAGCTCTAAATTTTAAAAATCTCTCAATTTTCTCGTTAAATTCAAAGATTTGTTTTTAATAGAAGCATTCACTTGGGTCTTAGAGAATAATTTCCTTTATTTTATAGTTTTGTTTTGTTTTAATTTACTTTCAAGTTTATCCTTCAATTCTTTATATCAAAAACCCCTATCATAAAATTCTAGCTCTGCCTGTAAACCCAAGCCGGGGAAAAAAAAAGGGAATATTTTCCCCTGATTGTTCAACGTCTAGTTGGCAAAGAGGTTTAAATTCTAAAATTACAATTATTATTATTATGGAATTTACTGCTGTAGGTGTTCCAGGCAAATAATAATAATAATAATTACTCCTGTAGCTAGAGAAATGAATATTTCGTGAACATACATAGAAAGAAATACCTAGAAAAAACACATTGATCGATCTTGCATAATTAATTGGGGATAAATAAGGGGTATCGCACTTTATTAAAGAATTTGAACCACAAATCAAAGAGTCCTATCTAATTGGCGTTTCCAAATTCCAAGAGAATCTAAACATATACCTCTCACCGTTAAGTAACATATTTCATACTCTATCTATATCTCCTTCCCGATCCTCTCATCTTTTCCCCATGGCCATGAGCTCAAAGCTATTCTTAACAGCAACTATCATAGCTCTAACCTCTTCCTTAATTGCAATTACTCATGAGTTTTTGTATCTGCCATCTGTTGTAAAAAAGATTTCTAGTACTGGTCATGTCCATCGGAGGGAATGGGAAGCTCTTCAACTTGAGGGTGCCATCGGGCCTGAAAGTTTTGCATTCGACCCGCTTGCCCGGGGTCCCTACGCCGGAATATCTGACGGTCGAGTCGTCAAGTGGGAAGAACATGAAAGGCGTTGGATCAATTTTTCCTTTGCTTCTCAAGAGAGGTAATATTTATATAATGAATCTATCTATATTATTTCTTTTCAATTTTAAACGGTAATTAAAGATGTTCTTGCGTCAGCTTTTGAAGTCTATACTTGCTGTGTTTACGATTATTTCAATGGTTTTAATTTCCCTCTTTTGTGGAGAGAATTAATGGATAATGAAAGAACGAAGGAAGGTGAATATTGAAAAAGAAAACTAGTGAAGGAGATGACACTATTTCATGCCTGGCTTAGATTTGCTGACAACAAGCCTTGTTTGAAAATGACGATTTAATGTTTTTTTTTTTTAGAAAAAAAAAAATACCTTTAGAACGATTGGATTAGGCCTGACAGCTGTTTTTTGGTTGTTCCCGAATAGTCAGTAGAAATAGGATATGATTCTTCTTCCACACCTTATCACTGAAAAAAATATATATATATATTTTTCCTTTTTTGAGAAGCTACTGCTTACTGATATTTAGTCTTTGAAAAATAAACTATATATTTTTATATTTAAGTAGAAAATAAAATAGAAAATATTTTTTAATATTTGGTTATAAAAAATGATCTGAAAAATCACTTAATAATAAATTAATTTTTTTCAACCTTATCTAACAAATACAAAACATTAAATATAATTATTCAACATATATCTAGATTTGTGTATTTGGAAAACAATGAAAATAAATTTATTTTATATGGCATTGTAATTCCATAACACAATTTTATGATCTAAAAAGTATGGTTGTTATATAGTATGACATATTTTGTATTTGAATATACTTGATAGCAATATTATTTAAATTAAAGTATTATATGCACTGGTATTTTAAATTAATATACTTTTATATTTTATAGTAATATGTCCTAATATATTATTTCCTATATAAATATATTATTAATTTATTATCTTCTAATAATAATATATTTTTAAATACTTTATTGATAATAATAAAAGTTGTACCAATTTAGTTCTTAATGGAAAGTATTTTCCAATCTTTTAAACTGAAAAAATACCTTTTTATATCTAAAATTTAATTTTTTTTAAGCAAAAAGTGAATTTAATTGACCTGTAACCTAACATGAAAAAATCAAGAAAGTATTTTCTAAAAAAAACACTTTCCAACAAGAAATAAGACGAAAACAGTACAAAACTAAAGCGGCAGGAATAGCTGGTGTGTAAATTAAGAAGAAGGGAGCGGCAGAGCCTTAATTAGGGGGGTAAAGAAGAAAAATGGCATGTGAGAGTATATTAAGAAAAATTAAATCACGTTGGTATCAATATTATTGTACCTGATATATTAATTAATCAATACAATTTAATGTGTATTTAATAATATGGTGTATATATTTTTATAAAATTACGTTTGGATTGAAACATTAGTTTGGTATTTTTAAAGTTTTTCCAATGATTTTAATATTAAAATTATCTAAAAATATATAAAATGATATCATTTTAATATCTTTTTATTATTTTTAAAGTATTTTTAATGATTTTAATATTAAATTTATCTAGAAATATATATAAAATAATATGGTTTTAATATCTTTTCAGTTCAAATTCATTTTAACATTAAGATCGAAAGAAGTTTCAATAATTGCATGTATTTTCAAAAATATATATTTTTTTTAAAACTAAAAATATTTTTTTGATAACAGTGAGATTATATATATATATATATATATATATATATATATATATATATAAGGCTAGAATGTTTAATCAAATATAAATCAGTATATCATAGGAGGCAAATGAATTGATTTCTAAAACTCTTTGATCCTTGTTACAATCTTGAACAAAACCTACAGAATCAAGTGTATAAAATTGAGGTAATGGAGGATATTGAGCTGAAAGAAAAAAAAAATTGGAATAATAACAAATTGGTGGTTTAGGACAGAGCTATGACGACGGCGATGGAAGTCTGATCTTTGTGTGAAAGAGACATACATTTTCATGCATCTTTCGGTAAAAACTAGAGATAGGAAAAAATATTAGATTAAACTAGTTTATGGACTCGTTCTACCGCAAGTCGGAGTAAAAAAATTAAAAGCGAAAAAATATAGGCATTCTTAATATGTCTTAGAAAAAAATATTTTTTTACCATGAATTTAAAATCATGTGTATATTAAAAAATATTTTTATTTAATATTAAGACAGAAATACGTTATATTTATTTAGATTAGTCTGAGTTGAAAATTTTCAAGGTTAATCTTAAATAAAAAAACTGGAAAGTTAAATCTCCACCTAACTCAATGATGAAAAACAAGATTTGTTAAAAAAAAAAAAAGTCGTTTGAAAAAAAATACGTGAACTCGAATCAACCAACCACAAACTCATTACACAAGGGATGCACACAATCAGATTTAATAAGTTTTTTATTACATGGATTATTTTTATTTAATAGATTTATATAACAATAAATGCATTATAATTTTTTTGTATTAAATATTTTTTTAAAAAAAAACATGACTAATGCATGGGACTGGAACAACAAAAACAAATTATTGATAAGAGTCAAATTGTTTTTTTTTTTTCAAGTTAAATAAAAAAATAGATCATTAATAATAAATGATGAAATTTTATTTTCTTAATATTGAGGGTCACAAAATATATTGAACCAAAAAAATAATAAATCAAACATTGTGACCTAACCTGTCGAATTTATAATCGAGGTTACGGATTCAACTAAGTTCAATTATTTTTTCCATAAATCTATAATTAACCTAAACATACTAGAGAAAGGGCCGACAACCCAGCAATGTGGGCCCATGGCTTGGTTTCCTAGGCTTATGAAAGGAAGGGCTTAGGGTTGTGGCCCTTCAAGCTCTAGCAAGCACACTTGGGCATGTTGCTTTTTTTATGACTTGAATGGGTGGACAACCTGTTTTTTTAAATAAATAGACAAACGACACATCACCTGTTATAGAAGACGAAATTTGCCAATCTATAATCTGGCTACTATCATGGTGGCTGGGAAATTAAGCCTATGTGTTTTTTTTTAATCTAAAAATCAATTTTCAATTCATTTTAACTTGAAAAATTTCTTACAAAGACTCTTAAAATATCATCAAACCAACTCATCAACCTAATTAACAAAAAAAAAAGTTATAAATCACAAAATCAACTCGAATAAAAATTTTTATTCTTAACTTAGATATGATTTTTAGACAATATTAATACTAAAAACAATTACTATAAAACTATCATCATCGAAAGGATCATGTTAACACTAATTTAACTACTGTAATAGTCAATATAGGAGTAGCAATATTTTTTCTCTCTGCACTGAATTTCAACAAATACCTCTCTTTCTCTCTATCCTTCATAAAAAATGACCGGAAAAAAAAATAAAATAAAGTTTGATAACAACTAAATGGATTGATGACTTATTAATTAAAACAAATAAGGACCAAACAAATTTTTTAGGTAAAATTTGAAGAGTCGCTATTTATTTTATATGTGTCTTTCATGTTAATCCTTTATATTTCAATTTCATCATCTCCTAAACAAACAATGTGATTGATCATCACCTCAGACTCAGAAATGTTCAATTGTGAAAAAAAATCTGATGAAAAAATTTAAAATTATAAAAAAAGAATTGAGAACAATTCGTGTACAGTGCAAGGTATACTTTGAAATCTCCACATGGCTTAGTTTTTTTTAATGTCAGGACAGGGACTTTTCAACGACTGAACTTTATACGAGCTGTCCTTCCAGAATCAGATTTTTAATACTTCTAATGAAAACGATTGCTGCAGGACCACGGTCGAGGACCAAAAACTATAGACACCACATTAAAATTCCTTTTTTTTTTTTTGTGGCACTGTTATAATTGCAAATTGAAGATTTTTCATGGTTATTAGAGCGGCACAGGGTTGGCAGGATAAATCAAACCTATATTAAAATAATATTTATATTTTTTTAAAAAAAATTAAAATTATGTTATTTAAAAAAAAAAATTAGATGCCAACTGAACTTGATTAAATTAACTTTTTAAATAGATCAAAAATAAATTCAAAACAAGTAATATTTTAGATTGGCAAACTATACTCGGGGAGGATGAGTATGATAACTACAATATTTTCTATCATGGCACTTGCAATATTTACCACACAATTTCCTTTTACAGCTTTTTTTTATAAACAATAGCGTGATAAAATTTTGTAGTACTAAGTGATAACATATAAATAAAAAACAAATTAAAAACCAACCCCACCAACGTTTGAATTGATAAAGTGAAACAAAAATTTTGGGAGGGAGTAAATAAAAATCAAGTAATTCATAAACATAAAATTCGATGTTGAAAAAAGTTAATAAAAGTGCACATGCTATGCTTATCATTTTATTTTTAGAATCTAAAGTTATAATATTAATGATAATAATAATAATAATAAATAAATAAATAAAGCACGGTGCAAGAAAACTCTAGGCCGGATCTGCTGTGAATATTCAATTCATGTCAGCCCAGACCATTAATGTCCTCAACCGAATAAATTCTAGTCAGAATACCGTCAGCATCACGTAGACTAGTTGCAGACACGTGTACAAATAGAGTGTACACATGTATGGTGTCGTTTTGTTTGCTCCAAGTTATTAAACCCGGTCTTAAACCGGTCATTAATTCAGCATTGAATAGGTTTTTTTTTAAAATTAAAATAATATTATTTAAAAAAATAAATTAAATCAAATATATTTTTTACTAGGTTAACTTACTAGGTTGACTTTGTCAAATTAAGATTAATTTTTAAAAAATTCTGATCCAAACTAAGGGTATATTCAAATAGGTACTTTTAAATCAACCTATCATGACAAAATAAATTTAATAATTTTGATTTGCTTAGTTTAGTATTTTGGTTATGGATTTTATAAAATTTCTCAGTTGATAAGTAGAGAGAGTAAAAAATATATATTTAAATTTAAATTAACGTTGAAATTATTTCTTTTGATTTTATTTTTATCTTTATATATATCTCTTTAAAATGAATTTATAAACCACAAAGTAAACTTTGATCGTTGTGATTTTTCATCTACAAATGAACGTAAATTTGAACTAATAAGAATTTCATTAACAATAATAAAAGGGATTGAGATATTTTCATGTTTTTTTCTATGATCTAACAATGTTTATTAAATTTAAAATGTCAAATCCCAAATCAAAATAACATGATTGTAGCATATATTAAAAAAATATAAAAAACGTGATTCTCTAGCTTAATTGATAAATTGTTTTACTGTACCTAATCCAAATTATTAATGATGGATTCAAAATCAATGATAAAATTAAAAGTATGATTTAATATGTTTTATTTAAAACATAATTGAAATATTTTTTAAAAAATGAGAAACACTATTATTTATTACTCTTTTAAGATACGAGGGAATTCAAATCCATTATTATGAGATGTAAATATTTATAAATATATCATTTTAAAACAATTTAGTGAAAAGATTCCAATATTACATTAATTGTCGAGGGTAAATTAGGTTAAATTTCGAATATTAGCATGACTTAATCTTAAAATTACTTGGAATTAACTATATGCATGCAGTAGCTTTGCCAATTAAATTAGAATTTAAACACCAAATAAACCTCGGAATATTAATTAATTGGCATGCACGTCTAAAAAGAAAATTCCTAAAAATAAAAAATTGGCTGGATACTTCACCTCTCCTCGCCCTTGAAATGTTGGATGGCGGTTCATCCTAAGAACACACAATATGCCACCTGTCCTTGGCACTCACCCAAGCCTTCACAACTCTCTCAAATATTATCCAAATTCTTCTAATTTCCAGCAGCAAACCAATCATGAATGAGAGAGAAAGATGACGTGTGACCTTATATTATTGTTATCAAACCCACTTCATCTCTGTACAATATCAACTCGATAACTTATCGATCAATCTGGTTTGGATCATATCTTGTTCTGTTTACGGTATTTTTGCCATTTTGGTTTTAAAATTTTTGTTTAAAATAATATTATTTCAGCTTTCTTTTCTTTTAAAATAATCCTCAATAAACTTGTTGTACATGAATTCATCCGTAAAACTCATGAGTCTTAAATCGTGTTTATTTTAAATTTTGATAATTTTTTTGTTAAAAGTTATTTTTAAAAAATTATTTAAAAATTATTATTTTAATATATTTTTTAAATAAAAAATATTTAAATCGTATCTGATATTATAATCCCTAGAGAGCCTGCAGGTTCATGAACCTGGCCGATCCTCGTAACTATTCCACCAGCAAATAATAAAGCGGGCACACCCTTCTAGCTCTGTGCGCAAAAAAAAAAAACAAATTCAAATGTATATGAATTCTTCTCTCTTTAACAACAACAAAAATTCCTCCTTTCCCATAACTATGGCTTCCAAACTCTTGCTCACGGCCATAGCTCTTCTTCTCTCCACCTTAGCCATTGTTATTTTTTCCTCTGAAACATCCAATACAGAACCTCTTTCCAGTGCCGGAGCTAGACAGCTCAAAGAGGTTCCGATTGCGGGTGCTTTTGGGCCTGAAAGCTTTGCATTTGATTCGCTTGGGAAGGGTCCCTATGCCAGTTTATCGGACGGCCGGATAATCAAATGGCAAGGAAACAGAAAGGGATGGACAGATTTTGCCGTGGCTTCTCCAAATAGGTATGCATGTCAGCAACAGCCTCTTGCTCACGGTGGTATAAGTTTAGGAAGTTCATGGCTAAGATGTTTTCTAGGCTAGAAAGTCACGTCGTCGTTATCACTCATCAGCATCAAGATGAACACGTTGAAGGTCTAAGCTAATTCCTGCAATTGTCTTGTATGTTGAGCCTTATCTTCTTCTTCTTCTGTGTTTTTTTTTTTTTTCCTGTTTTCTGCTCTTTAGCACCAAATTAAAAAAAAAAAAAAGAGGAAAGGAAAGGACAAAAACAGGTAGGTGATGGAGATATAATGGAAATAGCAAGGCATTTATTGTCCTTACCTTATCTTTCATGTTTTCCTTAAAGAAGGGTAAATAGGGTCATCATTGGCACCATATTTTATAACCTGATCGGGCAGTCGATAAGGATGGTTCAGGGCTGATCCAAGTTAATTATTAAAAAAAAAATTGTTTTTTTTACTAAATCAAGCTACTAGTTAATCAGGTTATTTTTTTTTAACTAAAATTTATTTAGATTTTATATTCCTGCTAAAACGAGTTAAACAACAATTGAAAGTCGTTATTGTACCAAGTTGTTGAAGAAATGGAATAATAATGATTTTTCAAAATCCAATTGCAAATGGAATTGCATTTGTGAAAATTCCTATATTAAATGTGGCAGTTTCTTATTTATTTTAATGGGATTTTTGTAGAATATAAAATAAAATAATTTAATTTCTTATTTTAGTGGGATTTTTGCATGGACTTATTTTAACATGCTGTGATTGACAACGCCACCAGGGACGGCTGTGGAGGGCCGCGTGATCACCAACAGACGGAGCACATTTGCGGGCGTCCATTGGGTTTATGCTTCGACGAAACACACGGTGATCTATACATTGCTGATGCTTACATGGGATTACTTAGGGTGGGGACCCAAGGTGGCTTGGCCACCAAGATCGTGACACATGCACAAGGAATTCCCTTGAGATTCACTAATGGTTTGGACATAGACCAATCAAGTGGCGCCATTTACTTTACTGATAGTAGCTCACAGTATCAAAGAAGGTATGTGAAACACTCTATCTTTCCTTGTTTATTAAATAATAATATTAGGAGAATTTTTACAAAAAAATATATTAAAACTAACTTAAATTAACTCATGACTCACGTATGATTGATAACGTGATTGCGGTTGTTTTTTTAATAATTTTTTGTGTTAAAATACATGTTAATAGTATTTTTTAAAATTTTTAAAAATTATTTTTGATATTAATACAATAAAATGATTTGAAAACACTAAAAACATATTAATTTGAAGTTAATAAAAAAAAATTAAAAAAATTAATTTTTTTTAAAAACTCTTTTGAAACATGTCCTTACGGGGTTAACTGATTAGCTCCATTAAATTAAAGTGATATAATCTAGAATATATATATATATATATATATATATATATATATATATATATATATCATTTTGAATATAGGTATGATTTTTTGTACCAAATTTATTTTTATTGATAATTTGTAGATGAGAACTCAAGTGTGAAACTTTGTGATAATTTGAAAATAAAAATATATTTGATGTGAGGAGTAGGGGGTACAAAATTGAGGCCATCCCAATACAAAACCTCTGGCAAATCTGTTTGGGAGTGCTTTTCAAAAGCTCTTTTGAAAAAATTTGAAATTTTAAAATTTTTTTTGTTTTAAATTAATATGTTTTTGATGTTTTGATTTTAAAAATATTTTTTAAAAAATAAAAAAATATTATTGACATGTTTTTCTAAGTGAAAAATATTTTGAAAAGCAACAACAACCACACTCCCAAACACCTTTCTTTTAGCCACAAACTAGCGGGTTTGCTGCAATTTTTGTTTTTTTACATAATTAAAATAAAATAATTTAAAAGGAGAGGAAAAAATGTATTCTATTTTTTATTCATGTATTTCATAATTAAAATAAATATTAATAAAAATGAAAACAATTCAAAAGAAGACGACAATATTTATTCATAGAGTAGAAAATTATATTTTTTATTCATGCATTTCATTTTCGTTTCGATAAAAATACCTTCTTTAATATATAGTAGCTTTTTTTAGAGAAAAATAAATTAGATTAAATATTTTTAAGTATTTTAATAATTTAAATTGAGAAACAAATATGCATTCTTTTAGTAAAAAATCTTATTATTTATTCAATTATTTTTTAAAAATTCTAAACATGTTTTTTTTTAAAATTTCATTATAATCTGTAAAACAAGTTTTAATTAAAAAAAACACATCTTTATGATTTTACCGTAACTATGTGAAAAAAATAATGTGATATATATAAAAGAAAATAAGAATAAATAATTACCATAAAAATATTTTACGTATATTTTAAAATACAAACTTTTCATATTAGGTTAATATATAATTTTTTCATAAAGAGAGAGAAAAAGGCCAAGAGAATGAGGCCAGCCCCGCCTTTAAAAAAGCAGGCGCTAATGGGTCTGTATAGCCAGGCCCACCTAACTGAACTACTAAAAGAAACTCGGGCACATTCTAGAAAGGCCATACAAGTGCATCTAAGCTCTTTTTTTTTTTTGTTTTCTTGTATGGCATGCCCCTTCATTTGAATAGGTTAGGAAAGCAATAATGCAACTGAAATATTATTAATTGGTAAAATTTTGAACGGTTCTCTAGGCAGCCTTTAACCTGCACATATGTTCTTAGAAATGTTTACAACAGCCTGAATGATAGATGCAATCTTGCAGGAATTATCTCTCAGTGGTATTGAGCGGGGACAAATCAGGAAGACTAATTAAATATGATCCAGTAAACAAACAAGTGAGAGTTCTTCTCAGCAACCTCACGTTTCCAAACGGAGTAGCTCTTAGCAAAGATGGAGACTTCATTTTATTAGCTGAGACCACCAGGTGTAGAATCTTAAGGTATTGGATAAAAACGTCGAAAGCTGGAACTGTCGAAGTCTTTGCTCAACTGCAGGGTTTCCCGGATAACATAAAAAGGAGCCCTAGAGGAGGATACTGGGTTGGTATAAATTCAAGAAGAGAGAAGCTATCTGAGCTGTTTTTTTCATATCCATGGATAGGGAATCTTCTGCTTAAGCTTCCACTCGACATAACGAAGCTCCAATCAACTCTGTCCAGGTATAGAGGGAGTGGCTTGGCGGTGAGGTTGAGTGAGAATGGTGACATACTGGAAGTGTTCGAAGACGAGGACGGAAATAGGTTGGAGTCTGTAAGTGAGGTAATGGAGAAAGATGGGAGATTATGGATAGGGTCGGTAGCTTTACCTTTTGCTGGAAGGTATAGGATATGAACACGCAACTATATATTAGTGTGGATATTTTTCATGAAACAATTAAGAATTACATGCAAGAATTAACCACTCTTTCAGAGCATGATGTGACCCGGACCTCCAAATGAGCCGATCTAAAGCGACGTTCCTTTAGTTTCAGGAAGAAAGTTGGGAAAACATAATGGGTTCTTGGAGTATGATTGGAGGAGGATTAGTTGTGGAAATTAATGGCAAAGAATTGTTTAAAAATCTTATGTGGATTACAGGTGATCGATCACTTATCAGGGCCATATATATAAACTTCCTGGTGGAAAACTGACTGGTGTAAAAATAAAAAATGTCAATGGAAAAAGACTCCTTGACCTCTTATATATACATAGCTCTGTTAGCAGTTCCAAAAAAGAAAGCTTTTGATATGCGAACTTCTCATCAGAAAAGGTGTCCATTTTTCGTCTATCATTAAACTAGGTATGCCATACCGCAGAACTTCATATATATTTTCGATTGTTTTTTCTGAAAAAAAATGATTTTTAAAATTTTAAATATATATATATATATATATTTAAATTATTTTGATATAATAATATTAAAATAAAATTTAAAAATTAATTCGTATCATACTTTCAAATATCCAAACAGGGATGCAAATCCATTTCACTCCTTGACTCATACGAGGCCACGAATAACTTCAAGGGAAGTAGTTTTTTTTTTTTAATTAAAAAAAAACAGCTTTAATCTTGCCTTTTTGAAGTGCGGGGCAAAAAAAACTATGCCCCATAAAAAAAACAAGAAGAAAAATCGTCTAGAAAATTAATCTAAGCCTGTATGAAATTGTATGAAGTATGGAACGTTGAGTATTCTTGAAATATTGGAAAATATTTTCATATTTATTGCATGTTGTTCAAAAAAGAAAGAAAGAAAGAAAGAAAGAAAAAAAAGGTTCAAATTATCCGCTCGAGATTTATTTAATAAAAAAATAAAAATTCAAGAATATAGAATGAAATGCATGTCTAGGCTGCTGTTGTTTAAAAAAACAAAAAATATTTTAAAAAATAATTAACAGCATATTTATTTTTTTAAAAAAACCGAAGACACTTTGATAGCTATGCACAAAAAGTCACATACGCAAGTCTTGTCGTGAAAGGGGATGGATCGGCTGCAGAGACCAATTTGTAAGCTGTGTCCTTCCATGGTTCCGTGTTTTATCCAACTTGCTTGATTTGCATTGGTTACAAGTTACTACAACTCTTGAAGATGACCTCTGAGTATAGATAATTTATTTAAGATACAGTTAGAAAGATATTTAATTTAATTTCAAGACATAAAAATTGGTTTGCAGATACATGTATTCTTGAATTTTGAAAAAAAAAACCACAATTATTTCGAAGAAAAAATGAGTCAAAAATAAATTTCCCCGAGTCCTTTTTCATTATACTTGCATACATGTAAGAACATCTCTAATGGGAAATGCCATTTTGAAGAGCCAAACGAATAAAATAGCTTTTTGAATAGTGTAAATATAGCTTTTTGTATTATGTGCATTCCAATGGTAAAAAACTATTTAGAAAAGCCATTTATATTTTAATATATTTCATGTTAAATTCATTTTTATATAATTATGTAACTAATTTAGATATTTTATATATAATATAATTATGATGTTATTAATTATATAATTAATATTAGTAATTTATAAAAATAATATAAAATTTAATGAAATAATATGAAAGTTAAAAGATATAATTTAAAATTAAACTTAAAATTTGTTTATATGAATATTTTTAATTTTCAGTTTTATATGTTACTGTTAAAAATTTAATTTTTTAAAAGTAAATTCAAATTCATGCTTTGAAAAAATATCCGCCACCATTTAAAATTTCAAATTTTGGAAAAATAACCGCCACCATTTTAAATTTTAAAATTTCAAATTTCAAAAAAATGACCGCCACAATTTTAAATTTTAAAATTTTAAATTTTGAAAAAATGACCGCCAACATTCTAAGATTTCAAAATTTAAAAAAATAATCCATCTATAAATATTCTCATATACCTTAACATTTTTTTCTCATCATTCCATTGTTTTCTCTCCGATCAAAAATATATTTCATTAAAATTCATCATGAATCATTCTAATTTTAATTTTTATGATGCTTTTGATTTTGATGATGACACTCCTGTGATCGCTTTTCAAGTTGCTGCTGCTGTGGTTGCTGAGGAAGAATCGAATAATCAAGGGCGGAGAACAGGGTATCGTGGTTCTATTCGTGGCCACAATATTGTCAATCGTAATAGAAAGGAAGGTGAGTTGAGGTTATATAATGATTATTTTGCTGAAAATCCTAAATTCACTGAAACTCAATTTCGAAGAAGATTTAGGATGAGTCGTCGTCTTTTTCTTCGTATTGCAAATGACGTGGAAGCTCATAATCCATATTTCAAACAAAGGACAGATGCTCTCGGTGTTCTTGGTTTATCTTGTCTTCAAAAGGTAACTGCCGCTCACAGAATACTTGCATATGGTATTCCTGCAGATCTTACTGATGAATATCTTCAAATTGGAGAAAGCACTGCGATTGAAAGTCTTAGAGCTTTTGTCAAAGCAATCGTAGAAGTTTTTGGTGATTGGTATCTAAGGGCACCAAACGAGGCCGATGTTTGTCGATTATTATCAATTGGAGAGCAGCGTGGATTCCCAGGGATGTTAGGGAGCATTGATTGTATGCATTGGAAATGGGAGAAATGCCTAACTGCATGGCATGAGATGTATACTGGTCATTGTCATGAACCAACTATAATTTTAGAGGCGGTGGCTTCACAAGATCTTTGGATATGGCATGCCTTTTTTGGAATGCCTGGATCATTAAATGATATTAATGTTCTTGATCGGTCACCTATCTTCGCTGCACTTGCTGAAGGTCGTACTGCTCCTATCAATTATACAATTAATGGGCATGAATATACAATGGGATACTATTTAGCAGATGGGATTTATCCTAATTGGTCAACTTTTGTTAAGACAATCCCAAGGCCATTAGGAGCAAAGAGAAAATATTTTGCAAGTAAGCAAGAGTCTGCAAGAAAGGATGTAGAGCGGGCATTCAGAGTGCTCCAATCTCGTTTTGTAATTGTACGTGGACCTGTTCGATATTGGGATGAAGAAACACTTGCAAATATTATGAAAGCTTGCATAATAATGCATAATATGATTATTGCAGATGAAGGAGCAATAAACCTTGGATTTGACCATGAACGTGAAGTTAATTCATCTATATCAGTGTCACATGGTGAAATACCAGAACTACATGATTTTCTTCAAACTCATAATCGAATCAGGGATAAAGCAACTAGCTCTCAACTACAAGAAGATTTGGTTGAACATTTATGGGAACAATATGGTAACGAGTAGAATCATTAGCTTTGAACTTCTTATGTCATCAGAATTTTCAAGTTTTTTATGTTTTTTTTTTCATTATGGTTGTTATCTTTTAAGTTAATTAATCCTACTTATTGTTGTTTTTCATTATGGTTGTTATCTTTTAAGTTAATTAATCCTACTTATTGTTAATAATTAACCGGAGAATAATCGATTCTTGTTTTTTAAAATTTGAGAGAAGGGTGAGGCACAATACAAAAATTTAAAACTACAAGTTTTCTCTTCATGTATTTATAGACAAAATTTTCTATATAAAAAAAAATAAAAATAAAGAAGAAGCTGTTGGCCAACGGCTATAAAAATAGTCGTTGGCTATTTTGGCCATTTCTACAGTTAAATGTAGAAATGGCTCTTTACAAAGTAAAAAGCTATTTTGGCTGTCACTTTAGCATTCCCGTTGGAATGCTAAAAGTAAGGAAATAGAAGCCATAATACATATGGCTCTTCGTTTGGCAGCTCCGTTGGAGCTGCCCTAAGACTGGTAGTGGATTATTAACAATAATAATAATAATAAAAAAAAAAATTTGGTTCGGTCTCGGTTTGACTAAGCTATTTTGAGCTAACAACTGAGTTATAATGTAATTTAATTGGGCCAATTTATAGCCTAAGAAGCTCACTCTATTTTTTATTTTCTTCATTTCTCTTCTTTTTTTATTGCCTATGTCAATTTTTTATTTATTTATATTTTGAGCTACCGACTTACGTAAGCTACAACTTCAACTATAACTACCACCTTTCATAATAAGCTACTCACAATACAAGCTACACGTGACATAAGCAAGCTATCTTAAGACATGAGTGAGTTACAATAGAACTATTACCTTTTATAGTAAGTTGCTCTAGATTTTTTTCAAGATACACTATATATTCCAAAGTTTAACGAGATAGAAAGAAGTGTTCTCATCTCAACATGACCAAAAAACATTTTAGTTATCTCTCTCTCTCTCTCTCTATTTGCTTCTCTTACATTATATATATATTTTTTTAAAAAAACCTCAAACCGATTTAAGCATTGAAAGGTTATTTTGCAGGTAATATCTATCACCTAGACTATTATTATCCGTGAAGAAAATCCAGGTCTAGTGAAGTTTTTTCAGCTTTATCAAAAAATATCTGATACATTTTGATATGGTTTTAGATGATTATATGTATCTATGTATAGTTTATTTATTTATTTATTTTAATTTTGAATCTGAAATAATAGCATACAAACCAAATTTGTCTATCAAGTGGAGCAAAGTTTAAACTCCAATGGATTGATTTAGTGATTAAGGAGGTCTGTTTCCTTCATTGATTTTTTAAATTTAAATTTTAAGGCTTGAGAGATTTATTTGAATTTATTTAAATGTACTAACTTGATATGAGAGATTTGTGTTTATAATTATTTTAAAAAAATCTTAATATTAATTAATACATGAACTCCGTAATATCTTTACGGAGAATAAAAAATAAAAGAGCCCAGATCATTAAGGCTGAGCTCCACCCCCGCGCAACCTGTTTTCAACCACCACTGATTCTGTCGTCTGTTGCTCGATACCTGGTTCTGTCATCCGCTCTGAAAACCGACTTCATCAATCATGGGAGCTGTCAAGATCATAAACACACAGATGTGGTCTAGAATCCAACATATCCTTCCCACAGTCAAGCTAGCCCACCCACCCATCACTGTATATATGGTCTCTTGACAGGCATCGATTTCAAGGTTGTGGGCTCGCTCTCGGATCTTGACACAGTCCTGGTGTTTATCTTCATGTCAAAACCTAATCTTGAACACGGCCTTTTGTGGTCGAAAATGGCTCCTCCATCGGATTCTTGCTTTTCCTTCGAAAACTATATATAACCACCAACTGAGAACCTGTGGTTTGTGCTTCAAGCTGCCTTCGTGTGGCTGACAATGCTCTGCATAAACGATCACTTTAAGGTTTAATTTTGATTTTTCCTATCGTTTGTGAGCACAGATTTCAGTGTTTTATCTCAATAAAAACAGTGACATTGGATCTTGTAATAAGATTCGTATATATAATCGAAAATGAACTAGGTTGATGCAAGGCAGAGAAGAAAGAAGGAATGGTGCAGATTCTTGAATTCTTTTTTCTTAATGGTTAACGTTATTCTTAGACCATGTTTCAGATTACCTGCGATGAAATCTCAACTTCAAAATATTTTTAAAGGAGTTGAGACCGCCGCTGTAACCTCGACTTTAATAACAAATTATTTGTTTTTGGGGCTGGTTTTTTTAAAAAATATTTTTTCATTTAAAATTAATTTTTTAATATTTTTAAATTGTTTGATAGGTTAATATCAAAAATAAAATTATTTTAATTTATTTCAAAAAAAAAAACAACAATACAAATTACTTTTTTATTCCTCAGTCTTAATATATAATGAAATTTATCTTCATTTCCTTTTTACCTTTTTCTTAGCAAACTTTTTTCAATCCTTGAATTATTTTTTATGCATGATAAGTTAAATCAGTTTTTTGGGTGAGTTTTTGACAAATAATTTATTTATTAATCGATATATTGATGGATTGTTTTTCCTAGTCTCTCCTTAGATTTGAGATTGAGATGGTAATGTGAAAGTCAAGCAGATGACCAATTATTTAATGAATAATGTAAAACATTTTTCATTTAATGAGAATAACTCAGAACACTTCCACTACCCTGAGAGGCACGTCCATAGCGACAAGACCAACGTTATGTCAACGTTAACAGTTCCATGACGAAATTTACAAGAAAGGGTTCTTGTACTTTTCTTTTTGAGAATTTCCTGTATTTTGTAAATCCCGTCGCTTTTTGCTCCAATAATTTCATCTGTATTTCCACCTATATATTCAATTTTTTTAACAGATACATAAACACTTGTTAAATGTTGATAAATATTAATAAAATATATTTTTATCTTGACTTGTAGGGTTGTGTTGAAAAATATTTTAAACAAATATATAAACATCGATCATAAATGAATTGCTAAAGATCACTAGACTTGTCATGTCGCTTGCATTGATCATTTTGTCACCTGGAGCCAAAGGATAACAAAAGTGGGCCCACTGTGATGGTAAGGATATGAGTGATGACATGGGAAAAGGGGGCCCACTTGTGGCCCCACTTTGTGTGAAGATGGGCAATGCTAGAATTTGATGACGTGGTGTTTAACTACCTTCATTGCATGCCACATCATGGCTTCTGTAGGGCTTGCTTCACAGCTTGGTAATATAATGACGTAGTGATTTCTTAATTTCTTTTAATTAAAAAAAAATTAAAAAAATATTTTTAACATACATGTTAAAATTATCAAGAAATATAAAAAAAATTTGAATTTTTTAATTAAAAAATATTTTAGAAATTACTTTGTATCAAATTATCACGAATGATAATATTTTTTTAATTTAGATTTTGAGTTCAATGATTGATTCATGAATATTATTAATTTGGTAATATATTTCATCCGTTGATGTGATGATTTTTAATTATCATCTCAATTTTGTATTTAGGGACCATATGATCCAGTGCTCGCATCCTCGCACATGTTTCATAGATGGGTGTATGTTAAAAATACTTTTCAAAAACGGAAATTAAGAAGGCAAAAATCCATACTACCTTGATTTTTATCTGCTCATCAGGAAGGAGAAAAGGCAGGAACCTTCCTTTTATCTTATCTTATCTGCTATGCGGTGTTCTTTAAAGATATAAATTAAAATAATATTTTTTAAAAAATATATTTATGATATTAGCATATTAAAATAATATTAAAATATAAAAAATATTAATTTAAAATATATTTTTTTTCAAAAATACTTTTAAAATATAAAAATAAACAAGCTTTATAAATCATCATTAAGATTTAAAAAGATAAGTCAATACACAAAATAAAATATTATATCAACTTATAAGATTTTTTGCATTTTAATTTAATAATAATATGTTTATTTAGCGATGATATAAACACCAACATCTAATATAATATTTAAAGATGATGTCATTAACGAATTGTGACCTTAACAAGTAAATAAATGGCGTACAGATTCTATTTAAAAAAAAGAAAATAATATTTTTAAATTTAAATAAATTTAAAAACACCCACACACATGTAATTTTTTTTTTTATCTTAGAGATCAAAGTTGGTGAACAAACCAGGTGCAAGAAATTATGTTGTTTTTTTATAGAATATTTATGCAATCAACATATATCCACTTAGACACTTTATTATATATAAAAATAGGAAATATTTTTGAATAAATTAAAAATCAAACATTCAAGTTTAGCACTCAAAATCACTTTATTCCTTGATATTTTATTTTGTGTACCAGCTTATATATACCTTAAGCCAGCTTATTGATATTCACGATGTTGCTATCCAATATCCATAAAATGGCAAAACCGTAATATACTAGTCCCTACAAGCCCACTATCACAATCTCCCAAATTATGCGACACTCTCTTTCCTTCAAGTACCCGGTTTCTGCTTTCTAAAAAGCCTGCTCTTGCCACTTGAGAACCCAAAAGCACGAAGAACCAAAGCCAACATAAATGTAGCTACAAAGATCACAGTACTAACAATACTAAGACAGAAATGGCGACAGCAGGAACAAAACTAACAAGGGTTCTTTCAAGATTCTTCATTAATAATGTTAACAACAAACCTTTGAGGGTAATGGGATCCGGGTCTTCTTTTAATGGGTTGGCCAAGTATTCAACATCTGCATCCACAGCGGTGAAGGATTATGAGGATTATAGGAAGTCTCTATACGGTGATATTTCACATAGAGCTTTGCTTGTTGATGCTGTTGGTACTCTTGTTGTTCCCTCACAGCCCATGGCTCAGGTACTAACGTGTGTGTGTGTGTCTCTAAACTGTGATTTTGCGTGTTTTGATTTCCGGGCTTAGGGTGTTTTGGTTGTGTGGATTGTGTTATGAGGTTTCCAAGTGGTGATGTTTGTGTTAAATTTTGTGTTTTGGTAGTGATTTTGTTAATATGCCGGGCTCTGAATTTTGTAGTTGATCAGTCAAGCCATTCTCAACATTTCTCAGGAAGATTTTGGGTGGTGTTTCGAGAGCTTGTGCTATCAGTGAAATCAGCTTCTAGCTTAAATCAAAAGCTCCCATCTCTCGTTATATTAGAGCTGAAAGATCTGTGTGTAGATTAGGGGAGTCTGAGTTTGTTTCATTCATGGATTCTGTATGTAACTCTTCCCTGTATAAATATGTACGGTGAATAATTTATGCCTTTCGCTTTGTATAGGTTGTTTACATGTCTGGATAAATTATTCCGGGTGGTATTTAACATTTTCTTTTTTTTGGTTCTCTTGTATATTTGTAGACTAATTTTGATATGAATGGAGTGATAAATTGCTGTTTTGTTTTTGTAGATATATAGACAGATTGGGGAGAAGTATGGAGTGGAGTACTCTGAGGATGAGATATTAAACAGATACCGATGGGCTTATGGGCAGCCTTGGGGCCGATCCCGTCTCAGGTCTGCTCCCTTTTTAACTCTTCGCATTTAGATGGAATCAGTTTATGATTTCCTCGCTGGAATCCATGTACTAGAACTTGTGGATTTTCTTAAAAGATTACTATTCTTGCATCTATTGCCTTTCTGGACTGTCGGAGTAGCAATAATAGTGGTAGCAAAGAAATTCTTGAGTCGTTTTGTTAGGTTGTATTGCTATAATGGCTCGTTCTGTGTCTTCATCCCTTTTCTTGGGAATGAGTTAAATAACGCCGCCAGCAAGTTAGCTTCTTTAGTAAACTTCTTTCTGCTCGACAGATACATGATACCAGATTCATCATGTGTAACAAATCTAGAATTATTACATGCAAGTTGCTCGAAACTGCAGCTGCAACTGCTTCTAATGTCCCCACAGATGATTCTAGTAGACAAACCATGGTAATTGTGCTAAGATCTTTTGCAAATTTGCTTAGATGTATGGTTGGTAATGTTATCATATTAGGCATGGGCCTGTTTTCACTTTTTCAGTGTGCAGGGCATGTTTCATAAGAGTATTTGATGCGATATGGACAGACTGGACTGTTAAACAATTTAAAATCCTTAAATGGATGCTGGAATGATTTCTAAGAATGTGCTCCAGGGAATCTCAGCGATTCCAGGAAACAAACTAAAAGCATGAATAGAAATATTAGCACATGGAAAAGAATCAGTTCCATTTTAATGTTCTTTACGTATAGCATGGTTGTATATTGTATCTCCTAGATTCCCACACATTCCAAGCATGCTACTTTGTAAAAGTTGTTGAATTTCCTGTCATTATTCTGATATTATCAGTTTTTTCTTCTTCTGAGGGTCCACTAATGACAATTTGGCTTCTAGTCCTAATCTTCCTAGGTACAATGTGCAAAGGCATATTGTCTACATGAAAAAGGCCAATGATCACGCATGGATTATATGTCTGTCAAAAATTATCTTGCACTTGTATGCCATGTTTGGCAAGAATTTGTTTTTCTTGTGGTCAACAGCTTGATATTTATTTTTTAATATTTTATCGCAGATATGTAAATGATGGGAGACCCTTCTGGCAGTTTATAGTCAGTTCTTCCACCGGCTGCTCAGATGCTCAGTACTTTGAAGAGCTTTATAGCTACTATACCACTGAAAAGGTACGGTAGATTGTTTGAGCATAGAAAAATTCTCACCTTTGTAATGCATTTGTTATTCTGGCTACAACTGTCATATGCTGTTTTTTTCAGGCCTGGCACCTCTGTGATCCGGATGCCAAGAAAGTGTTTGAGGCCATCAGAAAAGCGGGTGTAAAATTGGCTGTTGTGTCAAACTTTGACACTCGTCTTAGACCTCTCTTGCGGGCTTTAAACTGTGATCACTGGTTTGATGCCGTGGCAGTTTCAGCTGAAGTAAGAAAATCACATACACAGAGGCATGCATTGAATTATTCTCATTTCCTCTCTCTTTGAAATATATCTAAAATGAGAAAAAAGAATTACATGAAATGGTGTACGGGCTTTTATTTTTCATCTGTATATCAAATACTAATAGATCTGTACAGGTTGCTCGACAGTAGTCATTACTCTTGTTCTTAAGAAACTCAGAAACAGAGAAACTAAAGCTGCTCCAAATTTGTAGAATTGCTTTCTTGTCTCGTGGTTATTTTCAAAGAATTGAAAGGTCTTTAGTCTGCATAAGGTTCTTTCGATATTATTATGCAAACTAAAGTAAAGAGAATTTGATTTGTTGGAAGATAAATTTAACGTCCAACCTTTAAATGACTGAGTTTTGTTTCATTTTTGTTGCATTCATAATTAAAGTGCATAACATTTGGTGATATTCTTATGATATTAAGAATCTTTTCATATGACAAAAATAAATTAGAAAAGGATAAAGTTCCTTGGTATTGGCAATCATTCTGCTCTCTTTCTCTAATCAGGTTGCAGCGGAGAAGCCAAATCCAACAATATTTCTAAAAGCTTGTGAGTTGTTGGAAGTAAAACCAGAAGATGTTGTGCATGTAGGTGATGATCGCAGGAATGATATATGGGGTGCAAGGGATGCAGGCTGTGATGCTTGGCTTTGGGGAAGTGACGTCCACTCCTTCGAGGAGGTAGGCTTCAATAATCAATATAGAACTAGGTGAAAACTGAGGGCGGGGAAGAGATCACATTAATATTTCTTGGAATCCTTAATGTTTCAAATCTCATGACGGTATTTGATCACTAAAGCTCTTGTAAACTTGCATGGAGATGTGTTCACAAACTCCAGCTAGGATTGTTGTATCTGCATTGAAATTGGAAACCAGCCTGTTTATTCTCAAATTAATTTTGCTAAAATTTGACATAACATGTGAACATCTTTACGGGGATTGTGACCTGACATGCAAAGTATATGTTCGTTTCTAGAGGTGACTATTTTCTGGCTGTAGTTAGCATGTCAGCCAGCTATTATGGGTTCGGTTTGCTGTAAATAGGATCCAGGTTGCAGTTTGCCATTGTTTTATGCACGAGACAGTCATTACACACTATATACCATGACTTGTAGACATTCCAATTACCACCGTCATGATCATCATTGTTTGTGATTATCCTTGCATTGAAAAAAGTTAGAATGATCAATTTGATTTCGCTGATGCAGGTTGCGCAGAGGATAGGAGTGTGCATTTGAGAGATTTTTTCTTGTGTAACAATCTTTAAGAGGCTCTCTATATGTAAAAGGTTTACCTCGACTTTTAAGAAGAGTTTGTGCATAGTGTCTCTCTTCTGCTGTGGTCTGTAGAAGGACAAGTGAGGGTAGTAACTAATGTAAGATGAGAATACAGCCGTTTCCTTGTCAAGTAATCGGCCATCTCTTGTAAATCTCGCTTCTATATTGCAAGTTTTCTTATGCAGACAACCCGTTTCTTTTCTTTTTGATGGTATGCAGACAATACACGGTATGTTCTTGACGGTTGTTCGTACTTTTTAGTGGTCCATTTGCATGGAACGTAGGGTTCTCTGCTAATTTTTTTCTTCAGTTCATCAATCTAGAGAAAAGAGAAAAACCATACTGACAAATCTTACAATTGAAGCCCAGAACTCGATATCCCTGGAAAGGATCAGCACGGTAAATTACGGGTTGTTTTGCAGCAGACCTGCTTGCTGTGGTGCTTCTTTATTTATTTGGTGCTAATCCGGTATTCTCGGATGTTTTTAAAGGATGAGACTAGTCCTGTTCGGGTTCCACTAAGTATATGTTTTGAGAATCGAATTTATGTTCTCATGATATGGTGCTTCTGAAATATTTACAATGCAATATAGGTAAATATAGTTCATAATTACTTACAAATGATTTTTTTTTACAATTTAAATAGTTTTTTTTACTTATCTAAAGACAACAAGAAATGCTTTTATTAAATCATACCTGATTGCTAGTATTTATTATAATTGTGAAGGAATTGGCTAGATTATAAAAAAGATTAATTATTATTTTTAACAATGCATTGAGTGAATCTACTTCCCTTTGAAGATAACAATATACCTTTTGAATTATAATTGCACAATTATATTAGTAATTAATATAATTATGAGATAATTAGTTAATTTATTGACTGACAAGATAAATTATTATGATAAAATAAATAAAAATATTTAATCATTTGTATCCTGAAGACCCCGTAACCGTAGGAAATTGTATTATTTGCAAAACTTGGACATTAAAAATGGTGCAAAACTTCCAGTTGGCACATTTTAGCAGTGCATGCAAAGGCTATTGGTTCAAGTTCAGTAGGTTCAGACAACACTCGCAGACGGATAACGTGTTTGGTACTATTATAACGATTATTTTATAAAATAATTTTTATTTGAATATTTATTAAGATAATATTTTTTTCAATTTTTAAAATTTATTTTAATATTAATATATTAAAAAATCAGAAAATACAAAAAAATTAAAAGCAAAGAAAAAATATATATCTTTAATTTTTTTAAAAAATACTTTTGAAATGTAAAAACAAACAAGTTCTCAGTGTTGTCATTGCTATTTTTGTGATTTCATTTTTATTTTATTTTTTTGATAATTTTAATGTGTTTATATAAAAAATATTTTAATATATTTTTAAGTAAAATATACTTTTAAAAACACACATTACGCCATGATACCAATCACACATTTCATATTAATTTAAATGAGCATTTCTTAATTTTTATTTTTACCCCATTAAGCAATTAAAGTTGCATTATAGATTAAAGTTCCAATTTTTATTTTTTGACCCATTAAATAACTGTCAATATAATCTTAAGACCCTGATGGAGTGTTTGAAAATGTGGTAACAGTTATAGTTCAAAGTGTTTTTCGTTTGGAAATGCATCAAATTTTGTTTTTTGAAAAATTATCTTTGACATCCGCTTATCAAAAGTCAAAACGATTTCAAAATATAAAAAAATATAAAAAAATAAAATTTATAGGAAACACAGTTTCAACTACATTTCCAAATACAATCCAACTTAAAACCTTAAAAAAACTTAAAAAAACCCTAATTAAATGAGTCATGAATTAATTCAATTTTTACAAATTAAAAATAAAATAGAATATAATCAAACCAATCGGTTCAATTTGATTCAGTTTGGTCTGAAACTCTTTAAAAATAATTAATTTGATTGGATATTGTTTTATCTAAATTAAATTCAACCAAGCTCGCCTGATAAAAAATAAACTTAATAGTTTTTAAGAGAGTTAAAAGAAAAAAGTCAATAAAATAAAATCAAGTAAGCTATCTAAAAGCCCATTTCCATACCCAGGCCCGACTAAACCAATCTAATAAAGACACAAACAGAGAAAAACGACTCTCTCGTAGGCGGGAAAAAAAACCAGGCACACCAAAAATAGGGCTTTTCAAATTTTCAAACATCAACTCTTGACTCCCTCCCTCTCTCCAAAAATCGAAAATGGAGAGAATCCACGTCGCCGTCAGGGCAAGACCATTATCAGCAGAAGACGCAAAATCTACTCCATGGAGAATCTCCGGAAGCTCCATTTTCATCCCTAATTACTCCAATAAATTCGAATTCGGTGCTGTCAAGTTCACATTCAATTTTTTTGAATTTTTTTTAAATAATTTTTTTTAGGTTTTACCTCCGGTTTGCTAATTTTTTCAATTTTTTTTTGCTGCTTAGATCGTGTTTTTGGTGAAGCGTGTAAGACTGAAGAGGTTTATAGATCCAAAACTAAAGAAATCGTTACTGCTGCCGTTCGTGGATTCAACGGTAAATTTTGAAAGTAATTAAGATTTTAATTAGTGAATTGGATTAACTCAAGAGTGTAATTATGGTTTCTAGGGACTGTATTTGCTTATGGACAAACTAACAGTGGAAAGACGCATACAATGAGAGGGACATCTAATGAGCCTGGCGTGATTCCTCTTGCTGTGCATGATTTGTTTCATATAATACAACAGGTAATTTTATTTTGAATCTAATTTTAGTTGCATGTTAATTGAGATTTACACAATTTTCTGGGTTTATTTTATTGTTTGGTTTAATGTTGATATTTTTAATTAGCTTTTAGATGGCAGTGAGCCTTTCCTTTTTGGACATGTTTTAGGTGTTTATAGAGAAAAATTGAAGTGTTTATGGAGGGGAGAGGAAGAGAAAGAAAGAATTCTGTTTTGTATTGCCTTTGATGATTAAAATGATAAACGAGCTAGCTACGCGTACAAGGTTCTCTATTCTAACTCCATAAATGCTCTGACTTCCATTAACAAAAGTAATAGTTTGACATGCAGTTTGACAACAAACTATTGCTAACTCCATAAATGTTCTAACTTCCATCTTGATTAAAAGTTTCCATTTGATTCACTCTATTAACACCATTAACAAAAGATTTATAGCTTGCTGCCGTTCCCATAGTAACTGTTTGATTAGGTAAAACTCAAGACTATTCCCAAATTTCTTGAAAATATTGTGGAATCATTTGGTACTCCAAACTGTTTTTGCACTCTAACTCCATAAATCCAATAATAATGATTTTGTGAAATACCACATAACCGTCACCATTTACCCCCCCAAATGATTAACAGCGTCTACAAAAGATTGTGAATTCCGTAAGACCCCAGAATTAGTCCCTTACAAACGAGTACTAACTTTTCTCCCAAATATTCAACCCATTTACTCTATTCTCAAAGAACTGGTTATTTTGGGTGGTAACACCAAGGACTCTTCTGAATTTACCTTTCTAAAATTCTGGACCGAGTCCTCCAGTTTCTCGATTTCTGCGATTATGGTCCTTTTTTATGGTAAAAATTTATATAAACAAGAATTAAGTGTTTATAGGGAAGAAGAGAAGTTGTAATTTACAAAGGAAGACAAAGAAACGATTCTGCTTTACATTTCCTTAGATGATTAAAATGATAAACGAGCTAGTTATTTATACAAGGTTACCAATTTTGTTGTAGCAGCTACCTAATCTTACCAAATGCCACATGTTACATCATCTTCATTAGCCACAACCATTCAATCGATGCCACATGTCCCTCCAAAATTAAGTTTTACTTTGACTCATAACAATGCCAAACTAGACGACCCTTTTAATCTCTGCAAAAGATTGTGCATTGTATTGATGGAGTTGAAATGACAAGGACACGGAAAGGTCATTAGTGAAACACAAGAGAGTGAGACCTTGGCATCCTGGATAATAATTATAATTTGTAGAAATAGCTTTAACAATTTAGTAAAAGTTTGGATATGTATTTTTAATTTTGCAAGGATTTTTTTTTTTTACTCTTACTTGATGAGACTTTAATTTGTAAATTAGGATGGGGACCGGGAGTTTCTGTTGAGAATGTCTTACATGGAGATATATAATGAGGATATTAATGACTTATTGGCTCCCGAGCATCGAAAGTTGCAAATTCATGAAAGTACAGAGGTACTCAAAATTTCTGTTTCTTGGAGATTATGTGCTATATTGCCAAGATTGTAGCTAGCTATTTGTTTTTGTTTTGTGTACGTAGAGAGGAATATATGTAGCTGGATTGCGTGAAGAAATAGTTGCCTCTCCCCAACAAGTTCTCGACCTTATGCAGTTTGGAGAATGTAAGTTATTTTTATACGAAATGTTAATATTTTTGGATTTTTGTTAGAAACCACCATTTTTTTACGTTGGCTTTTTGATGATTAATTGGTTTCTGTTTTTTCTTCATCGAACTTTAGCTCACAGGCACATTGGAGAGACAAACATGAACTTGTATAGTAGTAGGTCCCACACTATTTTCCGTATGGTAAGATTAAATTCTCCTCCCACTGATTTTGTTTGTTTTATACGATCATTTTCCTTATATTCATTATTGAACAGATTATTGAGAGTAGAGATAGGACTGGGGATGAGGATAGTAGCAACTCATGTGATGCTGTACGTGTATCGGTTTTGGTATGTGATTCAGTGTACTGTGTTTCCTTTTATCTCTATGGTGGTTATGCTTCTTTCTGTTGTCGTTATGGTAATTAGTATGGATGTTTTTTTTTCTAGAATTTGGTGGACCTTGCTGGTTCTGAACGGGCGGCAAAAACTGGAGCAGAAGGTGTTCGGCTCAAAGAGGGTTCACACATAAATAAAAGCTTAATGACACTTGGCACTGTCATTAAGAAATTGAGTGAGGGTGCAGAAAGCCAAGGGTATTTTCTATATTTGTGACTATCTTTATTTTTTAATCACTTCATAAACTTTTAACTGTTTTTATTATTCAATTTGATCTAGGGGTCATGTTCCATATAGAGATAGCAAACTCACACGCATTTTGCAGCCCGCTTTGGGTGGAAATGCAAATACAGCTATAATATGCAACATAACTCTTGCACAGGTAACATTCTGTAGCCATTCAAATTTATCTTGGTTAACATGTTAAAAGCACAAGTGTTATGATTTCATCTGTTTTTTATGTTGCTAACCACGTTTGTTGATGGTAGATTCATGCAGACGAGACAAAGAGTAGTCTACTGTTTGCAAGCAGAGCGTTGCGTGTCACGAATTGTGCACATGTGAATGAGGTATTTTTTTGCTGTCTTGCACTAACTAAACTGTATTGTACTTATTTTTATGCTTATGTTTTGATGCCAGCATATCGTCTCTGGATGTCATTTCTTTTCTTTTCTTTTGGAGGAGTAACCCATGTTTTCTTCATGCTAGATTTTGACAGATGCTGCTTTGTTAAAGCGTCAAAAGAAAGAGATTGAGGAGCTTCGGGAAAAATTACGGGTTAGCCCCCTTAACATGATTGGTGCAGTTATTTTTTCATACTTTCGAAAGTTGCTCACCTTTTAACTATTATTGATTTCAATCCAGGGTTCTCAATCCGAACACCTAGGAAAGGAGATTCTCAATCTTCGAAACACATTATTACAGGTTCAATCATCTTGCTTTTGATATTAATTTTTTCATATGCATGGAATGATTTGTGTTTAGATGTTGAAAATATTTTTTGCAGTCTGAACTGGAGAGGGAGCGCATAGCTTTGGAATTGGAGGAAGAAAAGAGAGCTCAAGTTGAACGTGAGAAGGTTTTGCAAGAGCAAGCTAAGAGAATTAAAAACTTGAGTTCAATGGTGTTGTTCTCTAATCGGGATGAGAGTCGTGATCAACATAAGAGGGTTTGTATGACTTCCTTATCAATATAATTCATCAAAAACATATGTTTGATGCGCCATCCTATAATTTCTGTGCAAAAAATGTAGGATGGTGGATATTATTGGTGGTACGTATTAGTTCGGGGAGTACAAGTTGATGATTAGTTACTTTCTTCTAGACTAAGAAGGGTAATTCGTCAATTGCATTGGTAATGGAGTTTGGCCCACCTTTTTATTTTCAGATAGGATCTCAACTCCCAAGGTCACATAAATGGGTTTGATCATATTTGTGGCGCTAATTTGGAGCAGTTGAGATTCCTCAAAATATGTTTTTATTTCTAATTTTTTATTGATATTTTCTTCGTATTTGCGTGAATTCGAGTTAGAGTGAATTGCTTGTAGTCCGTGGAGTGAATACCTATTTGGGATGTTGTCTTTTTACTGCCTTCACACTTAGAGTGGATTGTCTGTCATAAGACAGCTACATTTCTCGATTCTATGGTGGAAAGATTCGAGGGAAGACTAGCTTACAGGAAGGGGCTTCTCATTTAGAAAGGACTTAGAGAATGGAGACCTAGATTGGATATCATTGTCTGATTTAATTTATTTATTTGTTCAATTTTTGTTTTAGTGGCGCAGATGCTGTAAAAGGTTGCAAAACTTTTTGTTGATGAGAGACTAACAATGAGTTAAAAAATAACCCCTTACGTAGCTCTTACGGAGTTTCGTTACATTCTGCAGGGGAAGAGACGAGACACATGGTGCCCTGGAAATCTTGCACGGGAAACTCTTCAAGAGGTATTATGTTTGCTGTTACTAAATTGCTTAAGTTTATCTCCTGTTAGTCATGAAACTGGAAACTCTTTGCTAGATCATATTTAAGGTCAAAATTCAAGAGTGAACCAATATGTTGAATTGATTTTAAACAGTGATGGATATTTGTTGCAATGGTTAATCATTGGGTAGAGGTAACAGAATCCTGTTTTCACTTGGACACAACCACCCAGGGGGTGTAAGGGATGCCATCTCTCAAGAAACGAGGACAAGGCTACGTGGCCAGCGTGTGTGTGGTTCCGTAGTTTGACAATGTTCACTCATAGAAACCGAACTATAATTGAGTGTTTGTAAGTATACATAAGTAATGAAAGTTCGAAATCCAGCTTTAACTTTGCATTCAATTGTTAAACAAAGATGGACAGCAGTATTGCTTGAAGTTCTCGCACAACCAAAGTAGGAGCATCCTATAATCATAGAAAATAATATACGTTTTTTGATGCAGTTTGCCCATATATAGTAGTTTGTACACTGTTCTATCATGAATTGACTTGGTCTAATGGTTTGACATTTTAGGTATTGCCTTATTAATGGATTATCATCTGAAATCTTGGCACAATTTGCACAAATAGAAAACCATGGCATAGGGCAGGGGTACTTGTCTGTGTGTTAGGAAGTTTCACTTGATTTATGACCGGGATTCACTGGGATTTCTGTCATATATTGTCCTATGAAATTATTGAGATGATCAAGCACATTGATAACTAGTTTGTACTGGAATCAGGAATTTGCACTGTAACTATGTGTTGAGAAAAGCTATGGAATATTGCACAATAAATTGGATTTAGGCTGATTAGCCAGCTTATAATCTTCTGCTTTGCTTTAGGTGGATCCCAATATCCAGCCAAGGGCCTCTGCTATAAACCCAATGAAAGATAGAAGTGATATGGGACCACTTTTACCCTTTCAAGAATTGGTCAGCGAGATTGAAGTTGGGGATGACATCAATATGCAAAGTGAAGATTGTAAAAATAATGCATCAGAAGACTGCACCCTTCCTGATCCATGTTCTTTATTGCATGTGACAAATAGGAGAAAGGCGCCACCTAGGAAGAAAGGCTCAACTGCGGTTTGTGCCCTTTCTGTTTATCTATATACCCTCTCATTTATCTGTTGATGCACTAATATGTGTTTGGGTGTCAGGAGGAACATGAATGGGCAGAAATACAAGTGGAATATGAGGACTTGCTTCAGAAACTTGAAACTCAGGTTGTTATTCTTCTTTAGCACATCTGTTTTTAGGAGATGGATGTGGATATTCACTTATTTCTCCATTTGTTTAATTTTTATATTTTTACCATGCAGAGAACTACGAGTGAGATACAGATTGATTGTTTAAGAAGACAGCTTGGTGAGACTAATTTGATTCAATGTGTGAAATGTAGTAATTGTCTTACTTCTGATGGCAATACAAGTACCAATAATTTGGACACAAACGTAAGTCTAAGGGAGTCAGAGGCCATTATTGTGATCAAACAACTTCAAGATAAGGTTTTTTTTTTTCCTTCTTCCTCAATTTCTTGTTTGTTAATAACCTTTGGTTTTTAAATCTTTGAATTTTATGTTTTTTTCTCTGGATCATATTGTTCCTAGAATTTCTTCATCTTCTGTTTCCCCTACATGTGATTTAAACTTATTTTTTCGTTGTTTAGATTAAAATGTTAGAAATGGAGAAGTCCTCTAGTCAGCAAAATCTAGACAATGTTGTTGAGCTAGCAACAGAGCAAAGTATATGTGCTAGGGAGACGTTTGAAGAGGTAAGTATGAGCCATCAATGAATTTTCCGTGTTTTCTAAGATGTGCACATGGGAAAATTTATGGACTGCTTGAATATGATACTATAAATACCTACTATGATGTTTCCAAAAGATGATATATTAGTGATGTCTTTGCTGTGGTTTCCAAGAGGTATTCATGGTCTTCATCAATAAAAGTACAAAATTATATGCATATTAATGTTGGTATTTTTTAACTTCTGTTTGATTTTCATTGGTTAATGAAAGGTAACTAGTATTCGTTCTTCATTTATGCTATGCATTTATAGTAAAATTTATTGCGTTTACTTTATGTTGGAAAATTTGTAATGCTTCTTTGTCTTTTCTATTGTGATCTCTAGCTCCATCAAGAGCTCCAAAATGCACGAGAGGAGACGAGGATTGCTCATGAACAACTTAACATTATTGATGTAGGTGACTTTTACTTTTGTCTTAATCTCTGTGAGCAGTCCTAGTCAGTCCTTGTTCTTCATATTTTCTGTACTTAATATATGTATTTGTCCGCAATGTTTTTGTTTGTATTTATACTCTTTGGGCCATGCCTAGCAAGCTTATTCCTAATCTCTTAACTAGAGGTGAATTTTAACTCTGATAAAGGTTTCATTGGAGATTGAAGACATCATGTCTGAAGTTAAGAACTCAAAAGAAGTTGTTGAAAGCTGTTCCTCTCTTATGGATGACGTTTTCCAGAGTTTTTCTTCTATATCTAATGCAATAAGTGTGAGTAATCTTGAAATATCAACTGATTGCTTATTTTATTTTATTTTATGACTGTTCATTATGCGAATACCTTCTGGATGTGTAGGCTATTTGTTTTCATTGAATCTATATTAGACTATGTTTTAGTGGGCACAGTTTGAATAAAGTAATTCGTTGCAATGCAGGATTTCAAGGCTTTGATCTGCCAGAGCTCTCATGAACAAGGATTAATCATTAGTAGTCATGAGAAGTTATACCATTGCATGAAGCAAAAAGTTGATGAAGTGGAGAATGAAAAGGTACGGTTGTTTCTTTCTTCAATGCAGGGGACTATAGCTAAATGAACCGCAGTAGTGATAAAGAGATAACGCAGTTCTATTTGTTTGGTACAGATAAGAAAACATAAATTACTAAAATGAAATCTACTATTTCCTTTTAGTTCTTTTCTGGCTATATCTGCTAAATAAATTAAAATTTTCAAATGCAGCTCCTTTTACACAAAGAATCCATGGGTCTTCAGCAACAGATACAAGAACTGAGACACAATACTCAAAATTATGAAGAGTCTTTGAGAGTAAGAAAGCTTGTTTAAATGGTTAATTTGACTTAACTCACGTATGCATAACATGCAGGGCTTGATGTACTTGTCTTATTCCTTTGGTTGTTGCAGGCACTTGCAGAACATCAGAATTTTGAAAAGGAGGAATTTCTTTCTCAAATTCAAAATCTTCAAAAGGAATTATCATGTTTATCTTCTTGTTTCTTGGCAAAAGAAAAGGAAAATTTGAGAAAAGATCTTGAGAAAACAAAAGTGAAATTGAAAGAGACTGAATCCAAGCTCAAGAATGCTGTTCAAGAGAAAACCAAACTTGAGGTTTTGTTCTATATGCATAATTTCCTACATGCCAATTAAATCATATGATTTAGATTATAATTCATCACTTCATGTTTGTAGGGTCAAAAAACATTTGCTGAAAGGGAGGTAAAACGATTGCATGGTCAGAAGACTCTTCTTGAGCGTGACATTAGCAAACGTGACTCCCTGGCTGGTAGAAGACGTGATTCAATGGTTGACAGGAGTTCAAAGATGTTTGATCCAAAAAAGTCAAAGGGTCTTGCAGCTTCTTTTGAAGAGACAATGCAGGTGGTGACCTTGAATATTAATATCTGTTTCGTACACCTTGCATCGAACATCTGTAATCTAGCTATCAATTACCCCCTTGCTTGAATGAATCATGCGGATGACTTCATATCTTATCTTCTTTTTTTCCCATGTCATTTTTGTATTGTTTAGGAAGATTACAAAAATTTGGAAGTTCTTGCATTTGAAATGGAAGCAACTATTGCTTCTTTGGAAGAGGAAGTAACTGCTGCACACAAGGAAAAGGAAGAGGCTATATCAAGAAATGAAAGTTTGGCTTCAGAGTTGGAGGCCCTGACAGAAAAGCTTAACATATCAAATGCTGAAGTGAATGTGTTGCAGGAAGATGCTTTACGCATTGTAAGTTTTTCCTCTTACATCTCCCCTGTTCATCAGTTTCTTTAATTCTTCATTAAAGCTGAAAGACTTGTGCATTTGTGATACTTTGTGCATCTTGTTTTTCTGTCTCTAGAAACTAAGGTTGGAAGAATCCACTTTGGACCAGCAAAAATTGGAAAATTCTATAAGATTGTTAGCAGAACAAAAGGAAGAGTTGGCAATGGTAAGCTCATGTTTTGTCTAATCTCTTATAAATTAATTTACTATTTTTCTTGTTTTTATTGACAGAATTGTGGTCATGGGATTTTGTCTGATTTTGCAGCAACTTAGTGATTCCCTTTTGGAAATGGAGGAGGAAAAGGCAATATGGTTTTCCAAGGAGAAAGCTTCCATTGAAGTCATAGAAGAAAAAGGTGCACAGATTACAGCAATGACCAAAGCAATGTCAGAGGTAAGCTACAAAATTCCACTTAAAGAATTTTTCAATACGCCATTCTATTTCAAATTCTGTGCTGTGTTCAGGGTCTGGTGGGGATACTGTAATGTCATCATTTGCTTGTCTCGCCCAAATTTATTTTGAGAATGAACACCATTTCTTTTAGCGTATATGATTGCTTTGTTTTATTATACCCACTTGTCTGTTAGTTTGATTATGGATGTGTTACAATAGGTCAGAAACGAATTAGAGTCCTTTAGGGAAGAATGCAAGGTCCTCACAGAAAAACTCGCATGTTCTGAGGAAAATGCCGAGCGGGAGAAGAAATCAAGGTATATATTATATTCTAAATAACCATGTTCGATAGGCATGATTTCTGATTTTTTTTGGTATTATTAGTGACCTTATTGCTGGCGACTGGCTATTCCTCAAAGTCGAACTTTTTTCTGATCCAGTGCAGAGAAGTCTCTAGAGATTGATCAACTGAAAAATCATCTGATAAGGGCTGATATTGAGAGCAAACAATCTCAAGAGGTGAGATACAGGTTCATTTTCATGTGATAATTTGTTTTATACAACATATTATTAGCTTATTACTCTATTTGGAAAGCAGAATTAATCAATTTCTTTTTTCCTCTTATGCTCCAGACGTTGAAATCAAATCTGGACACTCTCTCCATGGAACTTGATTGTGCTCGCGGGAAAGTGAATACACTTGAGAAGGAAATGATTATTCTGAGCAAGGAGCGAGATGATCTATTTACTCAAATTAGAGGGCTGGATACAAGATTAGAACCAGAAAATGACTTCCAGGTTCGATCTACATGCATTGTTTGCAAAATAAATTTACATTTGAAAAAAGGGAAAAGGGTAGATACTCTCTCTCTCTCTCTCTCAATTTAGTGATTTACTTGGTCACATGTTTTTTTGACAGAATCTTCAAAACCAACTACTCAGTATAACAAGTGAAAGGGACAAGTGGATTAAACATTATGATGACATGGTAGGTTGGTTATTAATTCTTTTGTTGATTTGGCACCCCAATTTATCTCAGAACGGTCTGATACCGTGAATTTGTTCCAGTTACTGGAGTCTAAAGTTCAAGTTGAGGAACTTAATGGGAGAATCTCTAGCATGGAGGCCAAAATGAAGAATGTAAGTATCTACACACTTGTATTCAAAGAGTTAGAAATGCTCTTTAAGCTGCTCTACCATGGGCTAATTACATATAACTCGATCTTTTCTTTCTCGAACCTAAAAAGATGCGTTCCCCATCCATTAGTAGCATCACATCACATCACATCAGTTTAAAGGAGGAAGTCCATCAAACATTGAGATTTGTTGTTTAGTCATTTTCTTCAAGCGAATCCTTTTTGATCTAGTGAAACATATCATTTGTTGTTCAATGCAAGCAGGAAGAAGCCATGAACAACAAGGAAAGGGCAAAATTTAGAATGAGGCTTCGAGGGACACAAGCAAAGTCAGATGCCTTCCATCTTAGATACAAGGAAGCAGTAACTGAGTTGGCATTCATGAACAGAAACTACGAGGTGGCTTCAAAGAAGCTGAAGAACCAGTTAGCTTCCTATGGAATTGAGATCCTCAACCTCAAGAAGCAAATCGCTGCCTTAACCGGGCAAAGAACTGATCATTAAACAACAGTAGTTGGTTTTTTTTTATTTATTTATCATTAGTCGCATCAACCATTTTTTACATGTTAGCTAATTATTTATCCAGGAGACAGCACAGTAACTTACCATTGTCAAGATGTACATTAACATGCTATTTCTCTAATGAAAATATAGTAGAAATTCACGAGTAGATATTAAATTTCATAAAAATAGTTATCTTTGAACTTTTAGGGTTGAAATACCCTTGGATTGATTCAATTTTTAAAATAGAAAACCGAAACCGACCAGAGGCTCACCCGTGTTCAAATTTAAAAAAGATATTCAATTTGGTTGGTTTTTTTGGTCCAAATCAAATCAACCGATGCGCACCCCCATTTACTATTGACCCAAATGGTTACATACGCAAATATAAATCGGTATGAGCAGGGGCTCTTTTGTGAACAAGGCACAAGTGAAACATATTTGTGTCATCAAAATGAAATAAAAATTGCCATTTAAATTGTTTTTGTGCTACGTTTTGGCTTTACATGTACTTCAATTCTGGTTGTGCTGCCAGATCAGAATATGATCGACAAAATGCAGAGACATGAGAGTTTACAGCACACGCCACTTCTTCGACACAGCCTCGCATACCCTTGCAATACACCAGGCAGCACTCAGCGGATATTCAGACACTGAAAGGGGAGACAACACAAGTAATTAGGAATCCTGCTTCAAAAATCCAAGATGTCAAATACAGACAGGACATTCATCAGGACGACGAAGCCTCAACTTCACAGCAAGTACAATGCCAATACATTAACAGATATTCAGAGGTGTTCTGAAGGAAGCCACATATCATTACAGAGGTAACCAGTTGCATTTTATACCCAATCAATACGCGTAATATATTTTCCGTAACTTGTGCATTGGTTTGCGTCAAGTTCCGATCAAATCCTCCTGGCAAATGCTTTGAGCTAAACAAATGTGTTTATGGATAGTTGCTTCAGAAAAACATTATACATGAACTTGGGGTCTATCTAGATTCTTTATCGGAAGCTAAATCTAATCACTATTGATTTTACTGCGTGCATTATTTCTGCATAAGATGATTGTAAAGAAATGGATCTAGGAAGAGCTTACCTGATATGAAGTCATCTACATAATCACACTCAATTTTACCATGGGACATAGCACCAACCTGAATATTTTTTTTTTGAGAGAGAGAGATCAGAAAGGTTACAAGTTTCTCAACAAAGAGTGTTTTTAGTACAGAAGTTAAGCTTACCACGAAAACAAGGTCGGTGTCATCACCAACTCCAGCCACATACTTCTCCATTTGGACCAATTTTTCAGAGCTATGGGAGAAGCCTGATAGGAAAGCAAGTGACTTTTATCACCCCGTTAACAGTCCATGACTCATAAAACCATAAAAATCCAAGCTCACCTATTTTACAAGAGTTTAATGGCAGGTATTGGGTTACAGGATTCTTGATCACACGCAAAAGCTTCTCACGATTACCGACAGCAGTTATACTCAGTTTTTGTAGCAGCTGCACTGCAATATAGAACAAGGCGGTAAAGAACAATTACAAAGATTCACAGACAAAAACAAGATGGGCTATATTCCAACATCATACAGAAGTCTCAGGGGCGATCAGCCGGACTTACACATAATACCGGCAAAACGCTTGTAAGTCCTCGGAATACGAACATGTGGCTTAACTTCAAAAAGAACACCTTTATCTGTTTTCACATATACAGCTCTCAACCGCCCAGCCTTATTCAATGGGCTATCTAAGATGGATAGGAGAGCCTGAAATTATCAACAACAACATTGACACAAGGGCCAGAATATTTCAAACAAGGTAACCCTGCTCTGAGTAACTTTGAAACTGTTATGCCTGCTCATGAAAGACAGTCCTGGGAATGGTCTAAGAAACATCGTGACTCCGGAATCTGACAGCTAGTAATAAAATGCACTAACCTGATAAATAATGTCAGGTCTGTAATCAGCAGGATTTTTTTTATTCCTCCTCAGGAAATTGGCATGCTCCTCGGAATTCAAAATTTGGTAACTCTGTACAAACAAAAGTAGTCAGATGAAAACGAAAACATTCCAACTAAGTGATAAAACCCCACTTCATGAAAACCCCCAAAAACCAAGACTTCAAAAATCCACTCTCTCAGCCCTAAACCCACATTCAAAACATTACCCCAAACCTCTACATTACTACTAAAGAACCCACACTAAGCCATACAATGATTCTAATACGTTACTTGTAAACCAAAAGTTGAAATGAAAAGTTACAGTCTTTAGACCTTTCCAACTTTTGCAACTTCCAAAGAAGCCTTTTCGAGCACGAATATAACCCCAGGTTTCTTGCCAGTTTGATGACTTGGGACAATAGGAATGCCCTCCTCCACTCCCGGCAGTTGCATTTCTTTTTCCTCTTCTGTTTTTTCTTCGTCATCTCGAGCACTCATTTCAGTCTCGCTATCAGTTTTCTCTTCTTGAACTTGTTCATCTTCCACTTCCTCTTCTTCTTTATCATACCTCTCCCCTTTCTTCCTTTTCTTGTGCCCTTTACCATAAGGCCTCACCATTTTCGTCACTCACAATAACCTTATCCTTCACACTGAAAAACAAAAGGAAAAACGACTGATCAAATTTGCAAATTCAACCCACTTTCTCATTAAAGAAAGAGTGCTAGAACTTTCTCAAACAAGAAAAAACCCATCTGTGTATAGAAGAAAACCTTTAAATAATCTAAAAAGAGAACGTCAATTGCATACCCAAAGAAAAAGTTGGCCAGTGAGAGTAGAAGAGGCAGAGAGATGAGAGTTGTTAGGACAAATTAAGGTTTTAGGTGCGGAGAGGTAGTAGATGAAGCAGATGAGTAGATATTCTTAGGGTTTATTGGTGGGCCTTGCTTCCATGTTCAGGCTCACAAAGTTTTACCTGAAAATGGCTTGGGCTATATTATTAAGCTTGGGCTTGACTCTAAATAAATTTCATCTTTCAAAACTCCACGCATAGAACTCTAATATGGAGTGAAAGCTAATTAAAGGGTAAACTTTATTTTTGGTCTTACAGGTTCATTAATATTCCATTTCCACCCCTATTGTTTTAATTTTGCGATTTTTACCCCTCCCCCCTAACCATCAAACATAAGGGTTCTTTTTTAACATTTTAATTAATTTTTCGAGATATTAAAAAATATATAAGGATTTAAGAGGAAAAATATTGAAATAATAAAATAGGAAAAAATATGAAATATAAAATGTTTACTTATGTAGTAGTGAAATGTAAAATTGAAACTTTTATAAAACTATAGGAATGATATTGAAAATTTTAAAGTATTGGACAAGATACGTACCCGTAGTTACCAATTTGCATATTAATTAAATAAATTGATATTTACTTTGAGAATAATACTATTTTTTTAGAATTATTAACAAAATAAATAATATTTATTTTCAACTTAGCCTATGACTCGGTTTCAAATCTCAGGTTATGAAATTTATAATTCAATCTAGATTAATCCAAAACAATATCATTTCAATATTTATATATAAATAAATGAAAATAATATATTTTGATTTTTTTAAAATCAATCTTAGTCTCACTTGATTTTTTTTAAGAATGATGACTAGATCACGGGATTGATCAAGTCTAACCCCTCCTCCCAATGTAATATAAAACTTGGTTTGAGAAAGGTTTTGGATCAATAAATAACCGGGTTGAACTGTTGAGCTGGACTGAGTTTAAGAACACTAGAATCAGCAACCTTTCCAGGCTTTTGGAATCTTCAGGTGACGCAGGGAAAACATTATCACCTTGTTTGCAATCCAATCTAAATAATTGGAAATCTCTTAAGTCTCAACATTACTAAGATATGTAAATCTATGTGTTAGCAGCTAGTGATGAGGGAGAGAAATGGAGCGTGGGGCCGCGGCAACTTTTCTGCCATGGGAAAGTTCTACTTAGAAGGAATAGAATTCTGGTGTTAGATGAAGCAACTGCTTCCATATCCACAGCAACAGATGCGATTTTACAAAGAAAAGAAGGCAACAGTTCTCAGGAAGCACTGCGATAACAATAGCTCACAGAGTTCCTACTGTTGTAGACAGTGACATTCGGTGAAGTCTCTCTTTCAGTGGAATCCACTTAAGGTTATTTATGGATCGATAAATATCATTAATTAATTGATAATCATCCAATTAGGATTCTTGTGTAGTGGCCATATTTTACAAAATTCTTATGAAACCCCTCAGCTGAATTCAGCCACATAAAAATCCGTTGTTGTTATTTTCTTGATTCATCACACTGTAGAAATAAAAAAAATTTTACCATGTATTTTTTTATTTTATTTTTACATGAAATTATAAAATAAATTTGAAATAAATGACATAAAAAATAAATAAGCCTTTATATATTTTTTGGCTAATAAAAGGTTGACACTTAAAATGAGATATTTAAGATATCTTGTTATAAATATGAGATCCTATCAATAAAAATCAATCAATGAAATCATACTATGTGACATTGAAAAAACACTTGAGAACTCTTATAAATTTCTATAAATAAAAAGCCTCAACCTAGAGAAAAAAAAAAAGAGAAGAAATGAATTCTTGAAGCTATAAATTTCCTTCAAAACAATATTTTTAAGTAAGAACGCTTTTTTTTTTAACCAAGAAGGTATTTTTCAAAAGTTTTTGAAGTGTTGATAGATAAAATCTAAACGTCTTATAAGAATTTTTCAATAATACTTTGAAGATAAATGAAAGATATTCTTCATAGTGTTAAATCACCAAATCTCGCTTCTTGATACACACAAAAATTCAAGTTTTTATAAAGCACAAATTTGGGTTTGATTTCATAAATAAATTAAGTGATTATTATATATCAAATTTAAGAGAAGAATTAGAGAATTATCTTATTTTTTTAAAAGAATATTCTAGATAGAAATTATACCCAATTATATATTTAATAAAATTATATATTTATACACATATATACTTATTTAATTTCAAATGCTTAAAATTATATCAATACACTAACCGAGATAGCTTCGAATGTAAGATATGAACAATGGTGGTTGGGTCTTCTCGGCATTTTCTCTTTGTTATCTGCATGTTAATGGCTGTTCTTCACTGGTTGGATATTGAGGAAGGGAAGGAAGAGAAGCTAGAAAGACAACAACAATTCAATTATTTAAGAGACAGAATTTTAATGAGTAAAATAGTTGCTGAAAAATAATTCTAATAATGTTTGCCTCCTTATAAATTTACAAATTTTTTAAATAAATCAGAAAACTTCATTTAAAAAAAAAAAATCCAAAGGGATAAAGAAAATTAACACATAATCTAAAATAAAATAATAAATCCAAAATAATTTTTAAAAAATAACAAAATGCTCATGAACTTCAGTTTCTGCAAACCCAACAGCATCACATCTATTTAGTTTCTGTATCTCTGGAGAGAAGATGAACTTATTACGAGGTAAAGCAGGCATGAGAACAAAGAGAATAATATCCCATTCTCCTCCATTATGTTTCTTCTCTCTATCTGTGGAGAGAAGAACTTATTACAAGGCAAAGTAGGCATGAGAACAAAGAGAATAATATCCGATTCACCACAAAAGAGGAAAGTCAGGACAGAACAAAACTCTAATCCTGCTGAATTGATTAGCTGAAGAAGCTTTTTTAAGAAGCCGCAACAATGTGCTCCGTAACAAGGTTTACAAAGCCTCATTGCGTTCCACTAACGTTGTTTCAAAGTGAAGTGGTCCATAAAAGTTTCGAAAACAGCAGAAAACTTTCTTCGCCTCCATCCTACTCAGACAGCATAAGATCAATGTTTCCTGTAAATTGATATTAGGTATCATGTGCTCACTCCATTGATGTTTAATCACGCATGTATAGGAATTATATAAACTTAGTGCTATCTCCACTAGCATGCAACACAGCAATGGTGTTTATATATGCATTAGCCTTAGCATATTAGGCGTGTTTGTCTGGATTGCACTATAAATATGGTGCTTCTCTGACTCCGCTAGCCATTAATTCAACAGTCTCATATAAAATACCTTGGATTTTGATGGCATATGTGTGCCTGCGTTTACCTACACTTGCAATAATGAATTATCTCAGTTTTGTTATGATCTCACTGTCTTGCATCCCTTTCCTCCTCTTCCGATCATCTACACAGCTTCTCAAGCCCATGTAAACACATGCAAACCTGACTACAATGGCGACATGGTTTGATTAAGAACAACCTGAAATTCCTTAGGCACGGCATATATTTTGTTCGTTTCTCTTTTCTTCCCTTCTTTGTTATGATTTTCTGTTAGAGCAAGTTACCAGTTTCTCATGGAACTGCTAATTCTTAAGATTTCGAGGATATTAGATTAGGGCATTCAACCTGCTAAACATTTAACTTTTTATTTAGGTTAATATGGTGCCCCGGTGTTCAAACCTGTCAACTCTATTCCATCACCATGATTCTGCAACCTCTATTTCTCTTACGCTTCCATCAAATAGAGAAGGAGAGAAAAAAGAGGGTGCAAGTACTGAATCAAAACTAGGCCAAGCAGGTGTCATCAGTCGTTTAACAATTTCTTGGATCAACCCAGTATTGAAGTTAGGTTATTCAAAACCACTGGTTCTTGAAGATATCCCCACACTCCTGCCTGAGGATGAATCCCAGGTAGCATATAAGAGATTCTCATACATATGGGGTTCTCTCAGTAGAGACTTCAACTCTAGTAATGCCAAAAACTTGCTTCTCCGAACCTTAGCTATAACTCAATGGAGAGAAAACTTATTTGTAGGTGTTTGTGCCTTGGTTAGGACAATTTCTGTCGTGGTATTGCCCTTAATTCTCTATGCCTTTGTGCAATACATAAAAAATGAGAGCAAAATCGCATCTAAAGGTTTGGTTCTTGTGGGATGCTTAGCAGTGATCAAGTTTATGGAGTCTTTATCCCAAAGGCACTGTTACTTCAACGCAAGGAGGTCTGGTTTGAGAATGAGATCAGTCATTATGGTAGCAATCTACCAAAAGCAGCTGATACTATCTAGTTTAGGAAGGAAAAGGCACTCAACAGGTGAGATTATGAACTACATCGCATTTGATGCTTATCGGATGGGGGATACGTTGTGGTGGTTCCACAGGGCATGGAGTCTTGTTTTGCAGCTGTTTCTTTCAATTGGCATTATTTTCAAGGTTGTTGGTCTTGCTGCGCTACCTGGTCTAGTTCCCATCCTAGTTGTCATCATTCTTGACATTCCCTTTGCTAAACTACATAAGAAGCATCAGTCCCAGTTCATGGTTGCATAAGAGGAACGATTGAGGGCCACCATGGAAGCTTTGAACAACATGAAAACCATCAAGTTGCAATCATGGGAAGATAAATTCAAAAGCACGATTGATTTGCTGAGAGGCACAGAATACAGATACTTGGCTAAAATGCAAGCTAAAAGGCCCTACATCACAGCTCTGTATTGGATGTCACCAACTATTGTCTCTGCAGTTGTCTTCATTGGATGTGTACTAATAAGAGGCACCCCATTGAACGCTGCGACAATATTCACAGTATTAGCAACTTTACGAGGTATGTCAGAGCCTATGAGGTGGATCCCCGAGTCACTTTCATTACTAATTCAAGCCAAGGTTTCAGTAGATCGCCTCAACACATTTTTGCTTGAAGATGAGCTCAACGTGGAGGAAATGCAAGCTTCATCAAAGAGCTTAGACAAGAGCTCAAACAAATGTGTTGAAATACAAGGAGGTAACTTTAGCTGGGAGCCAGAATCTGCTGTTCTAGCACTAAAATATATCAACTTGGAGGTTAAAAGGGGGCAGAAAATAGCAATTTGTGGTCCAGTTGGTTCTGGTAAAACATCACTCCTATACGCTATTCTCAGAGAAATACCAAAGATATCCGGATCAGTAAGTTTAAAAAACACCATACTAACACTGTGTACTTCATAGGAGATTCTAATGTTTTTTGCTTTCATTTTGATCGCGTGTTGTATTGTAGGTAAATGTGTTTGGATCCATTGCTTATGTTTCACAAGCACCTTGGATTCGGAGTGGAACCATTCGTGACAACATACTATGTGGAGAGCCAATGGATAGAACTAGATATGACATGGTTACAAAAGCATGTGCTTTAGATAAGGATATTAGCAGTTTCAACCATGGTGATCTCACGGAGATCGGTCAAAGAGGGAATAATTTGAGTGGTGGACAGAAGCAGAGAATTCAACTTGCCAGGGCAGTTTACATAGATGCTGATATCTATATTCTCGATGACTCTTTAAGTGCAGTGGATGTCCATACAGCTGCAGTCCTTTCCAAAGTAAGAAAATACTAGATGTTTACTTTCTTAGAAGGCTAGAAACCGATATAAGCAAGAGTTTTGCTTTTACTGTGAATTATTATTGTATTAAGCAAACGATGCATTGCACTTATCCTTTTAATTTTTTGGATATTATGGTTCGTTATGGTAACAACGATAGGTTACTTACTTTCAAAGGTTTTAATTACAGAAATGTATATCGGCTACTCTCAAAGACAAAACTGTCATTTTCGTGACGCATCACCTTGAGTTCCTCACAGATGCTGACAAGATTCTGGTAATAGCTGTATTGTTATAATCATTTTAATTTGATGTTAATAGTTTGATTTGTGCTGACGACTCATCGTGAATTTCCTTCCAGGTTATGGAAGGTGGACAGATAATGCAGTCAGGAAGTTTTGAGGAATTGCTATCTGCTGCGACAACATTTGAACAGCTTGTGAATGCACATAAGAATGCAGTCTCTGAATTGGTCTCTTCAGAACATGGAAACAAAACTGAAACTCCAAACTCTAATGTAGATCAGTTTGAGGAGTCCAACGAGTGTTTCCCCTCTAAAGAAAACAATGATAGGGAGATTTTGGCAGGTGACCAGTTAACAAAAGAAGAAGAGAGGGAGATTTTGGCAGGTGACCAGCTGACAAAAGTAGAGGAGAGGGAGATCGGCAAATTTGGGTTTAAACCATTTTTAGACTATCTTCGTGTATCCAAGGGCTCCCTTCTGTTCGGCTTAGTCATACTGTCCCGGATTGCCTTCTCCCTTTTTCAGTCTGGTGCAAGTTATTGGCTGGCTCTAGCAATTCGAAATCCTAAAGTTTCCAATGGAATCTTAGTTGGAGTTTACACAGGAATTTCAATATCCAGTTTTCCTTTCGTATTTTTAAGGTCTTTATTAACCGTCCTATTAGGATTGAAAGCTTCAAAAGCGTTCTTCTCAGGTATCAATAAGTCGTTGTTCGAAGCTCCCATGCATTTCTTTGACACAACTCCGGTTGGAGGGATATATACTCTGGTAAATAAGACCTCTATATAAATTAGTGAGCTGCTGAAGTTTCTGTTGCTACTATTTATTTCATCATTTTCTGCTTTTGTTTGGGGTTCAGAGGACACACTTCTTGACATACTAGACCTAGTGGCATACACCTAACTAAACATTCATAAAAGAGAATCAGGGGAGCCTTAAAATTACGAACACAAAGCCGATCCCAAAACCAGTGGAAGTATTATAGTCAACGAAAGATTCATGTCAGGATGGTTCTATTCAAAGTCGAGATTTCAGCTGCTTTACATAACAGAGATAGAGGACATGAGCATCCTATTCTGATACTCTGTAGCTCTTGCATTAATATTCTATTTCACAGGTTTCATCGGACATGAGCGCATTGGATCTTGATGTTCCTTTGAGCCTTGGCCACTTGGTCCCCACCACAGCTGACCTACTTGTGACAATAGCTGTAATGGCCTCTGTCACTTGGCCAGTACTTATTGTATCCATTCCAGCTGTTATGGCTGCAATATATGCTCAGGTAAACTCCATATCTTGTTGCTGCAACTGCTTAAATTATTTATTGTCTGCAATGACCGTAATGTTCTTACATGGTTTGTGTACATAGGAATATTATGTATCGACAGGAAGGGAATTAATCAGAATTAACGGAACGACTAAAGCACCTATTATGAACTGTGCAGCCGAGACATCTCTTGGGGTGATCACCATTAGAGCTTTTAACATTAAGGACATCTTTTTCAAAAACTATCTGAAGCTCATTGACACAGATGCAAGTCTTTCTTTTCATTCTAATGCTGCCGTGGAGTGGTTGATTTTACGTGTAGAGACACTGCAGAATCTGATTGTACTAACCGCTGCACTTCTAATTGTTCTGCTTCCTAGCAAAAACTTACCAGGTAATTGAAATCAATGTACATTTTTTATTTTAGCTCATAACAAAGTGAGATCAATAAGAAGATTTTGTGATTATTTGAAGGGTTTGTGGGACTGTGTCTTTCTTATGCCCTATCTCTGAATAGTAGCCAAGTGCTCATGACTCGCTGCTATTGCGACTTGTCAAACTATATTGTATCTGTTGAAAGGATCAAGCAATTCAAGTGCATAGCACCAGAACCTCCTGCAATTGTTGAAGGAACGAGGCCGCCTTCTTCGTGGCCCGCTTATGGAAGAATAGAGTTGCATGATCTGAAGGTACGGAAGAAACAAATTTCAAATTCTTCGGTTTCTTATAGGAAAGACTAAACTCATTTTCTGATTTTTCGGTTCCCTGGCAATGAAAGATACGATATCGGCCAAATGCTCCTCTAGTTCTCAAGGGAATCTCCTGCACAATCATAGAAGGGACTAGAGTCGGAGTTGTTGGAAGAACCGGAAGTGGCAAGACTACATTAATCAGTGCTTTGTTTAGATTAGTAGAGCCAGAGAGTGGGAGAATTCTCATAGATGGACTTGATATCTGCAATATGGGGTTGAAGGATTTAAGAACAAAGCTTAGTATCATTCCTCAAGAGCCAACTCTTTTCAAGGGCAGTGTTAGGTCTAACTTGGATCCGCTAGGACAGTACCCTGATAATGAAATATGGGAGGTAAGCTCAATTTTGTTCTGGTTCTTGTAATGTTCTATGTGAAACTAGATTCAGATTATCCGACAGAAAATATTTCTAAAACATGACATTGTCCTTCATTTCAAGACTATAGAGAAATGCCAGCTTAAAGATACAATCAGCAGTCTTCCTAACCTTTTGGATTCACCAGGTAAATGTAGGAGAAACAACTTATCAGTTGCATTGCAACCCAAATCATTGTAAATCTCTCAAAATTACCAGTTTGATGGTTTTACATGTCGGCAGTTAGTGATGAGGGGGAGAATTGGATTATTGGGCAGCGTCAACTTCTCTATCTCGGGAGAGTGCTGCTTAGAAGGAACAGAATTATGGTGTTAGATGAAGCAACTGCTTCAATCGACGCGGCCACAGATGTTATTTTGGAAGGAATCATAAGGCAAGAGTTCTCAGGATGCACTGTGATTACAATAGCTCACAGAGTCCCCACTGTGATAGACAGTAACATGGTCATGGTCCTCTCGGATGGTAATATTCCCAGCTTAATTATATCCCTCCTTCAGCAGTAACGTGCATGTATACATGCCTGATATTACATATAATGCAGAATTTAATGATTTCTGACTTTGGGTTTTGGTCTTTGACGCCGGGTCTCCTGTATTTGTAGGGGAAATTGTGGAGTTTGACGTGCCTTCAAAGCTTATGGAAACCAACTCGTCCTTTTCTAAGCTCGTGGCTGAATACTGGTCCATTTGCAATAGAAACTCTCTTCAGAGCTCCCGCAGTCTTCAAAGAAATTACCAGACAATCTAGCTTGTAGAAGTTCCAAGCTTGACTATCAGAGGAGGAACTCGAAGGGAAATGACCCGAGCACTAATATGCAGCTTAAGGCTTCTTCCCAGGCCTAAGCCCTCTATCTAGAGACATGTTTTACTATGCAAGCAATGTTCTTGTATTCCTATGGTTTTTTATCAGTTCCATGTAGACTGCTTCGCCTTCAGGAGCCGTTGATTAATTAGTATGTTCCTTCCTTTTCTTTCTTATTTTTTAAATTGTTAAGTTTAACTTCTTTTTTTTTTAAAATAAGAATTAATCTTGTTAATTGTTTTTTTTTTAATTTCATAATACTTCAGAATTATTAAGGGAATAATTGTAATGCGTCATCAAGGGAATGCAGCTTTGTTGAAACTTACTGACTTCTACAAGCAAGTTCTCCTTCCTGCATGTAAACTACAGATCGACTACCCATTCTGCTTTGTGAGCTGATAGCTCCTCTGTGAACCAGGAACATTAATTAAAGCATGCATGTTGTGCTGTGCATACTGGGACCGACAACAAACACAAGTAAAAAGCATAAACAAGCAGATTTACGTGGTTCCTCAAAACTAGGTATGTTCACGGAGGCAGCAGATTATATATTATTGAAGAAATGATACAAACACTCAATTCAACCCAGTACAATCCCACAAAATCCAGTGTTTCACTCTTACACTTGTTGTTTCTCTCAAATTTGCTTTCACACTCTTGAAAATTGCACTTGCACTCACTGCACACACTTGCTCTCTACCCTTTCTCTTCACTTGCACTTGCTCTTTTTTTATCTCCATTTATGTAATATTTTGGTTGGAAAATACGATAAAGCCCTTGGTGGCTTAAAGAGTAAGAATAAATGATTGAATGGTAGTGTGGTAATTGACCAATAGTTGATAAATATAAATAAGAAAGAAAAAAGAAAAAAGAGGGATCTGAATATTGGAAGAACAAACCGTAAGAGAGAAGGGAGGAAGAAGAAGAAGAAGAGAAAAGAAGGGAAAATAAGGGGAAAAGGAGAAAAGAAGTAGAGGAAATAAGTAAAAAGGTAAGATTTATGGTTTTAAGTGTATAATATGTTAAATTTCGGTTTTGATGAATTTTTAGAGTTTTGAAGTTTGTATTTTGAGTTAATTGATGAATTAATTTGAAGGTTAGGAGTTGATTATTATGGGTATTTGATTAATTAGTTGATTTTGAGAGATTGAATTGAAGGATAATGATTTTGAGTTATGATTTTGTTTAAATGGTGAAATTGTGTTAGAAATCAGGGGATAACAGTAGGTGATCTGTTGAAATTCTGAGTTTGAGGTTGAAGATGACGAAAATTCAGTTTGGTCCCTCAATTTGTGGATATTGCAGTTTAGTCCCCGAACTTTGGAAATTTTACAGATTGGTCCCTGGGGCATAAATTGAGATTCTGAACAGAACTGAGGATGATTTAAGGACAAAATTCCAGTATAATTAATATTTTCAGTTTGGTCCTCCAATTTGACAAATTACGATTTGACCCCTAATATTTTGATAAAATCACATTTTGGACCTTGGGGCATAATTCAAGATTCTGGACAAAGATAAGGACGAATTATGGATAATTTCAGTATGGATATATATTTACAATTCGGTCCTCAAATTTGGTAAAATTACGTTTTGGTCCCTGTTTTGGAAAATTGTCGTTTTAGTCCCTAAACTCGGGAGATTAAGCCCAGTTTATTTTATGCATTTGTATCTTTTGTTTGATTTGTTTTTGAGTATATTTCATATATTTATTGTAGGTTCTCCTAACGATCCTTAATCGGATTTTCGAGTTTTTTGCCTGACATTCCTTTAGTTCAGTATTTTCCGGGTGAGTGGAATAATCTTTAATATGCATATAATATAAATAAATATGTATGTTGATTATACAATGAGTACGACTAGTAAATTTCTTGAATATTTATATATGTTGCTTTATTTTCCGAGTACTCATTTATTCTTGAATTTGCACTCACAATCTGATAAAGTAAATTCTATTTGATATGATATACGTTTCTTTGATGATTCTGTGAATATCTATTATGCCTTGATATGGGACTTGTCAGTAACTCAATGCTAACGGAGAATAGTTAGCCTGTGTGCACATAGTATTCTGTTACCTAGCTGGTGAGAGAGGCATCAGCCTGTGGTGATTGATCATCCCACAGTGGTCACCGACGGGTGTCATCTGGTCACCTTCGGGTGTCATCTGTTCTCTGACATGTAATCCACTACGTTATGATAATATGCTACGTTATGATAATATGTTTAGTAAGTATATGTATATGTATATGTATATGTATATCAAGATAAATCATCTTGCAAATAATATCTGAAATATATGAAATGTGTATTAAATGTTATTCCCCTAACTGAGTTGGTTGAACTCACCCTCATTCTTAATATTATTTCAGGTTTCTAGTTTCTGGGACTTTGTTGAGTGTTTCCGCTTCTTCAGTTCTTGTCGGTATGCCTTGCTTGTTCGCGAGGCTTTCCTTTCAGTTTGATTTGATGTCTTAGACGCTCCACTGTTACCTTGTTTTAATTAAGTTTGGATTTTGGCAATGTAAATAGTATTATGAATTATTATTTTTGTTTTAATAACTATCTTTCGGTTTCATCAGTATTTGAATAATATAATATTTCTGAATATTATGAGCCGCTGTGTATTTTTGAACAAATTGTTCTTTTGATATGTTTGTTCTGAGGCTTAGCGTAGGTGAGGTGTCCTTTCGACACTGCCCCTACGTTGCCGGTCACGGATCCGGGATTCGGGTCGTGACAATTTATAGGAGATATGAGAGCATTGACAGCAACCAATAAAAAACCTACTCCTAACTACTACAATAAATATAATAAATAAAAGTGATGGTGGTTGAAATTATTATCTAAAAAATTTAGACAAATCTCCACATATCGATCCAATTCGGCAGTATCTGCTATGATTTTCAGTATCATTTTGGATGATCCAATTTGGTGATTTCTGCTAAGATTTCCAGTTTCAGTCCTGACTAGAGAAGTTGCTGCCCTGTGGAAGCACAAGGATTTAATTACAGTAGAATTGTCGAATCATTTGTAAAAAGAATCTTCTTTCCTTGGATGTAAGCACGTTACTTCAAAGCAAGCAATCAAATTTCTAAATTGCTGCTATCATTATTTCTCTTCACTCCTGATCAATGCAACTTCGGTATAAAAAAACAATGCACGACGCACAGCAGATACCAAAGAGTTGATCATTCTATAAGGTACCTTGCCTTGACTGATTATAACCTCATACTGCTTTATTTGTTTTACGATAATAGAGCATTCTGGTTTTATCCCTACGAGCTCTGGGTGCTTCAAAGTCAGATCCTCATTATTCTAGAGTCATCTCCAAACAGAGCATGAAATTTAATTAACCTCATGCATGGTTATTGTGCTCAACACTCTTTTTTTTTTTTAAAAAAAAAAAAAAAAACTAACTTCAAGGTTGCAGAGCAGATTACTCACCAGGGAAAGAGAGACCTGTAAGTTGTTTGTTTGTTGTGGAACGGCTCAGAGAAAGAGAGGCTAGGGTTAATGTTGTTTGGTGCAGTGCATATATTCCATTTAAACTCGTAAAATCGGTCTTAGAATTGCGATTTTTCACGATTTCACTTGATTTTAATGAGTTAATACGATTTCATCATGATTTTATCATTTTTTGAATTTTTAAGCTGATTTAGCATGATAAACATTGATTTAAAGTTTGAGGCCTAGTTAACTAGCTAGTAAGGCTGTAGCCAATGGAAGTAGCTATAACAGTGATTGTGGTAGTGATTATGACTTATCATTTGTGTCTTTGTTTGTGCGCGCGCCAATTCTTGTGCAAGGATCGATGCTGGTGAAAAAGATCAAGAAACGAAGGATGGGAAAAAACACGAGGTCGAGAATCGAGATCACTATCGGTTGCAGTGACGGAGGTGGTGATGGCGGTGGCTGTGGTGGTAGTGATGGTGATTAAGTAAGAGAACCGCTATCATTGGTGTTCATATTACATCAAGCATTCTTTTTATCTTATATGTAAAGCTAGAAACCATCCATACTGATTAGTGCAAGCTACTCGATTGCTATTTATCGTTCTTAAATTTGTTTTCTGCTGTTCTTGGGTTGGCATCTAGATCTCTAGCTGGCTTGCATATGTGCGTGGTTTCCTCCAAGCTTGACTTGGTGCTTAAGGAATTCGCATGCTTCATGGAATTGCATCCTCAAAAGATCAAGGTATAAACATTTTAGTCTTCTGAAAATGTGTCACCTGTATCCAGAATTATTGTTTTTCAGTATGAAATCAAGAAACAATTATTTTTTCTTCTTTATGGATTATTACGTTCAGGGATATTGTGTACGTAGCTCTAAAAAACAAAAGATTCAAAACTGTTGAAATTAGGGGCCAAGGTAATTAAGCTTCATGAATAATTAATTCATCATGTTCATATCATATGGCTGTGAGTTTTCAAGTTTGTTGCTATAAAGTACTATAAATGATTTTGTTGATACAAGATTACACCTAGGGTCGGAAATGAAGAACGGGAACGAAACGAAATACGGCGTTTCTAGCTCTAGTTTCGGGTGAGCTTCTCCGAATTTTGTCTGGTAATAGAATGGGGCGGCTTGCTCTGATCAAGGCTCCACTTTTTGCTCCGTCCATGGAGCGTATGAATTTCCTGGAATGCTTAGCCGACCGTCACTAGGACAGGCTTACCAACACTCTGAGCTCGAGGAGCTCTTCGAACACCCGCCTGAGGATATCCCATGCTCAAGTCGATCCAAATTTTGATTTTTTTTAAAAAATAATTTTATTTAAAAGTTTATTTTTTTAATCTTGAAATGACAATTTTAGTAAATAAAAAACATTTGAGTTTTTCTCCAAATACTACAAAATTAAAGTTTGTTTTTGCTGTTGTTTTTGTTTTTAGCAGTGAGACCCATTATTAAAAACAAAAAACATAACAACAAAAGCATCAACCTAGTATTCCACAATAAATATAAAAACAAACACAACCTGTAGAGCAGTAGAGGCTAAGGCTGTTCCTCCAACTGATTGACTTCCTCTTTTTCTACGGGGATATGCAGGAATTAATCCTTTACAAACAGTGCACCCAGATCTTCTTTCTGAGATGTTGAGGTAAGGGGAGAGTGAGAAGCCTTCTAGAATTTATGCCATCGCAATATCATGGAGTAATTCTTAAAGATATTTTATTGATAATTAAAATAAATATTTGCAAGAGTTTGAAGGAATTAATCTAGAATAATATATTCTCTTGCTAAAAATAAATTTTTAATATTTTTAAAATATAGCCAAAAATCCTAAAATATCATTCAATTTTAATATAAAAATAAAAACCTACAAAATAGTTAATATCCAAAATATTATTAAAGATAATGATTTATTATTATTCACCTTTAATATAAGAATAACAAGCTTGTATGGGGTTAATATTTAAAATATTATTGAGAGTAATACAACTCATTCACTATTAAAAACTCATTCAATATAAGGATAAAAAAAACTATAAGGAATTTTATTTGAAATATTATTTGGAATGGCCCAATAACAAAAAAATTCAAGTTTATCTTGAAAAAACATCAATAATAATTGAAGATATTAATTTCACTATTACAATCAAGTTCTTAACTTAAAAAACTATAATTTATTCATTGTAATAAACCCGTCACTGATAAAAATAGAAACAACATCATAAAATAACAAACAAAAAAATATAAAATTTATAGATAATTGATTTAAAACTTAATCAATCATCATGGTAGGAGGTATACATCCTATTAATTTTCCGTTGTAATTATTTGTTGGCATATTGAAATTATTTTACATTTGGATGATCATGCATAGAGGCAATTACGCATTGTATGCATTAAAAAAAAGGCAGCTAATTGTCCACAGGAAAATAACAAAACAATTTCTTGTCATTATCAAATGCAACCAAGAAGATTAAGCAAACAACGTTATGCAGAGGAAAACCAAGTAAACTTCTTATATAATAGACTACATTGAACAATTATCTCATAGGGTTTTCAGATATATGTGGCGATAGCGATGGTGATAGCGATTGCTATGGCAATGACGGCAACGGTGACAGTGATGGTGGTGGCAATTAAGTAAGAGAATCACTGTCATTAGTATTCATATTCCATCAAGCATTCTTTTATTATATGTCAAGCTAGTGTGATCATTCATACTCATTACTGCAAGCAACTTGATTACTACACATCATTATTGTATTTGTTTCCTGCTGTTCTTGGGCTGGCATCTCTAACTGCCTTGTGACGTGGAACAATAAATAAAAAGAATTAAAGCAAAAAAAGAAAGAAGTTTTGGAGAAAAAAAGAAGTTAAAGAAGAGGAGGAGAGGGGTTGGAGATATGCAAAGTTTGCAAATTTTCATTCATTCAAAAGTCCCTTAACATTTAGAAAAGTAAGATATTTATACTAAAATTCTAACTTGAATAAGCAATTGGGCTTATGGCCCATTAAATAAAATATCCAATAAATAAAGCCAAATTAATAAAACTCAACTGAAAGTCCATATAAATTAAACCAAAAAACATAAGTTAAAGCCCAATTTCTCAATGGTTTGGGCTATCCTCCATCGTCTATGATCATACGCGTGTGTAAATAGTGTTTCTGGTTCGGTGTCCCCATCAATTCTCCCGGTGTTGGAAGAACTCGACCCCGTCGAGTATAGGTTAAGGCAGCTCCGATAATGCTCTCAAAGATAAGGATCAAACTGTTGTGATGTCTCTCTGATAATCCAAGTATAGTATGAATCTGGTCGTCGAGTCCATATACTGGGATTTGCTGAAGTTCACCATCCCTGGTAAAAACAACTTGTGCATTCAAAGTAGCATTAATATATTCCTTTTGTGCCAAAGATATGGATAATGAGGTAAGGGTATCAAAAGGAGCATCAGGGGTAGGCTGTATTTTATAAATACTGAGGTCTTTCATGTTCAAAGTAGAACTAATATCAAAGTTTAATGACAATTTAATGACATAATTATTTGATGTAATCATTTGCAACACTTTGAATGGTCTAGCACTACTTACTTGCAATTTATGATCGGTTTCCAAAGGACACTATTTAGGTCTAATCTGTATCATGAAATAATCTCCAACATTAAGTGCATCATTATATTTAAGTAAATCAACTCGAAATTTGTATTGTTCATTATTTGCTTGAATTTGTTTCATGATCTCAATATACAAATTATGAACCCTACATGGTAACGACTCAGCTGACTTAGACATCCTATCGCGAGGAGATATGGGAAGGTGTTCTATAGGCTTCTCAGGTTTGTAACTATGAACACTAAATGATTGAGGGTGTGGAATGAGACAAACATTGTTTGAAACCTCTGTAGATATGGTATGGACACAATCAAGTAAACTAGGATTATCTTCATCTTCCTCATCATGTGCATGTGGTAAGGGGTCAAAAAGCTCAACATGTTGCTCTAAAATTATGATGTGTTGGACACCAAGCATGTGGGGTGAGGAATCAGATAATTCAGGAGAACTAATATCATGAGACTCTTCTAATACCATACTTATCTCTATAAGTGATTTCACTAAAGAGTTTCCTATAACTTCCTCTACCATTAAAGCAGACATATCAGACTCTTTCTTAACCTCATTCTCAAGCTCATTGGGACTTATTGTGTTGGGTCCCTCTTCTTGCACATCCTCGTCATCTAGGTCACTAAAATCCTCAAGATTAGGCTCATACACTTCAACACTACAATATTCCTCTTTACCTATATCCCTAAATTTTTGGATGACTAAAGGTTTAGAGGTACAATTTAAAGAGATATGACCAAAGCCTAGACAATTAGTACACTTAACCATTAAACTCACCTTAGACACTTCATTAACAACTCATTTGCTTTTATCTTTCTTATAAAGTTGGGAGTTACTAGGATTAGGTCTGTGGGGTGGAGCATCTAACAAAGAATCACTACTTCTGAATCGGGACCTAATAGGGATACTATAAGAGTCCTGATGATTCTTTCACTGATTCTTTGTGACCAACTTGTAGTCTTTAACTAAGGTATAAGCTTGGTCAAGGGTAGATACACCTTGAAATACAACTTCTCTTCTAAGATCATCATTTAAGCCTCTACAAAATCTACGCAAAGTCATGGCTTCACTCTCTCTTATGGCACATCTAATCATGTAATCGTTAAACTGCCTTATGTACTCATTGATAGACTTATTCCCTTATCTTAGATTGTTCCATTGGTCTAAGAGTTTATTCTTATAAGACTGGGGTACGTATTTCTCTTGAAGTTTTTGTTTCATTTTGATCCAGTCTGTTATAGGAGGTTTACCTCTCATCTCTAAGCAATCCTCAACATCTCTCCAATAAATTTTGGCCTCATCAATGAGTTTCATCTTAACAAATCTAACTCTCTTATTATCAACCAAATTATACCACTCAAAGAATCTATCCATATCACGAATCCACATATCAAATATCCAAGGGTCATAATGACCGTCAAAAGTGGGGGCTTCTATTTTGTTAGGACTTAAGACTCGCTCATCAAAGTCATCGTGTTTAGAGTAACCTAAATGATGGTCATATTGGTGTCGCTCAGAGTGATCTTGTCCATAATGATTATTCTTGTGATATTTATTGGTCTTTGAGTGCCTTATTCGAAAACTCTCTTGGGGCTCAATTCTTCTAAACATGTTGATCACCTAAGTTTGCAGTTCCCTTGAAATGATCATAAGAGTATCACTAAGGTTGAGTCTACAGTAAGTGTAAACTTAAGCTTGGACACTAGATGATCATGACACAAATGCATGCAACACTAACTTAGAAATGAAATTGAGATCACGAGTGGTTCTTGCATGTAAAATCACAATACAAAATAAAGCTAATTTTTTTAATTTTTTTTTAAATGTGGAGATTAATCAAGAACAAATTACACTAATAAAATTGTAAGTATGTGATACTAGATTTTTAAGTGTAAATGACTAATCAAACGCAATGTCACAAGCAAGAACTCCTACTTATCAAATAGAATAAGATATTAGCTATCATTATTTTTTTTTGTTTTTTTTTTGGCAATTTTTTTAGGCACAAAAGGAATATTAATAATAACTTAAATGACAAGTGAAAAACCAAGAAAAATAAACTTCAACAAATATGGGAGAGTGATTTACTTACTAGAGTACTGGGAGGAAGCTGGAATTTGCTGGACCTGACGTGGCAAACTAGATGAATTGACAGCTGATGCAGATGACATATCTAGTTTGCTTAAGTGGTGGGTGACGTGGATGATCATGTCTGGCGTGGCAGGGTTAATTAATTTGCCTTGCAAGCTGTTGTTTCCTTCTTCTTCGTCTCCTTGAGTGTTGCTGCTGGCGGCGCACGCGTGACTGCCGAAGGCGAGGAGCACTGCAGTCTGTTGAAGATGGTGGTCGCCACCGGTCGATTCTACTGCTCTGTCGGTTGCTAATGGTGGGGGCGCGACGATGGTATTGTGGGCGGTCGCTGGCGCTGAAGAGGACGACACTGGCTGAGGCGCTGACTTTGTTGCTGTAAACCCGAATCGATGCTGGTTGTGATGGGTGTTGTGGGTGGCGGCGTCTAGTGGTTTGTGGCGTCTGGTGTGGTTTGTGATTCTGATTTGTGGCGACGACAGTGGTTTGTGGACGACACTGCCGAAGATGGTGGTCTGCTGTGGTTTTGTGGAGGCGTCGCTGGCGTAGGGAGCGGCCTTCTGTTGGAGAGTCTGTTGCCGTGGGTCTTGGTGTGACCGGCTGTGAAGCAGAGTTTCCAATCGGTGTTGATGCACAGAGTTTCGACAGTAAACAATGATTTTGAACAATGCTTTGAACAGTAAACAGTGGGTTTCTGAACATGGAACTTTTTTTCCGACGGCTGGTAGGTAGAGGATGAACATTAACTTTTTTTTTTTCCTTTTCAGATTAATCTAGGGTTAAACATAACACATAGATCGATTAATTGTAAGAACAATTAAAAGCCGTGCTCTGATACCAAATTTGACGCGGAACAATAAATAAAAAGAATTAAAGCAAGAAAAGAAAGAAGCTTTGGAGAAAGAAAGAAGCTAAAGAAGAGGAGGAGAGGGGTTGAGGATATGCAAAGTTTGCAAATTTTCATTCATTCAAAAGTCCCTTAACATTTAGAAAAGTAGGGTATTTATATTAAAACCCTAACTTGAATAAGCAATTGGGTTTATGGCCCATTAAATAAAATATCCAACAAATAAAGCCAAATTAATAAAACTTAACTGAAAGTTCATATAAATTAAACCAAAAAACATAAGTTAAAGCCCAATTTCTCAATGGTTTGGGCTATCCTCCATCATCTATGATCATATGCGTGCGTAAATAGTATTTCTGGTTTGGTGTCCCCATCACCTTGTTTGTTTTCCTAGAAGGTTGACTTGGTGCTGAAGGAATACGATTGTTTTTTTCTTCAAAAAAGTGCTAAATCATTATATCTAGCTTAGTCAAATTGCATATTCCTTAAAAATGATCAGGTATAACATTTTCAATCTCCTGAAAATATATCACCTGCATCCAAAAATATTACCAGGAAACAATTAATATAAATCTTGTTTCTTCTTTCTGGATTATTACGTGCATGGATGTGTGGACGTATCGCTAAGAATTAATTAGACTATGGAGCATTTGATTTTCATGGAAACAGGGATACCCTTTTCGCATACAAGGACACAAGCTTCGCACTCAGGGCCTCACAGTACTCCAATGCACAAGTTCCTTCCATGACCTGTGTAGATTAATTATTAATCCTCAAAATTGCGAAGAAACTACACTTTTTTCTAATAATCAGGAATCCAAGGTACCGGGTGAAAAGTCGTGAGTCTTATTGGATTAAGAGAACCTACTTTCTACTTCTTTTTTTAAGACCTAAAATAACTTGAACAACACCTCCTCTAATCTCAAAATAGTTTTTAATTATTTTAAAAAATAAAAATTATCTCGAATAAATTTTTTTTATAAGTCTTAATTTACTTTTACTAATAATCTTTAAAGGGTTAAAAACATCTAAATAAAATTTGATTCATCAAATAGATCTGTTAATATATATACCGCATTTTTAAGTTATTAGAAAGTGGATAATTGACAACTTTATCCCTTTTTTTATTATTATTTTTGTTGACTAGATATATCTCTTTCTTCAAACTGAAAAATTTAAACATGAAATTTTTTTTTTAAATCAAAACATAAAACTTTAAAAATAAAAAAACAAAAAAACTTTGGGGATTAAATTTTTTAAACCCACATGAAACCTTGAGTTAATTCTAAACCTATATACCCATTCTAATTGAGTCTTAAATCTATATATTTTATCAATTAGGTTTCAAACGTTACAAAAAAAAAAAAATTCTCAATCAAATCTTTTTGCCAACATTCATCAACAGTTTTTCAAATTTTCTTCCAATTATTGATATCCTCTTGGAGCATAAATACACACACTAGACCAAAAATGTTAATGGTCATTAAGTTTTTCTTTGAATTTATATCATTTTATTTCATAAATTATGCAAACTATGATTTCTTCAAAACTTTCTTAATCAAATGACAATTAGGATTTCAATATCGCAAAAGACTTGTTATGAATCCATGTATGTTTTCTTAAGAACTTTTTTAAATAATTATTTGAATGTAAAAATCATTCTAAAATCATGAGCATTATATTTTATATTTGATTGTTCATATTTAATTAAATAATTACTTACGCTATTCTCTGTTTTCCAACTTCTCAAAGTCTTGGCAAGGGCCTTTCTTTCTAAATAAAATGCTAAAATGCCTTTTCTCTTCCACAAATGTTATTCTTATATATCTCTTAAAAAAGCCAAAACCAATAAAGTGGGGCTATTAAAAAAATAAACCAATTAAATGTAGTCATGTAAAAAAAAAATAACATCAAACTTATTAAAAAATAATAAAACACTTGTTTCTTCCACTCCAATATAATTGGCTCTTTAAATGGCTTTTTTTTCATTGGAATAGATATAATAAAAAAAGCTATATTTATACTATCAAAATGTTATTTTATCAATTTAGCTTTTCAAAATAGCATTTTTCATTAAAGATGCTCTAAAGATGCCATGGAAGGAAAAACATCCAAGTGATGTTAAAAGTGGTGTAATTAACTTTTTACTAGTTCACTCATTCTTTCTCCCATAATTTCATAAACAAAATTTACCTAGGGCTTATACTCATTGCTCACATGCTTGATCGTCCATGCTTGCAATCGGAAAGATGTAGAAGAAGTTGTGGTACGCCTTGTTTTTTAGAGTAGCTTGGGGAATTTGCCTCACACATAATCAAGTTGTTTTTAACATCAAAACATTGGATTGAGATGCAGTTTCATTATCTATCTTATTGAATAAAAATTAACGAGTCTGATTTTTTATATACGAGAACTAACTTCATTTAGATTGCTGAAGGCATTCATTTTTGGATAAACATAGGCAGGAACTACGCAATGAATGGAACTTATATTCTATGTTATATATTATAATTGTACTTGTTTTTAATCTTTTTTTTTTAATTTTCTTTAAATTCATTATATTTCTCTCGAACCATTATCTAATGGTTATTCATTAATAAATAAATTAATTATTATATATATATAGACCTTTTAATCTCCTACTTGACTTTTGAAATTAAAGAATGCCTTGTCAAGATTGTATCCGACATTATACTTATATAAGTTGGAACTTTGGAAGGCTATGTCACCTTGCTGAAGAGCTTGGAAGGAATCGTGAAGTTGCATGATGCGAGAATTGAACGGAGATGTAAGGGCTTTTTCAAGAATGCGTCAAATACAATGCAAAGTATGACAATCTATCACGAGATGCAACACATTTATGGAGAAAGAGGAGAGTAATGCACTCAAAATAAATTGATTTTGTTGCTTCCAACAAAGAAAAGAAGGGTTGATTGTAGATGAATGATCAACATAATTCTTAGAAACATGAGATGGAGGATACAACATTGAACTATCAATGAAGTGAAAAACACCTTGACCAAGGAGATAAGACTTCATCTGCATTCACCAATAAAGATAATTTGTGTTCGTAAGTTTCAACGAAACAACTTGGCAAGTGTTTGATAAATCAATGATAATTGGAGTTTGTGTTCCCATAATGTGTAGAGGAATGTCAAAACTTGTAAGGAGAAGTCAGAGACATACTCTGCAAGTGGAGGCTGCTATTGTGGAGAAAAAACACCATCGACAATATCTTGTAGATGGCTGGCCAGCTGGGCTGAACCACCGGTGGTGAGGAAAAATTGGCGATAGCATTAGAATCCATTTAGAAAAAGCAAAGAGAAGACTGGCTGAAAGGGGAGAGGGAGAAAAGAGTTCTAGAGGGGCTGAATGGTCTGATATCAAATTAAGAATAATTAGAAAGCTTAACCTATTGTTTACCCAACCTTCTCTCTCTCTATATATATATATATTAAGGGCAATATATAATAGTAATGATGAAGGTTACAATACAAGAATAATATTTCTTATATAGGATGCCTATAATATCAATTATATATATATATATATATATATATATATATATATTATAAACCTTGGCTTTACAATGAACAAAGTATTCGTATTGCATCGGAGTATCGGACAATAACTAGGTAGTCTCGGGGAAGCCTTTCTGGATCACAGTAATTATAAGAAACCAGGAAATTATCATGTTATAAACACATAAGTTCATTTGCAGGAATTAGAAGCTATATAAATGTCAAAGCATGAAACCTAACTGCTAATTAAGGAGGCGATGAGAACCTTTGAAGGTCTGGGAGAGGGTGCGCTTCGTGAGAGTCCCAAATCAATCAGTACCATCCTCTGTAAACATGAATATTTTGTTATGAATGATTGAATGGGGTTAATGCTTTGATCTTTAGACACACTTAATTAGAGCATCGGATCAATTCAAGATCTTATATATGCCAACGCAAAACACAACATGTAATTATCTGATGAATCATCTTGGATGATCATATAGGCAAATACGCGTTGTTTGCATTAAAAAAGGCAGCTAATTGTCCATACGGACAGTATAGATTTTTTCCTGTCATTATCAAATGAAACTAAAAAGATTAAGCAAACAACGTCAGTTACGCGCGCGGAGGGATCAAACCAAGTAAATTATTATAAAATAGACTCCACTGGACAGTTATTTTTTGAGAAAATTTATTATCGAATTTAGGAATGGTTCAAGTCTACATGACCATGATGACCTATATATAGTTTCCAGGAAAGCCTGACCTTTTTGGCCAGGCTAGAAGCGTACAACAGAAAGAAACAAGGAACACAGACTGCACTGTGATATTTTAATGTTCATGTTGCAGTGGGTCAATAGGAAAACAAGCTAGGAAGGTGGGAGGAAGCCCGTACACCGTACGTTTAGTAGTACGAAGACTTTTTGGCCAGACTAGAAGCGGACAACAGAAAGAAACAAGGAACACAGACTGCACTATGACACCTGGAAAGTTTTGATGCTATGGATTTTAGGTACATATATACGTTACAACCGTCAGAAATATTAGCGTCTGAAAGTTTAAAGCCTAGTTGACTAGCTAGTAAGTATGGAGCCTGTGGCATTAGCTCTTATGATAACGTTTGCGGTATTGGCTCTGATATTTGTCATTCGTATCTTTGTTCGGGCGGCCTCCCGTGGTCGTGAAAGGACCGATGCCGGTGAAAACGATCAAGAAAAGAAGGATGGGAAAAAACGTGAGGTCTGGATCACTATCGATTGCTATGGCGTAGGTTGTGACGGGGATGGTGATGGTGATGGTGGTGATGGTGATGGTGATGGTGGTGGTGGTGATGGTGGAGGTGGCGGCGGCGGCTGTGGCGGTGGTTAAGTAAGAGAACCGCTGTCATCATTATTCATATTCCTTCAAGCATTCTATTTATTATATGTCAAGCTAGTGTGATCGTTCATACTCATTACTGCAAGCATTCTTTTTAAATACTTGCACCGTCCTCGCGTGTTTTCTTACTTAATCACCACCACAGCCACCGCAGCTTGACATATAATATAAATATCAGTTGCTGTGGCGGTGGCTGTGATGGTGACTGTGGTAACTCGATTGCTATATATTGTTCTTATATTTCTTTTCTGCTGTTCTTGTGCTGGCATCTCTAGCTGCCTTGTATATGTGTGTTTTCCTCCAAGCTTGACGTCGTGCTTAAGGAATTTGCCTGTTTTTTTTTTTGTAAAAATAAATGCTTCAAATATTTATTCCCAGTTCTATCATTTCTTGTTGTGGAACTTTCTTTCTCCCCCTCTCTTGTGATAACTGTAACGGGTAGAACTACTTTATAACGGGTTTACGGCAAATTCTTAATTAAAATTCTGAGATTTTTAATTTTGCCTATAGATAAGAAGGTTCTTTCATAAAAGTTACAAATTGGTCCCTCGAGAAAGGACTTAATTTCATTATGATTCATCCTTAATTTAATTCATTTTTATGTGGCTTCCATTTAAGCAAGTTCATATTATGGAGTTAAGAGAAAATTTTGGTGCCTCTACTTACACAAATTTTGTAATCAAGTGACTCTACTTTTATTTTTCATATTTGAGTACCTTTTTCGCTGCTCTTTTTTTTTTTTAATTAGTTGTCTCTATTTTTGTTCATTTGAGTGTTTATATCTGACTTTTTTAAAACATCTATTTGAGTGTTTATACCTTGATTTTTATTTATCTGTTTTTTTTTTTGTATTTTTAAAAATTTTAAATGTTTTTTTTTTGTTTTAAATTAATTTTTTTAGCATTTTCAAACATTTTAATGTGTTGATGTTAAAAATATTTTTTAAAAAAATAAAAAAAAATATTATTTAATGTATCTTCTAGTGAAAAACACTTTAAAAAATAATCATAACCATACTCTTAGAATTTATTAGGTAATCGTTGATGCATCCATTAAATGAACATATGCCATGCTTATTGTGGGACACAATATTCATGAAAAAAGAAAAAAAAGGTAAATAATAAAAAGTAATTTTGTTTAAAGAGGGAAATTACCAGCCTCTTCTTCCTTTTGTAGGTAGGCTATTAAAAAAAATAAAAGAAAAATTCTAAATAAAAAAGATAACGATAAAAAACACAGACATGCAAACAGGAAAATAAAAAATAAAAATAAAGATATTAAAAAAAGAAGTATATTTGATTAAAAAATACGTTCAAGTTTGTATTGAAATTTTCATTAATTACCTCTCCGTATTTACAACTTCCAAACTAATTTGGATCACAGCTAGGGATCGGATTTTAGAACATTTGTTCAAGCATTTGGGCCAATAATGGGTTGCATCAACATATATACCATTACGTAAAATCTAACTTTTTTATTGGCTTAAAAAACTTGCAATATTATTTTTTATTCTTGAATATCTTGTGTGTAAATCAAAATTAAATTTCTTTTCATGGGGGCGCACCTCCAATATTGACTTCGTACATTTAAAAAAAATTAATAAATTTTTCTAAATACAGATCACAAGATTTAAATCCAAAAAATTAAGAACGTAGACAAAACTCTTTGACTACCAGACTAGCTAATCCCTTGAGACTAAATCTTCCATGGATAAAAATATTAGAGCTTTGATTCTTATTTTTTCTGCCATGGCTAGTAATGAAAGATAAATGCTAGTGGTCTTTGTTTGTCCTCTAGGGCGTCGTACGTACTAATGGCCAAAGTTGTGTGTGTTTTTTTCTAAGCAATATATGTATTTTTAAGTTTATAGTGACTATATCGATCTTATTACTGTACATATAATTAATTAGACTGTGGAGTATTTGAATTTTATGGAAACTGTGGTTGAATTTTTGCTAGAGGAAAAAAAATTAAGGGTAATTTTTTTTATTAAATATTATTTTGACCGCGTTTTCAAACAGCATTAAAAAAAACTCATGTTAATTTCAAATTAAATCTTAAATCTATAAATTTTATCAATTAAACATTTTAAGAAATTCTTAATCAAGTCTTTTTCTTCAATATTTTTTTGTCAAGTATTCTTCAATGTGATAAGTATTCTTCAATTTTCTTTAATTTGACACGATTTGAGTACATAAATTATGCAAATCAGACTTAAACTATTGAAATAAATTAACAAAATGAGACAATTGAGAAATGTATAAGATATTTGGAACCCAATTTGATAAAAATTCATAGGTTTGAGACCAGATCGAGGCTCCCCCAAGAATTTATTAGAGCAAGCCCATCCTCGTCCAAATTAAGCAAGGTTTCTGATAATGGACTTTCATGGACCTTGTGAGTGGAAATTTGAATGACAACTTCTCTATCACTAAGCTGGCTTGCCGATACCAATGATAAATAGCTATACGTGGTGCCCTTTCTTTGATTTTCTTGATGATTTTATTAAAAATAGAAAATATTTTTATAGCATAATGTTTTTTTTTCTCATTCAATTTGTCTCTTTCTTCTTGTTCTCTCTCACTGATGATGTCTTTCTCAGATTGTATGTTTAAGATAACAACTATATGATATATATATAATTGATAACTCCAATCTTAAACTGATTTTAAGAACCCTAATGAGAACCCACCATAATCCTAAACTGATTTTTGTACTTGTGTTCAAACATTGTTATAGCATGTGATACGTACAATTGGTTAGATTTGAAGCTTGAAAATTATAGACAAAATTATACAATTGTTGAATATGATGCTATGTATAACAAAAGAAAGATATTGTAAAAATAAATAAATATGTTTTAATATATTCTAAATTTTAATAATTTTAAAATAGTTCTAAAAATAATTTACAAGTTGTTTACATTGGTGCTGAACCGAGCTAAGCTAAATAAAAAAAAACCCAAAATAATAAGAGAATTAAAGAAAGAAATACAAAAATAGAAAAACAATATATTCTAAAACAACATTTTTAGGCCTAATTTGGGTGTGTCCATTACCTAATCTAGTTACAACAAGGTAACTTATTGTAGAATTGGGCTCATAGAATATGTTGCTAAATCTCAGTTTGATTTAACAATCGAATAGAAAATCTTAAGTTGGTAAGTTAGGTTTCAAAATATAATTTATATTATTTTTTAACATACTCTCTCAAGTGAAATGTTTTTTGAACTTAAAATTTGTACAAACAAAAACTACCTTGTGCTTAATTTTTATCAAATAAATAAAGTTAGTGAGATTTAAACTGGTGACCGCTTAGTTATCAAGGTTGTAATACCATGTCAAAAAATAAATTCAATTCAATAACTTAAACTGTTAAATAAAATTTTAAAATATAATTTATATTATTTTTTATTATATAATTGCCGCAAAGTATATAAACATATTGAAGAGGTGATTGGCAGAAGCCCTGATATTGAAGAGGTAAATCCAGAGAAAGCAGTGAACAAGAAAGGAAGGAGAAGGATCTACAGAGAAGTGCAAGCCAATTCATGGAGGTTTGGAAACTTCTACTAGCCGATATTCCACATGTCCAGAAATACTGCTCACAGGCATGAGATGCTTACTTTCTTCAGAGGTGGTAGTGCTGGAATAGAATCAAACAAAGTGAATCCGCAAAGTTGCATTTCAGTGAGGTTTTGGCAGAGAATCTCTAATCCCAACGAAGCCCCCACGGCATCAATCATGTGGACAAGGAATAATAAGAGAAAATCGACAACCTGCTGATACAGCTTCCATGCGTCGACAGATTCTTGCCCTAACTCGTTAAAAATAAAGTGAAATGAAAGCAACATAAACCGCCACATATCCATATTCTAGTGAATAATCTCAACGATCGACGTCTCTGCACCCAAGTGGCTCTTCCTTTCCTTTCATTCTCTCGTCGGATCGGATTTTTTTAGCAAGAAAACGGCAACTGCCTGCGGTGGTTCGCTTAACAATATCATATGATGAAAGATAAATTAGGGTTACTAAATGATCATTAGACGCGCATAATAATGACAATTTCTCTAGGTACTTGCTGTGCCAAACAAACAATGCTCCTAATTAGCTCTTTATTAAACTCCCAGTAAACTCTTAATTACAGAGAAATAAAATATGGTGTGGGATGGGGCTACTAAATTAGCTAAACACGGTATACAAATAATAATAGTATATTTCAAGCACATAATTGTATTTAGCTAGCATCTCATGATAGAAAAAATGTATTTGAACTAAGAAACGGAGATAAAAATGTGAAATGAATATATTTATGAGATAGTTTTATAGTTAATTTTTATCATTTTAAAACAAGAAGATATATATTTTTTTTACTTTTTATTATCTTATTTTTTTTATCTCGAGATAATAATTAAACATTAGTTTAAAGATTTAAGATTATAGTTTGATGATAAACCTTATTAAATATTGATTTTTGTGTTGTTATTCAATGTTTGAAATTTAAAATTCATATATATATATATATATTAAAAGTATAAACTTTTTGAATACCAACACAAAAATTAAAAATTTAAATCTAAAAGCTATTCCATGGAATAAAAACTTAATTTTTGCAGATCAAAATTGATATGATAATACTTTTTTCTTTTAAAAAAATAACATATCTGAAGGCATTATAGTGCCCGAAAAGAACTAATTTCAACACATTTCTTCATTAAACCATGTAATTAATGGCTTACAAGAAATTATATGTATAATTATATAGAAAGCGACATTGGAAGCCGCTTTTTATCGCGATTAGCGCTTTACGTATACATTTGCCACGGGATTCTCACACTATGATCAAGTGTGGGTATTAACAAACATTTGACTAATTAAACTGCTAGTTTTGTCTTCCTGGTCCAGAAGAAAATCACCTCTTGTGCTAGCTTGGAAACATCTGCATTCCATGGTCTTGCATGTTCCCATGCAGTTTTTAAGACACACCAACTCTCTCTCTCTCTTTCTACCATTTACAAATATTTTTCTTTTCCCTCTTTCATTCCCTCATCATCAACTTTATTCTGTTGAAAAGAAGAGGTTGGGAGGGGAGAATCGAGGAATAAGAATATATATTTTCATAAAACAAAGTCTCCACTCATCAAAAAAGAAGGAATCACTCAAGTCCTTGTTATGTTTTGCCAATATATGATATTTAGGGGCATGCCATCTTATCTCGAGTGCCCAAAAAGAGAGCTGAATCTTTCTTTTTTTACTTCTTCCTTCCAAGAAATTTGTCGCTAGAGGGTGAGGGCTAATTAAAAAGGGTCTCTATCTAAATTTCTGATGTTTTTGGCTTTTGACTAATGACCAATTGATTTATATTATTATAGGGCTCAAAATGAGAGATTAGCATACCATAAAATACCAAGTCATTGCCTTTCCACTGCACTTTTGCTTCGAAGAGAGTCCAAGGATAATATTATGATGCTCCTTCCACAGTACTCCACATCATTTCCTCGATACAAGGAAACATTTTAAATATATATATGAGATGCATTTTCATATGATTGCTCCATTAATTAATTTGACTGATGAAAACATGGGTTATTAAAATTGATCAACTACTAATCATTAAGTCACTGAAACCAAAATAAAATCTTGATTAGCATGGAAAATATATAGTTTCTAGCTAGTGTTAACTACCTTGGTAGCTTCTGTCTTTTTATGCGCTTCACTTTTAAAAAATATTAAATTAATATTTTAGTGATTTTTTATAAGTATAACGTAATAATGTTAAAAATAAAATAAAAAAGTAAATTATTATTTTAATATTTTTTAAAATAAAATATATTTTAAAAAAATATATTTTGAAAACAATATCAAACACCAGTTTGTGTTGTAAGTTATCCCAAATAATTCAGTTGTTTGTAATTCAAGACAAATTTGGATACGTAGAGATTGCTTGGCACTTTGTTTCAACGATAAGTTCTAAAAGTGTAATTAACTTGAAAAAATATTTTTTAATATGTTTTATAGTTTTAATATACGGTGTTAAAAATTAAAAAAAATTAAAAAATACTTTTAAAATATTTAATTTGATCAGTGGTTGAGACTTTGTATTGATGAAGCAAATGGATGGATTTGACAGCAGGGTTTCTTACGTGGGTGTGCATATTCTTTGGCTCGGTTCGATGATGTTTTTTTGTATCATTACGGCAAGTACTTAAAGTCAATATTACATTAACAAAGAGGACTTGCCATGCCTCGCATGGTGTAGGTTCAAGTCTTTTCACTTCCGTACGCGCTTTGCCAATTGGTGCCCCTACACAGCAAAACTTATGGAGTTTAAAGCTACTTAATTATAGATGATGTTGGTTCAAATCCGTAATTTAATTTACCCTTTAAAATATATTATTTTATATTTAAATGAATATTCTTTAAACAATGTTATTTTATATTTGAGTTTATAGTACTCTCGCAACACGTTTTTGTTAATTAAGAGTTTATATATATCTACGGTTTATAAATTATAAATTGTCTAAATCCTCAACTCCTAATTAATATAAAATATTAATATCATCAATAGTGAAAACTAATATTTTAGAAACATAATTCGTGCAACAACCAATGTGACCAAAACCCCAATATTTTTTTTAATCAGCTAATGAAGAATAAATGTAAATATATAGATCATTATTAATTTACTAATTAATTACTAATTAAAGAATACACATGTAACAAAACTTAAATAGTGGATTAAGAAATTGCTTTACTCATTGAACGGTTTATGTTCATGTTTAAGCTGCTTCTGAAACTTCATCATTTAAGGTTTGTTTAAAATTATAATAATTGTTGCAGTTTAAGTACTTTTTATTTATAAATATATTAAAATAATATTTGTTTTATTTTTTAAAAAATTAATTTTAAAATTAATACATTAAAACGATTTAAAAAATAAAAAATATATAATTTTTTTAAAAAAAAGATTCAAAATTTAAAAGAACTTCCAATCATGCTCTTGATGATTACTCTAGATGGCCCAATATATATAGTATTTTTGTTTTTTCTTAAGATGGAAAACGTAGAGTGGAATCCAAGGTTCCGATTGTCTCCAAATCTTGCGAGAGAGCTTAGAGAAATCGCACGGGTGCAAACTCTATATTAGAATTGTCAACGATCAGCTATAGCAGGTAGGTAAACTTATTATCATGCTATAATGACTTTAATTCGCATGGACTCATAAATTTATTTCTTAGGGAGTTGATTAGTTTGACTTTAAAAAAAAATTATTTTTTTTAGATAATTTTTTTTTATTAACATGGATATTTAGGTTAGTTTGCGTACATCTCGACTAATTCTACGGACTTTGAAGTTAATGACTATGTAAGCTTCCAGTAGCCTTGAAATTTGTGAGACTCAAATTGGTAATTTTTAGGAAATAAATTTAAAACCTGACTAATTGAAGTACACCTATCAGGGTTAAGAGGAACGAGAATTTTGAAAACTAAAAGTTATATTTTCTTTAATAGTTTGTAAAGATATTATACAATATGGTTTATTGATCATATAATATCCATGATGATGGCTGAAATCAAGATTTTGATGTCGTTTTGGAAAATGTCAAAATCTTTGGAATCATAATTAATTAGAGTGGTTAGAAGCCTCGATCATTTTCTGCCATTTTAATTTAAGCAATAACCATAGTCTACAAATCATGTACAACCCTTGACTCTCCACATTTGATCAAATCAAACCTTACACCTCCATCAATGGAAATCTGAGATCCTGTACCAGATCTCATCATAAAACGTTGAATTTATATGGAAATTTGATTAGTAAAGCAGTCGAACAAGGGAGATCAGATCACCTTCAAAGGGTTTGATTTGATCAAATGCATGAAATAGAGGGACCTTGCAAATAGTTTAGACAACAATTATAAGAAAGAGAGACCACAGTCAACAGACATTAATAAATTAGAGCATTGTTGGAATAGTTCTTCTAATTTGGCTGCATTGAAGTTAATTTCTTTCAAATTGTTTGGTGAAGGCTGGTCTAGATCATATATAATTGTCTTTACACAGTGCCGGCCTAACTTGAAAGATGTTAATAGGAACTCCTTTCTAGTTGCGACGCCTAATTAAGCTCATAACCATATCCATGAATTATGATTATTTGCTCTAATACAAGCCTGCGCACTGAAGCCATGTTTCCAAAGGTTTCAATTGAATCAGATGCCTTGTTTTTACCTTATTGATCAAGTAAAAGTAGCCGTTAATTATATTTATCCATTATGTTTAATATTACAGCATTTAAGCCCTTATATATATACAGTACGTAAATAAATTGTTTTTGCTTTTGCATGCAGTGGGATTCACATAAGACTCCAGCTGTTAAAGGTGTTGTAGCCTTGCCTCAGTTCTAGTCAAATTGAAGAAAAAAACATAGCCTCTCTCAGAGACACCAGTACGTCTTATTTAGCTGCATGAAAGTAGATGCACACCAACTTTTGAGGAAAAGCCCACTTTAAAATAAGAGGGCACATACCCTACAATTTAAGGATGTGCAGTACATTTTTCAGTTAAATAAATGATGGTTTATATTTGGCAATTATTTTCTAATTTAAGCATTGATGTCTATGATCAAAATGTGTGCTAGTGTTAATTCTAAGGGGTGTAGTTTAATTATCAGTTCGAATCTTATAAATTTCAGGATCATTAAAATTTTATATAATCATTAATTTTAAAGCTCGTGGAATTAATTTAAGTATATATAAGCTAATTCAAATATTTATATTAATAATAAAAAATAATTATATTTAATTAGATGTAATCATCAGTCACAGCTTTCATTGAAAAAAAATATGTTCACGTACAGTACAACTATATTTTATTATTTGGAATAAGACCATGGCTGGATCAGATGATCTAATATGAAAAAAAGGAACTTTTTAAGTGAGATTGTGGGAAGAAAATATATATTGAGAATTTTCAACAGAATTAGGTTGGCTAAAGTCTACAATCAATTCAAGGATCGATCGAGGACACAAGTTGGGAGATGTCAAAGACACACCTGCACATATTATTTTTGGTTTGAGAAATGTTATGACCAAATATCGATCACTCGTTAAATGCATGGCTAATTTATAAGATTGTTGACCCTTAGAAAGGCAGGTGATAAGAATAAGATTTAGCTTCAAAGTTATTAAAGACAACCTAATCAGTTTAAAATATTAAGACTTGATTCTTTGATTAGGTCACGTCTTGGAAAAGAGTCAACCCGTTAACCTGCTAATTGAATCAATTCATAACTTGATTATGTTGATTAAAATTAAGTTTGATATTTTTGTTAATTTCTTTTAAAATAACATAATTTTGATTTAAAAAAAGAGTTAAATGACATTGTTTTGATTGATCAAATTCAATTCATCTAAACTGTGAATGTCATTTTAATTGATCAAATTCAATCAATTTAACCTATAATCTTAGTTTTAAGGTACAATAGACAAGACAATGGATGCTTAGTTTTCTTAAAAACAAAAAAAAAAAAAATTTACATGTCAAGAAAGCTAGAAAAACCCACCACATCCATCTTAGTTTTCTGGGATCAATAAGGACAGGCTTGAAGGATCTAAACTTCCATTATTATTTGACAAGAGAAGAGGAAGAAGAAGACAATCATCAATCCACAAAGAAATCCACAGAACTGGCTGCTACTTCCTTGCTCACACACAACTACACACCAGAAAAGGCAAAAAGTATTACCAACCAAAAACCAGAAAGAAAAAGATGTAATTAAAAACAAAAAAACAAAGAGAGTTTGCAAAAAAGCAAGAAAAAAAGAAGCCTTGTGCTCTCTCTTTTTTCTTTTCCTTGTAGCCTCTGCTAAGCATCTTTTCTTCACTTATTACTGTGCTTTTTCCTCTCTCTCTCCATTCTTTCTCTCTTGGAATACAATTTTCTTGTAGTTTGTTCTCTTTTGCTTCTCTCATTCTCTCCTTCTCTTCTCCCTCTTTAAGCTTCTCATGCAATTTGCTTCGTATTTATTTGTCCCTTGCTTTTATTTCTAAGCATTTGTTTCTTTTATCAGTAAAGTCTAGTTCCTTTTCTTTTTTTTTTCCCACCCTTTGGATTTATATTTAAATTTCCCACCTTTTCTATCCAAATTAGATGGAAAATCCTTGTGCTTTGGAATTTACAGCTCCATCATTTATGGATTGTTTTGACAAATTGTAAAAATTTAGTCTTGATTTCAGTTTCTTGCTTACTTTTTTTTTTTTTGGTTCATATGGTCTTGATATCTGTACCCTTTTTTTTTATTTATTTCTTTTCTTGTATAATTCACTGTGGAATCTTCTTTCTTTAGCTTCAAATCCTTGAATTAAGTCACTCACTTTCTTTGGTTTTTTGTCTCTTCAAATGGTCTAAATTTCTGTGCTTTTCTTCAAGTTTCTTGATCGAAGGTCTGAACTTTCTTGATTTACAAGTAATTTCTTGAATTCTGTATTCTGGGTTCTTGTTTCCATGGGACTTTGTCATGGAAAACCCGTTGAGCTCCAACAAAACCAATCCAAAAACAACACGCTCTCCATTGAAACAGACTCAACAAAGCCGCCAAATTCACACACTAGGAAGAACTCATACTTCCCTTTTTACAGTCCAAGTCCATTATCTAGTCTCTTCAAGACTTCACCTGCTGTATCAAGTGTAAGCTCCACTCCTTTGAGGATTTTCAAGAGGCCTTTTCCACCTCCTTCCCCTGCAAAGCATATACGTGCATTGCTTGCAAGAAGGCATGGCTCTGTTAAGCCTAATGAAGCTTCAATTCCTGAAGGAAATGAGATTGATATTGGTTTGGACAAGAATTTTGGGTTTTCTAGGCAGTTTGCAAGTCATTATGAGCTTGGTGAGGAAGTGGGGCGTGGACATTTTGGGTATACTTGCTCTGCGAAGGCGAAGAAAGGAAGCTTGAAAGGCCAGAATGTGGCAGTCAAAGTTATTCCAAAGTCTAAGGTTTACTTCTCAACCTCTCATTGACCATGATCTTTCGATTTTGACTAGCTTTTATTGGTTTGAGTAATTCCTTAGATTAGCTTAAAAATTTGGATGTTTGAATTGTTGCGTGTTCTGCTTATGTACAGATGTGATTTATTTTTATGTTTCTAAGCACACCTTTCTCTTGTTACTGATATTTAGCATCTATAGAGGTTTAATGCAATTCTGGCTGCTATTTGTAATTCTAACTGATCTGCCTCGCTTGTGTTGTGATAATATGGGAGTATACGATGAGAATGATGGATTTGCTCGAGGTCTTTCCCCGAAAATGCAGCGCTTCTCCGTTGTTTAGGACACTTGTAACTTGTATCTTAACAAAGCCCTCCTTATTAATTGGAGTATTGGCATTTATTAATGAATGCTCTGTTTCATGTTTAGGCTATCCAGGCTCAAGACACACGGTTGATGGGTCACTATCCTCTAAATAAGTCACTGATAATTGAATTAAATGGTTTGGTTTTTGTCCAATTGTCCATAAAGCTTTGGTAGCTCATTACCCTGTCATGATAATGATATTATATCAGAACTTAATCCAATGCAAACAAGGTATTCTGTAATATTCTCCATGTTTGCTAATATCGATCTATTTGTGAAAGCATATCCTGTTTTTGTACTAAATCATTGTGCACAAGTACGTACAAGGATCATTGAGCAAAAGTCTCATTCGCCCTACATGATAGAGGCATTAGCACCGTTATTTATGCCATAAATGATAGTTCTTTTGACCATCAACTGTAGAACCAATGAGCTATTTGTCTTTTTCTCACGTAAATTGGGCAATGTTTTACAGATGACCACTGTAGTTGCCATAGAGGATGTGAGACGAGAAGTGAAAATATTACGGGCTCTAACGGGACATAAGAACCTAGTGCAGTTCTACGATGCCTACGAAGACGACGACAATGTCTATGCTATAATGGAGTAAGTTTTGACTGCACTTATTTTTCATGTAAAAACGGATTTAATTGTGTCACTTTTG